>JARIHO010000008.1:1313913-1970869 GCA_029282495.1 Mycena albidolilacea | reverse complement strand
GCTGTTGAGATAGATGCAGTTGACGAAGATGTCGACATCTAGAATTTCCTGGAATGGGCCACCCTTGGCGGTCTCGTCCAGGTCCCACTTGACGATATCATCCCTGCAGAAAATCAGTATTTCGGTTGCGAGGAACGGATCAAAGGAACCAACTCTGCGAGCCCGATTTTCCTAAAGAGATCAACTGCGCCTCGCCCACACCTACCAAGGGCACCAATTACCAACGCTTTAACGCCTTTTCCGCTTCCTCCTAGCAACTGCTTGACGGTCGCGACCATCGCGTCTTCATTCTCGAATGGCCGGAGAAGTCCCAGTTTCTCCCCCTTCTGCTGCGACGATAACGCCAGGGCACCAGCAGCAGCGCCAGCAAATCCCGCATGAAACCCGAATGCAGCGACGCGACGGCCGCTCGCATCGTTGAGGAATTCGAGATCGTACAAAGTGCCTTTACCGCGGCGGAATCGGGAAAGAACATCCGACCAGCCAGCCTGATTTTTGTAGCAGTGCGCGAATTGGATGTGTGTGTGCGGAAGAGGGTCCGTCGATTCCTGGAGCTCCTTCAATCCGATGATGGTCACCGTCGTAGGTGCTGTCGGCCAAGAGTTGTTCTCGACCAGCTTACAGCCCACGCTACGTGCGATGAGGTTTGGTCCTTAAAAAACTGAGCCAAAAGCCTACGCTTCGTATTCAGAATCATCGAAAATCCTCTGTTCGTCGCGCTCCACGAAAATGTCAAAACCCGCGTCGATCAGTCGCTTGGAGGTTGTAGGTGTCAGAGCAGCACGGCGCTCGAATTCTTTGGTTTCACAGCGAAGCCAGAAGGTGGGTTTGGCCATTTTGGAGGATGAATGAGATAGTAAGACGCAGAAAATTTTACGCTGTCACTTGCTATTTGTGGAGTTGACTCGGCTTGTGTGATCGGATTTCGGATTTATTTCGTCGGAGCATCGGACGGAATCGGCGGACGGAATCGGGAAGAAACAATAACCTGGCTGTGAGCTTGGCCATCTTGGGTGCATCTTGCTCTAGCAGCTTCAAAGTTTAAATTTCACGACAAAACTCAAGTACTTAAGTTGGATCGATCAGTGGCTGTGAGATAACGGATCAGTTAATTATGATCCGTTTTCTATTCAACGCTTTCTTCCAATTCAAGCAACTTTCGAGCCAGCCCCAAATGAATTCATATGTAGACAAATACAGAAAAAAATCAAGACGGAACACATTGTGAATAGACTGTCGAAGTTTAGCAAACATTTTGGGGCAGATAGTCAGAAACTCACAGGTATTCGAGAAAGTGCACGTGAATCCTACCAAAACGGTCAACTCGAGCTGTCTTCACATATAGATAGAAGAGAACGCACCTGCAACGCACACGGTGGGCCCTGTCCAGCCCTGACCCTGAAATTACAGGTCAGTATCGAATCGCAGTCATATGTGCCATACGTACACCACATTGACCAAAGGCGGTCTGTGTCCCGGTTGAGGCGGGCGCCGAAGAAGTTGTGGTCGAGGAAACTGTGGTGGTGGATTTGACGGTGGTCGTACTCGATACGGTCGTTGTGGATTTGACGGTGGTCGTACTCGATACGGTCGTCGTGGATTTAGTCGTCGTCGTGCTGGTGCTGCTAGCAGTCGTCGAGGCGGGAGGCGCGGCACCGGAAGCGTCCCCGTAGAAGATTCCTGTCATTTCATGTCAGCTGGAGGTTCGACTGCATGGTTGCAGAACATTCACCTCTTCCGTTCGTTCCGATATACACTCTAGCGGCAGGGGCATGTGAATCCAAGATACCGAGCTTGAGAGAAGTTTCTTACCGTCCATAAATTCTAGGATCGCCGGAAATAACGGTCGAAGATGCAGACCCCTGTTTTACTGCGTCAGTATCGTCGTGCTGCGAGTGAAAGCAATTTACAAAGCCATGAGCAGCGTCATTGATCTGGATCCAGTTGACACCCCCATCGTCGGACCTGAAGTACCCAACCGTGCCGATTTTGGCAGCGGCGAAGATGGCAGGGTAGCTGGTGGCGGTTTTGGGTGCTCCGAGAGCGATGGCCCAGGCTGCAGTAATACCGGGGATTGCGGTGAACGAGGTACCGAAGTTGGTAGAGCGGAACAAGCCCGTGTCGGTGGAAACCCAGACATCACCGCTCACTTTCGGGTTGACGACGATCTTGACGGGCGAGGCCGAGACACCCAGGACAGATTGCTTCGCGGCGAACGTCTTTCCGCCGTCCGTGGACAGGTAGAAAGTGTTGCTGTTGGCGCCATAGAAAACAGAGTTGTTGAGTTTGTCCGATGCAATTGCTGCAGTGGCGGGAAGAGAAGAAACCAGGGTGAAAGGGTTAGTAAACTGCGACACCAGAACACCTTGGCCGTTGGTTCGCCATAGCACAGTGTCGGCATTTGCTGTTTGTAACACGTCTCAAGGAAGCTCAGGAAGGTAATCATGAAATAACTTGCCAGAAAGTGCCACCTTTCCACCTGTCCACCTCCATTAGCCAACATCAAAACCATTCAACAGCAGAAGTCACCTTGGACATTATCGGCGGCACCGAAATCCTGAGACCAGGTCTGCCCACCGTCGTTCGAGAGGGCAACTTGTTTCCCTGATGTGCTGGTAGAAAATCCGTTTCAAAAGAGAAACATTTGCAAAAAGGAAGAAAAACGTACGAATCACCAGTTCCAATCCGGACAATACTGTTAGGAACATTTCCGGCGAAATCCAAGTCCGCGGTCGTAGACCACTTCGGGTTGGTCCAAACCACAGACGGAGCCTGCAGATGGAGTCGTCAAAAAAAAAACATCAATAGCCAGACTGGCAAACTCGCCGTTGTGACGCTGTTGTGGACAAAGCCTGCTCAACGCGTTAGCGATGTATCAACTAAACAAAAATAGCCAGACCTTGAATATCTCCGAGAGCAGAAATCAGAGGAGGCCCAGTCGGGGGCGATATCAAGCCCTGGACAGACGTTTCTTCGATACCGTCAGCCAGAGATGAAATGGACACGTTGTGAGTGGTATCCCACTGTTCGGGCGTCGAATTAGAACGGTATTGTTTGTACCGTAAATGAACGTACGTTTTTAAGGTTGTGGCCGCCATAGATAGTGGCACCGGTGCCGTATAGCCCTTGAAACAGTCATGAGTTTAAGAGTTTCCTGGAGGAGCATTCTACCGACAGTGGTTGGAATCGAACGGGTCGATGACCAACGCTGGATGAAAGTTTAGGCAAGGGGACTGGTGAGTTGTTGAAAACGTACCTTCCATCATCCACCCGATTTGCAGGTCGCCGGGTGTACCGTCCACAGAGTTCGGTCCCAGCCATGGCGCCAGGGTGTCCGAGTAGGAGTAGAATCTATTGATTTTCTGCTTAAACGACGATCTATTTTGACCATTACAACTTACTTGTTCATCGTCGGGTAACTCAGCCAGCTCCAAAGAGGTGTCCAAGAAACACCACCGTTTGTCGATCGGTAGATTTGACCATCAGGCCACCAGGAGTTGAGAGCAGCAACCATGATGGTACCGGGAGTCTTCAAGTCGACTGCGACACCGCCGAAGCCAAAGTACAAGTCGGATCCAGTCGCCTGGTCAAATGATGAGAGCCGTTAATACGAGACTGAAATATTTTTTACCGGAGTAATATCCGTCCCTGGAGTAATTAATGTTAGTGCGGAACGACCAGCAAGCGCTACGACTTACAGACGGAGGAGGTCAAATTGTACTTGAAAACACTTCCGAGAGTCCCATCATACGGACCGGCTGTTTGCAGTCAGATCTCTTCCTCTCCGTGGAGTGGAAATTCATACCGCCATTCGAGTACGAGATATATAATACTTTCTCGGTCGGAGATAGAACACCTTTATGCGGGAGGTAGGTGGTATTTTGGCCAGCAACAGCAGACCCTACACGAGATTCAGTAGCCATTTTCTGTGCACGCATCATCGACATACAGGTAGATCCGCCGTTCGTCGACACAAAGATGTTGGAAGATCCTTGATTGGCGACACCGACGAAAATGCGGGGTGTCGGAGAGCCGGCGGTTCCGGAAGTAGAATCAAAAGTGACCCATGCGATACCTGTGGACTGAAAGTTAATCGGGGAAAGTTGGCGAGTAGAAATAGACTTATATCAGTGCAGAATTGTATCCAGTGCTGTCCGAAGGGTCGGGAGCATAGGTTCCTTGAGGTTGCCATTATAGCACATTCATCATGTGCTTGTGTGTACTTACCGACACTGGGGAAGCTCGTAACTTGAGCCCTGAGAAAGTCAAGCTGTAAGCCGGAAAGTATATTTGGTTAATGCAGGAACTTGCCAAGTAGCGCCGAAATTAGTGGACTTCCACAATCCCTTTCCGGATGCGGCTCCGAAGAATAAAATCCCGTTGCTGTTGGGGTCAACCGCGAGGCGCTATTGGCAAGACTGAGAATAGCAACGGAGATAAGGAGAACTCTACATACCTCTCCCTACGTTTGTCGGTTGCAGTGTCAGAGCACGGATATCAATGACACTTGGGCTGAATCTCTTACCATTCCTGTTCATAGGTTGCCGGTTAGCTCACATATTCAAAATCTTAATATGCACTTGCCTCTTCCCGGCATGTTTCCTTGACAGAAAGTGTCAGTTTTGATTTGGTGGCGGATATCTCCACTAACCTCCGACTTTGAAAGGAAGAGGGGATGCAGTGAAGGTTGCGCCGTAGTCGGTGGAGATAAGAATATTGCCATTATTTGGGCTGTTAAGAACAGGTTAAACTCCAACTCCCCTGCATACGATCAAGTCGAAAACTCAACTCGAAGCTATTGGTATATCCACCGCAGGCCTAGAGAGACAAGTCGATATTGGGACCGGATTCCGGTTAATTGTAAATAAACGGCTCACCAAGTACAGGCGGTTAGTTTGCACAGGGTCGGTGGCGATCGCGGCTACGCCCCAGTAGTTCCACGTCGAATCTGGGGAAATTTCAAAACCTGCCAGTCAGCACAGCTACTTTTATTTACCGCTGGCGAAATCCAACAGAGGCGTCCACGTATCTAAATCAATAAGTATGAGGGAAAGGATCCAAAAATTAAAAAAGCGAACAAACCAGTGGCCGCGTTGAGTTTGTAAGCCCCGCCGATATCAGTTCGGGCGTATGCAACACCCTAGGATTAATTCGTTAATGTGCAAAGTCAAAGGTGAACAGCATGAATAGCTACCTGCTCCTTGGGGTTGAATACGATACCTGGAACGAAGCCTCCACCGCCGCCAATCTTCACGTTCTTCCATGTGTACGCCTGAGATGCTGCATCAACCAGAGGGGCAGCGATGGCTGCCACCAACACCGCGAGAACGCTGTAGTAAGGCATGCCTCAGTGAGTTCATGCACACCCGAGGAGTTCTCTTTTATATGCATACGCATTCGGTGCACGATATTCCGAAAAATCTGCGGTACTCTTACTCTGGGAAAACAGGACCCAATGGAGAGATTGTAAAATCTGGGGTGAATTTCGGACTTTTTGGGTGCCGGGAGCCGTTCACGTTCTCAGGTAGAGAGCAGCAGCATGATACAGGGGCACAGGATCTATCTGTCCTTTTCACGGCGCGCCAACCAGCCTGAAGCAGCCACGAGTTCACGCGGAGAAGAGTCGGTTGATAGCTTGACCGTCTGACAGAAGAAAAAGAGACTAAATCGACGGTTCCTAGGTCAGTCCTTCGGAGGAATGACGCCATACAGAGATGGCAAGGTGGCGGCAGTCGCGCACCATACATCCGTTGTTGCAAAGGTTGAGTTCAAGTTCAAAGTCCGGCCCGGCACGAGCCGCTACTGCTTATTTGACCCCATCAACATCAACATCAGCGGCGCTTAGGAGTCCAACATCAACATCAACAGATTTATCCAAAAGTACACCACGAAATATACAGAGATATATAACTAAATCACGTCGCAAAATAGAAAAAAATATGGGGAGTGGAATTCGACACTGCTGTGCAAGCTGTCCCGCAAAACGGGATGACGACTCAGCGATTGGCTATTTCCTGCGACCGGCGCATTTGACTGCCTGTGTGTGAGCCCGAGTCCGAGCCCGTAACAACTTTCGCTCATCTGCGAGGCGACGGTGTTCCTGGAGCTCCCGTCTACGGGATTCAGCGGCCCTGCTGGCCCTGAAATCTCCTGCACCCGCCGCAAGAATCCACGGGGACAACAACGGGTCCAGCCATTGCATGAGCGCATCCCAACCTAGAGGAAATGTCATTCCAAATACAATATCGAGTCATCCATACATACCGTGCCGTAGATATGTCGCAGCTATCAATGCACAGAAACCGGCAGCGCATTGGGAAGCAGTCAAGGCAGAGCTCGCGTTTCCTTTTGGGTGCCACCGCCGCACATGCACGTCCAATTGGAACATCAGCGCAAAACAATTCATAAGGGCGCTGTCCATGCACTCGATTCGGACACCGTCCAGTTCTGATGCCGGGTTCGAGTGCAATTTCTTGAAGCAAATGTGCGTGATGGCGAGTTTGATGAGATTTCGGCCCACCCATTGGTGCCCATCGTTTCCGGGCGCAGCATCCCCAAAATCCCAAAAGCCCCCGCAGATGGTCGTGGTGGCATTAGATAAAAGCTGACCATCGTCACAGGTAAACTCGGGAGGCCGAGGTGGGTAAGCGTCGTCGAAGTGGACCTTGGAGGCGTCGATGCTCGATTGCGAATTCAAAGCCACTCTCCAACAGGCAAGCCGGCGCCGTGAAGCACTTCCGGGCCCAAATGCGGCGATAGCGCTGGCGTTCATACCGATATCCGCAGATACTCGGGCTAACTCGGGGTTTTCGCGAACCAGCGCTTGATACCGTCTCATATCCCTTCCAGGAATTGAGGCATGGTGGACAGCGATATATTCCACGACCCAAGGATCGACGAGATCCTGAAGCCACCTGAGCGCGTAAGGAATGCCTGCAAAAGGCCATGAGCTATCAATTGAAGGAAGGCGTTGAGGGACACACCCAGATCAACAGCCACAGCAGCCACAAAGGTTTCAAACAGCTTGCACATTTTTTCAATTCCAGGGCTTCCGGACTGTAGTTCGGGGTGCAAATCGTGCAGTTGTAAATCATACAGCAGTGCTAGATGCGCCAGATGAGACCTGGCGCCGAGCGCCTTCAATATCCCCTGTGGTACAAAGAAAATCCATTAACTCAGAAACAAAATTCGGGCGTGGGACCCACTTGATGCATGGAGTGGTTGGGTTTGCTTAAGAGACGGCTAGTCGAGAGCACGATCGCAGCCCCAACAACCGCATCCCCGAGCCACTCTAGACGGCCGTTAAGAGCCTTATCGAATGCTTCATGTAGCATTTCTTTTTCAGGCAATTCCTCTCTGGGAACGGCGACGCGCCTTGTGCCAAACTGGGAACTGGGTCTTTTGTCTTTTGTTATCCGGCCTCAAATACCGTCGCTTGACAGTGAATATTAATCTCTCTCTCATAGCCCCCCCATTTTCAACACTCATTTCACGTTCTTTTTAGATATTCATCATGTCCCTTCACGATTTCGACTCGAGAGCTGGCCTCGAAAGGATGCTCCTTCATTTCGGCCATGATTCCTCACACTCTTTGTCTCCCACAACCGCCGCCCTAGATGGTTATATCGTCGTTCCCAGGTCAGATCGCCTACCGTTGGCCGCAAAGTCGCACAACATCGAGGTATGTTGAAACATTCAACTCACTGCAAAGGTTCTTACCAGAACTAGAGCCGTTGCATTCCGAGAAGGGCGAGCAAGCCTACGAAACTCGTATCCGAGGTCCCTCGCGTTTGCCTCGCGGTATCCTCTTCCCGCCCCTGTACGCCCGGAACGCATGCCGACGAGAGCGAGGCCATTTCCCTCTCAAGACCGTGCACGCCCTTCCAGCCCCTCCCTCCTGTCCTTGCGACCTCACCACTGCGTTTATCCTCTTTTCTTGACGACGTAACACCCCATTCGTTGCATAA
This sequence comes from Mycena albidolilacea, assembly GCA_029282495.1. Classification (NCBI taxonomy): domain Eukaryota; kingdom Fungi; phylum Basidiomycota; class Agaricomycetes; order Agaricales; family Mycenaceae; genus Mycena; species Mycena albidolilacea. The sequence continues at coordinate 1,962,902 of JARIHO010000008.1, read as the reverse complement.
CGAACCCACCGCTCCTTCTCTCACGTCTGAAACACCTTCACCACAGCGTATCTTCCACCAATTATCCATCGAAATTCCCTCCGTCTCTCACCCAAATAGCCCCTACGTGCCCTGGCCGTCCCCAGTCCGTCGCAATATCCTTCGACCCCTGAGCCCGTCGTCTCAGGTGTCCCGGTTCTCGGATTATTCGCGCCCATATTCGCGCAGCGGAGCACGCGCTCCTGAGCCACAGGAGGAACCTCACTACATCGCGCCGCACAATAAGTTCCTCCGGTTGTCGAGGAGCTTCAAGAATCTTAGGAAGACGGTCAAGCAGAGTGTTAAGCACGTAAAAAATGCTCTCAGAAAAACCTCTAAAGCCAAGTCTCCCGAAGCATCTGTCGAGGTAGCGGTCCCCCCGATCCGCTACCAGTCTCCGACTCCTCCCTTGCCGTCTCCAGTAGCATCATGCGAGTCGTCCAACACCAACACGCTCGCCGACTGGCTTCGGGAATGCGAAGCGAAGGTGGAGCGGGCGACACCACACTTTATGACCCTCGAGGAGTACGAGGAAAGAGGCAGTTGGATGGACTTGTCGACCGTCCAGGACGAATCCGAGATTCAGTCCCCGCCCTCCGAACAGTCCCTTACCCCGGCCCCGATGTCTCCGACTTGCATGTCGCCGTGCCACGACTCATTGTTCCCACACCTCTCCATGCACGACATCTGGCCCACACCTCCGCACTACCTCCCGCAGGCCCGGGTATTCTCTGACGAAAGGGAACGGGAAATAAGCATGCCTGGAGGCTGGAACTCGAGCCAGAGACATTTGCCCTGCGCCATATAATGACTTACATTAGTCTAATCCCTACACCCTACTTTAGTGCTGTACTAGATCGCGCATATATTTCTAGACACTCGATTTGTATCTCCGTTCATTTGTAACATACAGCAAGTCCCTCTTTGAATTTTCCTTGAATACTCATTCAAAATCTCGCTCGATTCAAGCTCGGTCTGAAATGATTCGCGTTGACCATTACCACACGTGACCGCGCCTTGTATTCCTTTTTACCACACCCACCTGCCTTGTACTACATCTGGCACAACGTCGTCGACCATGTCGAGTATTAAATGCCTTGCGACCGTTGTCTCTACCATTTTCCGCTATGCCCCGCTTGGAAGCCTTCCCCTTCACACCGCACCATAGCACCGATGAACCGTTGTACGCTGTTGCCGATTCAGTGGGCCTCTCACCCCCGAGTTTGCCATCCTTGGAGGAACCCATTGCTTCAGAGCGCATATATTCCCGCGCCGATTCTGCGTCCGGATTCTTCAGGGCCCTCTGCCAGACCTATCAACCGCCGTCCCCACCGGAGTTCGTTGACGACTCGGAAGCCGAAGACGTGCCCGCAGTCGACCCCCCAGACTTTCCTGTGAACTGGACTGGGGAACCTGAAGAGTTGCCAAGCGAGGCATCGCCGCGTAAACCCTGGAAGAGGTCGGGATGGATACAGTCCATTTTCGGGTTTTTGCTGGAACCGCTGCTACCGAAGGAAGAATCTCGTAAACCTCTGGTACCAGAAGTCGAACAGCCTGAACCGCTTCCAACAGCAGAACCTGAACCACTGACGGAAAAGTATCGAGGCGGTGTGCTGAAGAAAGCAATTTACACCCCGCATGGGAAGTGGGCGTGGGCAGCTGGTTTGCCGTTCACGGAATCCGGCCCTGCTCTGCTCTTGTCGTGTAAGCCTTTTGTTTCTTACCACCATTTGCATGTAACTGAGGCAAAAGTTAGCGGGTGTAATGTGTTCGGCTTTCCTGAAGACCGGTCACATTCTCGATCGGCCAGTTCAGCTTGTTTCCAAAATGTACGCCTCCAACGACCTTCTTTTGTGTTCCTACTAACCCTGCTTTTGGCTTCTCAGTTGGCTGACGAAAGAGAAATGGCACGGCTTCTTCTCTGAGGTGCGTGATCGAAACTTGATTATTGCGCCGCGCATACTCATATCCTTGCAGCTTGCGCTCTACAAATTGCAGCTCAAGTCACTACAAGGGCGCGTGGTTCCCGCCATCATCAACGTCTACTCCTGCACAGGGGCTGTCGATGTCGCCATGGAGCCTCCGCACCATTCCTTCTGGATCGAAGCGTCGCCAGACATGCCCCACGTCCTGAAGAAGTGCTGTGTGAAGGCGTTCGAACAACTTCACGCCGCGGGCGTCCTCCACGGGGACGTCGAGCTGCGCCACATGCTCATCGGGGGCGACGCGCGGGTGACGATAATCGATTTCCAAGCGAGTCGGGCGCTCGAGCCCAATGCGGCGGTCGGCCTCGGGGCTGCGACGCCCGACGAACTGCGAATGGAGATGCGCAAGGTCAAGTTCAAGTTGGACTACGAAGACGTGCGCGCGCGGGAGGACGAGAAGCTTATGCGCGCCGCACGGCTGGCACGGAGGAACCAGAGGGACGAGGAGCCGTTGCCCGAAGACGTGCGGGATCCACCTGTCGATTCGAGAGTGTGGAATCTGGAGTGGATCTCGGCGCCTGTGGAACCCGCACGGTTCATTATGCCCGGCCAAAGCGCGGAAGATGTAATGACCGCGGTGGAGGAGTTTCTCACTATTCTCGAACGGTTGGAGGAGGAGGAAAAAACGCGCGGAGACACAGCGACAACGAGGCGGCGGAGGGCGTCGCCGGACTTCAAGCCCCCCACAGCCGTCCCTGCAAAATCGTCTTCTACGCCATCTGTAGGCAAGGGTTTTGGAGCAACGGTGGTGCCACCGGCGACGCGAGGTTCGGCCACGAGGAGGCCGTCGCCGGACTTCAAGTCCCGAGTGGTTTTACCTCCCAAATCGCCAGGCAAAGCAACAAGCGTGACGCCGACGACGCTTAAGCGAAAAAGTGGCTGCGACCGCCCGCAGGAGGACCGTAAACGCATTCGCTTCGACGCCAGTCCATCCATATCGCGCTCTCCACCTCCCGCCTATGAAGAACACCCTCCCGCAATCACCTGTTTGTCGCCAACACAACCTCGACAGTCTCAGCTCACACCGCCACGTGCGGCTGCGCTACGCCTCGACCCGTCCCCGCCGTCCTCGGCAAAGCGCAAGCGCGACTCAAACGCCTATGACGAGTCACTCGAGACGCGTGGCCGGCCCAAGATGCGGATATCCTTCTCATGCGATGCTTCCGACCCCCGTTTATCGGTGGTCGTTCCAGACAATCCAGATGTACCGATGACCGTTCATGATCCAGAACATGTGTCTTCTAGATCTCCCATGGAGGTGCCGGTTCCGCCCCCATTGCTTTCGATTCGGCTTGTCGATAACATGTGGCGGGTAGTGTCTTGATTTATGCCGCACATGTACTACGAGTATTAGATATCTTTTCGTTCATGTAGACTTAGGAATTCTTTGACCACCGAGATCAACGCAATTCAGCAATTGTGTATCAAGCAGAAGACATGCCCGCGAAGCGTTGTTGCAACTTACTAGAGGAGATTCACCTGAAGTAAGTTAAGTAGGTTCGAACGGAGCAAGCCTGTCGCCGCTCCGGCCCGGCGAGCCGGCCCTTCAAGCCGTGTTTGGTTGATACTTGGTTTGTCTGAACGAACCTAATGTCTGAGTACCAAAGTCTCCAAACGCCGTCGGCGCGCAGTGTCTTTGAAAGCGACGACGATCGTCGATCGCTGTCCTCCGCTGATGTATCCGTTCAGGCTTCGCTGGAGGGTCCTATGCTCGAGGAAACCCCACTGGCTCATTCCCGAGTTGCGAAGCAGTTATATGCCACGCCCCAAACACGCGGCGTCTTTGAAAGCGACAACGGTAGTCAATCGCTGTCCTCCGCTGACGTGTCCGCTGAGGGTGCGCTGGATGTATGCTAGAGAAAACCCCACTGGCTCCGAACCTCTCTCGAACTGCGAAGCAGTTATATGCCACGCCCCCACGCTTTGTGACCATGATCGGTGCGGCTGCCATAGATAAGCTGGCAGAGGTCTCTCCTGGGGGGAGAAGGTGCATTCTGACAAATGAAGAGTACCCGCGCATTGCCATCGAAGCTGCCCATCTTTTGCCGCGTGCGACCAAACCCCGCTTAGTACGATTCCCTTTCTGCGTCGTGTCCTGTGTGATTGACTCCCAGCTCTTTTTAGTTGACTATACTCGAGCTCGCTTTTAATTTAAAATACAAGCAGTTACATATCGATACGACGCGTAACTTAGTTTATCGTAAGCAGTCATGTTTTCCTCCACACCTAATCTCTTGATTGTCGCCTCCTCACAGTCAGAGCGGACATTCACCGGTCGTTCAATCACGATGGATTTCTTTTACTCCCGACCCGTAAGGACCTTCAGCGCGTTATCGACTTCACGTTGTCGGAAAACGAGCCTACCAAAACATACAAAGAGGTGCGTCGCCTCCGTCTGTCTATTTCCCGCCCTCAATAAGAGCAGGTTTTCGATGAAACGGAGTTCGAGTATCGTACAGTACCTCTTCAACTGTTTAGGGACGGTACTACCGTCTTCCGCCTCACCGACCATAACCACGAGAGAATCTTTCCCATCACCAATCCCATAACTCTTCCTACGCTTAAATCCCATGCCAACCCTTTTTTCGTTATCGCCAATGCCGGCCCCAAGCTCCATTCCAACATGGCCTTGGTCCCTGATGCAATTAAAGCCAACCCAACCATCTACGCCGACCTCCTTTCCATCGGCACGGTATGGACGGCATGGATGTCTCGTACCCCAGATGACACGGGGAAGGGAGTCCAGTATAAACCCCGCACGGGCGGTGGTGATAACGGAGGCGGTGGGGGCAACAATGGGAGAGGTTCAGCACCGGAGGGGAAAAACCCAGAACGGCGCAGCACTCGCAGCTCACCCTCGCGCCACGATGGCTCACCGACCCCCAGCCTAGGTTCCAACCGTGCAGGGGGCCGAGCTGGTTGGACGGCTCCACGTACGGAAGCTTGTCCTCCAGATCTAGCGCCAGACAATTGCAGCGACGGTGTCGATTCTGGTGTCCTGACTGAATATGCAGTCCAACTCGTGCCCTATTTGGATTGACGCTTCTTTGTTCGAAATTGGTTGGAGGAAAATCAGTTTGTTCCGATGAAGGGTGAACTCGTAGGTGGAACTAATCCACTTCTGTCCCTTGCCTGACGGTTCGTGACAGTGAATGCATCGCAATATCATTGATCCTGGACTGTCGCTGGACGAGATAAGCTGACAACTAGTGCAAGCAAAGAAGGGTCGCGTTGAGGCTGTATTTTTTAGCTCATGTAGATTTAAGAATTATTTGACCACCGAGATCAACGCAGTTCAGTTGTATGTCAAACAGAAAACATGCCCACGAAAGCGTTGTACTATCACAACTTACTGTTGTGATTAGTATTACCATTCAAGCCATGTTCGCTGTACATGCAACGCCAATGAGCCAGGCGCCGTAACGCTCGTTTACTTCGATGGCGGCGTGAGGTTGGGTCACACCGACCACTGGCAACGTAGGCAGGTCTGGCCGCATTAGGCGTTCGCGCGGTCCTCTTCCCAAGCCTACATCCGCGCAAATGGAGTAAGCACAGAGTCGCGATAACTAATATACTGATCACACCTCGAAGAACCGCCGGCGGTCACCGACGCGCACACCACGACAGCTGCGGAGCCCCAGCGTCGCGAGCTTGGGACAACCGTCGAGGACGAGGAAGAGGCCGTCGCCTGGGGGGATGCTTATATTACGACCGCGGGGGAACAAAGTCTGCGCTACTCACTCGTCATCTTCGTCTCTGCGACCTCCAGCCACGCAAGGCCGGGGCACGCCGCGAGAAACAGCGCCGCCGCGTCGTCGATGCCCGTGTGGTTCAGCATGAGCGTCTCGAGCACCGGCGGCGGGTCCCCAGCAAGACCGACCAGGTGCCCGCTCCGCAGTGCCGGGAGGCCGGACAGATTGAGCCACTTGCATCCAGTCAGGAGTTATGTACGACGGACGAGAGGGAAATGCGCCGACAGACCTTGCACCTCCGCCCGACCTCGGCCACAAACGCAGGAAGACCCTCCTTGAGCTTCGTGTTCCCCACGAGGCTCACGCTCTGCAGCGCGGGGCAGTCCCGCAGCGCCGCGATCACCTTGAGCAGCGCGGGGTCCGTGAGCGTCATGCCCGAGTCGATCGCGGCGATGCTGCGCGGGCTCGCGCCGAGCGCACCGAGCGCGAGGGTCTTGAGTTTGGGGAGGCGCGGGAGGAGCGCGAGCAGGTCCGCGTTGGAGGTGTTGGTCGACGTGAGGGAGAGCTTCTCGAGCGCGGGGAAGGGGTACGCGTCGTCGCCGGCGAGGAGCGGGTGCCGCACGGCGGTGAAGGAGATGTCGAGCCGGCGGAGGGCGGGGCAGAGCGGGAGGAGGGCGTTGAGGGAGGTTTCGGAGATGGAGAGGCGCGCGAGTTTGAGGGTGTGGAGGTTGGGGAGAGAGAGGGCGGGGGAGAGCATCTTGGCGAAGGTGGTGTCCGTCTGCGTTGCGCGTCAGCCGCACCGTTATATTTCTTGTGACGAAGAGATATATGTACCCAATTCGAGATTCCCGCAAGCTTGAGAACCTCGAGCCCCGGGCATGCTAGCAGCACGGGCTGGAGCGACGCGGGGGTCGTTGCGGTGTAATTCAGGTTGAGGACTTGAAGGCGCGGGCACGACGCGGCGGCAGCGACAGTTTTCGGCCCCACAAGCGCGCAGCCCCTGGGAAGAATAAACAAACGAGTCGCTTAGCGCTCAGCGTTGAGTCAGAGCGGAGCCGAGAGGGCAGCGGACCGCAGAACGAGGCGCTTGAGGGCCGGGAGGCGGGGGAGGACGGCGGCGAACGCGGCGTCGGGGATCTTGTCGAACCCCGACAGCTCGAGGTCGCGGAGGTCGGGCATGCGGTCCAGTGCGCGCACGGTGTGCGTCTGGACGCCGGGCATCCCGCCGGTTCCGCCGGTGAGGGCGAGGATGGGGCCGCGGAAGAAGTATGTGACGAGAAATTCGTGCTTGAGGAATGTGGGGCAGACGCGAATGAGCTCTGCGAGGAGCCGCGGCAACAGTGTATCCGGGAGCGCTTTCAGGTGGACAGACACACTGGCCCAGACGCGCTCGTTGTTGCGCAGGCGCACAAAGCCGTCTGCAAAGGCTTTGGAGCACAGTGTCGTTAATGTTGGCACAGAGGTGTAGCGCGTTGCGCGGGTGCTGAGCGCAGACGATGCGGAATCTGCAAACGCTGCAACCGGCGAGTCGTCCTCTGTCGGGGCGCCAAACTCGCGCGTCGTCCTAGCTCTTTTACGCGACATGAGCGTTCGTGTAAAGGGGTGAATGATGCCATCAGCTCCAGATTAGATTCATAGATTACAGCACTCAAAAATCGTACACCTCAGGTCGATCGCTCTGGAATCCCACTCGCTTGCGACTCTTCTTCACTGGCGCCGCCTGAACAGGCTCGGCCGCAGGAACACCCTCGAGCGCGATCTCCACCGCCGCCACCACGGGCCGCGGCGGCGGCGCGCTCACAGGCGCAGGCGCAGTTACCGCACTGGGCGGCGCGCTCGTCCTGCGCTCCCCCACCCCGCCCTCCACATCCAAATGCACCGTCTCGAACACCAGCCTCTTCCTCGTGCACTTGAACCCGAGGTTGTTCTCCCCGCCGCCCGCGCCCGTGCCCGTCCCGCGCAGGGCCGAGAAGCGGTCCGACGCGGCAACGAGCGTGGTCGGCGCAGGGAGGGTGTGGATGCGCAGGAGCCCGTGGTGTCCCGGGAAGGCGGCTGCGAGGGCGGGATTGGCTGGTGCGAGGGGATTATTACTCCGTGGACGAAGTTGAACAGAAGACGCACCGGTGAATGCATCCATCGTGATCGCGCCGTCGGAAACCCAGCCTATCTTCTGGTGCCAGCCCGACCCTGCAGGGTCCCCAGACCACTCCGCGGCGAGGCTCACGGACGCGCAGGCTTGTGGGTGCCGTCGGAGGAGCGCGCGCAGGCCGTGCAGGAAGCGCAAGATATCCTGCACAGATCTGAGCATTTGCGATGATCGTATCGAGAACGCGTACCTGCGCGCCGAGATCGCCCCAGCTGGGGGAGCCGAGAGTGGGGACGCATACGCGCAGCGGGGCGGACGCCGCGGCGAGCACCTCGGCTAAGCGTTCTAACGCGCGCATGGTCGTCCGAGTAGCCTCGAGAGGCACGAGCACGAGCCGGCGAGCGGCCACGGCGTCGGCTATGACCGCGGGCGGGATGCGAGTGCTAAGGTCAAACGTACGACACGCGTCTGCTGTCGTGCTGGAGTGGGTTACACTAGCTCGACGGTAGAATGACGGGGCACCTACGCTGAGGACGCGGGGGCGGCGACGGTGGTCTGGAACTGCTTCATCTGCTCGTAGCGCCAGGCGATCGTAATCTTGTCATCGTTCCGCGTCTCTGGCTTCGCATCCTCCTCACCGGAAGCAAGCCACATGGACTCGCCCACCCATGTTTCGGGATCATCGCCAACGATGCAGACTTGCTGCTTGGAGGCGAGGCCCTGTGCAACAAAGTACTTTTGGACGAGTTGGCTGTATGCCGAGTGGAGGTCTGGGGCGGTGAGAACCAGGGAGCACGAGAGCGGGAGTCCACCGCCGAGGATATCGTCGAGCGAGGGGATGCCGGTGGAGACGAGGGGCGTCGTTGGCGCAGTGGTAGTTTGCCTGGTTGTTTTTCGTTTGAAGGACATGGCGTTATCTAATCTGATGGCTGGGCGTTCTTAATATCTTGCGACGAACTGTTGAACAGTTCTGCAGAACATGATTAAGGTGGCATTGAATCGCATAAAGGACGCTGCCTAGATCTGTATTACGATTCATGATGTCCTTATTTCATTGAAAGACTTGTTTCAGTGGGATGAAACGAGGATATCACCGTACACCCCCGGAGTACAGCGGAGTATACGCAGAGTAACAACCGCATTACGAGAAATGGTGGCGCGATGGGCGTGAAGGACGGACGCGGGATTGGGAGAGGGGCGGGGTGATGAGATGTATACAAAAGTCTGCAGGGGTCGAGGCTGTTCGATTGTCGGTCAGTATAGGGTGAAGGGTATTGATTGAAAGACTCAGGATAGGGTGAAGCGAGGTGTATTGATGTTGTTGTAGACAAATAGTGGCGAGCGTGCTTGCTGTCTGCTGTGCCGCCAATGGAGCAGAGGACATCCTGGATGTCACTTTCAGACGGAGAGTCGGTATACGAACAAGAAGACGACCAGAGCCCAGGTATGTATTCGTCTATTTAGAGCGCTCCTAAGTATACCTTTTGGGTCTCACTTCTCCCACTCTCCTTGCAGCCTTCTCCATGGCCTCCCAGGCCGTCCTCAACCTCGCCTCACCGTTGGCGCCAGAATCAAACAAAAACATCGCCCTCTACGGCTACCGCGACCCCAAGTCCTTTGCCAGGCCTCCAAAGCTCAACCACGGCCTCCCCGACCCTAGCCAGTTCCCTGACCCGTATCCCTATCGTCAGCAGCACTCTCTTTCCTCCACCCCCCCGGCCCTCTCCTCCTCGTCCTCGGGATCCGCCCGCTCGTCCGCGTACACAAGCGGGGGCAGCGGCGGAAGTGCGTTGGCCGCCGACTACTCACATGTCCGCGTCGCGTCAAACGACACCAACGACGACGGCCGCATCACCTCCGACTCCGTCTCCCAACTCGTCGAACGCGACCACCGCATCCAAGAGCAGTCCCGCTGGTCCGAAGCCAGCATTCGCTCCCGCTCCTCGTCCGTGAGTAACGACCACATGTCCCCCCACCTCCAGCAAAAGAAGAGCTACGACATGGGTTGGCAGCACTCGGTCGATGAGCGTGACGAGCTCGCCGCCAGCGAAGAGGAGACCGACGAGGATCAGATCCTTCTCCCGGAAGATGATGATCAGGACGACGACGACGAGCGCACGTCCGCCGCCCTCATTGCAGACGAGGGTCGCGGTATGATCGTCCAGGGTGAAGGTCTCCCCCTCACAGACCTCCTCGTCCTTCCCGGTATGTCCTATCATTCCCAACTCGTGCCCGCCTGACTGCCATCAGGCACGACCCATCTCCTTCTTGGCTCCTCGGGTTCGCCCAATGCCCTCCCCTCCTTTCTCACTACCGTCATTCCTCAAATTTGCACGTCCCTGCTTGCCCTCGATCTCTCTGCTAATTTTCTAAATGCCCTCCCCCCGAGCCTTGCACTCTGCGTGTGCCTTGAGGAGCTCAACATCGCGTCCAATCCCCTACGCGTTCTCCCGGTATTTCTCGCTGATCTAATACACCTGCGCGTCATCATCGCAGACTCGACGGGCATCAGCACCCTCCCGGATACTCTTGTTGATCTAGACAAGCTTCACACGATCAGCATCCGGCGCAATAAAATGCACGCGCTCCCGAGCTGGCTGTCTCTCCTGCCAGTACTGCAGACGCTCTATGTTGACGGAAACCCCTTTCAGGGCCCATGGAAGGCCCTGGTCGAGCCCCTTCTCGCCAAAGTGCCCTCGACCCCGATATACCCGCTCTCCACTCCGACCTTCCCCCTCCATTCTCCGTCTTCAGGGGACCAAGACACTGACGACGACCTCTCCGAACCCCCTAGCTCAGGCCCCGGCCGCCGGAGATTTGAGACATCCCCTGACGAGGAGGAGCACACCATCACCCCCGACCGCGCGCGCTCGCCAAGCGAGGGCCGAGGCCTTACGCGCACGCGCACCACCCCGAACCGCCCGCACCACCCGATCCCGCGCCGAGGCACCGTCGCCGCCAACACGCTCGAGGACCCGGGCTACTTTGCCGACCACGAGGTGCGCCGCATGAAGAGCGCGGGCGACCTGCGGCTCAACCGCGCTGGGGAGCCCGTTCCGCGGCCGCCGATGCAACACTACGCTACGTCGCAGTCGAGCACGAATCTGCTGAGCCAGACGCCGCCGCGGCCGGGCATGCAGAAGCGGTTTGCGAGCGTTGGGCCCGCGGCTGCGATGGCGATGGAGGGGGGCCCATCGCGGAACGCCGTCAGCAGCACACGGCCGCAACTAACGCAGTCCCTGTGGGACAACAACCACACGTCGCCGGACAGGGACGAGAACGCGTCGCGATCGTCGTCCTTTGTCTCGCAAACGCAAGCGGCGCAAAACAACACGTCCCCGCCGCGGATAATGCCCGTGTTTGACGGCGGGAGCACAATCCGCGCTGGCAAAGAGAAGAACAGCCGGTGGGGCTTTTTGAAAAAGATGTCGATGGGCAAGATGAAGCCTGACCCGCCGTCGCCGCGCCCCATGCCGCAGCCCGCCCCGCGCATCATGCGCGGACCTGCGACGGCGCCGATTTCGGACGGGACCCCCGGGCGGTTTAACCAGCTGCCGCAGATCAACATGCGCATCTCGACAACGGGCGCACTGGACGCGTTCAGCCCGCCGGCGATACACACCCTCCCCCCTGCCGCGGAGGAGGAGGAACCGCCGCGCGCAGTACGGCCGCCCAGCGTTGTCTCCCCCGCAACTTTGGCGCCGCCGAATGCCCTGCTGGTGCCGCCGACGACGCGGACGGCGAAGCGGCGGAGTTTCCTGCCGCTTGACACGCCCGGGCTGTCGCTGAACATCCCGATACCCGAGGCGGCGGCGTTCCTGCCGGGCATGACGGCGACTGGAGGCGATGCGGACGGGTCGGATGCGGCGCGGGGGGAGACGCCGAGCCCCGTGGTGGAGAGCTACCTGCGCCGCGAGGAGGAGCGCGCGCGGGAGGCGTACCAGCGCGCGCTGCGGTCCGTGATGGCGTACCTGAAGGACATGAACGACCTTGGGCTGTCGCAGCAGGCGGCGGGGATGGGCGTGTACGGCGCGAACGGGGACGAGGTGCTGCAGCCGCGGTCGCGGCGGCCGACGGTCGCGGGGATGGAGCGGGAGGCGAGCCTGTCGAGTATTGGGAGCAGCGTCGACTCGGCGGGGCAACTGCGCTCGTTGGACGGGTCGACGGTGATGAGGGGGGGGAGCTCGACACAGACGAACAGCGTGGCGACGACAGACAGCAGTGGGTCCAACGACGAGCGCAAGTTCAAGGACGACAAGGGCAAGCGGGCTATGGTCGTCCGCGAGATTGTTGTGTAAGTCATTTGGGATAATTGGCGCCGCTGCTGTGTGCTGACTGGAGGTGACTGCATAGAACGGAGCGGACATATGTCAAGGGCCTGCAGGAGCTCGTCGACATATACATCAAGCCCGGCGCAGCGCCCGTCAATGTCCTCGGCGGCTCGAGCAAGGACACCGTCGTCCCCGCACCCGAGCGCAGGGTCGTCTTCGGTGGCATCGATGCACTGTTCTCCTTCCACAAGGAGAGCTTCCTCCCCGCGCTCGAGATCGCAGCCGCCCCGATCATGAAAACGACTGCCGAGCTGGCAGAGACGGACGCGGACGGACAGCTCTCGCTGAGTGTGGCCAAGGCTATCGGCAGCATGTTCCTCAAACACGCCGCCTTTATGAGGATGTATTCGAGCTACATAAAGTAAGTGTTTCGTGATATTTATCTGGTTGCTCGACTGGGAATAATGCACTGACTGACCACCCCGCCCGTAGCAACTTTGACAACGCCGTACAACGTGTCAAGAACTGGTCAGCCGCAGCGGGGCCAACCAATGCACCGCCATCGATGACGCCGTCTACGTCGCAACTCGCGGGGCTCGGGCTGGCGTTGTCGGCTATTTCGCCCCCAGGCGTTGCCCCCGACGCCGGTGCCGCGTCCGGTGTCCCTGCGCTCACCGCAAGCCAACGGAAGCGGCTGCGGACGTACCTCAAGCGGTGTCGGATCAGTCCTAGACATTCGCAGCTTAATCTCGAGGGCTACTTATTGCTTCCTGTGCAACGGATACCGCGGTACCGAATGCTGGTGTGTTATTTTTACTCTCAGCGCCACAATAACTGATCTTAATTTGTTCGAAGCTGGAAGAATTACTCCGGGCAACGCCTCCGACGTACGAATACATGAACGACCCGCTAGACCGGTCGTTGGCCGAAATAGCATTGCTGGCCAATAACATGAATGAGGGGAAACGCGAATCCGAGTCTCGCCGGAAACTGGTTCAATGGCAGTCTCGAATACGGGGCAAATTTCCCAGCCCTCTGGTGCAGCCGCATCGGTGTGTTTTTTCACTGACCCGCCCGCATAAATACTGACTTGCGCAGACGTCTTATCATGGACGGACAGCTGCTGTTGACGCGGGTCGTGCGGAAGGCGATGGTTTCGTTCGAGGCGATCAACGCGCAAGGCGACCCTTGTACGGTGCAGGTTGACTGCCTCGCCCCCGAACTGACACCACGACCACTGGTCGGCATCCTGTGCAACGACTTGCTGGTTCTCTGTCGGGATCCCTCTGAAGGGCAAGATCCGACATGCCATGTTGACCTGTGGGCCGTGCTGAGGATGCAGACGCTGCCGCAGCCCGCAAGCATTGTCCACGGGAATGGTACGTTTCGTCCTGTCATTCGCTTGTCTGTTCCTCACCCGCTTGCTCGTAGCTCTGCGGCTTGTCGACAACAAAGCCATCCTCTACTTTGACGCCCCGTCGCCGTCCGACGCACTCAACTGGTTTCGGGGTGAGTCGCTTCTGCCTCTGGCGGCTTGAATACTGACTGCGCATACAGCCATCAACCTCCACATCCCCAAGACATAGACGCGGCTTTCGCCGCCGCCACTACCCGCTTCATCCATCTGCTTTCGCATCACGTCCGTTTTAGACCGTTCACACTGCGAATCTAGTTTCTGCAAGTTTTCCTCTCTGTTTTTCGGCCTAGTAACCGCATTCCACACTCCTTCATTGTATTACCCTTAAACCTAAATATTTAAAGGCACGTAGTGTTGTCGGGACCAGTTGTCAACCGAACATCTTGTAAATGCTTTGTTTGGAAGAATGCGTGTAATTAGACTGGGCCCGGTTCCTGTTGTAGGAATATACTCATTTAAACCCCTCGGATCTGCGTTGACTTGTTTCGTTATTCAAAATGGGGTTTGGCGCCGTGTCGAGACTTGCAGGCAGGAGAGTGGTGGACGCATCAAGTTTCAACGTGGGGGGACGGTAAAAAATCAAAGCCAACCGACGGAAAGCGCACGAGTCAAGACAATTGTCATTGATTCGACAACTCTAAAAATCCCAACAGTGTACAGGGAGAAAAAAAATTGCAATCGCATGTTTGATAGTAAAAAAAACACAAGCCAAGACGGCGCCTAGAACAGTCCGTTGAGCCCTCCCTTTTCGAACTTTTCCAAAACCTCTGCCGCGCGGCCAGCAGCGATGTGGATGTCTCCTTTTCTCAACCCGTCCACGGTTAACTTGGTGTATTCATCCAGGGGCATCCAGAATTTGGACAGCCTTTCGGTAGTACCTTGCTCTGCGAACGAAGTTGTTTAAAATGAAATGCTGCCGCGGACAGTGAGCCTACCGTCGTGAAGCTCGGATTCCACCAAGCTATGAGACACTAATTAAGGTTCGAAACCACCAGTGATGTACAACTCACGGAGGGATTATTTCTAAAACGTTGACCTTGGTGTCTTCGAGTTGTTTGCGAAGAGACGTGGTGAAGCTTCTTAAGGCCGCCTTTGAGGCCGAGTAATTTATGACGAGGGGTGAGGGCAGAAGCCCAAGTCCGGAGGTGATAGGGATAATGAAGGAAGGGCGACCTTCGGCCTATCGAATCTATCAGATGATTGAGAATAAGAAACCCTCACTGGGCTCACGCTGAGTTTTAGGAAATGCGGGATGAACAGGGAGATGAGGGATACAACCGCGAGGTAATTAACGTTTATCTCCCGGATGACCTCTATTAACGTTAGGCGCCGTTCGCGAACAATATGTGAAGCTGTCTTACGGCTGATATCGACGTCTTTCTTGAAGTCATGCATGTACTGAATACCTGCAATTAAAGATAAGTCATGCCGACTTTTGAAAGGCGAATACATACCCGAAGAGAGAATAACTGCGTCCAACTTGGATAGAGTTTATTTCAACAAGAACAATTAATTGAAGATGAGCTTTATCCTCACGTTGGGGTATTTGACGATGAGGGATTCAACAGTCTGCTTCAGAGATCCCAGGTCTGCAGTGACATCTATCTGTAACGTCTCCAAATTCTTCTCTTGGAGTTCTTTCAATCTGTCCTGCCTTCTTCCGGCTGCGATGACCGTGGGGTGACTAGGGAGCGAGGAAATTGCGAGCGCAAGTGCCCGACCTTGCGACGACACATTTAGCGACAGGAGCCAGCTGAAAAGAAAACCAAGAAACCTATGCCAGAAGTTGCACCAATGACGAGGACGCATTTGGCGTTATCGATAGACACAGGAGCCATTGGCCAGAATAAAGCGAAATATACAATCTCGGTCTTTTAAGGTGAATATGTACGAAAGCCCTGGGCCAAGGGTAGAGTGATCGAAGGAGCGGGCGTGATGACATTATAACAATCTCCGTGTGGGTAAGGAATCGGAAGCTCTCGGTATGACGGAGCTGGATCAAAGTCGATGATTCGCTACAACTGCAACATAATTAGACATCAGGATCCCGCAGAGTTGGGGGAATAAGCAGTGACCGTGGGGATTAAGATTCACCGCAGGTTCGCGCTATTGAAGAGAAAGCGCCCAGCTCTATAAGTCGTTCCAGTAGAAGCAGGTGCTCCTCCTGCAAGTTGAATAAAGGTCCGAAGTTCGCGAACTGCTACTTTCCATCCTTTCGTGAATGTAGATAATTCGACGATCTTCTTGTCGGCAATCAAAATGCATTCTGCATTCACAAGAAACGATGAGGGCTCGCTCATAGTTAGGGAGTTCACCACAGTAAGGCTCCTTGTCGCAGCACAATGTAGCCCCCGCCTCGGGTTGAAAAAGGTGACGAAAACCTCGGCAACGTGAACAACGCACCATCATAAACTAAGGCAGAAAGATGAAAATGTCAGTGATTCAACGACACAACTCACATCATCATAAAGAAAGGACACAAGGCTCCAGCGATAAAGAAGCCGATGGAACAGGTCGAAGGTCAACGAAGGTCAGTTGAATCCTTCCTCTTCGAGCTTCTGCAACAGTTCCAGAAGCGACCTAGACATCTCAGATTCCACCAGGCTACGAGACGTCAATTAAGGAACGAACAAAACACTCACGGAGGGATTCTCTCTACGACGCTAATCTTTGTTTTCCGAAGCTGTTTGCGCAGGGAGATAGTGAGGGCTCTCAATGCTACCTTTGGGACGGGGTAGTTTTAGGCGCGGGGTAGGAAGTGATGGAGATGATAAAGGAGGGACGACCTTCGTCCTATTAAATCATCATCAGAAAATTGGGAATAAGGAATCTTCGTAACTCACGCTGAGCTTCAGGAAATGCGGGATGAACATGGAAATGAGAGATACGACAGCGAGATAGTTAGTATTCATCTCCCGGATGATTTCTGTTGACAATGATATATGAGGCTGTTCGCCAACAAGGTGATTATAAAGTTGCCTTACGGTCGAGATCGACCTCTTCATTGAAGAAGTGGTTGTACTGAACACCTGCAATCAATAATGAGTTACGGCGAATTATAAATCATCTTCAAAGACGGTGGCATGCACACAATGACCAGCATGTACGAAAGAAAAAGCGAGGGGTACGTACTTGAAGCGAGGATAACTGCGTTCAACTTGAATGATTTTTAAAAGGAAATCGACGGATAAATTTGATTCTCACGTTGGGATATTTGAGGATGAGAGAGTCAACAGTCTTTCTTAAAGTTTCCAGGCAGTGACATCCAATTGTAATGTCTCGAGTTTTTTCTCTTCGAGTTCTTTCAATCTGTGCTGTCTTCTTCCCGCTGCAATGACCGTGGAGCGACTAGGGAGCTCAGAAGTTGGAAGGGCAAGAGCTCGACCTATACCAAAATATTTAGCGACGCGAGCCGTGCTGGTAAAACACACCAAGAGACCTATGCCGGAAGTTGCACCAATGATCAGGACACATTTGGCGTTATCAATAGAGACGGCAGCCATTTGTAAAAAGCCAAGCAGAATTTTTTTGAATATACTTCGTCAGTGGCGGAGGGACCAGGCGAAACTCAAGCAACGGTGGCATTATATACAATCTCCCGGACAGCCAAGTCATGTCAGGACGAGCCGCATAACGATGGACCTGCTGAGCAGGAGAGTTGCTGTGGTTTTGGGTCCCGAAGAAACGCAACCCATTACTGTTAGTATATCGAGGAAGTGCTGCCAGTGGCCCGCGGGTGGAGGGGACATAGTGCACGATGATTTGATTTCACTCCCGTTCGGGAAACAGTGAAAAGGTCCTGATTGGGAGAAGGTAAATCCAATCCCATTTCTGAGTTACAAACGCGCAAGGGGAAACAACAGTGGATTCGTAGAACAGGCAATAGCTGAAGATGGTTGTGGGGAGGCGAAAGACATGTGCCATGTGACCGTGACCCGCGATGGCTGTAATAGACGACGATGAAGCAGAACCGAGCGTTGCTGTAACGTCGACAACTTCTGGCTTGAATTGCTCTCACTCTCGTCCAGGAGTGCCTCCGCGCCGCAGATGAGTTCAAGAATGAGGGAAACGATCATTTCCGAGCGCGAAGATGGGACGAGGCCCTCGTAGCGTATCGTGCCGGCCTTGGTCGCGTCCCCAAGCGACAGAAACCGGAAAAACAGCCCGAAACCCACTCAGAAGACGACGTAGACGACGATCCAACGCCTAGTCAAGAGGATCCCACTGAGAACTCTCCGAAAGAAGAAGTTCCAATGACTGATGAAGAAATCGAGTGCGCGAAGGCTCGGGCTGTTTTGAATGCGAACATCGGCGCGTGTTTCGTGAAGCTGGTAAGCTTTGCTTCGTGTATTTGGCATAATTCCGAGATGATTCTTGGTTCAGGACGATCACAAGCAAGCCGCCGAGGCATGCACAGAAGGTTGGATTGCGAGCTTGTACACGATGTCCACTGACTTCATAATTCTTCTTCAATTCCAGCGCTTCTCGACGACCCGAACTATGTGAAGGCCTTACAAAGACGAGCAGCGTCCAACGAAAAGATTAATTCATGGAGTTCATTGACGGCGGCTCAGGAAGGTCAAATAAAAATGTTTCCGATATTACCGACTCGTCTCTGAGGATGGTTTAGATTACACCACTTTGCTCAAGATACTACCACCATCTAACCCGCAGATAAAAGAAATCGAGAGAAGCCAGCATTTATTGAAACCCCGACTTGAAGCTGCGCAAAAGGCGGAAACAGCCGAGATGCTAAGTAAACTCAAAGGAATGGGCAATAGCATTTTGGGTATGTGGACGAGACCGCCGTTCACAGACCGTCGATAACAACCAGCGCAGGGAATTTTGGATTGTCGACTGACAACTTCAAATTCGAGCCCAACGGCCAGGGAGGTTACTCGATGAACTTTACAAGATGACCGTCAGCCGGCAGCTTCATGTGTTGCAGGATTGGCAACATGTTGGGTCCTGCACGTTGGCTATTTAGCACTTGGGGTTGGTGCTACCCGTCACGGTCCAGATAGGTTATTGGATTCCGAAAGATCGTGAATTTATTGGGAGGCCAGACCTAAAAAGTATTGCGTTAGTGCTAGACGCAGAACGAGACGGAATCCAGAGTTTACCCGGGCATATAGTCTGCCTTGAATTAAGCCCATCGATACTGGCCCATAATCACGGGAGTCACGCGAATATGCTGCGTTGTCTCCCATTACCCAGATATGACCTTTTGGGACCTCGACATGCTCCGTAGATGGTGCCTTCTCACCGGTTGGATCTACACAGACAACGTCGCCAGGAAAGCCAATAATGCGCTTGCAGATGATACGTGTCCGGTCCAGAGGGGAGCGAAGTATTACAAGATCGCCGCGACGGAGGCTATCTGGAAAGACGCGGTGGGACCAGCGATTCTCGAGGACTAGTTCACCCTCATTTGCGAGAGTGGGGAGCATGGAAGGTCCAGCCATCTGTATTCAGCTAAAATAAGTGTAATTAAGAAGCAAAACGTCGATACCGTTGAGATAGACCCAATGTACGAAAGCAGATGAAGAGCAGCGAAAAAATTCGCGCCCTGCAGCGCGGGTTAACACAGTAGCAGTGTGAAAGAACCAACGCTTCACGTGAAGGATTTTCAGACCGACAAACTTGGCTCGGTACGCCCATGGCTTGCCCTCGATTGTGCGCAGAAGGTGGAAAAGCTCAGTGAGCATGCCGTGTCACGTGCTGCATCGGAATTCTCCGGTACCAAGTTCACTTCAAGTTCTTGGGTGAATTTCGAGAGAGTCCTGCTCATTCGTCACGTCCTCGGCACCCCATGGCTCCACCCACTTGCGTCTGCGGGAAGGGTTTCCGTCGGGTATATACATCCACACGTCTGTCTCGTTATAATAATACTCCATTCAGTCGTCCGACACTTTTTTGACACTTGGCGGACATTCGCTCAGCACTGTGATGAAACGCACAGGGCCCAGGATAAGTGCTGTAAAAGCTGCAGGCGGAGATGGTTGAATGTCGACTACATACCTGCGATCCACCGGTCTCCGAGTCATCCCTGGCAGCATCCTGGGCTGTTTCATCCTCCTTGGCAGCCCTTGCCTGGCACTCCGCGGACCTGCGTATCACTAGTACTGTCGAATCGCGAAGACTTTTGAAGCCTGTAGAGCCCCAGCTGTTTCCACCCGTACGCCTAAAAACGCGACCGGTCACGCAATCCGTCACAATGAACGCGACAAAACGCAACGTGCATTGGGAGGTGCGTTCTGATCTTCAGAAGCACATGGCGTTTGACAGGAGCAGTCAGATGAGCTAACTGATCATTTTCTTGGTACCTGTACCTGCCGCAGCCGGGTACCTTGAACGCCGGTTGAACATTCTCAGTGAATCGCAGACGAACGGCGCGAACCCATGTATATTCCACGGATTCCTGTCCGGGCAGAGCTCGAGCAACGCTGCTGCTCCCGCGTAAGCTAAAAAATGCAACAAGGTGTACAGAAAGACGAATAAAAAATACGCGTAAAGGACAGTGAGGTGCAGCGGCCGTCGTGGCTGGCGGATAAGTAAGGTAGATATTGTTACAAAATAGGTAGCGAATTGCAAACAAGTCCAAGGCCCGGGGAAGGAATATATGCAGGTGGGCGTTGCGTGAAAGGATGATGAATGGTGACATCTACCGGCGTGCGATGCGTGAATAATGAATAATTGCGTGGGATGAGCGGGTCGATTGAGTGGTTGGTTGAATGACGATGACGATGACAAGAAGAGCGGCATATGTGGAGAAGGCACCATGCACCATAACCCTGAGGGCAATGAATACAATGACAGGACATAGAAACATAGTTTTCATATGGTGAGAGAGGGCCACCGCGGGCGGGCGGCGTCCACTCTCTACTCCAACCCAAAGAATCCACGGGCATCCACCTTCGAGAAGGCGGTGGTGGGGGTCGGCGGCGCACCCACTCCAATGAAGGAGCGCGTCCGGCCTTGCGACCGGAACGTCGACACTCGAGGCGTGGACGAGGTGGGGAACGGCACAGCGGCGTTCAGGTTGGAGGTCAGGGTCATGGCGGATGGCGTGCGCGTCGTCAGCGTTGGCGACGGGGGAAATACAAAGAGCGTCTGGGATGGCGTGGCCAAGCCCGAAGGGGGGTTTTGTGGCGTTTTCGGTTTCAATAGGGAACTGCGGAGGTGTAGCGCAGGTGGGGGTGGCTTTCGCAGCTCGGTGCGGACGCGAGTCGGGGGAGGCTGCGGCAAAGACTGCGGCAAAGACAGAAGCGGCTTCCGGGGCGCACGCTTCTCTGGCGTCTCCTGACCGTTGACGATGATCTTGATGGGAGAAGGCGGGACGGGAGGGAGGATCCCGAGGGGGGTGGGCCTGCGTTTTGATTTAGTAGGCAGGGCAGGGAGGTCGAAGGTTGGACGGAAAGCAGTTGCCGGCGGCATAGGCAACGTGAACGATGTCTTCCAAACCGGTGCGGACGGGGGCGGTCGCACAGGGCGACGGGGCGTCGTGCCGGAGTGAACATCGTCTTCCGGCGAACTGGTAGACGAGTACTCGGGTTCGGCACTCGAGCCCCGTTCATCGTCGAAGCCACCACCGATGCCCAGCAGCTCCTGTTCTTCGTCCTCCTCCACCAAATCCTCGCTAAGGATGCTGCTGCCGTTGGTCATATTACTGGCAATAGACCCAGCACGCTTGCGGGAACCGTAGCGGCTCCTCCAGGCGGCACCCATGCCGACGCCCGAGGACGAAGATGCGACGGAAGACGACGACGTCTTTCGTGCGAGCATACGGTCTTCCATGGCCTTGTCGAGATACTGGGCCTCTCGCATGACCAAGGAGCTTTCTCTTTCGTCCTCCTCGTCGTCCGTCGGGACTTCGTCGAGCATACGACGTTGGCGGCCCCATTCTTCGTCTTCATCCGCCATGATCGACTCGGTGTCCGACTTATCTCCACTGTCACCTCTCAGTTTCTTCTCATACTCCAATAATTGATAAATAAGGCTGCGAATAATTTGTGAGCCAAAATAAGCTCGGAATAATAAACCCAGATGCGTACGACATGTTGGGTCCAACCCATTTGCTCTTTTCTTTGACAAAGGTGTAGGCTCCCTGCATACCGCGCAATGCCCAAATCTCCGAGGGCACATGCGGGGATCGTTCCGCTGCTGCTCGCATGACAAGAGCGATCACGAGGGTGGCAGATCTGGAAATGCCACACTGACAACTGGGTGGGATCGTCTTATCAGTTCATCTGTGAAGGACTTTTGACACGACATGACGTACTGAATCAGCACACCGTCGCCGCGTTCCAGAGCAGCGTCGGTGAAGGACATCGCTTCGCGGAAGCCGTGCTCGACGAGATCCTGTTGCCCGTGAGACCACTGAAGCTTGAGATAGTACATGCCCGGTCTGGCGCGAGCGAGATCGGAGGGATAGTACGTTGGATCCGAGTCCTTTGGGGCGCTGTTGAGGTTGGGGGTCGAGGAGAAGCCGCCGCGCAACGCCTGAGAAGAGGCAGCGTCGAACGGTGATATGACCTCCTTGGCGACGTTGAGCACGGCCTTGATTCCCCGCTCCAACAGCCCGGACCAATCCTTTACATTGTCCTCTGAGCCAAGCCAGATGCCCGGAATAATCTGAATCGGCCCGTCCGCATACGGCACTGCCGGAGACCCGTCCTCACCCTTGCGCACAAGGCGGGTGGAGGGGATCGGGTTTGCGGATGGCGGGGGAAGGGAGATGACGGAAGGGCGCCGTGGCCGTTCCATTCGCAAGGGTTCCTGCTGGATGGAGCTTGCGGCGCTCTGGGGGCCGATGGATAGGAGGGAGGTGGTGGAGGACTGAGCCGAGGACAGGTTCAGGGAAAGTTTTTTCATGTTCTGGAGGGAACGGGGCTTGGTAGGCTGGTGGTGGAATGGGGGGTAGTCCGACTCGGATGCGGCAGAGGACAGAGCAGATGCAGAGCTGTCGCCGGTTGCGAGAGCTATATGAGGGACCTGGACTGGAGCGTCGATGCGGAGGGAAGAGGGGGGACCCCGTTTGCGTGGTGGCATAGGAGACATTTCTTTGCTGCGCTTGAGGCCTTGCACTTTCAGCGTGGTGAGAGATGAGAGCTATACTACACGCGCAGCGCGATGTTGGAGGAAGAGAAGGAAACAAAGAGCGGAGAATGAAGAAGAAAGGGAGGGCACAGGATTGAGCACGCCTGAGTCCAAAGGCCCTGGGCTGACTGAGGCACCGGTCGTGAAGCTGAGGTACAGGTCCAACCAAGGAATGCTGTTTGTTCGGTTGCTTGGTCAGCTGCCATTCAGTTGCCACGCCAGTTTCCTATCATTCTTTTTATGTTTTTCCGGTTATCGGCCCCCGCTCCTTCGTTTCTTTTGTCTAGTTTTTTTTTCAGCTTTTTTACAGCTCTTTACAGGTTTTTTTCCAGCCTCTGTTTGTACTTTTATTCGTCTTTTCTTCGGACAAATCAGGCCATTCGGTACCCGCCACATGGACATCAGCAATCGCAAACCCACGGCTGCGCACCGAGATCGCTCCGTGCACATCTGGCTCGGTTAGCGACGATCCGGGGGCGGGAGAGGTCGGGACGGACCGAGTCGGAGCTGGACCCTATGTGACAGGCTACCCGTCACAGAGCCCACTTGTGGTCCGTCGGCCGAAATCCCACAGCTAACTCCGTGGCATGATTTTTTGTGAATTTATATGCCTAACCGCTATCAATTTGCCTTTCTCTTCTCGCTCTTTGGTACCTTCGGCGCTCTTGTAACTCTCAGTACATATATCAAGGGCAAACTTGCTGCGGCAGGCTACGACGTATCCAACCTCATACTCCTCGGGTTGCCCAAAAAAGACTCTGCCAACGAATACCACGGAATGGACTTTCACGCAGTAGATATCCCCTACTTTGGCACCCAGGACCTGGTCGCCCTCGCCGCCAGCCCTGCCTTCATTGCCAGCGCTGGCCTCGTTCTGGCCGGTCTGCTGTGGACCACGGTCATTAATTCCGGTGCGTTCGCATGTGAACCTACAGCTGTTCGACGCGTTTGAACCCCCCTACGCCAGGTCCCCGCAAGGTGTTGAACCCCAAAAACTGGCTCGAGTTCCCGCTGGAGAAGAAAATCCAAATCTCCCCCAACACTGCCATGTACGCACCTCAGCTCACTCGCACAGCTTCAACGCGTTCTAATTAATACACATATCCATAGCTACCGCTTTTCTCTGCCCCGCCCCAATGACTACCTCGGCCTTCCGGTCGGAAAGCATATTGCCATCTCCGCTGAAATAAACGGAAAGGATATCACGCGCAGCTACACACCCATTAGCAGCGACGACCAAAAGGGCTCCTTTGATCTTCTCATCAAGGTAACGGACACATTCAAGCAGTGCATTCATTGTCGACTCATCTCCTGCGTTTCCAGTCTTACGAGAAAGGCAACGTCTCGCGCCACTTTTCTCTCCTGAGCCTTGGCAACAACATCCGTGTCAAGGGCCCGAAGGGCAACTTCGAGTACACTCCGGGCCTCACGGGCGCCCTTGGCATGATCGCAGGCGGTAGCGGCATCACGCCCATGTACCAGATCATTAACGCCGTGCTCAAGAACCCCGCCGACCGCACCGCGCTGAGCCTCATCTACGCGAACGTGAACGAGGAGGACATCCTCATGAAGAAGGAGCTCGACGCGCTCGCGAGCAAGCACGGGGACCGCTTCAAGGTGTACTACGTTCTCAACAACCCGCCTGCGGGGTGGACCGGCGGCGTGGGCTTTGTGTCCAAGGACCAGATCCAGACCCGCCTCCCTGCCTCGACCCACGACGCGAAAATTCTCATGTGTGGTACGACTGAGATACCCATCTGATTTTATGGGTCCCGGCTAACCGCGTATGTTCTAGGTCCTCCCCCTATGCTCGCGGCGATGAAGTAAGCGCTTTCTTTCTGTTGTCAAGGATATTCTCAATTGATATTTTTTATAGAAAACACCTTGATGAGCTGCAATGGCCAGCCCCGCGCACCATCAGCAAGCTTGCGGACAAGGTTCGTCGCTGCATTTCTCGAGATGCATACATTCTCTCATTCCCCCGCGTTTCATCTCAGGTGTTCTTGTTTTAATTTTTGGGGTAGCGTAACACATAGATCCATTAGAATGAGATTGCTTACGCCTTTTTTTTTTCGCCGACCATCTGAATCGCCATGTACGTGAACTGTAGGTAATATGTGGGCGCCGTTCCGGCATGGAACTTGAGTCTTTTCTTTGGCTAATCTTTGTTAAACTTGACAGAGTGTACACGCGCGGCGCGGGCTTGAGTTAGTTCAGCACCGGCTGCCCAGTTATTTGTGCGGCGTCATCGCTTCCGAAAAAACAATCGAACGAGCTTCAATTTTCTACGTGCCGTCGTGTAATACGTGTCGCAGCTTTCGGTACGCGGGCATGATTTGCAGACCGGAAGCGATAACTATCTTTTCGACCTTTTTAACTTCCTTATCTAGCTCGGGGACGCGTCGAACGGAAAGATACGTTAGCGCTGGTTATCATGTCCGTTCACAGCCGAAAATTCCGTCGCCCGGTAAATGGTCTCCTCTGACTTCCGTATCCAGCCCGGGGAACGCGACGAACGGAAGGATTGTGATATTGACCCAGTGAACCGCCGGGCTGGTTTCTGGGTTCAAAGCAGAAACCGGCGCAGTTAAGTTCCCTGGCGCAGCAGATAGTCTCTGAGACGCAAAGTAGACTCCTTTCACCTTTCACCATCGACGCTATCCCGAGTTCAGTCGGCCTGGACGAGAGACGGGCAAGAACGATATGCGATAATTTCCTCCGCCGCAAAAACGGATGAAAAGTCAAGGAATCCTTTCAAAGGTTCCACTACACGCGAAGATCCACGCGGAGGCAGAAGAGAGGTGTCTGATACTAGTCTGATGGAAACAAGCAATGGCGAATTCGGACAAGACATGGGGTTGGTGAGGGAGCAAGGGTTCGAAGGCGGGCTTCGATTGATCGCGATCTACAGATCATCTACTCGTATGTTCGAGTATTCAAAGTGATAATTTGGTGCGACGAGCCACGAACCTAGGTTCTGCTCACCCGCGTATGTGTTCTTGGACGACGCGAGATTTGCGCGAGACGAAGCATCACCATGGTTGTCCGTGCTCTCATAATGGGTTGGGAGTACGGACAACCATGGTGATCGACCATTCGCATCTGATTGACGCGTCAGTTGGAAACCAAAATAAGGTTGGCACCCGACAATCGCATAAATTGCTTGGGAGTTAGGAGTTTGCGAAAGACCCCCTTCCCCACAACAAGATACCTATCACAATGGCCAAGACCCTCTACATCTTCGCCGGCTCTGTCTGGGCCGCCTCTGCAGAGCTCGCCGTGTACGTTCAACTCCCTGATGCGTTCACTTACTGATGCTGATTATGTCGCTAGCGCCGAGCTTGGCTACAAGGAAGGCGATATCACAGTGAAGTCCGTCAACCTCGTCGAGGGCGAGAACTTCGCTCCCTCATTTCTCGCCATCGTAAGTTATCCACTCTCCCAGTACATCGAATGTGATTCCACTGATGTAGAACCCCGCCGGCACCCTCCCGACCCTCGAGGCGGACGGCCAGAACTACACATCCAGCACCGAGGTCATTCGCGCGCTCATCAAGGATGCCCCGGTCAAAGTCAAGGAGGGCTCCGCCATTATCGAGACGTTCCACCAAGAAACCTTGGACCCCAACTTTGCCATGCTCCTAGCGGTACGCATGCACCCATTAGTATACAAGCAGGCGTTGCTAACTGAGTGCAGCGCGACGACGCAGAGCTGACCGCGAAGAGCGCTGGGCTTGCAGGATTGTTCCTCTCCAGACGTCAGTTTCCGAGCTTCTTGTTGATGCAATATTCCAAACAAATTCTACAGGCCAGGCCGCACTGGAGAAGCATGCCGCCGATCCAGGTGCAGAGCCGTACAAAGCCTTCTACGAGACCAAGAAGGGCCAGAATGGAGGTCAGCCTGACCACGATTGATATATAGATCTTTGACTGATCTGCGATTGCTACATAGGCCTGTTGGCGATTGTCACTGGTAAAGCGCCGGCGGAGCACAAGGCCGGTTTCTTCGCCAACTCGCAGAAGCACTTCGAAGCTGTCAAGAGCGCCGTATTGGAAATCCTCCCGGGCGCCCTCCCAGATAGTGGCTTCGTCGGGGGGGAGGTCCCCGGTGAGGACGACTTCCACCTCGGCGCGTGGCTCACGCGTATCGCGGCTACGACCGGTGCTATGTCCGCCGACGACGCGCTAGCGGCGTTCGAGAAGGCGTATGGCGTGCCGCCCCCCGCCAAGGTTGCGTCGTACTGGGGTGCGTGGACGGCAAGGCCGAGCTGGAAGAAGGTGTACGCTGGCGGGCTCCACTAGACGATGAATTTAAACCGCAGCTTGTAAAAGAGAAATTGTAAACGTTGTGTCATGACTCTGCGGTTGAGCCGTCGAAGTCGGTGATGGACGCTTCGAGCGCCTCTAAGCGGCAATCGTTCAAGCTTCAATAGATAGTCAGCCGCACACCTGCGATCCGAACTGCCGCGCTCACCTCTTGCGGATCTCGTCAGCTGCCTGCATTCCAAGCAAAAACTCTTCTTCCGTCGGTTCCTCGGCTGCGTTTCGCGCCAGCTGGATCGCGGAGTCGTAGTAGTGCAGCGGCGTGAACTCTTCATCCTCGTCATCCGTATTTGAATTGAGCAGTGGGACAATGAAGCGAAAGTGATGCAGCATGCGCGCGTGCGGCTTAAGAGGCGGGTGCGCAGGAATAACCGCATGCGCGAGGGCATCTGGAAAATCAATATTTGAGCCAAATGATGAATGCGGCACTGGACGAGACTTACCGATTTCGGGGATTGTGTCGAGTAGCGCGCGGCGGAAACGTACGCCTTCGTATTTTGTTCCTATTAGGATCGTGGGTTATTTCTACACTGTGGAACTGAGAGGTCACCACGTACCGGGGCGCCCCCAGCCGGGATGGAAGACGTCTGTTGGGAGAGATTCACGGGAAACAAGGCAGGTCCGCATGTACTCCTGCGTCATGTACTCGTGCACAGACTACCAGCAGCAACCCACATACATTGAGCGAACCAAATCTCGAGGCTAAACACGGGATGACGCACGTTAGGGACGTCGCCACGCCGAATAATCGTGTACGCCTTGGAAATTCGCTGCAGGCGTATCCGCACCGCGAGACGTCGCTTTACACAGAACAGAAGGGAAATTACAAGCTGCAGAGGACGCCAAATGAAGAGAAGTGATATTGAAAGCGCAGAGACATACAACGGTAGCATATGAGACTCCAATAACGAGCGCATTGACGTTCCTCGTCCAGTCGCGGGTGGGGGCGTGTCGGACGGCCTGGGCTAGTAGAGCAACACACGAGAGACCCACGAAGATGATTGTTAGAATGAGGAACAGCCCATATGTGATGTTCGAAAGTATTCTCAATACTTTCTTCATCGGAAGACGAGATCAACCTGGGTGGTGGCTGTACATAACATCAATGATCGACGATCACAAGCTTTTCTAAGTTTCTTCTGCCTTCTTGGTCTTGTATCTTTCCATTTACTGCCGCGAGACTCGGAGAAAATTAATGCTACATACCCATAGCAGTAGGATGAATTACTTATACTAGCGCGGCCCCGGAATTTTTCATTCATTGCCTGTACTCCAGATACATGTCCCCCAAGCACCCATTCCTCTTCACAGAACCCTTCCGGTGGAACCTCGTACCCTTCAAGCATGTAAATCAACTCATTTCTTCCTGAATGCGAAGTGTACTTGGCAATGGAATAAATCATGTCAAAAGCCTGGGCCTCCATAGACCCATCGCATATTTGGCCATGTGAAACCCGACCTAACCATGGAACGGACCCGAGTTTCTACCCGAAACTCATGTGCCAGCTGAAGGAGCAAAAGCCGCAAGTAAGGCGGCTGTCCATCCAGAATACGCCGACGTTTCCCGCGATATTATCGCTTGCTCAGCATGTATGAATTCCCCCGTGGCGAGATCGGCAGTAGAACTTTTCGTGCAGACGAGCGATTCGGGAATGGCGTTTACAAGCCGACCAAAGACGTTGTCCGTGGCAGTCAGACTGCACGCGCTGTCCGATGGGAGGGAAACATTCCAAGTGGGAAAGACCTTCATGAGCTCGCTCTTGAGGCGTTTCACAGGACGGTCCACGGTGTCAGTGTACCAGGCAACAGAATCACTGCTTCGACCTAATTATTGGTGAGAGGAGGAGGTTTGGCCCACGCGGTGCATACCTATCCCGGCAGAAAGGAACATGGTATCTGTGGGACAAGTATTCGCTCCCTTTCCGTGGATCTGGATGAACGCGCATGACTGCGACGGACATCCGCCGTTGGCATACTGCCAATTTCGGATAGTTTTACTGGCCGAAAAAAATGGCTCCGCCTGCCGTGAAAATAAATTTCAGCCCGCAGATTCCTATAGAATGAGGCCAAGGACTTACAACGTCGTGCGTGGCGTCGGTCTTGTAATAGATTGTTGTATTGGAGGTGGGAACGACGCAATCCGATGGCGTTGGATTCGCTGTACGACTACGACCGGCGATTAAAAGAGTGCGCGCCCCAGTAGATTTAAACAACGCTCCAGCCTGCTCAGGTGTAAAGAGATCATATGCAGGATGGGGAGCTGCAAGGTGGATATCACGCATGATCGCTTCCCGAGCCGCTGGAACGACTACAAGACCCCATCCTTTGGCATAAAGTCCATCGATGGACGTGCTTTCAGACACGACGCAATATTGGGGTCCTGCGAGATCCTTGAATAGCGATACGTCGTAAATATCGGCGATAGCCTCTGGAACAACGACAGAGGTGCAGTTTCCGTCCACCGAGAGCAGGGAAGCTATAAGATCCTCCCATCCGGATAGTTGGTCAGCAGTTGGTTGGGCGGCAGTGTATGTTTGGTCGGAGTAGTAGCCCTCGGAGACGGTGTAGGTGTCGAAACATGTAATAACGTCCTCGAATGTGGAATTTTGCAGGCAATTTATCTGCCCTGAGACGTTTGCCGCCAGTTGCTGCATTGAGTTGAATACCCATAGCGTACGCGTGAGGTTTATCCAGGCGTTCAACATTGCGCTCCGTTGCCCGCCAGAGCCCGCCAGCCGACAGGACTGATAACGCGTATCCCTGCTCCTCTATCTAGGCAGCTGTTTGATGTATGCTCTCCAGAGACAGCCTGAAAATGAGCTTACAGACGTGTGGGAGCCCAGCGCCTCAGGCTAAGCGATATGAAAAAAGTTGGAAGAAAGACAAGCTGAATTTTATAGATTAGATAACGATTAGCCGGCCTTCTCTCGCACTCCATCGACGAAATTCTGGTTGCCCTCTTCACCAAGACCCGCAAACACCTCCTTTTGCATCCATATCATAACAATGGCTCAGCACTCTCGTTGTGGTCTTCCATTGCCTCTTGACGCCTCATTCGACTGTGTCGCGCATACCACACGCCCAGCCGATGTCCCAGCTCTTCACAACATGGATTTACGCGAAAAGAACAAAAGGAACGTTCTCATCGAGACAAATAACTGCACGAGCATCGACCACACCCGCACATACGAAGCTGCTCGCGCCACTGCGGCCGCAGTCGGCACTCTGGACGTCGGCGTCAAACTGGAGCCTTTTTTCGAATACACGGACGAAGAGAAGGCGCTCTTAGTGCACTCCAAAGAACTCGTCGACGCTGTAGGGCCTTTGCCCATTTTCCTGATCCAGATCATCGCCCTCGAACGCTTGAAAATCTCTCGCAGTGAAGCGACTCAGAAAGCTAAGCCCGAAGAAGAACGCGTCGAGGTGAAGAGGGAGGAGCTAAAGCCCTCCGCGTCCATACTTGGCACAATGCGTATGGATAATCCCCAACCCTTTTCATTTACCCGCAAGAGGCCCGTCGCCATCCCCCATGTTTTCCTCATGTCGCTGGCTCACAAAGCTCATTTACACCTTCATTGGTGGTCGGACAACATATTGCGCGGCGCTGCTTCCAACCCAAATTCAGTGCCTACGACTTCGATTAACGGCAGTGAAGATGTGATCATCGACGTGGGTAAGATGGCGAATTTGCACGACGACGAGGATGCATCGACGGCACTCACATGGAACCAATGTTCGAAGAACTTGTTGGCTGCACTCGAGAAACTGAGTGTAGCGCAGGACCCAGAGAACCCCCAGAACACGCACGCAAGCGAGTACGCTCTCCATGTACAGTTTTTCAGTAAAAAAAAGTGGTTCGACGGCCTATTCCACGTCTGGTACCCCCTCGAGCGCGAACTTCGGCTGGAGGTTCTCGACAACACGGTCTTCGATGAACGCATATGGACAAGGGAGCTATTGACAACCGTTACGATATACGAGACCTTTCAAAAGTATGCGCAAGGACACACGGCCTCATTGGCTCGGTCCACGACCGCAGGCTGCAAGCGCAGGGCGGAGGGGGATGGAAACCCAGCGTCAGCTAAACGGCAGCGGATGGACCGTGGGGGTCTCCCTGCCTGCTTGATCTGTACAGGACCGCACGCAGCCCGTGACCATCCAGTCGCCTCGTCGTCTTTCCTAGATGGTACCGTTCTTTTCTCGAAGAGCCACGGACGGGACATTCGCACCGCCGCCCCTTTCTGCGGACCGCAGCCCCAGGTCCTCTGCGTCCAGTACAATCTCCATCATACGTGCAACACCGAGCACGGTGCGAGCCGCCTGCATGTCTGTTCATTATGCGGCGGACCGCATGCAGCCCTTTCACGCCACGTCAACTGCACTCGCGTCCGAGACGGAAATTTCCTTCCATGATCCAGCCCGAAATACCACAATTGTTGGACAACATTCTATCCCCAATACACTGAACTGCGATATTCGTACACATTATCTTCGTTGCCCGACTACATCACATCAGACCGTGTTTTTTTTGCCAAGCACAGTACAACTATCGCATATTCCCTCTGGCCATTCCCATACGCCGTCTCGCAATTGCCATGTCGTGCCTCGAATCCAACAGACGGGTTTGTCGCCGCCACCTATCGATCTGCGGGAGATTCCGGCCTGCCAGCAGTTGACGACTTTATCGCAAGAGACGACCTCCCAATACGTTTCGACATCTTGAATGGCGGAAATAGTGAGTGCACATAGCGCTTTACCTTATCTCTCAGGGTGCCCGCGACTTGATTTGTTATCATCTCCGTTCCACCCTTCAGCTTATTGCACTCGTGCTCATATATTTGCCAGATTGGCCAGCCTCCGGCCAGCTTTCAGTGTGCCACTCGGTACTATCCGCGCACAAACCTTCCCGGGCCTGTGGCGGTGGCTTCCATCCTGATTGTTGTTACCCACTTTCAATGCCTCCTTGCTGCCTTATGAATCCCAAATCGCGCACACACAGCAAACGATTTCTGCGCCTGCCCGTATTATTTTGTCGTATTGGTCGGCGAGTTGGGGTTATACACGACTTAGACCAGCGGGATTAATTTCGATTACTGTCAGGTTTTCTCGTTCGAAGTTTCGGCTTCGCATAGAATGCCGCTAAATAAATCTAGCAGAATGTGATTGTTGCTTTCTCTCTCTTGTGCCTGCGATGAGGCATGTACGGTGACGTCTACCGCGAATATATATACGCATGGCATTCTCAGTCTGTGTTTCCAAACCCAAGTCTCATTACAAAGCCCGTGCGATATGGAATCGCCAACGCACCACGAGACCCTTGTAGCACGACAGTGTCACTGTCAGTGGTGCGGGGTTTTGTGGGGTCCGACAGAACACGCAAGGGGTAAGCGCAGCAGCTGACCGCCAATAGGGGAGGGCGGAAGCGTGGGGAGTGTAGGCATGGAGTCAAAACGCCCAAGCCAAGTATTTTCGCCCGACCGCTTGGTCCTCAACTGTTTCATCTTCCCACCCGGTTCTTGTCGACCGTTTCTTGACATGCAGCGGCGTACCAAGCCCACTTTTCGGTGATCTCGTCGAGATAGGATGAACGAACTATGTACATAGCAGGATCGCAGAAAACATCTCAAGTTAATATTAATACACAGAGAGGCCACAAAACTGGTATTATATTCATCTCTGATGAACTGAGAACGAAATAAGTGGTCGGGCGCTGTGGCCACAAGGGAGTAAAGACGGGACAGTCGCGAACGACAAGACATCGATGAATGTTCACGCTTGAACATTCGCACTGTAGAGAGGATGGTCCGTCAATAATTTGTTTTGGCAAAACAAGAAAAAGGAACGCACCCAAAGTTCCCAATGACGTTCCCTTGGACGGAGTACTCGCAAACGTAGTATTGGGCAGCCTGCAGAGGGGTTCATTTAGTTCGAGGGTCTGAAATAATGAAAGGAAAGAAAACGCACCCCGAAGCCAGAGAAGATTCCATCACAGGTTTGAACAGCACATCCGATCTGGGTGGTCGCCTTCCACACCACCTGCGTAAAGTGGGACGGTTGCGGGTTGTTGGGGTTGTATTCAGCTACAATCAAGTCAGTCCCCGGTAATGTAAAAAGCGAGGTCAATATACGCACAGACTTCATCAGTCCAGGCCTTGACGGCATCTTGGATACTGAAAGAACCAGTGCCAGCAGCAAGGTTCTCTGTGAGATACGGCTATGAGTGGACTGCGTGGGAAGTATATTTGAAACATACCGCCCAGGGGACCGAGGGATCCGCCAGAGTGCACGTTCAGGCACTTGTCGGCCCACTCCTGCGCCTTCTCGGCGGCAGCGTTGCTCCATGTGACAGCGACGGCGCCGTGCTGGGAGCGGATCGAGTTGTGGGTCTGCAAGTACGCCTGCACGTCAGAGTCGGACGCTCTGCTGCCATTGCCACCGGAGCCGCTGCTGCCGGAGCTTCCGGTGTTGCTGTTGGCGCTGTTGGAATTCGAGTTGCTGTTCGAATTTGAATTCGAGTTTGAGTTCGAGTTCGAATTCGAGTCCGAGTCCGAGTCGCTGTTGGAGTTGGAGTTGCTGGCCGCGGTGGTTTTGGCAGCCTGAGCGGTTGTGTGTGTAGTGGTGGGGGTCACTGTGGCCTTGGGGGCCTGCTTGGTCGAAGAAGTGGAAGTAGTGGTGGGTCGAGTGGACGTGGAGGTTGTCGATGTCGTGCTGTGTGTCGTTGTTGAGGTCGTCGAGGAGCGAGAAGAAGTGATGAAACGGGATGAGGTGGAGGTAACCGTGGAGAAGGAGGAGGCCTGTGTCCCGAGGCCCTGATGGATGAGTTTGGTACCCGCCGGAGTGGCGGAGGGGGTGGACGAGGAGGTCGTGGAATTGGAGGAGGACGCAGAGGTCGTGCTAGTGCAAATAATGAGTGGCCACAGAATAAAAGCGCGAAAAAACCTACTTCTCCCCACAGGCAATGGCAAGGTAGTTGTTCCATGCCGAGTCGTCGTCACCGCCCTTGTTCATGACGCTTCCCCAGGCATTCGTCCCCATCATAGAGCCCGGGAACCCCCACTTAAGGTTGCACCTCAGCATGCAATCTGCAGCGGTTTTATGCTTCTCAGCACAAGCTGGACCAGCTAGCCCGCTAGGAAGGAGACCGAAGAGCAGCGCGACAAAGACCAAACGCGCCATTAGAAAAGAACGTGGAGCTGAAGGAGGGGCGGGGGAAGAACGAAGGTGGGATAGGCAACGACGATCACCAGGATGTGGTTATATATAAAAGATGTATATGCGCGCGCCATCAATCTGCAAGCATTACCATCATTGATTTCCACATGCCAATCATGCACCCTCCGTACTACGTCCTCGCCTCGGCCTCTGCCGCCCTCGTCCATCCCACCATACAGTACCATTACAAGGATGACCCTCCCCTCGACCTCCTTCCCCAGCCAGGAGAACAGGTTCTAGTGCTCGACTACGACCCAGAGACCTCTGCGCCCCCAACAATCCAAAGCATTTCACCGTCCATCTCGGTCACCGGACTCCGTGTCGAGGAGGCCCCGGGCGCCGCAGCCGCCGCCGTAGACGAGGGCGTCGCGCGAAATGACCGTATGTTTATAATCGAGACCACCACCGCCCAGGACAGGTCCGTCGATGGCCCCCCATCAACTCGCATTCTCACCGCGTGTAGACCCATGGATAGCTCGATGACCGAACGCAAACCACCACAAACTGTTCTCGCACAGTTCAAACAGCGGTCAGTTTCGACGCCGTTTGGACCTGGCAACTAACGCCATCACAGCAACGCTCTTCTACGGCGATCCCTGGATTACCCCATCTCTCCGTCACAAGCCTGATATTTATATACTATACTGGTACACTACTGTAAAAATAACGAAAAATCAAATCCATCCAAATATAGATACCCTATTCCGACCACTCCTCGTCGGGGCCTGTCTGGCCAAGGTCTAGGCTGTCCATGTCCCCAAGGTGAACCTCGTGCTCTGGTCTGAGTAACAAGCTGCGCGGACTACCGAGCATCGATGCATTAGGCGACGTCGGGGCTAAGCTCGCCGTCGACGTGATCGATTGGTTGGCGTGGTGTGCCCGCATGGGGTCCAGCCGAGGAAGAATCATCGTCGGCGACGCGAGCAGCTGCGACGCCGACGCGCCCGATCTGTCGTCAAAGTCGCTCGAATTCGTCCCGTCCTCGTGCAGGAGCATCGACATGTTCGAAGGTGGAGCGTTGAAGACTGAAGACGAGTTGCTCAGACCCGACGAGCTCAGACGTCTCCGTAATTTGGACGACGCAGGTGTCGACGAGAACGTGGGCTGGGGCGGGCTCGAATCCTCTGAGGTGTTTCCGTCTCGCGATTCTCCGCGAGGTGCAAGCCGGAACGCCTGTGTTGTCGGGATATATCTTGACGAACTCGGAACCGGGGACGCCAACCGCGAGGAGCTAGGGGTGGCCAACCTCAGCTGAAGCTTCAGCTGGCCCGCCTCCTCCCTGAGTTCCGACACAAACTCCCTCAGCGCCTGGTTTTCCCGCTCCAGAGTGTCAGTCCGCTCCGACTCAGATTCGAGTCGCGCCAACCGCTCTCTCAGTTCCGAGTTCTCCTCCCTCAGCACCTTGGTCGTGCGTTGCGAGTCCGACAGCGCACTGAGCAGCGCCCCCGTCTCGACCGCATGCTTCTCCTTCAGCTCCCGTATCTCCTCCCGATCCTCCCGCCCCCACGACGCGCCCGACACCGACGTCGGCGCTGTGGAAGCACTCCTCGGCGTATCCCGGCTCGACATCGTCAGCGTCGGGCTCTCCATTAACGTGCTTCCCGTACTCCCAAAGTAACTCCCACTCCCGCTCCCACCCCTCACGCGTCCCGAACTGGAGCCCCCCGCACTCGACCCCGGCCGCGGCGACGCCACCCCCAACCTCGAGTCGCTCCGCCCCCCGGTTGTATTACTCCGCACGCTTCCAAACCCAAACTTGCTGCTCCCCCGGGCGGGCGGCGAGAGCCCGTCGCCCCCGTCCGCCGAATCCGGCGAGCCAAGTAGCCCCGCCGCCTTGAACGCCTTTGCCGTTCGCGGGCCGAGCCATTCGGGGCGGTTCGACAGGCTGCTCCCCGGGCGGGACCCGTCGCCGCTCGCGTCGCGGTACGACCCAGGAGAGGACGAGGACGCGGAGGCGCGCGCACGCTCGTCGACGCTCATACTCCGCTTGCGTGTCCGCCGCAGCTTGATATCCCAGGCCGACGACTTCTCCCGGTCCGAGGGCCGTTCCCGCACAGAGTTAAAGTTAGTAGTGGTGCGATTAGTGTCGAAGGATGGCCGGTGCCGGTTAGTGTCGAGTGAAGTCCGCGAAGTGGAGGAAGAGGGCCGCGCCGAGTCGAGACTCGGGCGGCTTGAGGGCGAACGGGGGGATGCAGAGCCTTCCCAGCTGTCCGACTGGAGCATGCGACCAAGCAATGGTCGTCGGCTCGTTGAGGGATTAGCAGCTGAGGAAGTTTGTGTTCGGCGTACAGCGGGAGTAGAAGAAGTGACAGGAGAAGAACTGGAAAGCGGCGATACAGGAATAGAAGTGGCAGTGGGCGACGGGACGGGGGACGGAGGATGGGAGGTAGATAACGGTGACGGCGGAGCCCGCCGGACTGTCTGAGTCCGACTAGCTGTAGTAGCTGTAGATGGTGAAATAGAAGGCGACCGCCGCGCCGCCGGATCTGGGGGCGTCGATGGCCGCTGCACCGGCCGCAACCGCGGCCGTGAAGATTGATGTTGGGGTCGTAGACCACCAGAAGATGAGGGGTGTGGAGGGGAATCATTGAGATCCGTGGATACCTTCGCTGCTCTGATAGTATCGTTGGTGTCCGAGGGAACCATCCGATTCGGGCTCAGAAGCGCAGCGAGGTCAGGGTCCAACGCGCCGAGATTAAAGCTGATGTTGCCTTCGTCGGCTTCAGCCGCTAATTGATTGCCTTCATCGCTGTTGTCAAGCCAGGCCGGGGTTGGAGCAGATTTCTGGGCCTTTATGGCGTCGATGACTTGTGCATTGATATGGGTGGTAGAAAGGTCTAGCGCCGATGTGGAGGCCGAAAGAGGGGGAGGGGAAAAGCTGG
The DNA here is from genome assembly GCA_029282495.1 of Mycena albidolilacea. NCBI lineage: Eukaryota > Fungi > Basidiomycota > Agaricomycetes > Agaricales > Mycenaceae > Mycena > Mycena albidolilacea. The sequence goes on along the minus strand of JARIHO010000008.1, from coordinate 1,925,917 downwards.
TAGGGGATGGGGAGGGCGAAGGGGAGGCTGAGGCCGAGGGTAAATGTTTCGAGATTCCAGATGTATCCACCTCAATGATGGTCGAGAGCTCGGCGAGTGGCGAAGGAGTTCGCACTGGCGGCGTGAAGACTGATATTTTGTTAAATAAATAAAAGCTGACTGGGAGAACTCAAAATACCCACCCGTAGGATGCGCCCGACGTTCCTCTTTGAAACTCTCTGGAGTTTTCGGAGACTGCTCCTTCGAGGAAGACGAGGGGGACGCTGTAAATACTATGAGCCTGATCATCACGCACGTCCGCGCGCAGAACAACCTACCTGGGGAAGCATGTGGGAGGTTCACAGTGGGAAGATCGGCCGCAACATGCGACGGCAACGATTCTTCGTGCAATGAGATAGATCTTCGCACAGGAGGGAAGTTCAAGCGGCCGACCTCGTCCACGGACGCACGGTCGATGACCATGACGGGCAGATCGGAGGATGAAAGCGAGGCATTTCTGTCCCGCTGTATCGACTTTCTCACAGCGGAGAACGAGGCGAAGCGGGGGGTGTTGCCGGACGAGACAGAGGGGCTGAGGGGTGGTGCATTCTTGCTGGGCCCAAAGGGCAGGAGGGAGCGCAGCGCACGAAAACCAGAGACTCCAGTTGGGGTATTAGGCGAAGAAGGACCGGGAGTGCTAAAGGAGGGGCGCCTGGCTGGGGTAGGGAGAAGAGAAGAACTCCTGGACGTCCTGGTTGGAATCGACGACGGAGTTTGCGGGGAGCGTGGAGCGGCGGCCATCGGACTCGACCTTCAGTAGGGAATCAACAATGGGTGCTCATGCTAGAGTTAGAGATAGCCAAGAAGTGAACTGGGTGCAGTTGAGAGCGGTAAGACAAAGACGTTGCTTTTCAATATGTTGAGATCAGCAATATTCCGATCAAAATCCCAGCCTCCGAATGGATATGCAATAAACAATATTACGAGGTACATCTACGAGTGCTACCGTGCCACCAGCTCTACCGCCGTTTCTTGCTATTATTATTACCCTTTTTCGACCCCGCGGGAGATGCAGGCAATGCCTTCGGAGGAGGGGGATCGTCCGCGATTAACGCCGAAAATCTGTCAAAAACGGAATCAAATAAATTCAGCAAACATCCAGGAACGGGCCCTACCCTCCCTTGAGATCTCCGCTGGCCATCGCACTTTGCATCTGGGACAGCTTAACCTGCTGTTCCTTAAAGTCCTTCATTGTTTCTGGATCCATATTTTTCTGTGGCGCGAATCAAAAAAAAGAAAATGCTAGCACCAGGATGGGCAGAATGGAATGGAAGCGCACCATAAGATAAGGCATCGCGATGACCATAACTCCTCCGAAGAGCAGCATCAGCATCATGGGGTTCTGGAACATGGCGACGAGGTTGAACGAGTCGACAGGCACGAAATATACATGCTTCGCGCGCGCAATCAAAGATATCTGAGGCAGTACGATAGACGACGCGGGGTTCAGGGGAGTGCCGACAGAATACGGCCGGACTTCGAATGTAGATTCGAGGACATCTATGCGCAGCTGACAAAATAGTCAGCCTTCAGCACAGATGGTAGGTTGCAAAACGTGTACATGGTCGAATGCGTGGTCATGAGAAACGACGGAAAGAATGTATGTTCCCGCCGGTACGTCGGGTCTAAGACAGCACATTCAGCCAGGGTCGTCGAAGATACGCAATGTCGCACATAGAGAAAGAGCCGTCACGAAGCACGCTCCCGTTCAGCTTTCCAGCATCTAGGACCACTCTTGCGGGGCCCAACGCGTGGATATCTTGCGGACAGTTGAGGTGCGAGATTCAGAGACGAGCGCCCAGAGTACACACCTGGACATTCGTCGTTCCAGTGGAATCTGCCAGTAACATCGACTGCAAAGGCCGACAGCACGAAACTACAAAGACCGTTACGCTACTCATATGGATCCAAAGACTGAGACGAACCTGAGGAGCGCGAATAGCACTCTGAACGCGAACATGTAGAGAAGAAGCGGCCAGTGACAAACACCCACAGACAATCCTCCTCCATCTTCCCAAAATGCGACAAAAACGCGCAAAAGCATATCGCAAGCTCATGGCTCTCTATTCCATGTCGTTTGGTTTCCGCCAGCCATACCAAGTCCTCGGTAGATAATTGCCCTACTCTCCGCAAAAAAATCAAACCCAAGAAATTTCTAGTCGACTCGGAAATGTGCAAAGACGCGACAGAACGCAAAATCGAGCTGCTCAAACAGCTCACTGTCATTCTCCAAGGCGACGTCAAGCCGAGTATGCATCCATCCGGTGTCTATCTGTTCCACTAAGAATCTTGGCGGCAAAGCCGTTGTTCAGTGATCACCCAGTGCTGCATCCACGAACTATATCTTCTGGGAAAATCACAACAGCCCGCGGTTGACCTCGCCAAGACCTTTGAGCGGAGGAAGTGCAACCACCGCGAGGTGATACCCGGGGACGAGTGCCTCGCGAGCGTCGTCGGTACGCCATTCATCGTATTACTTTCCTTTTCTCTCCGCTAAACTAATAACTGCGCGTAGGCGAGACGAACAAGCACCGCTACGTCGTGGCAACCCAGTCCCAGCCCCTGCGCGTAAAACTCCGCGCCATACCGGCCGTGCCGATAGTTCACGTCAACCGCTCCGTCATGGTCCTCGAGCCCCCGAGCGACGCGACCATCCAGAGCAAAGAATACGTATGTTGTCGCCTACTCCCTTTTACCATTGTATCTATGCTGAAATTACTGGAATAGCGCGAGGAGCAAGCCCTTCACCCCACAGGCTCTGAGAAACAGAGTCTCGCGCCCTCAACGTCGGCCGAGCCGCCTCGAAAAAAGAAGAAGGGCCCGAAGGGACCAAATCCGTTGAGCGTGAAGAAGAAGAAGGTCGAGACTAAACCACCTGTTGCGAAAGATAAAGGCAAGGCGAAAGAACGGCCGGTGCCGGAAGCTGCCGCCGGGGAGAAGAGGAAACGGGACGACACCGCCGACGACAACGAAACGGCGACGGCACAACAGCCCGCTGACTCCCAACCGCAGGACGAGCTGAGGCGGAAGAAGAAACGGAGAAGAAAGGCGACTGAACCAGTTGTTGTCAATACTTGAGTTTTCAGTAATATATGCCGTTTCCTGCACTTTCGGGTACAGCTTGAGCTGCAAGGGCCCTTGTCCCGAATCGTGGTATCGAAAAAAAAAAGAAAAGCGGCTCCCCTCGCATCCTCGAGACGGGAAGAGGGTCGACTCAACGGGTAAAAACGATCACTTCAGACAATGAATTCATGCAAACAAACGATGGATTCGTTATACGAGCGTGTGTGTGGTAGTAATTACAGAAATGCTAAAATCCTAGTACAACAAGACAGACAACGATCAAGCGCTCCCGCCGCGGAGACGAAGGACGAGGTGAAGAGTCGACTCTTTCTGGATGTTGTAATCCGAGAGGGTGCGGCCGTCCTCGAGCTGCTTCCCGGCGAAGATGAGGCGCTGCTGGTCCGGAGGGATGCCCTCCTTGTCCTGAATCTTCGCCTTCACGTTGTCAATCGTGTCGGAGGACTCGACCTCGAGCGTGATCGTCTTGCCAGTGAGGGTCTTCACGAAGATCTGCATCCCACCGCGGAGACGCAGGACAAGGTGGAGAGTGGACTCCTTCTGGATGTTGTAATCCGAAAGGGTGCGCCCATCCTCAAGCTGCTTCCCGGCGAAGATCAGGCGCTGTTGGTCCGGAGGGATGCCCTCCTTGTCCTGAATCTTCGCCTTCACGTTGTCAATCGTGTCGGAGGACTCGACCTCGAGCGTGATCGTCTTGCCAGTGAGGGTCTTCACGAAGATCTGCATCCCACCGCGGAGACGCAGGACAAGGTGGAGGGTCGACTCCTTCTGAATGTTGTAGTCGGAAAGAGTACGACCGTCCTCGAGCTGCTTCCCGGCGAAGATCAGGCGCTGTTGGTCCGGAGGGATGCCCTCCTTGTCCTGGATCTTCGCCTTCACGTTGTCGATGGTGTCAGAGGACTCGACCTCGAGCGTGATCGTCTTGCCAGTGAGTGTCTTTACGAAGATCTGCATGCCACCACGGAGACGCAGGACGAGGTGCAGAGTGGACTCCTTCTGAATGTTGTAGTCAGAGAGGGTGCGGCCATCCTCAAGCTGCTTCCCGGCGAAGATGAGGCGCTGCTGGTCCGGAGGGATACTGAAGAACAGTTAGTCATTGCGATAAGGTGGGCCACTGATCAACTCACCCCTCCTTGTCCTGAATCTTGGCTTTGACGTTGTCGATGGTGTCGGACGACTCGACCTCGAGGGTGATTGTCTTCCCCGTCAGGGTCTTGACGAAGATCTGCATGCCGCCACGGAGACGCAAAACGAGGTGGAGGGTGGACTCCTTCTGGATGTTGTAGTCGGAGAGGGTGCGACCATCCTCGAGCTGCTTGCCAGCGAAGATCAAGCGCTGCTGGTCGGGAGGGATGCCCTCCTTGTCCTGGATCTTGGCCTTGACGTTGTCAATGGTGTCCGAAGACTCGACCTCGAGGGTGATGGTCTTCCCCGTCAAGGTCTTGACGAAGATCTGCATGCCTCCACGCAGACGGAGGACGAGGTGCAGCGTCGACTCCTTCTGGATGTTGTAGTCGGAGAGGGTGCGGCCATCCTCGAGCTGCTTGCCAGCGAAGATCAAGCGCTGCTGGTCGGGGGGGATGCTGAGGGACGGTTAGTTATCGGAGGCGACTGAGCCACAGAGCCACTGACCCCTCCTTGTCTTGGATCTTGGCTTTGACGTTATCGATAGTATCTGACGACTCGACCTCAAGGGTGATGGTCTTGCCGGTAAGGGTCCTAGCGAACGATAAGGATGGGCCAGGCGAGGGAGGTAGAAATGAACGTACTTTACGAAGATTTGCATTATTGGGAGGGAGGTTGTGGTAGAGGAGAAAGAGGAGATGTTGAGATAAGCGCACAGCGATGGAGCCCCTTTTATAGCCGAGCCATGACTCAGCACTGCACAGCATTTCGGGCTTCGGGGAAAGTCGTAGAACAAATTACAGCTTACGCGCGATGAGTCTTCTATGACAACAAATGACAAGGTTTCTAAGGTCCTTGCTCATCCCATCATCTCAGCAATAATGCGAAACCCATCTTCCATCTAAATTTCAATGCTTACTCTCAGATATTCTCCGGTCAGTACGAGGTACAAGGGAGATCTCTCTAGACCTTGCTTCCTCCGAGTCGCTGCGGAAGGAGCCACCAGCTCCATAATTTCTGACTGCGCGCGCGGCTGGGCGCGGGCAACCACCCCATTTAGGCAAGATGTACAATTAATTCCGAACGACAGAAGTAAGTAGTGCTATGGGCTTGTGTCCTCGTTGTCATACCACAGCCGGATGGTCAAATCTTTCTCCATCGACGCCGACGCTATTATCGATTTGGTGGGGTGTGTCTGCGCGTTCACAATTAGCATCAAGAACAGAACATTAATGAACAAACGCACTGCGACGGCCAGAACAACATCTAGCTGGATTTGAGCACTATTGGTTTGGATTACGCGACAGACATACCTCGATGACCTTCTAATACTTGCAGGATCTGACGCGTCTGAAGGTCCCAGATGTACACCTTCGCGTCCTCACTTCCGCTGGCCACATATTTACCCTTTGTGTTTGTGAAACACGCAAAGATACAATATGTCCGGTTCGTATGTCCGGTGTAGGTTTTCACACATCGAGAGGTTTGGTAATTCCACAGTCGGATTGTCGAATCTTGAGTTGACGCCAACACAAACTTGGAGTTGGCCGTGAACTTGACATGGGAACTACGTCGAGGTCAGTCAGCGGAAGGTGGTTGGAAAAGAACGAACAGACCAGATTGGATTATCGTCGTCGACGAGGGTTTTCAGACATTGACCTGAATCAGCATCCCATATTCGTCTGAATTATCCAAATTAATGCACGGGTAAGGTTGTTGAAAGGGAAATGACATTAGACCGTCCATAGCACACGAAACGATGAGCGTGCCGTCGTGGTTGAAAGCAACCGATGTGACTGGGTCAGAATGGGCAGGCAACACTTTCAGGGATTTCGCTGCCATTTCAAAGTAAGATGGAATACACGACGCCAGCGAGTTGCGCACCTCTCGCAACGTCCCACACACGCACTGTTTCGTCAAATCCGCCCGAAACAAGCAGATTAGAATTAGGATTATAGTTGAGGCAGAATACGAAGTTGGTGTGGCCCAAGAGTGTTTTAATTTCTGTTCCCTAAGAGCATAATGAGGATGGTCAGTCCTCCATGATGGAACGAGCTTACCAGTTTCATGTCCCATATCCGAATAGTCTTGTCGTCGGAAGCAGAGGCCAGAAATTCTCCGTCATTTGACCAAGCAATGTCGGATATGCCCTCAGTGTGGCCGACCAGTGTGCGCAGCACATCGCCGGTATAGGTGTCCCACAGCTTAATGATTCTGTCCGCGCCTACCTTTCACCGAGGAATAAATATGCAACTTGAGGTGTCGGACACAACAAACCTGAGGACGCAAGCTTGGAGCCATCTGGGCTAAACTTGAGGGATGAGATGGACATGGTATGCCCACTCAAGCTGAAGCGTATCTTGTAATGCGGGCCTGGCTTGCGTTCAGGCGTTTGTTCTGGTTCAGACTTGATTGGCAGAGAAGGCATTTCAACGTCAGCGTTTTCTTGTGCAGGAGCGGAGCCCGAGCCCGGCTGAGGTACCGCGTCGGCAGCATCGATGTCCATTGAGGTACAGGTCTAAACCGATTGAGTGGCTGTGTTCAATTGCAAAATTTCTGTCTACTTCGTCGATGGCAGCTTCTTGGGTTTCCCCGCCGACGCGCACCGAGCTCATTGAGGACCTTGTGTCGGGCGTAGGTTGGCGCAAATAACATCTCGGTGGGAACTGAGCTGACTGTGAACCAAGACAGATACAATCCGTCCAACGTATCCATTCTCGAGGACTATCTCTACCACCAAATCAGAAGCCAGGAATACGACTGCCTCGCTAACCTCGCCATCTTGAAACTCTACCAATTCAACTCGGACCTCTACAACCCCGATGTCGTCGTAAACATCCTCATCAAAGCCCTCACCGCGTCCCCGCTTCCCGACTTCAACCTGTGCATCTCCCTGCTCGACGAGCGCCCCATAACCTCCAACCTCGACGAGCCCGACCCCCTCCCATCCCTGCTCCCCACCCTAAAACACCTCAACGACTTGCTGTACCGATGCCGCTTCCCCGCGTTCTGGGAAGTGTACCAGTCGGATGAGCTCGAAAACCTGCGCGCCAATTATACAGTCGAGTGCGCCGGCTTCGAAGATGCTGTGCGGGAAGTTGCGATCCGAGCGGTCAAGGCAACCTTCACGCGAATCTCAGCCGACCGACTGGCTTCTTACTTGGATTTGAGCGGTGCGTGTTGCCTCTAGGTGTCCTTCTGCATTAAACCTTCTTCCAGGGTCCGAGTTAGCGGCGTTCGTCGAGAAGAAGCAGTGGAAAATGGAAGCAAACGTCGTCTCCATCCCTCCAAATCCCGACAACCAGATTGAGGCCACGGTCGTCCAAGAAAATATCAAGCTGGCTCGTACGTTGCTCGTTCTTGTTCATTGCGATATTTTTCTGAACCCCATGTAGAGCTTACAAAAGTCATAGCTCATGGCGCTGGCGTGTAGTTACATATTTATCCCGTTTTTCTCAAATCCTAAACAATCATGAAACCCAAAAGACGAAGACAGTCCTACAGGAACAGAGCAATTGTCCCCCAGACCGCCATTGTTAGAGCCAGCACCATGATCACTCCATCGGTTATCCCGCATCTCCCTGAAATCGACGCGTTCGCTGCCAACGGTCCGATGACACACAACATAAACGCAGAGGAGCATCCCAGAAATGCCAGAATCTCGCTGAAACCCGGCACCAGGACCGACATCACTACTGACAGCAGGGTTACGCAAATTCGCTGCACGATGCGCAGCGCTCGGTTGACATTCTCGCGAGCGACCTGTTTTCCGGACATCTTGGCCATCTCGTCGTTCGAGGGTCCTCGGGGCACCTCGATGCGAAGCAGAATTTCCAGCGTTGCCGTCAAAGGCTGCGTCGTGAGCGCAAATTTCGATCTGCGCATGGTTGTGAACATGAATTCTGGGTGGTCCTGAGTTTGCTTACAGTGGGCTCAAGGCAAGCATCCAGAGCGCAAAATGATTCAATGGCTTGTTGTAGCCGTCCATTTTCAGGAGGTCCATGCTGATCTGAGGAATCGTTGGCGTACGAAGAAACACCAAATGAAAAGCACTCACCTCGCCGCTGACTGAATCTCCAAACATTAAGTAGCCGGTGACTGCCATGAGAGCGTATATGAATGTTGCTATCGCCTATGCTCCAATCGGTTAGTTTGTTGCATTAAAAAGTTGCCATTGGGCACGTACGAACGCCAGGTTTATCATCCGTTCGAACTTGTGAGGCTCGACCATATCCTGCGCCAGAGATGGTATTAGTGGATGGCATCCAAACTAGAGAAACAAGCGGGTCAGCCAATGACTTATAGCCCGCGATTTGCTCACCCCCGCGATGAAGAGCCCAAATGCAATCCCGATATTAGCCCAGCTGCTCACGCCGAGCGATGTTTCGGCCGGACTCCAAAGACTGCCCGGAGCGGTCTGCTTTGACAGTCCATCTACGAGGATTACGAATATAATTACAATAGTCGATAGAATCCCGAGGATTGAGGAATAAGACAAAAACGAGAGTGGCAGAAACACTGTCGGCAATATTCTGCGATAATCAGAAAGACGTGGAGGAGAAAGACCAGAAGTTACAGTATAAGGCTAGACAGTTTGTATGTGTCTGCGGAAAACCGGGGCAGGAGGGAATGCAGAGAGTCTGCATAGAGCGTCACTAGAAGCACGCTAAAGGTCCACGATTAAGATTCCGAGTAAAATAATAGCAATGGAACACCCTACCTAACGGCGAATAGTTCAAGACAGAACATGAGGCTGATGAACGGCGTAGACCACGGTCCAAACGCCTTTCTGGCGATATCGGAATAGCACCGCAAACTGGTGTCGGTCAATATTATGCGCCCTAGGATTTTTGCCCTGAAGACTGGGTTAGAAGAGGACTGGACACTTTCCGAGGTGTACATACGTACGTGTAACAGCTGATGAATCCGTAAGAAAGGATGAGAACGGTCCCCATTAACCAACCTGAATAGGCGAACGCAAGCGGCACGGATAAAAGACCAATCCCGACGAGCATTGCGACACAGTTGAAAAGCTAGGAAAATATTAGCTGATAGGACGTCGGATTTGAACGAGGGAAAGCAATACAGTTTGACCAAAAGTGCTTTGACCATACTCGTTCACAGTTGAGGAAGTAGCCTCCGAGTTGGCATACGAAGACTCAGACAAAGTTGAAGATCCGCGTATGAGAGGGGCGCGCTCATCTGGAACTGGCGGCGCTGGATGGACGACAATTGCTTCACTGCGAAGCCGTTGGGAAGGGGTAACAGTTTTGGTTGCGAGTGCATTCGATTGACCATAGGGAATTCCAGTAACAGCCTCTTCGTCGCTCAAGAGTCCAGTCGAGTAGATTCCTAGATACCTGAGTACCTGGCGGTCGCCAAAACAAAAATAGAGAACCTACGGAAGCTCGTCGGAGCAAAGGTCATTTTTGAGGTGACGCGTCGGTCTCCCTAGAATCAGCTTCAAGCTAGCGGCCGAATTGTGTCGGCCCGATGCCAACCATCCAATACTTATAACTGGCAGCGCTGAAAAAAATCTTACGACTACTGAACGCGATCTTTCTCTGGATAGATGCATGTTGGACTCCAAACGCGTCGAATCGACTTCTTTTCCCCCAGTTCTTCCTCGCAAGATTCCTGCGAGGGTTCGGGTAAAGAATCGCTCGTCGATGGCGAAGGATATGAGATTACATCCCTCATCGAACCCGAGTCGATATGCGAGAACATTTTTCTGAAAGTCTGCGGTCCAAGTGCGGTCGCACCGGGAGCCAGATTGAGGAACGCAGCATTGACGAAGCGAGGAAGCGTTGAGGCATTTCCCACGTTCAATTCCCTTGCAACCTTATATTTTTCGAAGCGAGCGTGCGGAGAAAACGGGAGAATATGAGATATCGGAAACTGGGAGACGGAGCAGTGAAGAACCCGACAGCACTGGAATTGACGGAGATTACCTGGATGGACCAACGATACTTTCGGGACCTCGGTATTAATGACCTAATAGATTAGGAGTGCTCTATGTACTCCTTGGCAAAAGGTACAACGTGGGTGGTACGGGTGGTACATATTGTAATGCTGTCTATAAACAAAGCCAAGAGGATAATAAATGCGATGGTATACGTGAACAGCGGAGACAGCCACCCATTATACCGCTGCCGTGGAAGCCTTGCGATTCGTCCACATCATGTAAGGTTCTCTCGAGATATCGTGGCCTGTTGCAGCCTTGGTGCGGGTACTGCGCCTTGCCTCTGGAAGACGGGCGCTAACGTTGAGATCCTTAAATCATAAAAGATAATGTTAACAAAAAATAGTTGACTTTTAAGAGATGGACTGACGGCAACGCGACGGCGCAGACCGGAGGTAATATGCGGCCACCATTTGGTCATCACGCTCTTGAGCGCGACCTCCCGGTGTCCCTTGGGGTTGAGCCAGGCGATAAATTCGTCAAGCTAGAAAAAATCAGTACATGTAACGATGAAAGTTTACTGAACTTGCCTCTTCTTGGTCCGAGTACACCGCCCAGTCTCCAGGCCCAAGCATTCCTTCGATGCCTTCCTCCTCCTTGCGGCGCTCTTCGATGCCTTCATCCGTCCGGGCGACAAGAAGTTCCATGTCGATTTCGCTGGGGCCCTGAATAAACACCCTCCCGGCGCCATACTGCGTGACACCCCCGCTGCCTACGAGCGACCCCGATCCCATTCCATCAAACCACCAAATCCGATTGTGGAACCGGTCCTTCCCCAGTGGTTTGACGCGAATGGTACACAACAGCTTTCTAAACTCTCGCTCAATGCCTTCCAGTCGGCGCTCCAGTTTATTGACTTCTTCATCGAGTCTACGATGCTCAGCAGTAGCCTGCTTGATCGACGCTTGTTTTGCCCTGTCAGCGTCTCGTTGCTTTCTGGGGCCCGCGCTCTGACTCTTGTTGTTACGTGCGTCTTTCTTGCCCTTCTTGGGCGCCGCCTCCGCCCCTGAAACATCGGACAGGTCGCTGGAATCAAGCATCACCACGTCTTCGTCGGCACCATTGGTCGGAGGTGGAGGTGGAGCTGAAGCCGTCTCGTTTTTCTTGGGAGCTGCAGCCGTATCGTGTTTCTTGATTTCGATCCGGAGTGCGTTCATCTCCTCGGCGCTGCACGATCGGTTTGGTTAGAAAAGGGCACGATATGCAGGAGCAGGATCGGCAGGACTCACTACTGCTTCTTGAGACGATTCACTTCGATCTTCTCCTTCCTGAGCGCGGTGAGCTGCTCCTCGCAGTATTCCATATGACCGTGGATAGTTTTGCTCGAGATAGCCAAATTGCTCATGAACGACAGTATCGCGATACGATCAGCTGGAGGGAGCGCGTAGTAGCGTTCCGCGGGGGTGGACGCAAGGGTCAGATTGGGAGAAGGTAGTGGGGTGGAAACGCGGGAGGAACCAGGAGACGTTGAAGAGGGATCCACGTGCGGGTCAGGAGCAAATAAAAGCTTTGTAAGAACTTCTCGAAGGGTGGGGAAGTTGGTCAATGTAGCATGCTGAAACTATCATTAGCCAATAGCTCCATACATGCATGAAAAGAACATACATCTTTCAGACAGCCAAAGAGGGCGTCCTCCCATCCATCCCGCCCGTCCGAGTGTCTGAGAGCGACTCGCTCCCAGTTGTTCCCAACCTCGGCCATTGCCGCGGTGAGTTCGTCGATGGAGACTCCGAGGACTTTGACGTCCTCGTGACCTTCATTCAACAGGCGCTCTCTCTCATAAAGAAGAGAGAGGACAGCGGCGTGTCGCTGGAATGGTACCGTGCGCAGATTGTAAATAAGCGTGGAATGAACCTCTGCGAGCATCGAGCAAGATGTCTCCGCAGAGGAGTGCTGGACGGTATGCTCGAACTCATCCAGAGTGAATGGAGAGAGATGCAGAGCTTGCCTAGAGACAGCTCAGTCAGTCTTGTGAGAAGTGATGTATCGCTTGATCACTGACCCAAACACGACGCAGAAATTCCATGTCATTAAGAAGGCTTCAAATGTACCAGGAGAGTCGTTGAAAGGCAGAGCTATGCGGCTGGGAACCGGCCGTTTGACTTTAATGCCGGCTTTCTTCTCCTTTTCGCCCAACAGGACATCGAGGTCTTCGGTTGGGTACCGGAGAGGCTTTTTCTTCTTCTTTTCGACTGCAAGGCGCTCCGCTTCTTCCTTGATTAGTTTTTGTTTCTCGGCCCTCTCGGCAGCCTCACGTTCCCGTTTTTCTGCTAAAAGTGAAACAGTCAAACAGGGTCGGAAATCGACGTGAAGCAAAATACCTTTCTCCTCTTGGGCTGCTGTCATTTTCTTTTGTCTCTTTGTTGGAGGTGCTTCCTTGTCTTCCCAAACCTTTTTGCGTTTATCGATTTCGCCCTTCTTGATAGTCTCGACACCCTTCCGGGTCTCCTCGGGCATGTCAGAGTTGACACCATAGCGCTTTGCGATGACCGGTTTGACAGTCCAAGGGGAAGCCACCGCGGCATCGCGGTCGACACAGTCTCTGATGAAACGACGTAATATGGATTTTGAGAAGGAGAGACGGTCGCGGCTGTGGGTCGCGTCAGCTTGATTGCTCGTGCACGAACTCGACGCGCTACCAACCTCATCATGTCGCACTGAACCTCACGAAGACTGTCGATCATCTTGCCATCCTTCTCGGCAGTCTTGGCCGCATTAGCCTTTTGTTTGTCGTGGCTCTTCTCTTTTTCAAGCTCGAGGATGTGGACCCAGTAGTAATACAGCTTGGGATCGTCGCGTGCATTCGCGTCTTTTGCGGGTTCTTTGAGATCCCCGCTGAGCGCGTGTGGAGGAGCTTCGTCTTCGAGAGGTGCGACAGACGATGAAGAGCCGGCGGTAGGCTTGTGCGCGTCGCGCGCCGACGTGTCGTCGCTGTATTTAGGAGGGAATACCTTGTCTACCCTAGCGTAGTATCTGTGCGCAAATTAGTCTCTGGTGCGCGATGCAGCATGAGAGAACCCACTTGATGCCGCCGAGATCGACCAAGACTCCTGGGGAGGGTGGTTAGTTGACGCGTCGGAACGTGGGGAGGGTCACGGACTCTCGTCTTTGAAGTAACGGTCTTTGTAGCGGTCAAAGACAGCTTCTACGAGGTGGTCCAGGCGGCCCATGACCTCTGCCGAGACACGGTATGAGCACGCGTCGCGTTGAAGAGAAAGACACATACGCCACTGGACGGACTTGAGGACGGCAGCCTTGAGGGGCTCGGAGAAGCGGGCATGCAGTGTGCGCGCTTCCTGCTTTTCACTGGCCACTGCCTGGAAGAAGTCGAGGCCACTCTTGCCGGTAACCTCACATTGAAATTGTTTCTGGCGATAAAAAGACATGCGGGCGATATAGGCCTGGGAGATCCGATGAGAACGCGTGGCCGGGGCGAGTGGGGACACCTACTTCATAGTCTTCGAATATTTCGCCCGTTTGTTCGAGGTAGAAGACATCTTTGGTTGGATTGGTCTTGACAGCCTCGAGGAGGGCGTCGGAGGGCTCTGTGAGGACGACCCTCTTGCGGCGACATGTCGGCATGGCAAAGACACAGGGGGCGGGAGGCCAGACACGGTATGGCTCGGGGGGAGGAGGAGAGGCGGGGGGAAGGGGTGAAGGAACAGAGAGAGGAGCGGGGCGGGAAGGGTGGAAGAGAGCACGGTGGAGGCGGATGAGGGAGTCCGTCTGATGGGAGAGTGACTGTGGTACAACGGGACACGCCGAGTCTGACCTGCTGTGCCGGGTCAGGTCTCGAAAAAACTGCTACCACTGCCACTTTTGTCCCAGGCCCTCGACCTTGACTCTCCCTACCCCAGCACTCTCAAGGGCTGCCAGGCCGTCCACCCGAATTTCGAGGGCCCAGAACCCCGTACCCGTGCAGCATGCCGGCTGTTTCTTCAATTTTGGCTTTCGTCAAGGGCTGTCACACTCATATCACTTTATTTCTCTCCATTTCCTCAAAAAACATGTCTACATCTTCCACACCTCAACACCGGCCATCCTGTTACTACCCACGGCGAATATTTCACCGTTTCTGCTTCTGCACGCGTCAAATCCTTTGCTGGTGGTCAAATGTCTGATTACGTGATCCAAGACACGCAGTAGCTTGGGGAGGCTCGCAAAAAAAAAAAAAAAAAGACGGTGCGATGTTTCTACGACGATGCGCACGGTACAGAGCTCGGCGTTTTCCCCCCTGCAACCCGTGGCAAAGAGCTTGGGCCGGGTCGGATCGGGGGGCCTCTGACCTGGGGCGACGGCCATGTTCGGCTGACACCGTCGCGGAAAAGGCGGTCAAGTTCCCCGGTATAGCTTCGTTGGACCGAGAGCTTGTACTGCTTCCCGCTAAAACCGATGGTACAATAAGCGTCGCCGTCTTGTCCGCCCGCGCACTTAGGTTCGTTTGTCGGTTCAAAAAGTCCTAGATAACAACACCACCTCAAAGCCCGAAGATTATCAGGTCATGACACCCGCTATTGCCTAGGTTCCCTATGCGAGCCACGCTTCAGTTTTCAAGGATTTTCTTGCGTTTTCATTTCGACCCTAGCTTGTATCTCGGGACCGGGAGGTAATGCAAGTGCGACCACAAAATCCCGCCCACTTCTCGTAGATCAGAGCTTCCGGAAGTACTATAGGTAACTGCCTATCAAGTCTTGGATTAACTGCACCGATCGACACCAACAATGGCTGCATGCTCAAGTTCTTGGGTCTCTTTCGGAAAGACCATTTGCTGCCTACCGCAACCTGGATCGACACTGACCGTGTCCAGGCTCGACAACCATGTTCAAGCTCACCTGAGTGCTGGGTGGCTTGGCTATTTCGCGGAATCGTCTTGTCAAATGTTCCTCCGCCTTATCCTCGTTATGGCCCAACTCTCCATCACACTCGCACGCGTACTGTCCGGATGTGGTATTGTCCATGGTCACCTCTGCACAACGGATAGCCTTTGGTAGGCCCGGGGATGCCATCCCCTCGCAAATGCCACCACGTGATCGCGAAACCGCAAGCCGGCGACGCGCCCGTACAAGTTAGGCTGATACAATCGAGCCCATGTACAACACCACTGGCGTATTCGTTAAATTCGTAAAGGTCGTCAAATAGCAGTAGACGGTCCATAGGGTACTACTTTACAGTACAGTACAAAGTACGAACCAAGCGAATGTAAGTAGGGTATGATATACAAATAAAGCTGCTCGCCACTCCACGCCGCGAAACTCAGCGCATTTAGATAGATAGTGCAGAAGAGCATGTGGTTGTTAGAGTCCTCTGTTCCGATAATAATAAATCTAGATAGTGTCCAAGGAGAGTCGGCGTGCAATAACGCAATTAGTCGAGTTCAGTCGATGTTTTTCGATTTAGTTGATACTCCGTCGCTTGTCTTCGTTCCGCGACGCCTCAGGCGTGCCCACGAGCCGCAGCTTTTCCCGGAGCCGAGACGTCGTCGATGGCTTCTCTTTCTCCGTCTTGCCCTTCGAGTTCTTCTCGCTGTGGTTGTGCACCAGTTCGATCGCGCGCTTGGTATCGTCGACGCTGACTTCGGTCGCAGGCGGTTGGGAGGATGCCTGCGAGCCGGCGCTCACATTCTGGACGCTCGACGCCGGAGAGGGTGGGTTCGAGTCCTTCCTCCCTTTCGAGAAGAACTTCCGAATACCCGAGGGCGAATTCTCGGTCGACTGCTTTGATTTCGACGAGGACTTGTTCTTCGCCTCGATCGCGTCGACGGCAGCGATGGCCTTGGCGGCGGGATGCGCCATGGGCGGCGACGCCGTTCCACTCCCTGTCGACTTCGAGCTGTCTTTCGTCGCGTTCGGCAACACCGCAGGCGAGATGGGTGATTGCGGTGATTGTGGCTCCGGTGAAGCGACAATACGTGAGCTCCCGAGCGTGGGTGCGGAAGCGCCATCGCCTTTGCCCTCGACGTCGACCACAACCCACCCTTTACCCTCGCTCACATCTGGATTCTCGGTCGCAGCGATCAGACCCACCAGCCCCGCCTCGCTTTTCCTCAGCGCCAAGTCTGCGGCCTGAAGATCCGGAGATGCGACACGTTGCGCGACGTTCTGGACATCTGGCGTGGGACCATCGTGCTCCTCGATAATCCCATCCTCCTCTGGCACATCGTCGAACCCTCCCATGTCCTCCGGCTTCTCGTCGATCGGCGTCGGTTGCCAGCCACCAGGGAAGGACGGCCCAACCGACTCCCGCTCTTCACCCGTCCACTTGATAGGAATGGGAACATCCTCGGTCGAATTTGATGTCGACGAGAAAGCAGAATCGCGGAAGGCGCCGGGACTCAGAAGTTGTGGGGAGAAATCTGACTCTGCGACTGATTTCTCGCCCGGGCTGGGGTGATCCAGCGGCGGGGTAAAGGCGGGATGGGGAGACGGGGAATGAGAGGGTATATCCAATACAGGCGATGTACGGCCCAGGGGGCTGCTCCCAAGGCTGTTCGGCCGCGAATCCTCATCGATGGGCAGAACTGGAGGGAATGGTGCCTCTTTTGCCTGGTTGTGATGGAAAGGCGAAGTCGAATAGAAGACGTCGGGAGTGCGTCCAGAGGCGCCAACTCCAGTGAAATCTTGTTCGCTTTCCGATACAACGCTCGGAAGATTGGCACGGAACCCTTCCTCATTTACATGAGGGTCTGTATCGTGGACAGAGACCGGGACTTGTGCTCGAGGCCCGGCTTTGCGGAGTACGTTAGAATTGGAGAGGGGGCGGTGGTGGCTGCCACCGGGACTGTCTGTCGCTGCTCGTGCATGGGAGGGGGAGAGAGGGGTGTGAGAAGTAGGTTCAGACGCAAGTCTCCGGTGAAGAGATTGCTGGCTGTTAAGGGATGTTGGGCTAAGAACGCCGGGTATTTCTGGAGCAACACGTCTGAGGTCGGCAGCCGACCCATTTAATATTGAAGGTGCGGGTGACTCTGGCAAAGAATCGATCGAAGAAGCAGCAGGACCAGTGAAAATCCACAGGTCTTTGACGCGAGAACGACCAGTGAGAGTGAGCGATGTCAGAAGAGAGAAGGAGTGGGCATCGAGAGATGAAAGAAGGGAGAGAATGTGTCGGAGAGAGTCCGTTGCGAAGGTATCTTCGTGGAACCCTGGAACAAGCCGTTAAAGATGTATACGCAAAGGGAAAACAGACACACATTTATATCCCTTGAGTTTGAATTCAAAACAGTTGTCGGCGACTTTCTTTTCTGATACGACACCGCGTGGCCACGATCCACGGACGGCATTCAGGATGGCAGGTGTAGAATGCAGTGGCGGCGCGATAACCCGTAGCACTGTAGCGGACACGAAGGACAGCGCAAAGGGGATCCGCCGACCGTGGTTGTTCAATGAAGAAGACGCAGGGTTTGGAGAGCCGGTGGAAGACAATGGGGAAAGGGAGCGGACGGCAGGCTTTGAGAAGGCCATTGCTAGACGGTCATCACTTTCCCGGCCATAATCTATTGCGGACAGATAGGTGTAACCGTGCTGGTAAATGACGGCGAAGATTTCGACCAGAAGCTTCTCTGTAAGGAGGCTCTTCCCGCTTGCCCATGGCTTTCCGCCGAGAGCAATCTCGCACATCTGCTGTGCGATGTCTTCGCGGAGTGCTGGGATCGGAAT
Source organism: Mycena albidolilacea (assembly GCA_029282495.1). Taxonomy (NCBI): domain Eukaryota; kingdom Fungi; phylum Basidiomycota; class Agaricomycetes; order Agaricales; family Mycenaceae; genus Mycena; species Mycena albidolilacea. The sequence continues at coordinate 1,908,058 of JARIHO010000008.1, read as the reverse complement.
AAATTTCAAGGGCTAGCATACAGCAAGGGAATGTACCAGTGACGAGATTTTTGCTGTCGAGAAGCCTCCTCAGCGCGGTCATGAGTGGGAGAGGGAAGGAGTAGAGTCTGATGCAGTTTGCGCCTGCGATGGCCATGAGGGAGAAGGAGTTGAGGGTGGCTGGCTGCTGGTCACGGAGAAATTCGCGTCTTGGGGTGAAACCAGAGCCCTCAGGGGAAGTCATTAGAGACATGGTGGAGAAGGGAGAAAGGCGTGGAGTGAGACTTTGAAAAAGTTGCCCAAAAGGCGTGGATCCCTCGTAACGTCATTCCACGTGTTAACTTGCAAGGTGGCGGTGAAAGAAGCGCCGGAGGACGTCATCGGTCCCGAAAGGCACCTAACCAGCAAATTATGCAATAAATCACAATAAACCGTGTTACAAGGCAAGGGACATGTGCGCAGCCGTGAATCCAGAACATATCGGCCATAGTAACCCGTCCAACGGGAAGGCTTCTGTGAGTGCGCCACCACACTTCCAAGAACATTCAGGGCGCTGTTTTAATGTTCGCGGTCATTCACCGCCACGGCCGTCAAATGTCAGGACCCCGAGAGCACACGCGATAACGTGACTGACTTTGATTGACTTTGGCACTATTTGACATCGGCGTGGCTACGGACAATCGAATTAGCGAGCCGTTCGGGGCGATGACGGTCCGTCGGGCCGAAACACCGGTCCGGCTGGGTGGCGCCTTAAAGACCCAGAGACGACCGTCGAGATTTCCAAGAGATTTCACTCCTGTACCTCCACCACCATGTCGGATCTCTCTAAATTGAACGTGTTGATGTGTAAGTCGTTCATTTCTCTCATATTCACCGTTAATTCCACACAGGCGGTACCGTACGTTTGCAACCTCCAACTCGATATCTACATATCATTGAAAGCTCGCTAGGGGGAGTACACCACCGGTTGGGTAGGCACTGGCGCATCCAAGTCGGATAAGAAGGTGTGTCGCATGGTATTTCTCCCGCCCAGAAATAACCGACGATCCTAGATTGGCGTGAGTTCGGCGTCACTTTGACTTTGCTCTCTCACATGAGCTCTTAGGTCGTCGGTCTTACACTCTTCGATCTTCGGAGGCTAGGAAAGGTAGGCGATCCTGCCCATCGAAGTGATGCTTTAACCACCAGAAAATCAGGTCGAGAAACTTGGCATGGTCGGAGTCAATGGTGGTAAATTCCCCGCGATTCGCGCGCACCTGGCAGAGAATATCGGCGGGGTCTACAAAGATATGGACCTCTCGTTAGTGTCCGGACTTTCACCACAATTCCGAAATTTACCCGAGCATTCTAGCTTTGACGAATTTCCTGAGCAAGGCAAAGTCGACCAAGAGGCCTGTCAGTTTGCTGTAAATGTTATGCAGCTCAAGCTCACTTATTCACAGACAAGGCTGCGATCGACAAACTGTCTCCAGGCGATGCTGCCATTATATTCACGCCCGATTGCAAGTTGTTCTTTGCCCTTGGATGTTGCCGTCCTGATCCTGTTCCAGCGACCCATTACCCCATCGCTATCTACGCCATTGAGCGTGGCATCCATGTACTTGTGACCAAGCCCGCGACTCAGCTTCTGTCGCACCACAACGAGTTGATTGCAGCGGCTAAGAAACACAACGTCGTTTGTCAGTACTTTGATTTCGAAAAGCTCGCGTTTACTTACTCCAAAGTCTAGGTTTCGTTGAGCACCACAAGCGGTTGGTTTGAAACAAAATTATACATTCGATACTGACGAAGATTTTAGCTTTGATCCAGCCTACAGCGACGCTAAAGCTCGTGCAACGGCCCTCGGGGAGTTCAACTTCTTCAGCGCATGGATGAGTCAACCCAAGAGTCAACTGGAAACGTTCCGGGCTTGGGCTGGAAAGGACTCGGATATTAGGTCCGTTTGTGCACTCGTCCTTTGAACCTGCCTGAACTGAATACTCCCTTGTTCGTAGCTATTACCTGTCCTCGCATCACATCGACATCTGCTGCTGGATTCTTCAAGATCTCGCGGTTCCTACCCGCGTCGTAGCGAGCGCGGCGACCGGGATCGCAACGAGCGAGCCGTACAACTGCGTTCCTCAAACAGAAGACACCATTACGCTCATGGTCGACTGGCAGTCGATCAAGAGCCCGAAGCACAAGGGCACAGGCGTATACACCGCCAGCTGGACCGCCCCTCTCAAGGCCGGCGTGCACTCTGCGCAGCACTGGTATTACATGGGCGAGAAGGTACGTCGAGGACCAATTTTTCGACGCGCTCGAGAATCAACTGGAGACCAGGGAGATATAACTGTGGATCAAGCCCACCGCGGTTACGACGTCACGGTGGACGAGACAGGCAAGCAGTGGTACAACCCATTCTAGTGAGTTTCTCGCGTTTTCGGACGCGAAACGGCTCGTTGACGCGTCGCACGCGTGCGTTCTCAGCATGAAGTACTCACCGTCGGAGAGCGGCCACTTTGACGGGCAGCGCGGGTACGGGTACATTTCGATCGAAAAGTTCGTGGACGCGGCGCGCAGCGTAAATGCGGGCCTATCGAATCCAGCGGATTATGACAAGCATGGTCTGCCGACCATCGCGAACACCGTGCTCACGACCGCCATTCTCAACGCAGGACGGATCAGTCTGGACGAGAAGCGCGCTGTGGGCATTAAGAAGGAGGGGGATCAATGGATCCTAGAGTAGGAAGTTGAAAGGGAAGAAGCACATTAGCAACGGGTTCGAATTCGCGGCGCACTCACGCATGTATTGTGTACCTGTAATGGAGTCTATGGACGCATTTGCTTGATTCTTCGATTCTTATCCCAACGGCGGCCGTCGTGCGATCTCGAATTATTCATTCATCTCGAATTATTCTGCATCCGGCGGCTTGGTATTTAGCCCGTATCAGGTGTCAAATTGCGGAGCGGTGAATCGAGTGAAGTGGTCGAGGGAGAAATGGACGTACATTTGGATCAGGATCAAGTACGAAACCCACATGCATCGGCCGCAATCCTCCTATTGCCTCCACATACCCATGATATCGCTCGGCAGCACGGTTCGTGATCTGAAATGCTTGGCCTTACCCGTCGGCTCAACGCCTTGTGTGGGTAAAATTTACCTGTATCGCGACGCAACTGCCAAATTGTACGAATGCAATGGAAGTTGTGAATGTTGCGACGTCGAAATGTCGGACCAGCGGCGGTAGGGCGGCAACAAGGGCGTGCTCGGGAGGGATGATGACGACAGTGCAATTGCTGAGAGACTGTATATACATGAAGTAAAATAATGTGCAGTGAAGAGGGGAAAATGCGAGGAAGATGCCGATGGGACTTTTGTACCGTGGTACGGGCGACGACGCCGAGAGACCAAAAAAATTACGGGGCTGATACGTGGTGGTACCAGATTGGTCGGCGAAGAGGTGAGGCGGAAAGTATATCGATAAAATGAAGAATAAAGTATACTTTAAAACGATCACCAGTAAAGAAAGAATAGCGAGCTCGGTTGGTACAGGCTGTCGTCTTTGTGCAGGGAGTTGAAAAGGTGGGGGGAATGATGGTGGATGATTGGATGCATATAGAGTACGAGGCGATGGTTGACGATGGACGGGAAGGAGTGTAAAGCCGTGATTTGTGTAGACGACCCAGGAAAAATATATGAGCGGAATCGCGTGCGGGTGGCCGGGCCCGTATGACACTGGCGGAAAATGGTACGAGTCCGAGCGCGGATGGAACGGACTATGGGTCTGTTGTTATTACACCTTCGCGAGCTTTCGCTGATAGAATGTGCGCCTGCCAGGATAGGATGTGGACGATGAATGAAATGATGAAAAGTGCGAGTGACAGTGATGATGCATGCTTGATTGAGGTTGCAGGAGAGAAAGAAATTGCGAGCGTCGGATGGCGACTTGTATGCTGATATTACATTTTTGCTGGTAAACTTCTTTTGGCGGTACAGGGTTTGGGAATGCGGGATGCTATGACACCATTGCCGCCCGGGGCGAGACGTTACTGAGATTGTGCAGGGCGGGACGACCAAATGACACGAAATCGTGCGGGAGGAACTGCTCGGGAGGAGACTCGATCCGTAGTTTGTTGAGTACGGGCTCGAAAGACGTCGCCATATTCTCCTTGCCACCCGACGCAGCGGAAAAACCACCGAAAGGATCGCTGGAGAATGCGGGCGTCGTGGGGGTGACAGGAAAATCGTCAGACTTGTCAGAGGCGGTCGTCGACGCGCTCATCGGAGTGCTGATGGCGGACGCGGGGGAACGTATTGGCGTCATGGGGAGGGTGGACGTGGGACGAACAAAGCGCCCGCCCTGCAGATAATACTGGACGACGAACGTGGCCGCTTTCGAGTAGAAGGCGTAGGAGTATTTCTTCACCAGCGTCTCGGAAAGGTCGTTAACGTGCTTTGCTAACCGCGTATCGAGGTAATCGACAATGTCGAAGCACTCTTCGGTTTCATCCCAGGTTCGACGCGCTTTCCCGCAGAGGAAGCGCGCGAGGGTGAGGGAGGCAAGCGCGATGGACGATGGAGAGAACTTGACAAATTCGCGATAGAATAAGGTGATTTCCATCAGGAAACGCGCGACGTGCTGGACCTTGGCGTCCTCCACAGACGAACCAACACACATGAGGCGGAGCCATGCCTCGGCGGTGGGGTGTCCCAGCGTCCACTGGATGGTGGAGAGAACGTGGCCCTCCATCTGGACGAACGCCGACTCGTCATAGGTGTCGCGACATATCTGGGCTAGGTCCTGCACGGTAGGAACACGTTCCTTCGTCTCCTCGAATTTGGCAGCAATCCAGAGGGCGGTACAGCCAACGAGTTGGTAATGCTTGATGTACACGATGCGACGCGAGACGTAGCGATCGACGATATTGAGGGTGAGGTACAGGGTTTCAGGGCGTAGACGGAAGGTGAAATGGATCTCGACAAGAAAGTCAACGAGACATGGTCGCATATGCCACCGAATCTCGGGCTGCTGGTCCATGGACTGCAAGGAGGACATGGTGTATCGCTAAGCATGAAAGATGAGTACGGGCGAGAAACGCGTAAAGGAATAAGCTGACCTCCATGTCGTGCATGTAGTGGCGTATCTCATCGCGATACTCCTCCTCCAAGAGAATCCCCTGCTGGCGCAGCGCCTGGATCTGGGCCTCGCGCTGTCGCTGCTGGGGCGCGGACTTGGCAGAGCGAGGGGTCTTGCGGGCTGGGCCGCGTGGAGGGAGAAGAAGAGGCGTCTTGTGCGGTTTTGAGATGCCATGGGGAGAAGGACGTTTCTTAGGGTAGATAAGGGAGGTGCGGGAGTGCTTGTGCAAGGCAGAATTGGAGACGTCTTTCATGGTCGCGGAGGTATTATAGGAACTAGAGGCAGACTCGAGATCAGCACACGAAGACATGGTGCGGAACGAGAAAAAGCAGCAACAAAAACAAACAGCGATCGCGCCGACGCGACTCGCGATGCCACCGCGAATATCGCGACAGACGCCCGCAAGAATAAAAATAAATGCCACCGCTGCACACACTCACCCACGACGTTCTACAAAGTATGCGACGCGGGAGCCTGCACTCAAGCAAGGTCTGGAGGTCGTGTAAGCGTGGGGGTCGTGAGAGGGAGACGGACGTCGCGAACGGCGTCGAAAAGTCAACGGGCTCGACGACGGTGGTCGAAGAGAGAAAGGAAGAAAATGTATATAAAGCAAGGGAGCAGCCGGGGCTGCCGGGGGTCCGAGTGAACGGTCATCATTCTGCCCGAATCGGGATGTGAAGAGTTGTGTGAAAAATACAACCATCACAACTCGTGTTCCAGTCCACAAGGAAATCCAGCCGCTGTCTAACACGTTTTCCGATGACCAGACTGTGTCTCACCTGCGTGCAATTTCCAGCTAATTTCCAATCAGTTTTTGCCGCGAATGAAACAAAGGTAGGGACCCACAACACTTGTTTGAGACAGAGGACGGATAAAGGAATGACTGGGGTGAGGGGGGAACTGGTATTATGCGCGCGAACTGAATCGAGCGCGGGAGTAGGCTGGGTGCTCTAAGGGACACCGCAGTAGTAGTGGGTAAAGGTGGGTCGGCTGCTCGACGTGGGCCTTTTGAAGGACGGCGAGTTGGAGGTGTGCAAAAGGCGTGTACCGCTTCGCTCTATAACAAAGGGCTGTCTCGGTGGATGCCTTGGTTTTGATACACGAGACCACGTTTCCTGCCTGCAGGCAAAAGAACTTTCACGTCCTTAGTCACCGATAGATGCATCTGTGCCCGGCCACCACCCCAGCACGTAAACCCGGCCGAATATTCCAGCCCAATCACCCTTCTTGTGTGGGTGGGTCCATATTTTTACCATCCGTAATTCATCCAAGAGTAATATTCTCCCAACACCGCAGATGGGATCTACAATTGACGCCCATCTCTTCACATCAGTCACTCTTATCGCCATCGCCATCGCACAACCCGTAAGTACATAAACCCTTTCTGTGTCACACAGCTGGTAAGCTCTATTAATTTTCAGCGGACGACCCCCTCCTTGCAAGTACCTAGTGCGGCACTATCGTTAGGTAGCCGCCGTTGAAACAGGCTCAGAGCCAAAACCAAAATTTATTTAGAATGCCGCGCCCTCCCATCCGAATAGTGTAGATTTGACCGCTCCATGCACCCGTTCCTCGGACGCGCCATTAACTGTCAGTGCCAGCCAGCCACGCATCAGAAACTCTCGGGACGATTTAAATAATCCCAGGTACTTGGCCAGTGCTACCCGACGCGCTCACACAGCTTGTATGCTATACATATCACTGATTGAAGACATCTGTTTTTAATATCGAGATTTTCCGTCGCTTGCCCGATGCGATGTTAACCTAACCCCAGATTCAGGTTCCGCTCGCTGTGACTGTGACGTGACGTACATGCCCAATTAGGCCGAATTGCATCGATCGCACATAAAACTCCAAGGTCCGAACAGGGCGCGCGTTTGAACTCTTCATTGCCGCACCCGGTCCGACTGTGAAATATCATGTTCCGCGCCAGTGTCACATCTCATGGAGATACTGTTGCGTCTTCGGGACCCATACACGTTGACAACACAAAGCAAAGCACAAACACATTTTTTTCCGACTCGGCCGACGCTCAGAACAAAGCAGGGACGCGTCGCGTCGGTTGCGCGTACCACAGATCCTGTGGGCGCGCGGCGCGGCGCGCCTTGTATTATTTCGGAGATAGCTCAACATGCGCCCGCCCATCATAGTGTAACAATCTGCAATTGCACGAGTGATGGGTTCCTGGGCAGAAAGTAATATACGATCACCCGTCCTGTCAATGCAGAATCTACAGAATGAACATGTCGGGCCAAAACATTTCCGAGGCGCAAGAAATGGAGGGATAAAATTCTTGTTGTCAACAGCTAAGTAATGAAAGCAGAAATTGAGGAGGCGATAAAAAAGATGTAGAGACAATAGACAGAAAGGTAGGTAAATGATGCGGCTAGAAGCTGGTAGGTATGAAAGAAAGTCGGGAACGAACAACCCGACATGAAAGTGGTGAGAATCAGTCTCGATGATGCGCCGTTCCGCCCATGAGAAGAGCCATCAAGTCCCCGCCGTTGTTGTTGGACTGCCCGATGCCTTGCTGCTGGTGAGGGTGACCGCCGACTTGCATGTGATGGTGCAGCATATGCGGAGGTAGCTGTTGCTGCTGATGGAGCTGTTGCTGCCGCTGTTGTTCCTGCTGTCGCAGCGCGTGAATAGGCTGCATCTGCGCCGGAGGGCCTCCTTGCTGGGGTCCAAATCCGCCGCCCATCCCAAGCCCCCGTATCCCGCCACCGCCCAGATTCAGCAGCTGCGCCTGGTTGGCGCGCTGCAAGTCAATGTTCGGGTGCCCGAGTCCCGCCAGCTGATGGTGTTGGAGGTTACCCTGCAGCTGCGAAGGCGAGACACGCATCTGGGGCTGTAGACCCCCGCCATAATTGTTCAGATTCCCGTTTACGGCAAAGTTATTAAACTGCTGCTGCTGCTGGGGCGGACCGTTCGGGTGCAGGCCACTGTGCAAACCTGCCGACGGGAGCCCAGGCATGCCCATAAACTGCGAATTGTCGAGCGGCGGGCGGCCGCCCAAGTTGGCTAGCCCCGGCGGCAGCCTTTGCTGGTTGGAAATGGGCGACGGCGCGCCACGGAACTGGGGTTGCATGGGGATATTTCGGGCCCCCGGTTGCGCAAAGCCAGAGGGAATCGGGTTGTACATAGGATCAAGGCCGCGATGATGCTGCGGAGGAAGACGCTGAGGATTGGGATTAAAGTGGATCGAATCCTCGAGCGAGTCGGAATATACGCTGTCCCGGTTGCGTGGAGGTGGAACAGAGCGAAGACCAGGAACCATGCCGTCAGGCATGAAGTTGCGGTCGTCCAAACGACTTTCGTACAGCGAATCCAGTCGGTTATTCAGATGCAGGTGCTGGGCCTGAGCATGTTGTTGTTGTTGTTGTTGCTGCTGCTGCTGCTGCTGCTGCTGTTGGAGGATCTGCAGGTTATTCTGAGCCTGTTGGCCGAAAGGAGCGCCGCCAACGGAAGCCGCCGAATTCGGTGACATGATATTCGGTCTTGGAATCTGGGGTCGCGTAAGCGGAAATAACGGAAAAAAAAAATGAAACAATTACCTGCGCGGAATTGTTCAATTTCGAAAGTAGACCGTCCATGGGGTTGTAACCCCCCTCGAACCGCTGGCCGCCGGGGTTCGGGGACGTCGACGCGAAACCTGCCGGATTTTGGTTTGTTGGCGCTTCTCTAACTTTGCTGTCGAAGAACTTGGCCAAGCGGCTGCCTTTGCCGGTTGAATAACCCGTCGAAGTGGGGTCAAAGACGGGATCCGCGTACGAACCGGCCTCGACGGGCAAACCGTGCGGTGCTCGGTCTCCCCGACGCATCGACTCTGCATTGCCGAATTGGTCTCTCGGTTCTTCGAATCCAAAAGACATGCGCGACTCTTCAAAAGGCGAAAACCCGCTGCGAAGAGCTTCCGATTTCGGTGGGCCGAGGTTTATGGGCAAATCAGGCGATAACGCGCCTGCATTTGCATTCGGAAGAACGGGGTGCTGGGAAACAGAATCTGGATGATTCAAACCGTTTAATCCATTGGCAGTTGGAGGCAGTCCCGGAGATTTGCTGCCTCGGCCAGTACCAAATGCTAGCAGGCGGGATCCAGGTGGAGGGTTGAATTGGGCAGAAGGTGCGGGTGGGTCAGAAACGGTTGGTTTCTCGGCGTTCAAAGCGGTATTCTGTTGGGAAATAGGTTTGGGGAAGAACCTAGAGCCTGCTTGGGATGGGATTTTGTCGGCGTCGATCGCTGGTGGCGGGTTCGTAAGAGGAGGGGGGCGAGTGAGGGGTTCGGCTTTGCCGAGGATCGCCAGCAAAGAATTAGTGTCATGAGCAGGGGTGGAAGAGGAGACTGGTGCTGGAGGCACTCCAGGTGGAGCACTTGGAGGGGGGGCTACACTGTTGGTCGAGTCTGAAACAACAGCCTGAGCGCTTTCGGGGGTGTGGGACCCTGCAAGTTATGGACCATCAAAAACTATTCATCATGCGCGAAAAAAATATAGACCTTGGAAAGCTTTGGCACGAATTCCAGGAGGAGGGCCCGCGGAGGCAACGCTGGGTTCGGCAGGTGGCGGATCTACCTGCTTCCTCTCTTCCTCGCGCTTCATCAGCATACGGAAAATCTGGATCTCATCCAGTGGTTTTTCGGGAACCGATTCCGATGCCGCAGGCCGTTCTTCCTCTTTCTTGGGCGCGGGGACGGCGGCGGTCTTTTCCTTCTCCTTCAGACCCTTCTTCCACGCCTGTATCCCGTCGAGTTCACCTTCCGCACCCTTGCCTCCGACCGGGATGCCAGGGGACTCGGGAATGTAGGTGTCCATCCACGCAGGTTCTTTTTCCCTCTCACGGTCACGGTCGCGACGGTCTTCTCTGTCTTTACCGTCGTCTGCTGTGCCACCAGCTCTGCGGTCACGGTGGTTGCGCTTCGACCGGCCGTCGCGGTCTTCCACGACAGTCCAACGTCGGTCGCCAGATGCATCGCCGTTCTCTTGAGGAACTTTGTCGGTGGCGCGTCTTGCGGCCATTCTCTCGTCCCGCTTTCCATCATCTCTCCACCGTCTAGGATCTTCATCCTCCTCTGCGTCCCGGTCCAAAGCGCGGTCACGTTCACGACGTTCATCCCGCTCCCTACGATGGTCCTCCCTGGTGCGTCGATCGTCTCGAGTGGTTTTGCGGTGATCATCCCGACGATCCCCCGAAGGCTCCTTGTCTTCGCCATCCCGGTCTCGGTCCCGCCGAGAGGAAGATACATCTCTCCGGGGCCTGGAGGAGTCGCGTCCTCGAGATCGGGGTCGCTCCTCTCGATTTCCTGGAGGTATATATACTGGTCAATACCCGATCAACCCAAGGATCCGCAGTCAACTCACGCTCTTGACGGGTTGCATGACTACCTAGATGCGTGTTAATATGTGAAATGCCATATTCCGATTTCAAACCAATTACCTCGTCTCCAGTCCTCGCTGACTTCGCCGACCTTTTTCTTTGAGCCGTCGCGTGCTTCCGCCCTCCGAGCAGCTGCTGTAAGGGAAGTAGAGCCTCTAACTGAATCGACAGCAAGATGGGGCGCAATGTCCCTTTCTTTCCTGGGAGCAGCAAGCCGATCGCGGTCGTATTTATCAGAAAGCTGGACATTGGAATGATTACGATGGTAAGAAAAGGATTTGTCGAGACTTACGTTCCGCAATCTCTCTTGACCCTCTTTGTCGCGGATATCTCTCTCCCGGTCCTTGTCCCCATCACGGTCGCGGTCGCGCAGGGATTGGTGCTTGAAATTTCCCATCTGCGAGGGCTGCGATAATGTGGAGCGGAAGCTGGGCCGCGTCGAAGTTTCTGCGGAATGAAACATTTGAATACTATTTTGCTGCAGAGGCTCAAAGGCCGCGCACCTCCGTCGTCTGCATCCCTCCGGAACCTGCGACGGAAGACAGTAAACCATGTGTATCGTAATTCGGCAGCAGTAACATACCGTCTCTCTCTCGTGCCGTTGGGTGTTGTAGGCTCCGAGTCTTTCTTGGGATTCGGTTCATGTTCACTACGAAAATGGTCCTAAAGACGCTTGTGCACATACGACGCTCACATACCCGAACCATTGCTTCAATTCTGGCATGGCTGGCGGGGATTTGACCAGGGGTGATTTTTGGAGAAACAACATTTGAGGTCGGGTGTATATCATAGGAAAAGACGGCGTCGTCCGCACGGGTTTTGCGGGGGCTCCTTCTTGCTCTGAAGACTGATCTTGCGAGGCCGCGTCGGGGGCGGCGAGAGCAAGAACATCGGCGGGGGACGGTACAGGGGGGAGGTTTAGTTGTAGAGGGTTGCCGTCGGCGTCAGTGGCAGGCATTGTGGAGGAAGACCAAGTACTATTCCCTTGGCTTCCCGTTTGGCAGTGAGAGAGGCGACAGTCACATGTGACACCGGAACGCTTTCGACCTCTTTTGGAAATCTACAAGTCGGAGTCTTCTTGAGTCTGTTCTAGAGTCTTTCTTCCCAGCACTTGGGTCGCCGCATTGAGCGCGCCTTATGGTCCTGACTTTGCGCCATTTTATTCTCAAACAACAAGTCTTCAATCTCTACCGATATGCTATCCGCAATGTTCGTGGTTCCGTGGCAAGCCACAACTTGAACATATCTAACCTCGTTCACACAGACGCGAGGTTTCGCGTTGTTGCTACACGACGTATAGCGTCTAATTGTGTTTTCACGACAGCCATCCATGATCCTTTGACGAGGAAGGAAACCATTATGTGGATTCGCGCCGAGTTCGAGCGAAACCGACACTTGACGGACTTGGTGAAGTGCATATTACTGCTTTGTGATCCGGTATTTATACGGCTTCCAGGCTCTCATAGAAGACAAGTTGAAGATGGGTCGGAGAGAACTCAAGCAAGTTTTGCCCACTGCCAGCTCCTCTTCGCATTCGCATTAGGATTTTGGATTGGTGAGGTTTTCGCTGGCACTCAAGTACATCCCCCATTCTATGTCCATGGTTCCCAGTTAGCTCATCGTTGGGAGAAACTCCTTAGGTGCGGTGTCGTGCGGATCGGAGTGGTTACAAGCAGATAATCTTCGTCTTGTGATGGTCCCATCCAAATCGTAGCTTCATTGAAGTTGAACAAGCCAGAATCTTCAAACAAAGGTCCGGATCCCATCGGAGCGATGCAAGCCGTGCGCGTGAGAATGTCAAGCCCCCGTCAACACCGCCACTGATGTCGTGGCGGTACAGTTAAATTTGAACTGGGCCCTCGGCACCGGCTTTCTCCTTCCTTCCACTCCGATAGGCGCCAGCCCCTTAAACCCGATTGCTTATACACGAAAGCCTTCTCCCAGTGCCAAACGAACACACTTAAATGTCCCAGTGAGACACCGCCTCATTTTGACGCCCCTCGCCTTCAACCTCGACGGTGGACCAACGCGAATTCAGCCATGGCGACTGGACCGATAGCGATGGACGTCCACATGCAAGGAATAAGCTTCTCGGTCAACAAACATCAGGTTCCCACACTCTCAAATCCTCCCTAACTCGATACCGATTATGACTAGCTTGACGCTGAATTAGCCAAGATCCTGCATAATCACCCGTATGCGGCCTTCTCGACGGTTGGGGGCCCCGTCAATTTCCACGTCTATCTATTCAAGGACAGAAATGGTGGAAACAAGGCTCACAGTGGCAGTGGTTCATTGACCCTTCTCAGAAATGTTGCCCTTTATTTCCTCCGGGAGTACGGAGAACAACCCAACGGCGTTCTTCCTCTCAAGACTTTTAAGATTGGGGGAAGGCGTGTCAAGTTCTCCCCGGGACGATCGACGCCGCGGCAGGAGGTCATAGAGCGTATTCTTCGCTTTCCCTACGCAGATCCCAAAGTTGCTGAAAAGAAGGAACAGCGGGCAACTGCGTTGCAATCCCAAAATATACTGTGAGCACAAAAGAAGTGCAAGTCCCCAACTAAATGACCGACAAGGCTTCGTACCCTGCAATTTGGGTGGGTCTGTCGTGACTCCGTTTTTTCGGTCGAGTGGGCAACAGACATCGTCGGCGGCTCCCTGAGGGTCAATGATGAGAGAAGAGAATTCAGAATCGAAATACCCCAGCCCACCGAACATCTTTATGTCGCGATACATTTCTCTCGGATCTCCCATATCCAGATCCACTGGGATCCCTCCACTAAAACCTCCACCATCTTTTTCGAACTTTCTGAGCCCCCGAACTTTGAATCTGCGGCCGGTCCAGGTCCAGGCATACGGCAGAGATTGTCCTACCTGCCTATTTCGGACCATAAACGGGTTGCACCCTTTACATCCTTGGCCATTCGGCTCATTTGCAGCGAGCGCGGCGATATCGCACGATTCGAGCGCCTCGTGAGAACAGCCGGAGTCAAGAATGTCTATGAAACCGAGTTGCATATCGAGCGCAGGGGGTTATTCTCGGAAGAGGTTTTGAGCCAAGTACAAGTGGGAATCACGGCACTTCGGTGGACTGTGGCTTTCCAGGTCGAAGCCTTACACCGGAATCTGGACCTCGATGCCAAAGAAGTTCTATTGATCATACCTGTCGTCCGCAAGCTGGTGGCCCTCAAAGGCAGAAGCTACGCTACCGCCTTCCTCCGCCACTTTGCCACCAGAGCTAGATTCTGGAATGCTTATGAAGAAACCTCACAAACCATCCAAGAGCTCTTCAATACCGTGCATGCAGAATATTCGAGATCACACGCCAAGGCCCCTTCCTTGATCCCCACCGACAACAGTGTAATCCAGTCTTTGCATGTCATAATCTCCCCGACGACGATTTATCTGGAAGGACCGTTCGTGAGTTTTTTTATCTGTTCAAAATATTCTAAAGTTCTGACAAATTTCCCAGCCAGGCGAGTGGACCATACCCATAGCTTTGACGTACCTAATACTGTCTCAGAGCGGTCCAATCGCGTCCTGCGTTCATTTCCGAACAAAGAGGACTCCTTCCTTCGTGTCAGGTAAATCACCATTCGTCGACTGGTGGGCCAGGTCAGAACCTGATACCCTTCTCTCAGTTTTGAAGACGAAGGCAGCTTGAAATATCGTTGGGACAGGGAATTAGACTGCGTTGCATTCACTCGGCGTCGAGTTGGTGAATTCCTCATCGACAATGGTCTCACCATCGCAGGAAGGAAATTCAAGTTCTTGGCTTACTCACAGTCGGCTCTGAAGGAACACGCAGTTTGGTGTGTGCATCCACTCTGTTTACCCCATCTCTAAACAACATCCTAGGTTCGTGAGAAGCTTCACAGATGACAAAGGAAAGCTCGTTACTGCCAGCAGCATCATCGCCAACCTGGGCTCATTCGACGGGCTGACGTTCGACCCCACGCTCAGATACTGCCCTGCTCGATATGCCGCGAGAATTTCGCAAGCCTTCACTGCTACTGACTCGACCACCGTCCAAGTGGAGGAAGTCATATATATCGAGGAAATATCCGACACAACCAAAAAATATCACTTGTGAGGCGCTTGCATCGTTTCGTACTTGTGTCTTGACTTTTGAGAAGCACCGACGGAGTGGGGACTATGAGTCTAGAGCTTGCCGATGCAATCGGGGAGGAGTTGAGCGCGTCCCGCCGCCGAAAAAAGCGCGTGAAGAATTTTCCCAGAGCCTACCAAATACGCTGGGCGGGCTGTAAAGGTACTTGTTGATCCTGAATCAAGATCTCTCAACGTCTGATTCGACCCGACCAAGGGATGTTGTCTGTCGATTACCAACTCAAAGGACATGTTATGTGTATACGGCCCTCGATGATGAAGTTCACCGCTGCCAGCTCTACGACGATCGAGATTGCAAAGGCGTTCGATAAGCCGGGGCCGTATTATCTCAACAGGCCGCTGATCATGCTCCTCGAGGGCTTGGGGGTTCCGTATGATGTTTTCAAGGTGTGCTCCTGACGGTGCGTAGAAGTATCGTAATACTTACCTGTAATTGCAGGGGTATCAAGATAAGGCGGTTCGTGAAGTCCAAGAATCCACCCGGTCCTTGCAGGCCTTCGCAAGGATGCTCGAAATACACGGACTTGGCACAGCGTACCGGCTGCCGTTCGTCCTCCTAGGTCTGAATCAACTCGGCCTCGACACTCTTCCGGGGAACAAATTCTACCGCAAAATGCTGGATTTCGCCGTCCACCACGTTTTGCGGTTGCTGAAGACCAAGGCCAGAATACCCATCAAGGACGCCGTTACTGTCGTCGGCGTAGCGGACGTGCATCGGTACCTCAAAGAAGGAGAAATATTTGTCTGCACTCGGGAGCCGGATAGTAATAAGCTGAATTACTTGGAGGGCGACGTCTTGGTACCGAATGTCACCGCAAAAAGAACCGAGCACTGACTTGACCTTCGGCAGATATCACGCTCGCCCACTATCCATCTTGGCGATGTGCAGCGGGCCAGAGCCATAGGAGCGCCTCCACCTGGATCTTGTTTCGCGAAGGAACCCCTCCCAAATACCGTCGTGTTCTCCGTTCTAGGTGACCCAGATCTTCTCAACTCGTGCTCCGACGTTCTGATCCTTAGACTAGGTAAACGCCCTTTGCCATCCTGCTTAGGAGGTGGCGATCTTGACGGGGACACTTACAACATTATCCCTCGCAATAAATGCCCTGCCTTCTTCCCACCACAGCTGACGACATACGAACCCGGAGACTACGCGCCTGCGCAGAAAAAACTCGTCGACCATCCCAGCACCATGGTGGATGTCGCAGAGTTTATAATCGAATACATCAATTCCGACGTACGTTCTGTTTCTTTATTTGAGCTGAGCTTCTTCTAAAATAGGTCAATGCAGGCACTCGGAGTGGTCTCCATAAATTGGCTTCTCATCGCAGACGCTTCGTCTGGCGGAATACTGGATCCCGATTGCATGAAACTCGCAGTTCTGCACTCTGCCGCTGTCGATTATCCGAAAACTGGACAAGTTGAGTGCAAATTTTTGAAATTTGGTTTTGGATTCTAAACATGCCGTGTAGCCTGTCGCCATCAATACCATACCCAAACCCAAGACGAAGTTGAAGCCTGATTGGCTTGCGCCCGAAACCACCACGAATCTGGGTATGCATCCTCTTCTCGGTTTGTAGTATATTTATCCCGATTTACCACGACTTCAGAGGACTTTTACAAAAGCGAGAGAGCAATCGGGAGATTGTTCAGGGAGATCAAATTGCACGACATGCCAGGAACCCTTTCGCCCTTTGAGCGAAAAATGATAAAGCAGGGCCGTCTGACCGCGCCGCCGGTCGATGATCTGGCGGACACGTTGGATGGCCTGAACCTCGACGACGACCCGATGGTGCTAGCGATTAAAACATACGTGGCCAAGTTTATTCGGACCAACGATCGGCCGCAAGGGATCGTGGAATATATCGCCCAGATATTCAACCGCTATGCCTCTGAGTTCCAGGGAATTTGTATTGCGCATACACTTTCTCGCGGAAAGGAAGCGCTCTTGTCCGAAGAGGAGGCAGTTGTCGGCACCATTGCTGCGAAAACGTCGCAGCCACGCAAAAGGATGGATCTTATCGCCAGTCTACGGGAGAAGAGCGATATACTCGCGCGGAGCGTCAGGGAGGAATTATTGGGCGACGACGACGTGGATTGGGAGGAGTGCCTTCAGCGAGCGTGGCTCTCGTTCGAGCTCGCTATCGAGCTTGCGTATGGAGAGCACAAAACCTTTGGTGCCCAGAGCTTCCTATGGATCAGTCTTGGAGCCATCTTGGACGCGCTGAAAGAACTCGAGGACGAGGAAAAAGCATCGCGTGGATCGCGTACTATGAGTACGCGGAGTCACGGTAGCAGGAGGCTTTGATTTTTCGATCCAGGTCACAAATGTACAATAATGTTTGAATTTTACGAACCCTATGATCTAGCCCCGAGCTGGATGCAGTCCAGCAACAGTTATACAAAATGAGGAAACGGGAGGGAAGTAATAGGGTACTACCCGTGGGTATTCATGCTTGGTTGCGCAGAACTAGAACACCAGTCAGTCTGGTCGTCGATATTCAGAGCGCAGGTACGTACCCAGTATGACCGAGTCCCCCCTGTTTGACAATGAAACCATATTAGATGCGATAGACACTGTTGGTTCAGAACTAACTCACCGCAGGAACATTTTACTGATAAATCGGTCTTTGTTCACGGGCTTTTTGTTCTTGCCCTTCGGGATCTCCGTCCACATCTGGTCACTGGTGAGCAATTACACTCAGGAAACGCGGGGAAACGCACTTCTTTTACATTCTCAAGAACCTGTGGGCGCAATTTGAGTCAGGTAATGCTACGAGCAGAGGTTCGAGGATGCACACCATGTTGCTGTGTCGGTCAAAAGCCTTGACCCTTGCCAACAGCTTCTTGTCGTTTCGTAGGGAAATAAGAACTTGAGCATGATTTCGGACGGCTTGTTGAAGTACAGACAGCGGGCCCTGCGAGATCTCGTGCTCCTCCAACTGACGAAGTTGCGCTTCGTCCAACTCGGATTTCGGAACGTGGACGTATTGACTGGAAGAGTCAAAGTCAGTTGTGGAAAGAGCAAAGGCTGGGGATGCACTCGCCTCATTTTGTGTTGGGCACGAAGAAGGGCGAGCTGGTGTTTGGTTCCAGACCCGCCATCACAACACCCGCTTTTGGCAATCAAATTTATTTCACTTTCACTCAACGATGGGTCGTCTACGGCAAAAGGGCAAGGCTGGCGCCGCAAAAGCATATGTTACACGCACCTCTGCAATCAAGAAGCTCCAATGCTCCCTCGCAGATTTCCGTCGCTTGTGCATCCTCAAAGGTCCATAATTCAGCTTGCTCTTGAAATTCTGAATAACTTTCCTTCAAGGTATATTTCCTCGTGAACCACGTAGCCGGAAGAAAGCCAACAAGGGCTCCTCTGCCCCAACCTCCTTCTACTATGCCAAGGATATTGCATATCTCGCGCACGAGCCTGTGCTCAAGAAATTACGAGAGCACAAAGCATTTGCGAAAAAGCTTTCGCGAGCCCTTGGACGGGGCGAATGGAGCGACGCAAAAAATCTCGAGGACAACAAGCCTGTCTATCGTCTGGACCACATAATTAAGGAGCGGTATGTTAATGCTCGATTTGCGTTTGGACGCAACCTGACATTTTGCAGGTATCCGACCTTCATTGATGCGGTGCGGGATATTGACGACGCTCTGTGCATGGCTTTCCTGTTTGCCTCATTACCTTCAAATGCCCGACTCCCCCCCGTCCTCACTGAAAACTGCGCGCGCTTAGCGGCCGAATGGCAACTATATGTCATGCACACCCGGTCTCTGCGCAAAACCTTCCTGTCAATAAAGGGCATTTATTACCAGGCGGAAATCATGGACCAGACCGTTACATGGCTTGTACCATACCAGTTCACGCAGAACGTTTGTCACGGTTTTCCTTTCCTTCGGTCGATTCTTATTCCGTCTTCCTTAGATTCCCTCGGACGTCGATGTTCGTGTTATGCTAACATTCCTGGAGCTGTATCAGACTCTGCTAGGATTCGTGTTTTTCAAACTCTACACGGATTCAGGCCTCGTTTACCCTCCCCCGCTGGATGTTAAGAAGGACGAAGGCGGGGCTGGCGTAGGAGCATTTAGCCTCCAGAGCACTTCCCAAGCCGCGCCTTCTGCCGCCCCGAAGGCCAAGGCTGTCGAAGTTGATGGGCGCAAAATATCTGGCAAAGATGTCCGACAGGCCATCAAAACCATGACTGGAGACTCTGCTACCAACGGCGGCGACATCGATATGCCTACAGCAGAATCGAGCTCCATGGAAGTGGACGAGGAGTTCGTACCCCAGCAGTCGACATCCGACCCTCAGTCCACATCATCTCTGACAACCTTGAAAGCACTCGAGGCTTTACCGCAATCTCTAACCACCTCCCTATTCTCGCCGTATACATTCTATCTGTCGCGTGAAAGCTCGCGGTCAATCTTCGAGTTCATCGTGAGGTCGTTCGGCGGGCGGATAGGTTGGCCTGCATCGTCTGGGAGCGGCTCGCCGTTCGACGAATCCGACGACTCGATCACACACGTCATTATAGATCGACCGCCCGTCGAGCGGACGGACGAGACTGCGGAGGAGCGGGAGCGTCGATTGCGAAGAAAATACGTGCAGCCCCAATGGGTGGTGGACTGTATCAACGCCGGCAAAATCCTCCTCGAGGAACCGTACGCTCAAGGGAGCACACTCCCTCCTCATCTGAGTCCCTTTGGCGAGTCGTACGAGGGAGCGTACGACCCGACAGTGGGGCTTGGCAAACAAACCGTCGAAGAATCGGAGAGCGAGGACGAAGACGTTGTTCTTCCCGAGGACGAGGAGGAGGGCGAAGAGCAGGTGGCAGAGAAGTCCGCACTCCGAGCAGCGGCGACTGCCAACGACCCGGCCTCATTGCGTGCTGCCGAATTGGCCGCAGAGGTCGCCGGCGTCGACTTTGGGACATTCGAGAAGGAGGTCCGGAAATCGCGCAAGAAATCCAAGGCGCCTGCGAAGGACGACAGGGAAGAGGGCGAACAGGACATGAACAAGATGATGATGAGCAACAAGCAGAAGAAACTGTATGAGCGAATGAAGTACAGCGAGAAGAAGAAGGCTTCAGAGGTGCGATTGAGTTTTGGTGTGGCTTTTTCGGATGCTAATTTTCTGGTAGCGTGCTGTATTGGAAACAAAGAAGCAGCAGCTACAGAAGCAGAAAAAGCGCGAAGCCAAGGCTGGATAGCGGGGAGTTGTTAGTTAGAATTTAGCGGTTACAGATCGTAAATGACATGATTTCGGCTCGGGCTACATGTGACTGAAAGGTCTCCTGCTAAATCCTGTGCCTGGAGAAAAGTCTCCCCGAGACTCCATCCAGTCCTATCCCTTCATGCCAGGGCGTTTCTCGCTAGGAAACTCGCAGAGCCCGCCCCCGCCCTACAAGCTTTCCTCCGTTCCTTTGCTGGTCGCGGAGACGACAACGACGACGCAAGTGTTGACCACGACAACTACCCATACCACTCATTTCTTCTCGCTGCCGTTGTGGAAGAAACGCCCAGCGACCCCGACACCGGCGGCACCAGTTGTACGCCATTCCGTGTTCGGGGTTGGCGTGTCGGAGGATGGCAGAGTGCGGGTAGAGAAGGACTTGCCTCCTACGCCGCCCGACGAGCCCGTGTTCCCGGTCAGACTTGCGGGGACCAACAGCACGGCTAGCAGCAGTCATGCAACCGACGAGGACCCCAGGATGTCTGCCGTATTCCCCGCGCCAGGCTCCCGAAAGTCGTTCGCGGCCTCGCAATCAACTGCCGCCCTCGCCCACGCATCCTTGGGTGTAGGTCTTCCCTATGCTATGCGTAACGCGTCGGCCTCTTCATCTACCTCAGAGGTCAACACCGTCGCATTTGCTGCATCGGAGCCTCGTCCACAAGGTCTCAATATACGCCGCGCGAAGAGCTCCCACAAACTGCGTACAACGTCGGCTTTTGAACCCCCTGTGGCTATCGAGGTTTCCCGCTCAGAAGTTGGTGATAAACGACGGACACGAGGGCTGTCGCTGGGAACGACAGCCTCGTTTTTGAACCTGGGGTCGGATGCCAAGGGGAAAAGTAGGGAGAGTGAGGAACAACCCGCACCTGTGCGTTCGCCTCCAAAGGCGTCGCTGGCTCGCCGGGCCTCATTCTGGAGTCGCAACAGAAAGTCCACGGTTGTGGACTTGGCGGAACCCACACCGCAACGGGACAACATCCCTTTGCCGTCCCTGCCCTCTGTTCAGCCGTTGACCCCGTTCACTATGGACGATATTCCCATGTCGGCGTCATCTATTCATTCAAGACATTCTCCAGGGCTTTCCCGGAGCCACTCGGAGAGGGCCGGCGTCCCCCAAACGCCTCTGCCGCCGAACGCGAGTGAAACGAGACATTCACGACCACGGCGTGCATCGCGTCGGCCAGCGACGGCTGATTCGACAACTCGTACCCCTTCCTTCCTCCACTCCACTCCACCTCCTCTCCCGCCTCCCCCGCTCCCGCCTTCCCCGTTACCCGCGGCGCAGTTTGATGCCGAACCCGCCGCAACCGAGCCGTTGCCTGATCCCCCTCGCCGGCCTCGGGCACAGACAAACCCCCCACTTCTGTATCGATTATCCATGAATCTGTTTTCGCATTCGAATGCTACCTCGTCCGGCCAACCCCCTCCTTTAATTCACGACTCGCCCCAAAACTCGCCCACCGTCGGCGCTTCTCACTCGCCTCGCGTATCGTTCAACAAACCTCCTTCTGTGATACCTAAACCCGAGATAGACCATGAATCTCCCGAAATTTATCTCAATCGACTTTTACTTGCTGTGAGTAAGGCTGAAGTAGCGGGAATTCTTGCGTCCAGGTACGAAGATCTCACTGATGCCACGCAGCGCCTTTGCTGACGCGTTCCGCCTTAGTACTGACCCGTTTCATATCCGTGCTTTGCGAGCATATATAAGCAATTTCGATTTTGTCGATGACCCCCTCGACGTCGCACTTCGCAAGCTGCTGATGCATGTCGGCCTCCCCAGAGAAACCCAACAAATCGACCGAGTCATGGAGGCGTTTGCTGGCCGTTATCTCGAATGCAACCCTAACTTGTTCACATCCGACGGTCTGTTTGACAGTTCGTTTGCTGAAGCTCTTTATTGATGACTTCCACAGATCATCCGTATATCCTGGCTTTTAGTTTGATTATGCTGCATACCGACGCGTTCAACAAATCTAACAAACGCAAAATGACGAAAGCAGACTACATCAAAAATACCAGACTTCCTGGTGTGCCTCCGGAGGTCTTGGACGTAAGATCATCTCCTCCGATTAAAAGCCAAGTCTAAGTTTTCCCATAGTGCTTCTTCGATAATATCGTTGTCACGCCGTTCATTTTTGTCGAGGATCCATTGGATGTAAACGGGCAGCGCGGTCTAGTGTCGGATAGCGGCCCCAACCGGTCCCTTTCCATGGGCAATCCGTTGTCGGCTTCTACCAGTGGCTCGGGGACGACGCTCTTGGGCAAGACACCTAAAGTAGACCCATACTATCTTATCGCAATTGTAAGCGTTTCTGTGTCACGTCCCTGACAGATCACCTCATTATGAGTCGCAGAATGGGCTCGCGCCATTACGTGTCGACGTCGACGCTTACGTTCCCCGCGAAAATCCCTATTCCTTCCAGGGCACCGCTGGACCATGGGACGAACAAGACTTGCAAATGGCATTCGCGAAAGCGAATGTAATCGAAGTCGGCGCAGCGACGACCTTCCGCGTTACTACGTTACTTAGTCTCGGTCCCGGTGGCGGCGCTCCCCTCGGTCCTATGGGGGCGTTCCCAGATACGGGAGCGCTGCCAGAGGTGGGGAGCGGCGAAGTCTTGAACCTTAGGGTTACGAAGGTGGGGATACTCCACAGGAAAGACGACTTCCTTGAAGGGGGGAGGAAATCCTCGAACCGCAAGTGGCGGCCGTGGAGCGTAATCCTCACTGGATCGCAACTTCTCCTCTTCCGGGATCCTGCCTGGGCCGCAGGACTGCTTGCTCAAGCTGAATCACCGGACGCCCAGTCTGCATTTCCACAAACAATTTTCAAACCGGATGAGCTATTGTCTGTGAAAGATGCTATTGCCGTCTTCGATAGGTCGTATACGAAGGTATGCTCTTCACTTGTGCTCCTTGATAATTTTCTGATGATATCAGTACGAGAACACTTTCCGCTTTGTGATGCAGGATGGGCGCCAGTTTTTGCTGCAATCCTCCAACGAGCAGGAGCTCAATGAGTGGATATCTCGGATTAACTACGCAAGCACCTTCAAAACTGCGGGCGTTCGCATGAGACCTTTGGGAATGTCTGGCAAGGACGTCCAGCTTACAGGTGTCGCTGCTGCAACATCCCATTTGCACGATTTGCAGCACGCCCAGACTGCTCACCGAGCCCGAAAATGGGACAACGATGCACCACGCGAATTGATGGGAATGCTGTCTGGTGGAACGGAATCCCCTTCCAAACCCCCGCTCGCCAATCGCCGCCTCACCATGATCAGCTTCAGAGGTGACATGGACCTCGATGTTCCCACCGCTCCGGAGATCGATGGTGCGGACCAATTCAAAGCGACCTTCGATCTCGTCAAGGCCGAGCTGGCAGCGGGGAACTACAAGATAGAAACCGAATCCCCCATCGTTGAACACTTTCCGAGCTCTGCCACTTCCACTTCCACCGCCGCCAGTCATACTTCTCGGCTTCCCTCTCGTTCCCACATCATCCAATCCAAACTGCGAGATTTGGACGCCAAGATATCCGCGACCCAAACCCAACTTGATGCCGATTTGCGATTCGTTCGCAACATCGGTACCCTCACACCCTTTCAGAAAGCTACCCGGGAGCGCCTTGCCGTTGCCGTCCAGGGCGTCGCTAGGCGTGTCATGCAGGTCAGGCTTGAGATAACGAAACTCTCATGCCATCGCGAGGTCTTGTCCAACGATTTAATCGCGGAAGGACGCGATTGGAGCCAGGCGAAGAAGCTTGCCCTCCAAGCAGCCACCGAGACTCTGCAAATCCGGGGCGAGGATCATGTGCCGCGGATGATTGTTTCATTCCCCCCGAAGACGGATGATACGTCGGCCGCTGCTCGGAAACGTTCCTCGTCCTCCCACCGGCCCGACTCTACGTGCGATTCCTTCCACTCTGCACTCGATTTTTCTGAAGATACCATATCGTCTGGTTTCTTGAGCGCATCTCCCCGGGTGGACACATCTTCCCCACGGAGCAGCTCTTCTTCTATTCAATCGTTCCCATTCCCCGACGTCTCACCTGAGAAGGAACGGGTTTCGCGGCCAAGCGAAGGATCGGACATTTCTGTCGGCCTCCCTGCATCTCATGAGAAATTCTACACTGCGCAGGAGACTCCCGAGCCTGCGGAGGAATGGAACCAGACGCGCTGTGCCCAGCGTGTGTCGCTTGTGCGCGTCCCGTCGGACATCCGGATATCCTCACGATTCTCAAGTACGCGGCGAAATATAGACACTCGTTGAGAAACGGACAACATTAATGTATAACCTACATCGTATAATTTCTCTCTCATCTTGGTCTATCTTTATTACATGTAAGAATGCTGTATACATAGTAGATTGTGTAGTGTTAAAATGCGAACTTGAACTTGAAGGAGTTATGGGTCGTTGAGTGGCACGTGAGCTGAGTTGTCTTGACCACCATAGGCAATCAGTGTTTCACGGAGCTCGCTAAATATCAATTTGGTAAAGCCGGAGGACAAGCAAGAGGCCGTCTGCCCTTTCTGACCTTTTCTGACGGACGATCGACAATCCTTGGTGCAATAAATTTTGGGAGAGGGGCTTACCAGCGCCAGTAGAATAACCGCCATGTCCAGGTTCGAATGCATATTTTTTCGGGCTCTGTCGCAGGTTGCCTCGTTCATTTGTCCTCATTGCACCTCGCATCACCAGATTGTATCCGGTGGCGCTGCAGAACCCGTATTAGGCAACGGGCACCTTTTTCAGTCGCTCCAGATTCCTACGCAATTTATCCCCCTTCCGAACCACGTCAAAACCTCATCTTGCGCGACATTGAGGCCAACTTAGCCCCCCCATCACGTCTGCTATTGCTCTGTGGCCACCGCGCTTTCTCTTGAGGCCTGTTAAAAGCCTCAATGCTGGCTGGCGCTCCAACATATAACGAATTGAAGGAGAAAAAGAGGGTGTTGAAGAAGACAAACAGACTCAGCCAACCTTTCGAGGAGGACTATATCGTCGTCCACATGAAGGGCGCGGGTTCGCCGCTTCTGACTTCGTCGGACTCACCACCCGAAGTGGCTAATAAGGAAACGATGGACAAATTTGGAGCCGCGAGCTCAGTGGACGCCCGCCGCAGCTCGTCGATATCTGGCCAAAGCCTTTTCACGGTGGAAGATCCTTCAATCGCAGGGTCGTCCGAACCAGGCAGTCCAACTGCTCTTGTTTCGTCTGCCGAGCGGTTGCGCGGAACAGCGAAGGCATCGCGTATAAACCGACAGCTTGGGGAGAATATCCCGCCCCCACAAGCGAGACGCCGACAATCAGTCGACTTCAGCACACGAGGATCTAATGGCTCGTCTGTCGAGTCGGTGAAGCGGACCCGGTCGTTGTGGACGTCAACTCAGAGGCGGCGAGAGGTTGTGGATGAGACAGCGGGCGAATTTCAGGATCGGTACCTTAGGAATTTCGGAACGGGAACCATGTCTGAACGCCAACGAGCATTGAATGTGAAGCGCGCAAGGAAGATGACTCAGGTGAGGTTTCTCACCTGCTCAGAACTTGATGATCCATCTAATCTTTTTGCCAGCTTTTCGGGCAGGAACCACCGCCCGAGCTGATTCAAATTCACGACGAGCGGGAGGAGATGGCGCATTCTCGGGATTCCCGGGATTCCACGGCAACGTTGTCCACCTTTTTAAGCCCGACGCCGCCTTTGAGAGATCGCGCCAACTCGACGTCATCGACCGGGGCGGTAGACCAGAACGCTGACGACGACGAGGAGCCTTCAACCGCACCATTTTCCACCGCTACGGTAGAGGCCTCCGAGTCAACCCCTGTAGTTCCGATGCCTAGCTTCCAGGATCGGCGGCGTCGAGCGGCGAAGCTGTCTCGCTTCTTTGGGGTTGGATTCCAGGATATTGGATTGTCTCCAGAACTGTTGACCACACCGAGTCCGCCTGCGAGCGTAGAAGTCGATGTCAAAGTCAGCGGACGACGGTTCTTTGGGGTGTTTGGTGATCGTTCAAAGGATGGCGACGACATGCAGGAGGCAATACAGAAGCTGCGAGGACTGAAGGCGGGTTGAGCGACGACGAGAAGAAACCAAGTTGGTCTGTATAATATAATTCTTCAGTATGCATCATATATTCCTTACACCTACTACAATTATCAAGACGGATAGCACAATGTATATTGAAGGGACGGTCCCTATTTTCGCATTAGTACATATATAGATTCACCGAGAACTATGCTGGTCAAATGTCGGAAGGATCCCGTCAGAGACAAGAGGAGTCCTCCAAAGGACGCGTAGGCGGTTCTGAAACAGAGGGTTGAGTACCAAGTCTGAGTAAAATATATCGAACGTACACATTTTCGTTCGTCCCTTGGTCGAATTTATACACCTACAAGGTATGGGACCTTGTCCAGCGAGACGAATAAAAAGACTCACCTTCCCGTACATGACATATTCATAATCCTCTTCTAGGCCATGGCGTCCCTTTCCATCCGGCCTCCACACATCTCTATCTTTGTCTTCGGTATCTTCCGTTCCCTCGGCCCCTGAAGTTGTTGCTTGTGTGCCGCCGCGAGCAAGAGAAGAAGCCAGAGCCAGAGCAAAGCTTTGGCCTTGGAGAAGAGGAAAGAGCTCGATGTTGTAGTCTAGCGTGAGCTCCATCTCATAATTTTTGGAACGGGCGTAGAGACGGGACACTGAGAGTTTCCGGTCAACAGCTGGTTCATACTGCCGAACCGTTCCAGAGCCGAACCTCGGTCAAATTTTTTGCCCTCCTTGTCAATCGCACTTATAGTGAAGATATCATCGAATACGATGGAAGTAGCGGATGCCATGATGAGTTTGGCCTGTTGGTAACCTCGTTAAGTAGACCTTTTCCACGTTGAGAAGACAATCGTTCTCGACAAAGAGAGGGAGAGGAAAAGCGCGGTCACATGCCGCTATCGCCGATCGTGACACTCCGTGACACCTCTCTTTCACAGCGAGCATGTCGCTTTTCAAGGCCAGAGGCGTGGTTCGCCTATGTGTCCGGGGAAAAACGCCGTGTCGACGATGGTCTTCATCTTTTGTGCGAAATCCTTCGGGCTCTGCCCCGCGTGAGGTTCCAACGCCTTTGCTGTTCGTATCGGCCAAAGAATGGGATATCGACTCTTACAAAGGGTATTCAGGGCTCACAGCGGTAGAATTCAATTAACGCTGCAAATACAGTATCGATACACTCGCCACGATTCTCTCCATGAAGAGATTTACCTGCGTGCATTGCGACCTGTCCCTTCCCAGAGTCGACCCGCTGGACTCTGACAAACTAATGCATCATTTCATATCCGGTATACTACCTTCGAAGGACACCCTAGATTAAACCAACCAACCCCTCAGATCTCAAGGCCGAACTTCGACTCTCCTGGCCTGGAGCTCCGTTTCCACCCGTCCTGTTCGCCCGTTCCGCGGCATCTATCATCGCCCAAACCTACATTTCTTCCAATCCTGTCTCTGCGATGATGCTTTGGGGCAACAATATTCCCGCAACTAACGCTGAGCTCGCAGGGGGTCTACTACCCACCCCACTAGCAGAGTTTAACTTTGAGCCCAAATTTCCGATTGCGCTTCTAACTACCCTGCGTGAAATGGATCGGCTCCGCGAAACGAATCGACTAGCGCAGGCCGATGTTTGTCTCTCTATAGATGCATGCTCAATTATTGCTAACTCGATCTTCGTTGCTACACAGGTGGAATTGCTTACGACAGCGGATTTGGAAAGTCAAGACGCTTTGGTGAAAATTGAATGCTGGCTTGACGACTTGGGCATCTAGCGCCTGGGGAACATTGGAGGTCGTAACATACTAATTAGAATATTTGGTTTAGTACAGTTATTGTGTGAGCATCATGGCCCTGACGGCCTCCGTATGTATACAGTCCCAAGGTAAAAGCGGACACACGCTTACAGAACGGGCTCCTCTTTCAACTCCTTCAGCACCTGCCGCACCTCCTCGACGCTGGACACACCAGGCAGGTGGACACGCCAAGGTTTCTGCGAAGCGAGAAGCCGTCGAACCTGGTGCTGGATCAGCTCGTGGAGTTTTGGGACGTTGGCCAGTTTTGCGCGGCTGCCAACATCTGAAGTTGTGCTGAGATCGAGGGTAAACTCGGGAGGGATGGTGAGAGTGACCACGGGCGTGGGAGAGGTGGGGGAAGGTGGTGTTATAATTATCTGGGAGGGAAATATTAGACGTTGCTCGCTTGTGAACATGGGCATTTTACCGAAGCCTTGAAAAGAGAGAGGGAAATTGTTAATTGTACAGGTAAGCGTGCAAACGACGGCATGGGATAGTTGAACAGATACGAGGTCGAGAGGGCGATCGATATTGTGTCGGTGTAGTTGACATCGACCTCGGCCTCCTGCACGCGGTTCAGCGATGGGAATACGGTGAGCTTGTGTGTTACTTACAGAAAGAGGTTCGGAACATTTTTGGCGTTTTATTCGGGCGTTGTAAATACGCGGCGCTGATACACCTAGATCCACGGAGAGTATATTTATGTGATCCTGGTAAAAAAAAATCAGCAACGAGCCGTTGAAGAGCAGTCCGCACGCTTCACCAGAAATCCCGAAGGCCGAATTTTATTCGCGTAGTCTTCAATCCGCTTGCGAGCGACCTCGTCACCCTCCACGCCTGAAAGACCGTCTCGCAACTTCGAGCGGTATATCTCAACTATCTGGACCAGAATTAGGACACGTTTGAATTGCGAGATGGTCGGCCTGCCTGCTGCAAGAGCATGTTGAACCACTCCGCCGACTCGGCCTTCTCGTCGATGTTTTCGGCCACAGAATGAGATGAAAGATTCTGTTTCCGGAGCAGTCGCTCGCTGTCGACGCGAGGATGATATGACGACGTTTCGAAAGGCCGCTCGGTTGAATCAAGAAACAGATACTTGAGAATCAGCACCAGCAGTGCCATTACGGACAGCTGGCCGAGGATAAGGCCCTGGGTAAAGGTGGGCTGGAGAGAGAAGACATAATTGTTGCCCATAATGTGGTTGGGAGGGAAAGCCGCGCGCCTGAATCACAAGCCAAGTCCGATGAGATTTTCGCGGTCATTGCCGATCAGCCATCATTTATCCGCACGCTTTAAATCCGCCTTCTCTCTGATTCCAACAACCATGTTCAGTGCTTTCGTCTCGTGGCCCACAGCACCCGTAACGAAGTCTCTTGTTATCAAAGCCCTTGAAGCCCTAAAGCCCTCCCCTGCGGTTGTTACATCGCCGGAGGGCGATCTTAATCTGCTATGGTCGACTTACGACGACATTGACCATGAACTGGTGCATTCTCAGAGAGAAACTGTGTTATCGTCCAGTTACACGTTTAGAAAGGTCCATCACGATTGTTTTAAGCGGACGGCTCAGCAGGTCTAACTCGCCCTCCAGGCCTTGATTCGGAAACACTTTCTATCGCGATCTCTGCATGCATATGTAACCAAGCACCCGGACTCCGAGCTCACGAATGCTTCTCCAAAGACGTTTGAGATAGAGCTCTCTTTTGTTGACGAACTGGAAGAACTGCTTCTTGACGAACTGTGGGAGCTTGGAAAGGAACTTGAAGATGGTGAGAAATGGTGGATCCTGAAGCCGTGCGTGGACTTTCCCGCCCAGGATTTGCCTTCTTGAGGTTTTCAAGTGGAATGGCCGATCGCGGAAACGGCATCCGCATGTTTAACAGCAAAGCGGCCCTTGAGAAGATATTCGAAGAATTCGAAGAATCCGATTCGGACGACGATTCTGAGCATGAGTCTGGAGGAGAAGAGAACAAAACAGCGGTTGTCACATCCCAGCTACGGCATTTTGTCATTCAGGTACCACAAATTGAAGGAAACTTTCGCCGTCTGATATCATCCAGGAATACCTCAACAATCCTTTATTAATGGATCCTGCGGAAGTATCGATCAACGGCTCCCGCAGGCCAGATGAACCGCAAGGTTTCAAAGTCGGTTTACATCCGATTATACGCGAGACATATTGAGACAATTTTTTTCAGTTTCATTTGCGGGCCTACTGTGTAGCCCAAGGCGCGCTCAAGGTCTTCCTCTTCGACAAAGTGCTGGCCCTCTTTTCAGCTGCGCCGTACGTTCAACCGAGTGCTGAGGAAGATGAGGACGGCGATCCGCTGCCTGTCGATCTAGGGCCACACCTCACCAACACCTCACTTCAAGCTGAACGTGGCGAGGAGGGTGTCCGACTGTTCAGCGAACTAATTTCATGCCAGATCTTATCCGGCCCGGAAAGGTCGCAATTCAGCACTGAGGATATGAAAGCAATATTAGACCAAATGGTTGTTGTCCTGGCCGAAACATTCAAGGTGCTTCCTTTACCATCTCCGTTGCCCCATTTTTGATGCGTTACCCAGGCTGCCTTGGAAAATCCTATTCACTTCCAGGTACGAAGATAGAGTATCGACAATTCCCCTTATTTTCTGAATACCGAGTAGCCTCTCCCGAATGCATTTGAGCTTTTCGGCATCGACTTCCTCGTAGCGGACACCCCTGGGGCGCAACCCCGCTTTCAAGTGGCCCTCCTTGAGATAAACGCTGAACCGGCCATTGAACTGACGGGTCCCCGTTTGTCGTGGATTTTACAGGACCTATTCACCGCGATTGGCGAGGTCTGTGTACAGCCTTTTTTCAATTCCAAGCTGGAAGAGCTTGAATGGACGGTTGGAGAGATGCGTCATGGGCTGATCAAGTGTTTGGACCAGCAGGTTCGGGCACCTCCTTAGAGATTTACCGCTAATGTATTCATGATTACGGGAGTAAATTGTAATGAGCATACTTTACCAGAAATTGCCGTATGCACTTTCAGAAACTTCCTTTTTTAGATTTTAGCGGTAGTGCTGCCAATCAATGTTTACACCAAATCAATTCATCACTCCGGTTCCAAAAAACTACTCCCATGTCGGATTCTACGCCGTCCAGAAAGCGCTCAAAATGGGACGAGGACGACGGGCCAGCGTTAGCCATTGCTCCGCCGTCGAAACGTCGGACAAAGCACAAGCCACCACCCGAATCCGCCAGTGCCACCCCTCCGCCCCAACAGCCCACGCCACGACAGTCATTACACAGTCGCTACGTGCCCCCACGCACACATCACCCACCTATACTGCCTTCCCGCTCTGTCTATTGCTATGAGCGGCTAAATCAAATCGAGGAAGGCTCTTACGGTGTCGTCTTCCGCGCGCGCGACAAACAGACCGGCGACATAGTCGCTCTGAAGAAGCTCAAGCTCGACGAAGAGAAGAACGGCTTTCCAATAACCGCGCTGCGGGAAGTGAACGCGCTCATGTCGTGTCGGCACGAAAATGTCGTTGGTATTCGAGAGGTTGTAGTTGGCGATACCTTGACGCAGTACGTTTGGTTTTCGCGACAATTGATTTACTGACCAACCTATTTATTCAAGAGTATTTGTGGTCATGGATTTCATTGAGCACGACCTCAAGTCTCTCCTCCACCTGATGCCATCCCCGTTCCTACAATCTGAAATAAAGACGTTGATGCTCCAACTTCTGTCCGCTGTTGGACATTGTCACGAAAACTGGATCCTTCACCGAGACTTGAAGACGAGCAATTTGCTCATGAACAACCGCGGCACTATCAAAGTTGCAGACTTTGGGCTGGCACGACGATACGGTGATCCTGTCGGGGTGGGCGGCATGACACAACTGGTGGTAACGCTTTGGTATCGGTGCGTTCTTCTCTGATTCCGCAAGTTGTTTTACAAGTAAGCTGCCCCAAGAGCTCCAGAAATTCTGCTTGGTGCGACAACCTATTCCACCGCAGTGGATATGTGGTCTGTCGGCTGCATTTTCGCGGAATTAATCTTGAAGGAGCCGCTCTTTCAAGCTAAGGGAGATATAGAACTGCTCGCTATGATTTTCAAACTCCTAGGGGCCCCAACATCCAGCTCTTGGCCAGAGTACACCACGTTGCCGCTTTCAAAGACGATATCTCTCCCGTCGCCCCAACCGCACCAATTCCGCCAGAAATTCCCATACTTGACTGCTGCAGGCATCGATCTGCTCATGTCATTGCTGACATACGACCCGGATCGTCGGATAACCGCAGAGGAAGCGCTGCAACATCCATACTTCACGTGCGTTGCAATTAATTGTTTATATCAGCACTCAAATTCCATAACAATACAGTGAGTCCCCCTTGCCTAAACATCCCGATTTATTCGGATCCTTTCCATCCGCAGCTGCTGGCGAAAAGTGCGTCTTTGCAAGCGCGACAATTTTTATTCTCAACGCATTTGTAGGAGACGTAAACCTTTCAGTCCTTCGGCTCCGGCGAGAGCAGCAGATTACAAGCTATTACTTGAACCTGATCTACCGTCAGTGACCTGGTTTTCTCTTCGTTATTTACTGACCATGAATTCAAGGGAGGTATGAGATTTGGACCAAGTGTCAGATGGGTGTGATCTTGCTCCTTTATAATATAGCGAGACAGTGGTGTACTTCTTTCAAAAAAGTCTAATATCTATTATTTCCATCTCCGTCCATCCGATGATTGCCACTACATTATTGGTGAGATCTAGTCTAAATGTTTTACGCATCTGTAGGCATAGAATCAGTAAATGCTGTACAACGTCGATTCTTGACATACAGTAAGAGGAGCCGGTGAGCAAGGTAGACAATGCCACCAGTTGATCCTCGTTGAACCGAGCTGAGTCCTCGTGCCATGTGTCTCTATGAGTGCGACTAAAGTTGCGAGCGCACTTCCGCACAGTGGTGGATATCGGGGCCTGCAGCGCGTTAGGAATGTACAGTCAAAGATCAAGGTCAATCCAACGTACAGGATCATAGGTATGCTCCGCCAAGACATTGGTGAGAAGATCTGGCGTCCATTTCGCAACAGTGTAAGGGACACTGTCGACTAGTGCACAGACTCCCAAGATGGCTGCATGACGCTGTCTGACGCCTCTGACATATCCGGGGTCCCCTCGAGGCGGGATGTGGCTTTTCTTAATTAGCTGCACAAATCGATCCTGAACGATCTTTAAAAATCATAAATCAAGAGAAAGAAATGTAACGGACCCTCAAGGTAAGAATGTGACGCCGTGGGGATAACCGCAAGATTCCGCTCAGTGTTCTGAGTGAGGCTTTAGTTGACTTCTGGGCTTAGTAAAAATAATAACCCACGTTGCAGCCATCTCGCGGACATCGACGACTTCGTCATCAAGGCACTTGCAAAGAACCTGAAAAGAACATCAACCACACATCCAACAGGGTGTAACATGTGCAGACCTCCAGAATTTCGATCACTTTCCCTTCAGAAATCAAGGGCAATTGACGAAAGTAAAAGACTATGTGCCACTCATGTCACGATAGGGTTTGCTTTCTCTCCAGAGATTACGCACCTTGGACCAAGGGCAGAGCCTTTAAGCGCACTCTCCACGACTAAATATCCAGTAAGTAAGGGTGTAACAACGAACAATGAATAGCCAAACTGGAGAGTTTGTTATCGCATCAAAGATACCATCAATTAACGGGTTAATGAGGGATCTCGGTGGATTGACGCCACACATTTGGACGAGGACATCGTTCCCGCGTGTTGCGAGGTCTTCGTTATCGTTCACTACAAAGAAAGAGGTTAAGTCGAGGACCTTGCATCAGGACGAGATGGCGAACGTTCGGTGAAACGGAAGAGCTCGGGCTATATACCGCATTAGTTGAGTAGCGAGAGCTCAAGCACCTGACACACCATAAGAGGGAGGATATAGTCAAAGACCGAGATTGCCGAGGTATCCAGCAATAGTTGGAACAAAAATTTGCAGACAGTTACGCCGGCCCTGCGACGGCTTAGTGAATCCACCCGAGGGGTGTAAAATTCGACTGACCTATCATACACAGATTGAAATGCACGGGCACCAGGGAAACGTTCCTCCCTCCAAACAGGGAACTTTTCAACGAGTTCCGCGACTCTTTCTCGATGATAATATCCGCGCATACCCATGATGTCGTAATCCACCGGGAGGATACGGCATTCTTTGAGAAAGACTTCGGTTGTAGGATGTGAAGGACGGGGTTGAGCCTGGGACACGTTAGTCGAGCTACACAAATGAATTCGGATCACGATTACCTTGATTTTGCTGGAGAAGGCCAGTACTTCGGCAATGAAGGCTCGGACCTACAGGCGCGTTAGAGCTTTAAAGGACTGGGACAGTTGAATGCATACGTCTTCATGCTCATTGGTAACCACCTGATCCCAACATCGTTCAACAACTCCATCGGTCCAAGCTAGGTAGAAGGAATAGTCAATTGTTGGACTTTCGGTCAAAGAATGAATAAATACCAGTGAATTTCCAATTGAGCTCTTCGTACAACGCTTTGAAGACAGAAAGGATTTTGGTCGCATCGAATGCCAGTTCAGGCTGAAAATCCATCGTTGTCCAGAGGTTCACAAGATGGTCGACTAAGGGTTGAAGCCGACGGGGATCTTTGCTATGGAAAAGGTACTGTAATCGAACGTAAGGAAAGGTAAACCCCCAGAATCCTATGCACACACCTCCAAAAACGAGGCCCAGATAGTCACGGTGTCTGTTTTCAATTTTTGGCTAAAAATGTCGACCATGACAGGCTGGAACCACTGCCAAAGTTCGTGCTGTTTGGACAATGGCCAATGCTTGGAACCTACCAACCAACAGTGAGCGGCAAGAAATATTGGAGAAACCAGGCTGAGAGGACCTCCAATCAACCCGCCAATGAACTCAGCCAATGCTCGCTGTTTGTCTGGCTCCTTATCGGATATCAACTTATCCAAAGTGGGACGAAGTGCTGGGAAGGGTTCATCCTCTAGGATTTGAACTAGAAAGATGGAGGTGAGTAGAGCCACATTCAGCGAATGGAAAGCGCATACAGATAGACT
Source organism: Mycena albidolilacea (assembly GCA_029282495.1). Lineage (NCBI taxonomy): Eukaryota > Fungi > Basidiomycota > Agaricomycetes > Agaricales > Mycenaceae > Mycena > Mycena albidolilacea. The sequence goes on along the minus strand of JARIHO010000008.1, from coordinate 1,873,312 downwards.
TGACATAGGACACATTGTCTATTATCATGGTCTGATTGAAGTTTGGGTCCGGTGGGTCAGTTGCAGTCATGGCGAGCCCCAAAAGCACGCACCGTTTCGTGGTTTTCCTCCGAGAAGTACGTCTCTAGCTTTTCCCAGAATGTGGACGTGAGTGCAATCTCGCGGATAGTAGCGATGGCCCCGTCACTCGACTTTTCCCAAGGCTGAAAGGTCGATTTTTTGGCATCTGGCGGCTTGTACAAGGAGACGGATTTCCCCCACGTAATCCAACCCGGCGGATCTTTGTCGAGAAACACGCTGTGATGGATGTGAGCAACCCGAAAAAAAAAATGCATCAAACGAAGCGAACTAACGGATTCTGCGTCTCTTTACAAATGTCTAGTGGGGTTATATAGGCAGCCAGGAATTTTCGAGTCAACTCATTTGATGGCTGCACGTCGAGCTTTTGCTTGAGAGGATTGTGGTTTCGACCCAGTATCAAGTCAACGGGTTCTGGACAGAAAGTCCGCAACTTGATATTGCGTAGGCTTTTCATAACGGCCCGTTGAGCATACTACAGCGGTCAAACACATATCTCAAACGGTCAGGCACATATTTCCAACGCAAAATATATCAACGCACATATCTCATGCTGGGATTGCTGTCATACGTTTTTTCCAAGAAATAACGTATCTGCTCGGAAGTGAGGGGCATGTCACGCCGAATTATGGCCCTGAGGCATCGTATGGCCGTGATCTCATACTTCCAATGAGTTTTGGATGAGTTGCCGATAGCCAAAACGATGGAAGTCTGTGATTGTTGATGCTACATCAAAAGCAAAGAATGATGTCCGCTTACCAGCTCATTGGCAGACTCGTTCATTCGGTTAGTCCGCAGTATCCTGTTATCCATGCATTTCTGAATCAACTTTCGATCGTCATCTCCGAAATTCAAGGCTGCGAAAATCCGATCCAGTTCGGGCGTCGCAACATCGTAGACCAGGAAGCAAGGCTCAGGCAAGCTGTTCAAACCTAAAACAGCGTCAAAGGCTAAAACGGGTATTCAGGATAAAACTCGAACAATTCTCAGACACAGTCGAGATGGCGTCTTGGATGGATGGCTTCTCGTTGTGCTGGCATGAAAACAGCTTCTGAACGAGTTTCGGGGCCAACGTTAACTCCGAGGCGGCATATTTGCCAAACGACATGAGATTCAAGGTCCAAAGTGCACCTGAACTGAAATCGTAACCAAGCTCAATTCCACGAAACAGCAACACAATTACCTTTCATGCGGTCGTCGTCTGTACCAGGCTCCAGTGCTTTATACAGAACCGGGAGAGTACGACGTCGTATTCCGTCGTATACCACGCAAAGCGATTCCAGAATAGATTGGCTGTATCTGCTCCATTGTTAACCAGTGATCATGGAACGAGAGCTGAGTGTCACGCACGAGCGAATTGTAGCATAGTTCCAAAGTGACCATTCAATAATGTCGTCGATCAAAAGATCTTGAAGGGGTCCGCGCAATCTTTCGATCGAATTCCAGCGCAAGCGTGCAGAATGGAAGAATCTATGGTAACAGCCTCAGTAAAATCATCGCGCGCCCAAGCTCAAAGGCAAACAAACCTTGCGCGCCTCACCCAGACAGACCTGGGCCAGACCTTCTGTTTCGCGAAGTGTCTGGCAACGTTTTTCTCTTGTTTTGTTCAATGTCGTGTGGTTTCACAGAACGAATTCCACTAACCAGACGTATACTTTTTTTCATTAGTATAATAGCCGTCCTTGCTGTCTCCATATTCCAACATGAACGTTCGAATACCTTCGAGCTGCGAACACGGGGTCAAATATGGTTGTTAACAGCGAAATCGACATACCAGCATCTCAACGGCGTCAACGGTGTTTACTTCGCCTTGATGCAACAAACTTTTTGATGCTTCGTGCAAAAATTCACCGAAACGGCGACGCAAAGAAGAAATATAAATATAACGTGGATCGGCGGGATCTGTCAGTACAAAGCCCGAAGTTAAAGGCTCGATAATGCCACTGGGTATGTAAATTTAATCATTGAGTAAAAACAAAGGTTGCCGTCCACTCACATCATCTCTTCGATTTCATCCCTGTGAACGTTTCAGAATGTATAACTTAGAAGATGTTCCTACTCACAGAATGTCACTCGTTTTCATGTTGGCCCGTAGACCCTCTGGATCGAAAGCTTCCTTAATTAGCGTCGGTATCCCTGCGAAGGCATTCGTGACGAAGGATAGGTGCCTGGAAAGTGAATGTCGGCAAGCCCGATAACGACAGTCTAGTGTACCAACCTGCAGAATTCGTTGGACCACACAGCGTTCCGTGTGACGCCTGCAAGGTCTCAATACCAAAGAAGGGCGCGCATCGGGGTAGACGTACCGGGTTTTAGCAGTTGGAGAAGGAAGTCCAACGTAGGTTCGACCAATTCCTTGAAGATTCGAATTGTGAAGTCTATCTCCTCCCGGTTGGGGACGTGCCATGAAACCTAGGGCAGTGGTAAATCACGTCATCTTCGTGTGGGGAGCTTATTTACCTTGACTTCGTCCGCCTTGTACACCTTCCCCCAGTGGAGGTGATGTTTACGGCGGAATTCTTTTGGAAAAAAATATTATATTTGGCGGTGAGATCGGCGAACATACATACCTTTGCTATTCCATTCGTCCGGATTGACGAACCTATTCTCCGATGGATAGGTGTGTGTCAGTGTGAGCAGAGTATTGCTCAGCAGCTTTCCACTCCACGCAAAGCCTCGATTAGAAAAGGTTTTGTCGTGAAGGAGTTTCAACAAGGAGATGAACTCATCCCTGTAGGCGAGAACCTGTTCGAAGTCAAGGAGCGATCACGTGAGAAGTAAACAATAGACACTAACCGCGGTACCGTCGCTGCATTTCGGTCAGTACGCGCTAGGAAGCGGGGAAGGGAGTTCAGACTCACTTGTAAACACATCCACGCAAAATGGCGAGATCTGCATGCAGAACGTCAACATGATTTCAAGTTAAAATGGAAACGACGAACGCCAATGCAAGGTGGCATCAGACGGGAGTGGCGACGACACCGACGTTGTCCGAAGAGAGCTGGCACCGTTCTCCAACTCTATCCTGATGTTCCGCTCGCAAAGTGGAAAGAATTTCGCCAGGCATTTGACTGGATTGGCGTTCGCCAAAGCCTCGATGAGTAAGTGGACGCCTCGGACGGCATTCGAGCGAACATTGGTGCTCGTATAGTCGTAGACCATGTTCAGGACGAGATCATACAGTGGCTCCGAGAGATGGGCGCAGATGGTTTGACAAGCGCGTCCAACGGCATCGACCACTTGTACTGAAGAGGGTTACGGGTTAGCGTACGTTTGAGGGCGAATTGGATACCACGCGGCACCTTCCGACGCACCTTCGGATGCGCCGCCGCCCTCTTCAGGAAGGTTTTCTTGGAGCTGATAAACGCGCCGAATGAATTGGGTTACCCAATCAGCGAAGCTCCCGGTCGTGTCCTGGGATAATTGAGTGGGAGTCCAAAAAAAAAAGGCGGTGGCGCACCTGCACCAGCATGTCCTCTTCTTCGTTGGACAGCCTGGGAAATTCCGTGTCCGACTGCAGATCATCCAAAGAGAACGAAGGCATGAGAGTCGGGGTTGCAGATCGGGAGACAGCCCGGGAGACGACTCGGGAGGTGGAGTCGGGGTCCCGCGGGGCAGGCATCGTGTCCGCGAACATGATGTACTGAGAAATCTCCACGAGAAACTCCGTCGTATGGAGCTACAACCTAATTAATCCTTGCATATCGCAGACATACAATTACACCATACCGTCTTCGTTGGGTCGTTCTGAGTCTGGAGTGAATTATCAAGGCCGAAACATGGAGAAGGAGCATACCAAGTCGATCCCTGGGATCAAAAGCTGCAAGATGGGAACGAGGTGCTTAGCGCCAGCATAATACACCTTGCGCGAAACAATGGCTGGAGCCACTGCCCCGAGAGCCTTGATGACAGCAATGGTTCGATGTGTCTGTGCAACAAGATCTAGCCACAATGACATCGAACAAAACACTACGACGAACCTCGATAAGTGTTTCGAGCGCCGGCACTGCTCGCTCCAGAATAGGGTGTAAGATAAGGTCGGGCTCCATAACACTCAGAGACTTGAGGCAGCTTTGGATATTGCCCACTGGTGCAAGTCAGCAGGTTGCGAGTGCTCCACAGGGCTGACTTGCCTGTGTTGGAATCTTCCGAGAAAATCGCCAAAAACACGACGGTTCTCAGAGTCTTGACCAGTTCTCGCTTCATCGTTCTGGTGAGTCGCCGATTCTAAAAAACGAACATTACTTTCGAGCAGATCTATGGGCAGAACACATACTCTCGGCGTTTTACACTCGGGCTGTTGTTCCTCAAGCCAGCCTGTACAGTTATGAGAGCCAAGTCGAATCCGAAGCGAAAAAGTGTACGTCGATTGAAGTCATATGCTATATATTTGATGAAGGCAGCCAACTGGGATGGTCGTCAATTGCCGTAGAAATATTAGCCAAAACAATACATACATCAGCCGTGAATGGCCCCGAGTTCGACGGGTGGAAGAAGCTTTCGGTCGAGGCTATTATTTGAGACAAAGACTCTAACGCCTTTGATCCTGCGAGATACGTCTTGTGCTTCGACGCGAAAGCTCCAATCTTGTTGGCGAGGGGGGCGGAGAGATAATCGCGGAGAGAATTATGGGTAGGAATCCGCGGTGTCTGCACCCCTGAAGGGACGGGAGTGAACATGGGAGTGGGCGCGCCGGAGGCGGGCGATGGGTTTCCATCCGGGGCCATGGAATACACTATAATGCGAGCTAAAGATTCTGTTGCGTAACATGTCAGAGGTGACTGAGTAGCCCAACGTGGGAGAAGACCAACGGATGCGCCACTGTGGCTTGGGCAGACGTCCAATCTCAGCTGCAACCCAGCGGTCCGCAGAGGGGCCGGTGGTGAGAGAGCCTCCATCCGCAAGAGGGATTTCCATCGAGTTGATGCATTTGCACATCAAAACCGACCACTCGACCTCCGTAAAGATACCTACGTCCTTGTAGATGCCTGGCCAGGCAGAGGTCGAATGGAGGTCCTCCTCGGACCACTGCGGTCGGCCCTCACCCTCTGATTTTGCATCGTCCGGAAGTTCGGCGGCCTTACGAGGATCACTGACATCAGACGCGACATGCATTTCTGCGAGGCTGGCGAGGAACTCGAGATTTCGTTCATCAAACATGTAACTATTGATCGAGTCCCATATTCTGAAGAGCATGGGCAAATACTGTGCGCAAAAACAATGATCAACGGCCCAAGAGAACAGCGAGGAAGGGAGATACGTACACTTTGCGGATGCGTCAGGGGGAGAAAGTTGCACATATAAAATTGTGCAGCGAGAACGTACTGCGAGACCAATCAGGACCAATGCGGTTTGGGAAATCAGGAGGAAAGATTCTTACATCCAAGTCCGTTCCATTGAGAAGGGGAACGAAGACGGAAAGCATTTCGTTCGTTGCGGCAGGGTGGAAGAACCTGCGTGAATTCGCGGCAATATAACCCATCACCCATGGCAGTTGTCTGAAACAATCATGAGGTGGTGTGCACGAAATGCGGAGGGTTAACACACGTGTATTCAAACTGCCTTCGGGTCAGGAACAAATCCTGCGAAAGGATATCGTAGATCGGCTTCCATGGAAGTCGCAAGTCCTTTATGGATATTTTTTTGATGGATTCAGTCAAAGATTTGAACCCATCAGCGCATGTCGCCATAACTTGGCTGGGCATGCCAGGAGTGGTACTACAAAAGGTCAGCTGGCCAGTGATTAGAAGTCGAATTTGTTCCCATACCTCAGATACCAGTACATTTTCGCCAGCTTGATGCGGGTCTCCTGAAACGACCAGTAAGCACTCAGCCGAGCCTCGCGCAAGAGTCCCGACCTTCGGGATGGGATATTTCAGCATATGCCAGTAGGACAACATAGAGTCCCATTGGATGAACCCGACCTAGCAGCACAGAATCAGAGCGAATCTCGCCCGGATGAGCTGATTACAAGCCAACCTCGTAATCCCGGGCCAGCGCGCACTGGGTGAGCCTCAAGACCACGAAATCCAGCATCTCCATCATTTTGGCTTCTGGTTCGACCGAATACGGGAGAGAGCGCACATACTCTCTGTACTTGCGGAGGGGATCAGGCGAGGATTCAGAGGGTGGTGGGTCTGGATCATGGATGGAAAGCAGAGAGATGTGTGGCAGAGCCATAACAAAGTGGCAGAGTGTGAAAAGAAGAAATTATAGAGCGTCTAAAGCGTCTATAATTGGTCAGCGTGGGCGGCTTGCGCGGGGGTGTCTAAGACTGCGTCTTAGTCTCACAAAGCAAGACGGGGGGTGGAGTATAAAAATGTGATGTGGGTGGCGCACTTATGTACGCGTACTACACGAGTGTCGAATACTTAGACGAAACCTTAGCTGGCTTGAAATTAATTCGTTACTGAAAGAAATACACTCTCCCCACACCAATAGATACCTAACACTGACCGCTAACTGACGCTAATCAGCTCTTCAACCGCCTTTTGACGAACAAAATTCCATATCCCATTCCGCTGTATCCGGACGTCCCCCAATCCCTCTCGGATTTCTTCCAACCGCTCGGTATACTCCCGCCCGTCGTCCTGAAGTTCTCGAAGTGTCGACAACGATTTCTCGAGACCCTCGAGTTGGGTCTCGGGCGACGCGAAATGCGAGTGCTCGTAAACTGGCGGTCCGCCACCATTCGCAAATGACCACAGAAACAGTCTGTGCGCCGCAACAGTGAGGTCGGGTGCTCGCGAAAGACGCTTAGCTACATCGTCCAATTCATCCGCGTCCTCCGCGTCATCCTCTTGCTTCGGCACCACCGCCGGAGTACTAGACGCGTCAGTTTCCTCGGCGATTACCTGCCATAGTCGACCGAGCGCCTTGCGCATCGTTCCCTCTCCCTCGATCAGGCCGTTTGTAGCGTGTTCTAGCTCGTCCAACAGATTTGACCGGAAGGTGTGCGTCACCGCCTTGTCCATGACAAAAGACGAGTAGCTAAGATGTTGGGAGGTCGGAGGCGGATACGGGGACTGTATCGGAGGCGACACAGAACGGGATAAATGAGGAAGGGAAGGGGGCGATGGGGAGCGGCGTTCCTGCGGAAGTAACAACTTCATACGCTTTCGTGCACGGTCTTCCTCCTGTGGACATTGTATTAGATCGTGCTGAATGAATGAAAGCATGTCAAAGCGCACCTCCCATTCACCAACACCGGGTCCCCAAGAGGTGATCTTGCCCCGGCGGGCCCACCTCGCGCGTTTCTTGGTTTTGGTACCCCAATTACTACCACCAAAGGCACTGACGCTCTCCTCATCGTCATCCTCGTTGTCGTCGTCGTAGTCCCGCCCTTGCGCTGGGTAATACCAGTAGTTCTGGTCGCTCAACGGCAGCATCGGTAATCTGTGAATGCTGAGCGGAGAGCGCTGAAGGGCCTCGGAAGACATACTGGGGATCCTCTGTGCGTTGCTTGCCGTTTGTGAGTGGCCGAGTGTCGCTGGTGGTGGCCATTGTGGCTTCGAAAGAGATAACCAGAGAGTAAACACTTGAAAACAGATCCCACGCCGCGGCGAAGCACTTTATTAAGGAGCTAAGCGAAGCACAAACAGAACGCTGAAATCGTTCCGAATACAAAAAATATACATTCCTCTAATTCTATCTACGCTGTCGCAACTACCGCTTCAGCCTCTTCACTGGAACGGCTGAAGCCTTCCTTCCGAGCAACATTGACTTGCTCGAAGCTCTGCATTCCTGCTAGGCCCCAGCGGCCCATCATTGCCTTGTCCTGCAACAAGTAATCAGAATTGGACACCACGAATTTACCCAGTCGACGTACTTCGTCCCACGGTGAACAAGGAGTCGTGAGCATTTGCTCGCCTGTAAAAACTGCATTCGCTCCGGCCATGAAACACATCGCCTGTTCAGACTCTGCTAATGTGTTTCTGCCGGCCGCAAGTCGTATGATTGTGGAGGGTAATACAATACGGGCAGTTGCTATTGTGCGGAGGAGGATGTGATACTTCACAGGCTGGAATATTCAGGGTCAGACTCTGGTATTTATGGGTTTGGTTTCAAGCCGCACCTCGTTTCCTTCTAAAGGTGTTCCAGGAATAGGAACCAAGGCATTAACGGGGAAGGACTCGGGATGTTCGGGCATGCTGCCAGGACGTCAGAGGCGAACCAGAAGAATAAAAATCTGAACATACTTAGACACTTCCCAGATCAAACCAACCCGATCTTCGTCGGATTCCCCGAGCCCAAGTATACCACCCGAGCACACACTAATACCAGCGTCTCGGACAGCAGTGATGGTGTCCAGACGTTCATCATACGATCGCGTCGTGATAACCTATACAAGTCAGACGAATCTAAATAAAACTCCGAAAAATACACACCTGCGGGTAGAACTCTCGCGACGTATCCAGATTGTGATTGTACGCCGTCAGCCCGCTGGAAGCAGTCAGATCTCTCCACTAAAAAATACAATTAAATTCTCTCACGCCTCCTTCAATTGCCGGGCCTGGTCTGGCGACAGCATCCCGAGCGTCGTGCACACCTCCATCCCCATCCCGCGCACCTCTCGAACCATGTCCAGGATTTTCTCAAAGCCTCGCTTGCGGCCCGCGAGATCCCTCCACGCTGCACCCATGCAAAACCGGGTGCTGCCGTTTTCTTTCGCCTTCCGTGCGGCCTCCAGAACCGGCTCCAGCTCAACCAAGCGCGACGCCTTGGTCGGCGTGGAATAGCGCGAGGATTGAGAGCAGTACGAGCCTGTGGGTTGGATTCGTCAGAGCGGCGATATCATCTAGCACAAGTTACTTGCAGTCTTCCGAGCATCCTCCGGCTTGTAAAAAAAAATACAGATCAACAATACAGAATCAAGTCAACCGGAGAGTAGCGTACTTTTAATGTTCATGAGGGTACACAGCTGGATTTTGCCCGGGTCTTGGTACTGGCGATGAACGGAAGCAGCGCGGAAGACAAGATCAAGGAGGGGACTATTGTAGATGTCTTGAATTTCCTGCCGAGCCCAAGTCCGCCGCGATGTCTCTGCTGAGGATGCATGGGTAGCCAGAGTTCTGCCAAACCGCCTAGGAACACAGGTAGCGTATCGAAACATGGTCGAAAAACGAGACTAAGTCCTGCTGGTCCCTGGAGCGAGGAAAGCAAAAATTGAAAGTTTGGGGAAAGCTCAAGCCGCTGTTTATGGCAATGGGCCGATCAAATGCGGTCACGTTCTCAACATCCTTGCTCTCAATCCCCACTCAAACGCCTAGCTACAGGCCTTAACGCCCTCGAAGAGCTCCCGATGCGTCTAAGAGGTTGCTCTGTGGCGGTGACGCGAAACGGCACTCCTTCCCTTGTCTATTACGGTTCTTTTGTCGGCGGCGACTCGGAGTCGGACCCACTCATGCCGTTTCATCATGGACCTACAACGCTTTCTTAGTCTTGCACTACAGGCGGCTCACTTGTCAAATGAAACCCACTTGACGACCCGTACCCAGCCGTGCTCTCCTCCCGCCGTCACCATTTTCGCGATGACATCACTGGCTGCTAGCCACCATTGTGGCCGCCACCGCTTCCCCCAAAGTTTGGGAACCGATCTTGGGCAACGAGGCCGACCCGCAACTGACGTTGAACTCCACCGAAACTTTCCTCGCTGGCTGAACTCTATTATTTTACTGGCGAATCCGATAAATACAATGACTCCGGCGTGGACTATGTTACAGAAAATGCAAACAGAAAATGCAAACAGAACGAGACATCACAGAAGACAGAAGTTGATGCTACAGGTCGTAATTTAACGTGGTCGGTTGGTTGGTATAATTCCGGGGAGCTTGAACGTTTATCGAACACTGCCGTGCCAGTCAGTCGGTGCGGACATTGCCAGCAGAGGGACTCACAGTGTCGCTCTTTCCGTGGTATACATCGGGGTTTAACTTAATGCTGTATCTCAGCGCCGTCTCCACGCTTTGCTGACGCGTTGGCGGAGGCCGATGACGCCTGTCGTGAAGATGCTGTGTAAATCAGGATTCACTGAGGGCCTCATCTATCTGGAACTGACCATTTCCGTCTGGCTTCGGCGTCCGCAGGTCGTCGTCCTCCGACCCGGTCGAGTCTGCAACCGAGTTCTGAATCGACTCCGGGGGCGAACGCGACTTCCGCTGCCCGCCTTTCGACACCCCTTGCCGTTTGCGGACTGCGTTGTACTGGTTCTGCGTGTATGCAGCGAGTTGGCGTGAGTATTGGATCTGCTTTTGCTCGATGGTTAAGGCAGTCATGATGGAGGGTATAATGTTTGGGATGTAGGGGAGCTTTTGAAAGTGGAGTCAGCAATCCCTGTCTTTTATACTTTGTCACTGCGGTGTGGCATCGCTTGGATTGAGGAGTAGTTGCTACACGGAACATGACGTCGATCTTATGTATGTTTTTGTTCATGGTGGAGTCTGGAGAACTTGTTTAACTTACATAGCCCGAATGGTACGTTCCAATTGGTTGAATGTTGCCCACTCGTCTCTCTTTTTCTCCGAGAAATTGTCTAGAGCCCGAGCAACACTCGAACGACTTTTTATTGCAGACGAGAAATAATTGGAGCTGAGAGGGGAGTAGATCTCGAAACGCTTATGACGACATCAGGCAGATGTGGGGCCCACAAAATGTCCCCATAAGAGAAAACTACTCAAAATGCTGATTCTCGAGTGTCGAGCTGATAGAAAAATCGGAAGTGGAGGCGTAGAGCCCGAGCGGAACAAATTCTTGGAGCCGAAGCTGAGCATATTATTTATTTGCGAGAACATACATCTTGTTTTGTCTGTGCCGCACCGTCATGGCCTTGGCTAATTATTAGAAGCATTTGGGGCCGTCTTTACTGGGCAGGTATTGTACTACGAAAATGACGTGAGTCGAAGCCTCACGGTTATTCACACACTTGTTTTTCCTTCTTCAGGTGAACAAGATCGACGCTGCACCGACAGGCCGTTTTCCTCGTCATCTCTGCACCAGTCATCGAAAAACTTGCGCAAGACATGACCACGCCCTGTGGAGTCTGATGCCTTGGGGTTCATTGCCGGCGGCCAGAAAATATATGGGGCGCCGATGCCGAGGATAGCGGAGAACATCATTATTACCTGCTACCATGATGTCTTGAATTCCTGGCCGCTCAGGAGCCCTCTGGATTGGCCGTTTCCGACCCGCTGCTTGAGGATATTGCGAGCCAAGGGTATAGCAAAAACTTGGCCTTGATCCATGAGCACCCCGGTACTTGAACAAATTCCGCGGCGGCGTTGTCCCCAAAAACGGCATCGCAGGCAAGCAGCAAAGTGCTTCCGCGACTCGCGACTGCCGCATATGAAGGAATCTGCCACTCAATTTTGGAGCCAGAGTGAACCAATCAAGCTCGTCGTTACCCAGTCACCGTAATTCAACATTCAACTCCCAGAGCCACGAATCACAGTCAGACCCACCTGCCGGTCGGCTCGATATATGAGCAGCCTCGTCTTCCGAACCACAGGTCGAGTGGCGTCGACAATATGTCGCCGAATGACAGATACTGTACCGAGTTCAAAATAATTCCCAGTCCCGGTTGCAATCCTCCAATGTAAATTCGAAGACCGTTTCTGGCTCTCGCCCTGCTGGCACTCAGAAGCCCCGGGAGCACAAGACGAGACAAGATAGCGTTCACTAGACAGGCGAAAACGGCGACCTGGAAGAGATGCAGGATCAGTATTAATCAAATTCGCGAAACTTCACAAGGCCCTCAGCAGAACCCTTCGGTATCCACACCGACAAGTACATAATTGTGGCCTTGAATGCCAGCGCTCTCCAAAAAAACCGGGTCCGTGGAGGCTACATTCCAACTACATTCAAGAATTACCGTATCTGGATAGCTGGCGTAGTGGTGACGCCAAAGGTGATGCGTACTTTACGTCCTCCGAGCGGCCAATCAACGAGCAGCGGATCGGGGGGCGGTGTTCGGATTCGGAACCCGGAGAGTCGGACCAGGATGTAGCCAGAGCTCCCTTGGGGATGACTGCGGCGCGAAGATCGGCTTCAAGAAACCTGAATCACCTGTTCGACGCCTTGGCCTCTGACAAATTTGTCAAGATACATACTTAGCACCCTCTTCTGCATATGGTCGCATGGACCACGAGTCCTCGACGATCACAATTATCCTACTTGGCGACAAATGAAAAGTTAAAAACGGACCCTGGCAGCCATCCGAATTCTGGTCCGAATACCTTCAGTATCTTGAACTGGTCGCGACGGTCCAGGCGTCGGCTCGGAGGACCGTAGGGGAGTGTGCGAGCGAAGCGCCGTCACTACCGCCGCGGGAACAAAGCTATTGCGTGTAGGCAGGCCCGAGGCGATATGAATTCAAAATTTCAAATACAACGACAGCTCTCTCGACGCGGGATCGTCAGTGGATCATGGTTACCGAGGTCGTTAATCGAAGCACTCACGGAAGCAAAATTTAAAATACAATGTCATTGCTGTCATGTCCGCATTACACTGTCAGTGTCAAGGACAAAAGGGATCCCGCTGCATAGCATTTACAGTTCAGTCCTCAGACAAGTTTCGATATCCAGAGCAATTTCTTTGTGTTATACACCAGGCCGCACGCGGCGGCAAATTATACGCTAGAGTACAAGCTACGGCGGAGTAAAACCAACAACCAACTATTACTATGTAGGCGCTTACCGCGCAAGAAGTGTAATTAAACGAAAGAATAAGCTATCCCAGCGAGTTCTGACAACTCGGGGGTACAAGCAGACATGGTGGTGGTTTGGTGCTACATCAAGAGACTAGAAAAAACAAGGAGTGATGAGAGCACAGATTACAAGTGTATGCGTGGGGCGAAAGGAATGCCAAGACGGAAGAAAGAGATGTAGAGTACGTATCGGCAAATGCGAAGTCCGTGATGAGTGTCAGTGAGTGTCGTGGTGTTTCGAGGAATAATGTTATGCGTGCAGCTGCGGCCGCAGATTTTCGTAAGGGCGTGGGATGCGTAAAGAGACGTTCGAAAGAATGAATGGTCGAAAGCACCATGCGTCTAGATGCGCATGGTCGAGCGCCAGCCGTGGCCGTGATCGGGGCGGGATACCGCCTTCTTTGCAGGGCAGCCGAGCATGACGGCCTGCGCGAAGTAATCAGTAATCCGTGCGAGATGAACGTGTAGTATATCTTACCCCAGTAAGGACCGTCGTCTTACCGCCGTCGTAAGGGGTGACCTCGTTCTTTGACGTGTCCACAAACACTCGGGCTTGCCGTGCGCGTTCGCGGCGCGACTGCTGCTTAGGGTGGGCGTTCTCATCGCTCCTCCGCGAGTCCGAGGAACGAGAGGATTCAACCGACGAGAAGGAGAAGCCCGAGCTCGAGTTGGAGGAGCGGGAGCTGGAGCGCGAGTGAGAGGAGATGGCAGAGAGCGGGGAGAGCGAGCGCGACTTGGGAAACTCGGCGAGGACGGGGGTCATCCACGTCGGTGCGCAAATCTCGTCGGCGATCATGGTGAAGATCTGCTCGTCGGACTCGGAGTCGTCCTCCAACAGCTGCTGTGCAACGGTTTTGGCGGACTGCTTCTGCTGCTTCTCGGCACCGTACGCGCGGGCACGGGCCGCGACCTGCTGGTCGATGGACGCCTGGATCCGAGACTCGCCAAAGACCGTGGGTTTCTTGGCTAGGGTCGGAGACCGGATCTCATCGGCCCAGATGGTGATGAGCTGGCTGGTAGGGCCCGTGCGGTCAAGGCGCATTGAGATGCAGCCAGGGTCGACGAAGAAGTCGAACTCGCGACCTCCGAGGAGGGAGACCCAGTCGAACCACTGAACGCCTGCGGCGATGCAAGCGGCGTAGACGGCGCGAGGGGGAAGGCAGTCGGGGGAGAGAGTGAGACAGCGGCGACCGGAGCCACGGAGGGGCTCATTGATGTCCCAGGACTGCGCATAGAGAGCAGTGAGGTTGGACTCGAGGACGAGCTGGAGCTTCACGATGATGGCGGGCGCATAGGATTTAAGAAGGGGCCGGGTCAAGAAGGCGACGGCGTGGGCGACAGTGGCGGACAGGGTAGATGAGGCAGACATGGTGAAAGATGCGAAGATGATCGTCCGGCGATAGAGAGATGCGGTAAGTATGCGCGCAAAAGACGAGGTCGAGACGAGATGCGATAAGATGAGAGACGTGAGATGGAGCGAGAGCAAGAGAGCAAGTAGGCAGGTTATAAGGAGAGTGCAAATTACGAGACTGTCGTGGGTGAGTGGTCTAATGGGGGGATATTGGATTAGCGTTTTATAATTAGCCCCTGAGTGAAAGTGCCAACCTATGAGACACGGAAGTGAGATGGAGAGAGGGGAAAGAGCCGAAACCTAAGGAAATGTTGAACACAGCGGGCCTTATTTATGAGTTCCGCGCGGGAACCCGATTCGGGACAAGGGACAAAAGAAAAAAAAGCGCTATTGTCCTTTGAATGGAATAATAGCCCCGTTCGGCACGAAGCGGGATATCAGCCCGAAGGAGCTACACAAGTTCGACGTGGTTATTACGACGTATCAGACTGCCTTTGTATTCTGGCCCCGCTTCTCTTTGGCGCCTTCTCTTTTGTATTTGGCCACCATTCTCTTCGTTTGTACAATAGCGCATGTCGCCTGCCAAGTCACATTTTGTTGCTCGCTTGGATGGTTACGCAAAGAGACGTGGGATACATAGGAGAGCCTTTTGTGTAGAAGCAACGGCCGTCGTCTAGTGGGCCTGAATCAAACAATTGCAAGCCTTGTCCGCAGCTGGAATAATTTTCATCCTCAATCTACATATACCGACTGTAAACGCAGAAGCTGTCAAAATCCATAATTTGGTGCAACCCAAGTACTGCAGCTGGCGGCTACATTGGTTTTTGTGTATGTAGCGCCAATGAATTATGTCGCCCCGAGTAAATTATGCCGCCACCGAGTGTAAAGCGCAAGTCAGATAGACTCGAATGAAATTGTCGAATCAGAAATGTATCATCGGCACCGATGCCGAATTGATATATATTCAACTCCGCTGCCACACTGCACAGTCGTTTGG
This sequence comes from Mycena albidolilacea, assembly GCA_029282495.1. Lineage (NCBI taxonomy): Eukaryota > Fungi > Basidiomycota > Agaricomycetes > Agaricales > Mycenaceae > Mycena > Mycena albidolilacea. Next base: position 1,858,186 of record JARIHO010000008.1, on the reverse strand, counting down.
CTTCACTTTTTCTCGCCTCTTTTCCGCGCCCAAAACTCATTCACCATGGTATGCGATAAAGTCGACGTCCCAGTCACCCCCTGACGATGCCCTAGACTCTCGCCGTCGACCTGCTCAACCCCTCCGCCGAGTTCGAAAAGCGCCAGCACAAGCTCAAGCGCCTCGTACAGTCCCCCAACTCGTACTTCATGGATGTCAAATGCCCCGGTACGCCTCTGCTCATATCCTGCTGTTGCGCAAATCTGAGAGAGATGCCCGGATAGGTTGCTTCACCATCACCACCGTCTTCTCCCACGCACACACCGTCGTGCTCTGCGGCTCGTGCGCCAGCGTCCTGTGCCAGCCCACCGGTGGTAAGGCACGGCTGACCGAGGGTACGTCTCCTTTGCCCTTTCTCTTGATCATCAGTTCTAATTCACCGTTCGCAGGGTGCTCTTTCCGCCGGAAAAACTAGATCGCCACTGCTTGTTTCGTTGTCCTGTACACACTCGCATCGGTCTAGCTTATATCGCATTTTACTCCTCCTCTGCGCATGCACAAAGCCCTGTCCATGTATCTTCGAGATATACTCAAAAGTATGCTTGCAATCTTTTCGCGACGCCGCCCTCTCGGTCCCGGAATTCCGGCTCCGTACAGTCATATTCACTGTAGCTGAGGAATAGCATCCGGTTGTGATGACTCTCGCGCTGTCTACTGGTCAAAAACACTGCTGGAATCTGTCTATGTCAAATGAATTCCACAGTAAACTATCGGGTATTATACGATTAGTGCATATTGTTCTACAGCCTCGCCTTCGTCGTATCCTCCGGTCCCCGTATATCTGCGCGCACAACTCCTTCCTGAGTGGTTGCCGCGACGAGTTTCCCTTTGCGCGTATACAGCTTTAAAATGCCTTTTAGTTTGGAATTATCCAGGAGCAACGCGACATACCTGCCCATAGACGATCCCACGCCCGGACCCAGCCGCTGGGGAGGACATCTGGTGCTCAGATTAAAGCGCTGGCCCAAAGGGCTGAATGTTCAATGCTTACGACGTATAATAGCCAGTCGCCACAGTCAAACGTATCGCTGCAAAACAGAGTTCGGGAAAGCGCAAGACGAAAGGCTACTAGTACGCACTCGTAGAAACATATCGAGTGGTCGATTGTGGACTGAAGGGATGTAAGTGAGGGAGAGCGCAGATAATGCTGGGCGTACCGTCATGCTCGTCGCTTTCGGACCCCTGCCGAAGCGCTGGAGGCCCAACGCCTGTGAGGCTGCACTCAGTCTGCAAACAAGACAGTCAGTACCTTGTCGCCACCTCAAATGCAGAGCAACGCACAGCTGTAGGTCTGAGATGTAGCCCAGAATGCACTTGAAGAATATTAGTCGGCTGCAAAAGACCAAAGGCGCCACAAACCTTTTGGAACGGCGCGTCGTACTCGGGAATATCGCGCGCCTGCATCCAGTAACAGATGCGGGTGATGCCCGGCATGGTCGTATCTCGCTCGATCGCCAATTTTATCGCAATAGGGCTTTTGCTTCGGTCCTGCAGAAAGCCGTGATCAATATTGGTCTCTTTCGCACCTACAACGCAAAACGCACGCTCATAAACTCGCGATACAGCTGCGCGATCTTGGGGTGCAGCCCCTCCTGGCGGAGCATCTCCTCGTAGCGCTCCTCCTCAAGGCGGCAGTCTTCTGGCGGGGGCACGCTTGGCATGCCCCACGCGCGCGCGGGCTGCCACGGCTCGGGCTTCTGGAACGAGCACATCATCATGAAGACGACTTTTCCGTTCTGCAGCGCCTTGACCGCTCGCGTGAGGTACGACCGCCCGTCGCGCAGCCGCTCGACAAAGTATACGATCGGCGTCGCCGCGGACGCGCTTGCTAGAAAATAGCACTGCACATATGTCGTTCGTTTCTACATCTCGATATCAGAATCAAGACAGCACGCACATGGAGGGACTGCAGGGAGCGTTGTTAGTGCGCTGAACAGTGTTGGGAGAGTAGATAATTACATGAAGCCCATATGCAGGGTCTACCGAATTTGTGGCCGACACAATAGCTTGGCTGATGACCTGCCTGCGAGTTGGTGGAATTAGACTATGCATTCCGGCTCTACTGGCCCGCCTACCCTCCGAATACACCCCTGGCGCGCGACGGGAGCCAGAGTGTTTTAGAGCGGAACAAGTCGATATCCAAACGCTCTAGCTCGAGGGCAGTTGCAATCTGCTCATGGGCGTATTCCGGTTCTGTGCTTGAGGACATTAGGAGGGCAGGGCAAAAAGTTTAGGGAGATGAGATTTCGGTTACCATTTATATGGTTCGCAGCAAGCCCATGATTACCGGACTTCAGACCCTCGATCATACCGGTCTCATCTTTCTCCGGGGTATGGGTCGGGGACATTGGAACAGCCCTCGGGGACAGCCAGTATTGTATTCGTCACAACTCCTCAAAATCGATAGTAAATCCGCACGTATGGCAAACCTGCTGCCCCGCTTCTCCCCGCCGCGCCTGCACCGGCCCAAAGACATGCTTGTGCTCCTCGTCTTTCTTTCGCTGCCACACCGACTCCTTCGTCCGGCGCCGCAGATCCCGCAAGCCCTCCTCAAACTTCCGATTCTTTTTCTTGCTCTTCTCCGCCGTCCGCTTCTCGTACTCGGCGTCTAGCGCCTCCGGTGACCCCCACTTTTTCCACGCAAACTCCTCAACCTGGTATCGCACGTACAGCATCATGTTGGAATATGTCGACTTGTGCGGATTTGCCTTGAGCATGTGGGGCAGCAGGTCCTCATCACGGAGCTCGGCTGGGGACACAGTCAGATGAAGAAACATTAGAGGAGCAAATGCGCACGGTCGGTCAATAGATAGTCCTGTACCGAATTTTGTCATTCCTCTGTAAGAGGACGATAGCACTGTACTTACCTGCTTGCATTCCGTCTTCGTTAGCAGACTGTATTTCTCCGGGTGGTCGTGTTGGCACGTCTTGCACACCAGACACCCAAAGGTCTTTCTGAAATTGTGATCAATCATTATAGACCCGCAATCTCTGCATTTTGGATTCAAATCCGGGTCCAGATACACCGCTGTAGCGCGTTAAGCACTGAGAGACTCGTCTGTAAAGGGAACGTACGCGGTTCCATATTCTTCTGGATCCGTTCCCGCTCGCGCTCCTTCTCCTTCCGCAGCAAATCTTCATCCACCTCTTTGTCGTCCTCGACCAGAAACCCACCCTTCGAATTGACCATTTTCGAAAGATCATAGTCAAAGTACTTCCCCAGCCGCGAGTCCCGACCTAGAGGTTTCGACTTCGAGGGTCCAGGGGCAGTGGGAGAGTTGGACGTTGCGGGGACGACGCCGATAGGACGCTTGTTGTTCGCGTTGGGGGTACTGCTTGCGGAGGCTTCCACTTCCCGCTGCCGCTGGTTCGCCTTTGCTCTCAGGCGATTGATTTCGACCTGCTTCACTTGTTCTGGAGTCAATTGAAGAGCCGCTGAAGTGCTCGGGCGAGGCGGCGGGGTCACAGGGCGGTCCATGCAAAATTACAGATGAGGGTTAATGACAAACGCGTCTCGAGTCACGGGTCACGACACCGAATATCACAGCCACCCCCTGTGTCTAGTGTTCTGAGTCGCACCTTGGGCTGCTCCGGTTCAAGTGGTTCCAGCATTCCACGAGATATTCCATCACTCGGTCATGGCTTCTTCTGAGAGAGACATATTTGCCATGTCTTCTGCTGCCGAGCCCAATCCCGAGTCCGGAAGCCCAAAGGTCACAGCCACCCCCTGAGGCCTGAGGGCTCACCAAGTTCCCACGGTTCAACTTACTTCAAATTTTTTCCGCCGCTGCGGGGACTCTGACGTTAGACCAAATTATGCCTTCAGGTGCGAATCTGAAGAAAGCAACAATGGCAGACGACGGTACGTGCTTGCGCAAAAACAATTTGTATTCCCAACATTGAGTACGCAATAGACTCGAACCAAAAACTCAGAACGCCGCTCCCCTTCCTGCAGCTTTCCTCGGGTCCGATGCCGCAGTGATAGTTCCATTTTTAGCACGCGCAACGACTATAACCCTTTGTTAGCGTATGAATGGCAAAGAAAGAGCCAAAATCAATACTGTGTGAGGTGCTCCCGGTCAAATCCTCAGTGGTTGTATTATACCCCAAAGATTTCAGGTAAGCCACTGTGCTATTGGGAAAGCTTTGTACGCCGAGGGTACTGTCGCCAACCTAGTAGTCAAGGGTGAGCGTGAATACTAACAAGCTTGAAGCATGCTCAGCCCACCTCAAAGAAGGTGGCACCGCTGAGTTGATCATGCCAGCGTGGGTGTCGTGTGCTCTCCTCGGGAGTCATCCCCTGGTCGATATAATGGTGCAGCTGCTGCAGCGTTGCAGTGATGATACGACTCCCACCCGCCGAGCCCGTGGCGATCGTTACCTCCCCAGTAACAAGGTCCTCCGCGATGCTACTCGAGATGGACGACTGGGGTCGTTTTCCTGGTCGGATAAAATTGATGGGCGATGGACTGAAGCCGAACGCATTGATTTGGCCTGGGGACTTTTTCCCGGTGAACCGTGAGTTATTGATGCAACAAATGAAATCGATCCACACCGAAAAATCATCCATCTCATCGTTTAATATGATCCCGTCCGCGGTCATGACTTGAGATCCCCAGTACAAATTGACCTAGGTGCCAATTAAGAAAAGGTTCTGCATCCAGAGAAAAAGCTCACGGTGGTCGTAAGAGAGACCGCCATCCCTTCTTGATCAATGGCAGCCATATGGCTTGTCCCGTGGTCGTCCAGCGGCGTGTAATTTGCCGGGTCATAGTACGCTACGGGGAACGTTTGATTATCCTTAATCTTGCTACGCACATCCGCAACAGCGGCATCCGTCAGGTAAAAACTTTGCAGATCCGTGACATTGCGCGTGAATGCAGGGTCGCCATCTGGGTACCGAATCAATTTGCAATAAAAAACTGAATGGGAAGGGAAGCGAAAGAGGAGACATACACTGGGTACGTTGCCCATACGCGAATTGAGTCGCTTCAATAAGCCTATGTGTCGTCACGTTAATCTCAGGATCGGAATCCGTATAATTTCCCTGGTATCCCTCGAATATTTTGAGAGCGGAGAGAACGACGGCTCCACTAGACGGCGCAACCGTAGAGAATATACGGTTGTTACGGTACGCTGCGGGCGCCGATATCAGCTTACACGGAGAGAGGCAGAATGACAGCTCACTGATGTTCACGGGTTCACGGATAATCGCAGAGTAATTTGCGAGATCATGAGTCGTGATGATACCTCCGCGCGCATGCGCAGCTTCAGCAATGTTGGTAGCAATCTTGCCTGTATAAAATGTGTCGGCGCCATACTCGGCTATCCTAAATACCATGTAGTCAGAATGAAGATGAGTCATTGTAGAACTTACTGTTCTAGTGTATCCGCGTATCGCTACACCGCAAATTAAAATGTGGGTTCAACTGAGAAAATTAAGGTTTACTTTTCGGTATACAGTGTCACCTTGCTTTAAAAGCGTTCCGTTCGGAGCATAGACCTCGGCCCACAATGGATCATGAGGTATAAAGCTCTGGCCTGGATGTTTAAAATTAGCCACAGGCAAAACGAAGAGATAGGATGCCGCCGACTTACCCAAAGTGATAGCGGCCGCCAGATCAACATTGACAGTGAATCCGAACCTCGCCAGCTTTATAGCAGGCTGGAACAAAGACTTCCACGGAAGACGGCCATGCCGTTTGTGAAGCATTTCCCATCCACGCAGCTCACCAGGGACGCCAACCGCAAGGCCACCGACGGTGGAAAGCGTTTCGGGAGTTGTAGAGTTCGTCACGTACATCGTCTCGTTTCCTGCTGCAGGCACTGTGCGACAGCTTTAAAATTAGACCCAGCATCTATCGAGAATAAATTACTGGTTTCGCGGAAGTCAATCTAAATATAAATGAGTACAGCTTTCAAGAGCAAGCGATGAAGGCACCATTTCGTACGCATGTTTCCCTTTCGAAGTCGGGAATCGCACCAACATGAACCCACCACCTGGTCTCGTTAACCATGTTTTTTCGCACACGTCGAGAAGACAGTCATACCCCCAAGGCCAGAATGGTAAGCGGAAATTGTGCCAACACAGAAAGCACTCGCAAGGATCGCATCGGCGGCGTTCCCCCCAGCCTTCATCGTGTCGACACCTATGCTGCTGCATTCCGCCACTTCGGTCGCGACTCCTCCATGTTTTCCGGACAACGGTGGGAGGGGAGCTGATTTTGTGTTTGCAGGTTGAGTTGCAACAGCGCTGGTGGCCGCGAGCGAAGTCAAGGCGATACCAAACACCGAGAGTAGAGAGTGCATCTGGACGTCCGCAAAGATAACATAACAGCTGTTCAGCTTTATATCGTTTTTTTATTGCGGGCCCGGGTTGGCCTTATCATCTTTGCCCGGCTATCGGCCGATCAGCTCCGGACTCCCATTCGAACCACCACAAGTTACGGCACTGTTACGGCATGTGAGATTCAGAATTTCGGTGGATTCGTGGCTACACCGAAAAGTTATATCATCCAAGAACAATGCTACAAGTGTTATGCTTTATACATTCAAGATTCAAGAATTTCAAATTGTGCATTTCTGAAAAGCAGACACAAAATCATCGCAGAAAGAAAAATTCGAGTTCGTCAACCACTCGAACTAGAACGCGTCAGAGTGGTCTGTTGTCGAGATAAATTTGCACCACGCACCCCGTCCCGGTCCGCAGCGAGATGATCGTCAGTCTCAGCTCTAATGATGACATAGCGGCGGTACTGCTTCATGATATCGAACTGCATCTGCATCGCGTCGAGGTCCTGCGACACCTCAGCTTCACTGGCAGAAGCACACTCTGCTGGTGGAATATTGGAGTACCGGGCGCTGAAGGCGCTCAGGCAGAACTCGACCATGCGCCGTCTGCCCTGCGGTCTATCTATCCAATGATCTCGCACCCAATCTGCAGCGGGATCGCTGGTGGCAGTTGGATTACGGTCCAAAGGCGGAGCCCGCAGGACCGACACTTCCCCATCGTCGATCGCCCTTAACAGACGGTCGAAGACAAACTCGTCTCTGGTACATCTGCGTTAGTAAAGTAATATGCAAGAATGGAGTAGCTAACCGATCGAAGGCAGCGAGAGGGTCCTCTTCCGGATTGCATAGCTTTATCGCCAAGCCCAGAACGGAAGGGAGGATATAACATGTCCACAACGGGTGTTTGTTAATGACCTTGATCCTGCTGACGACGCCCCAGGGATCCTCATAGAGAGCACTAGCGGTGAAAGTTACGACGCCGCCTAAGAAACCACATAAATATACACTGCGAATTGGCAGGAGCTGATCGTACCAAGCGGGTATATCTCCCGCACTCCCCAATGTTCGGGGTGCACAGTTTCGTGCGTCCCGAATGTGTAAAAGCGAATACCGCACATTTGAGACCGTCGCTCGGCGAGGAGCGGAAACTTGCGGAGGCTTCGGAGTGAACCCACATGTACGAATATCGACCGCATGTCCTTCTTCAAGCCCACCTTCTGCGCACCGCACTCTTTCAGTATCGACATCAGATATCCGGTCTCTCGATCTCTATTTCCCCGCCTCTCCTCCGAGGGAGGCCAGATGCAGTACGTCCGGCTCGTCCTGGAAAACCACGAATGCAGGTCGGACGGAAACTTGAGAATGCGGAGCGCAAGCTGGTATTTAGAGTTCGTCATCGTTTTCTTCCAGTCTGCTTCCGAGGGTACTGGGGGCTTCGTCGGTGGTGCAAGCAGGCCGAAGGGCCGCCTAGACTCTTCGGGGAATGGCTTCCATGGGAGGAGAGCCACAATCAACGAGCTGCTCTTAAGCATCTCGTCTGGGACCTTCAACATGCGCCCGAGGACACCCATGACGGGAGGGAACAGCAGCAGATGTCCCACAAGGTCGCCGTCCAAGAATGTAGGCACCAGACTGACCTGTTAAAATGTCAAGGGATGATAATCCAGGCAGTCAGCGAGACGCACAAAGTTTTTCTTCGTCATATATCGAGCGAGGATCTTCAAAGGATCTGCGTCCTTCTCCGCGCTGGGACCCAAACGAGCGAGCTGCTGCAACGGTACCGGTGAATTCATGCGAACACCCGACGTCTTCAGAAACTCGCTCATATCCACGAGATCATGGAAACTGAGGAGATGGAGAGACTCTACGGACGTCATCACAATATTGATCTGCGGCCCCTCGACAGTTGCCGGGAAGAGCTCGTTCAGCACTACGTCGCACAGGTGGTCCGTCTTCGGGGGCTGGTCCTTGTCGTCGGTGACGGTCATGAGGAGCTTGCCGGACCACTTCCATTTTCTAGGGATCGGCCTGCAGACCCATTAAAAACGGTGAGGTCCAAGGAGTGGAAACGCTGACCTTGAAGGCAGCATCTTCGGCTTGAACCCTTGACGTGGAGGATGATTCGGAATCGGACCATCGTCTACCGCGGGGCTATAAGCATGCAGTGTGTTAGTCGCGGCAACTAGAACGAGAGCTCGAGAGTGAAATTTACGTCAGAGGTGCAGCGAGTCTGGAGGGTTTAATTAACCACATGTACTACAACACGACTACGGTGTTTACACGTACTTTGCAGGCATTGCGTCTTGCAAGAAATCATCCGCCTGCGTGCTCAAGCTGGGCTGTGAGCGCCTGCGCGATAACCTGCCGAGAGGTAAGCGAAGACAAATTATCAGAAGAGCGATCGACTGACGCAGGCGGGAGTATCGATGGACCATCTGTCGGACTGAGCATCTCTACAGGGGATTCGGCCTGAGGGACCTCGATATCAGCAGGGTCGTCGAATAGCGGATCTCTCTCTGCGCGCGGGGGCGGCGGTTTCGGAAGAGGCGCAGGTGGTCGAGCTCGGGAATTACTTCCACTCGCAGCCGGAGCCGTGCTGGCGGGCCCTGGCAAGGAAGAGGTTTTCCTGAATGTCAGCGCAGAAAGCCCGACCTTTTTCGGTGCTTCCCTCTGGATCGGCGCCAGATCCAACGCGCCTTGGGCTAAACGCTGTTTGGTGGACAACCCACTTCCGGAGCTCGAAGATGGAGGAGGCAGGGGTTGCGCGCGCGAAGACCCCGATGCTTTGGGCTGCGGTGGGAGGGGCCTGGCAGTAGGGACTGTCGGGGTAGCGGGTTTGGCGGGCGGAATGACGGGTGTGGGAGGCTTAGCTGCGAATGCGGGGGTTGCGGACGGGAGTGTAGGCGTCGCAAACGGGCGGGAGAGAACCGTAGGTGATGACACAGCAGATGCAGGGGTATGGCTGACGGTGTGCCGAGGTGGGGGGAGAGGAGGTTTCGGAAGTGGAAGGGGGGCCGCCTTTGAAGCGGAGGGTATCGTAGGGGACGAAGCGGCGGGCAATTGAGTATTGATCGAGACCTGTGGTCGGACCTTGGATTGGGCTTGCGTGGACGAGTCGGATATGCTTCTTCCTGTTACCTTGGGCTTGGGCTTGGGCCTGGGTCGAGATTTGAGGGCTATTTCGGGAGAGGTGGGCGGCGAGGGCGAGGAACCAAAGAGCAATGCAGCTGGAGGCGTCGGAGGTCGCGATGTCGAGGCTGTCCCCTGTGAACAAAATCAGGACTGGTCAGCGAAGCGGTGAATTATGTACTTTATTATTTGTTTCGTCTGTCGGAGGAGGAGGAGAGGACTTCTTAGCCTGTACCAGAAATATGATGAGTTGTGCTGAGATATCGCGACGTAAATACATTTTTGCTCGATTCAATGTCTTTGTCCTGGGTCGGAGTGGAAGCTCGCGAAGGAGGGGCGGACTTCTTCCCCTACACACAAATTATTATCGCAACGAGAGAAATTGTGGTATAAATACTTTATCGAGGTCTTTTGCTTTCGCCGGAGGCGATGGAGCTCGTGAAGAAGAGGCGGATGTCTTGCTTGGATCAAAGTTTTTAAACTTGGCTGAAGAACTTGCAGATGCACTCGTCTTATCCTGAGTCTTTCGAACCTTGGCTTGTTTGTCATCCTAAAACGTATTGCTTAGGATATGAGAGAAGAGGCGACAATCAGACATACTCCAGGTTTTGGAGATCGAGGTCGCTTCTGCTTGAGCTTCGCCAGAGGCTTGTCATCTTCGGAGTCTTCAGAATCGAGGATCAAAGGCTTTGCTTTCTTCTTGGGAGACGCGGAGGTGGAGGCGGAAGGCTTCGCCAGAGGCTTGTCATCTTGGGAGTCTTCAGAATCGGGGATGAAGAGCTTCGGCTTCTTCTTGGGACGCGCAGAGGTGGAGGCGGAGGGATTCGCGGAACTGGATGTACGAGAATTAAGGGGAACAGAAGATGTCGATGCACTCCGCGATGGCATTTCAAGACTCTGTTTTCTCTTCTTTGCCTGCCGTTGCCTTGAGTGAAAATAGGGGGAACAAGAGAAGAGAAGGGACACCAACAGCTTTCTTGGCCGCCAACGCCTCTTCCTTTTTTCGTTCGGCACGCTCTTTCTGCTTTCTCTCTTCTTCCTTGTTGGCGGTATACTCTTCCCTGAACCGTTTCTGTTCTTTTCCTGGAATCAAGTCAGTCGTCCGTAGTCGCAAGAAACAGGGGCGGAACTGACTGATCCACCTCTTGGACGCTTCAACGGTGTGCCCTTCGACGTAGTCCTCGTTGTCCAAGCCTATTTCGTTCCAGAAACTGTCGAGCAGACGTTGACAACCTGCTAAATTTTCGGCTGGTTCCCAACTTGACGGCGAGTTTAGCTGGGGTGGCTGCATTGCGTGATTGAGGGCTTACGAGTCTTCGTCGGAATCGTAGCCACCCCACTAGGAAAGGTCAGCTATTAGGAGACTAGACGGTGGTAGCTCATTATCCCACTTTGACTCGATACTCCTGTAGAAATATTAGAACCTGGAATATACAAAAGTCGGGGCTGCGCACCCAAGCGACATTCTTGACGCGGGCGTGCGTTATGACTTCTGTTCTCGAAAAGCAAGTGAGACGAGACCGCAGAAGAGAGTGAACAACCGACCGACTTGAAAGCCCTCCTCTTCCTGTGGCTCCTCGCTGACCTCCCTTTTTCTCTTGCTGCTCTTGCCCATTGCGAAGAAATAAAGGGAGCCAGATTGAAGCAGGAAATAAAGGGAGAGCAAGTGCCAAAGAGGCGAACCGGGCCGCCGCCGGATTACGGAATTTGTCTACAGCGCCAAACAACACCATGTCCCTTCGCGCCGCTGGGCAATTGCTGGCTCGGGCAGCCGCCGCCCGCCCCGCCGCCGGTGTGCGCCGCAGAATCCACGCTTCTCCTCCTGCGGGCTTTCCGTCTGTCTCCCCCTTCACCGAGCCCACATCTCCCAATCCAACTGTCGAAAAGCACGCAGAAACAACCAGCGCGTTGCACACCTATGGCTCCTACCTCACCCAGAGTCTCCCCAAGTTCATCCAGCAGTTCTCCGTGCTCAAGGACGAGCTCACACTCTACACCGCCCCGTCCACCATCGTCCCGCTCATGACCTTCCTGCGCGACCACGCACAGTGCCAGTTCAAGTATCTCATGCAGGTCACCGCGGTCGACTTTCCCGAGCGCGAGAAGCGCTTCGAGGTCGTGTACCACCTCCTCAGCACCCGCTCGCAGGGCCGCCTCCGCGTCAAGACGTATGCGGGCGAGGGCGACCACGTCCCGAGTCTGACGCCGCTCTTCCGGAGCGCGGATTGGTGAGTTGTCTGGAGTAGGCGCCAGCCTGTGTTCACGCAGCAGCAACGCAGGTATGAGCGTGAGGTGTGGGACATGTACGGCGTGTTCTTCAGCGGCCACCCAGATCTGTATGTGCTTTATTTAGACTTGGGCAAAGCGACTGACCACCCTATAGGCGTCGCATTCTCACTGACTACGGTATGTCCCTTCAATATTTCTACACATCTCTGATCCGCCGCAGGCTTCGAGGGCCATCCCCTGCGGAAAGATTTCCCTCTGACTGTTAGTTCTCCAATACTATATTTGAACGCGATGCTAAGGCTATGAACAGGGATACACCGAGATCCGCTACGACGAAGAGCGAAAGCGCGTCGTATACGAGCCCCTCCAACTCACGCAAGCATTCCGGTTCGTTTATCTGCGCGCAATTGTTGCGTCTACTCATCCGTTCACAGCAACTTTGAATCACTCTCTCCTTGGGAGCAAGTGGGCGACGGAACGACGGCACCGAGGCCAGCCGAGCTGAAGCCCGTGCCCCCGCCGCCTCCAGCTGAGGAGAAGAAGTAGTTAAATTGTTGGTAGAAAATGGAATGAATTGGCGTCACGAGTTACTCGTTACATCTACTTACGAACCATGTCCAAGTCCAAGTCGAAGCAAGAGGAGGCGCTGGCCTTCCTCGACGACCTCGATTCCTTCACGCCCCAGGACGCCCCGACAGACGCCCCCGCAGGCAACCCTGCCGCCCCGACACAGCCCGGCGCGGGCGGCGAGGCAGAGGTGCTCGCGTTCATCGACGAGATCACCCAGAAGAGCGCCGAGCCCACCCCGCGCTCGTCCCACCTCCTCGAGCGCCCCGCATCGCGCAGCGGCACCCCCACCGTGCGCAAGCCCACCGAGCGCGTGCGCCTCGGCGGTGGGTCCGGAACCACCTCGTTGCTGCACACATCGTCGTCCTCGTCCCTCAAGAAGGATGCGGCCGCGACGGCGGCGGCGGCGGCGGCACCCGAGACGGGTGCAGGCGGGGGCTGGGGGCTCGGGTGGGGCAACGTGTGGAGCAGCGCGTCGTCCGTGATTCAGCAGGCAAAGTCCGCGGTCGACGAGCAGGTCAAGCACCTCCCCAAGAACGAGCAGGCGCGCAAGTGGGGCGAGGGGATGATCGAGTATGCGAAGACCGCGCAGCTCGATAAGCTTGGTTCGTGCGTTGCGCCTGGCTCATTCGCGTGCTGAAAGAACGTAGGCCAGGATTTCAAGCGCGTGGGGCTGTCGACGCTTACGGATATCCTCAACGTCGTCGCACCGCCGATTTCTGAGCACGAGGTGATTCAGGTGTGGCTTAGTCACGATATGAAGGGCTACGAGGGCATCGAGTCGCTCGTCTACCGTGCGCTCGCTAGGGTGTGTCTTCAACTAACTGCCTCCGCAGGCGATCTAACGGTATTCTAGATAATGGAGCAAGTGGAAGGCGGCGACCTCATCGTCAACCGCGGCGAAGAGTCACGACCGAAAGAGTCGGCAGATATCCCGCGAGATCTCGGCGCTGTCGAGGGGTTCGAAGCCGCGTCCAAACTTGCAAAGGTAATTCCCAATCCGATTTCCATACGCGTCTATTCTAACTCCGCGTCTAGGCCAACCTGGACGAGCTGATGAAGACCAACAAGCCGACCCCCGCGTCGACGAAACCCGAGTCGACCGTGCAGACGCCGACGACGTACTCACATCTGTACCTCCGGATACAGCCGTTCCTCACCTCGTTTGGGCTCCCTGCCTCAGAAGAAGAAGCGGGCGCGCCGCCACAGCAGCTGCAGTTCCTGATCTACCTGTCGGATCCGTCGCACAAGCTGACGCAGAGCACGGTGACGCAGTGTGTGCCCGGGGACTGGCTTGCGGAGGGGATGTGGGAGAAGTACGAGTGGGTGGAGGACTTGATGGCCGAGGCGTTGCGGGTGGGTGTTGAGGTGATTGGGCAGGAGTATGTTGTGAAGCGCATGGGGTGGGGGGCGGAGACGAAGAGCAGCGCGGAGACGAAGGCTGCTGAGGAGTCGGCCGCGGCGGAGAATGTGGTTGGCGAGCCAGGAGAGCTGGTGGAGAAGCCGAAACCTGGGGAGGAGACGTGACTACTTGTGTGAATGCTCAGGACTTTTTTTTTTACTCTGTATCACAACTTCAGGTTCAAGTTGCTGTTTGCAATATATTATCATTACCCTACCTTTGCAAAAGTTTTATGATGGAAGTGCTGTTCGAGCCTTCGGGCTTGAATTGCTCTAGAATTTGGACTGGATCAACTGATAGGTATTATTTCATTCTCTGAATATTTTCAGATTTCTTTAGGGCCTGAGGAGGAAGTCTTGAAGATGCCGAGGCAAGCACCTACCCTCTGCCAAAGAATACTACAACTCAGAGTTTGCCGGTTTATTAGAATTCCGCCGGGTTGGTCAACAAAAGCTACTACGATGGCAGAAACGGCGGAACTGCTCGAGTCTCTCCCATATTACGACGACGACTTGGAACAGTATCCCTGGCTCAAAGAAAAGGTCGACCGCGAATTTGCCCGCCAGCCGAAACCCCCTGCAACCCTCCATCCCCGCGTCCCGCCGGCATATGAGCTCTTTACGGTTCGTTGCTTTCCGGACCACAGAGTATTATATTGAACGCAGCTACAGAAAAACCCGCTGCTGAAAGCAGAGCTGGAACGCGTAGAGTCGCACACGGAGGCTCCGAAACTGGATACGCTGCGGTACCAGCTGCCCGCACCATCCATGCCCGGGACAGACGCCGAGTGGCAGGCGGCGCTCAAAAACGCGCATGCGCAGCTGGAGCACCAGCGTATGCGGTGCGTGTCCGTCTGTTTCTTCGTTCTACTACTTACATATACGCCGACGGCAGCCAAACGAACCTGACGCTGCTGCAGACCTACGGGCCGAACGCGTGGCGGATACACAACTACCTGCTGGAGGCGACGGTGAAGCAGACGGAGAGCGCGCTGGAGGAGCTGAAGCAGATGACGGTGGATGTGAACCGGGAACGGAAGAACACCCAGACGAAGCTGGGGAAGCAGCTGAACAGCCTGGAGACGCGGTGGACGGAGCTTATTTCGAACGTGCTGCAGATTGAACTGGCGAATGTGGCGCTGGATGCGGAGGTGAATGGGCTGAATGGGAGGGAGGCGGAGCTTGCAGAATTGAATAGATAGTTGTATGAGTACTTGGCGGGAAGAAAGAGCATTTTGGGGTAACGTGCCGCGTTTGCAGCTTGCTCTGTGCGGCCTGCATAAATTCTCATACGTCCTCGCAGCTGGCAACTGCACTCGAGGTACATATTCACCTATATTCCTTTCTGCCCCTACCCCCACCGCCAGCCAGTACTGAGCACACCGAATAGCTACGTCCTGCGCTCATACTTGGAAAAAACCACACAAGTCCTGGTCTATGGCCAATGAAGACACCCATACTAGCAGTTTACCGGAACTGACCCCCAAGCCCGTCGTCGACGCCCCAGAGACCCCCGCCGTCGCCCCAGTATCCATCCCTTTGGCCGAACCAAATCCCATCGCTCCTCTGCGCTCGACTCTGGTTCCGCTGGGCTCACAGGCACCCCAACCGCCCCCGCAAACCAAAAGATTCAGCGCAGTCAACATCAACAAGAAATTTCTTGAAAAGAATTCATCGTCCTCGTCCACCAGCGCGCCCGCTTCTAATTCATCAGCCAACAAGTCCGGCAGCTCCGCCTGTGCGTCCAACTATCTCGTTTATCTATTAACCGCGTCGCCAATCGTTTTTTTTCCGAAAGCACGACCACAAACACAGGCCGCCCCCTCCCATTCGCGCCTCGTCACAACAAAGCTAACCGCCGCCCCGCAATCTCTGTCCGCGCCCGGGTCCGGATGGTCCCGTCCCTCGTCCGCTACCCCACCCGCAACAACCGTCGCCACCAATGGCGCCACACCCACACCAGGCGAGCCGTCCTCGAGCAGCGGCCCGCAGTCATCCGTCACCCAACCCCCGCCGCGGCCGATGCCCGGACGCGGCCCCGGACCGCGGGAAAACGCACCCTCGGGCGGCGGGGGCAAACCCGTGTGGGGCAAGGCTGCCGCAAAGGCGCAGCAGCACCCAGATATGAGCTCCCAGAGCGACTTTCCGACTGCGGCTGAAGGTGCGTGTGCTATATCTGTCGCGCGTTGCGAAGGTCGGCTCACAGGTTTATTGCAGTGGCGGCCGCACCGCGCAAGACGAAGCCGACTCAAGCTGATCGGAATGCTGCGTTGAAGGAGGCTACAGCTCAGGAGCTGGCGTCGGCGGCTGCGAATAAGCAGGCGCGCGCGGAGGAGGCGGACACGTTTCGTGGGGTTCATTTGGATCCGAACGCACATCATTGGGACGAGGTGCGTGCGGAATTGCTCTGACCTACAGCCTGGGTTGATTTTCTTGTTTCCAGATGGACGCAGACGACGACAATTTCCTCGACGGCGTAATCGAGTTTGGCGACGGGCGACAGTACAAAATCGAATCCGCCGACCTGCCAGATCCCCCCCTCGCCGCCGCAGAAAGTTCGAGCTCCGTCCCGTCCCGTTCGGGGTCAAGGCTAGACCGCGAGGAGACGCAGCAGCTGAACGTGCCTGTGAGCAAGGAGGAACGGTTCGCGGATGACTTTGACCGCAGCTGGCCGCGCTCGCGCGCCTCGCCCTCCGTCTCTACGCGCGACCTCCCCGGCGGTCCTGCACTAAGCAACCAGTCCACGAATGCCGCACCGAGCCCCGTCTCCCCCACGGTCTCCATGGCCTCCGACTCGGCGTCTCGCGCGCTGCTGTTCAACGAACGCTCGAACAAGCTCGAGCCGTACAACCGCGCGGCCGGCGGCGCTGCAGGCCCAGGCCAGAAGCGCGGCGACAGCGCCTTCCCGGCCGTGTCCCCGACCGACACCCGTCAGTTCAACTCCGGGCAGCCGCAGCTGCTACAGAATCGCGGCAGGGGGTTCAGTGGTGCGGGTGGAGGCGCGTTTGGTGGCGAGCGTGGGCAACAGCAGCAGCAGCAGGGGCGACCCGGACCGCCGCCAAATGCACCGCCCAATCCGTGGACGCAGCGGAAAGAATCGGACGCGCCGGAGCGGGGAAGGCGTCTGTCTGCGATGGGTCCGCCGCCGGTTCCGCCGCAGGCCGGGTTGGCTGGCGCGGGTGGGCGGCAGCGCCCGCCGCACTTGCCTTTGATGTCCGAGACGGATGACGGGGTGCCTGTGCGCCCGCAGCGGCGGCCGTCGACGTCGCGCGAGTCGAGGCACCCGCAGATTCCCGCTGCAGAGCCGTCTTCGTCCGAGTCGGTAACGCGCCGCGGACCATCTCAGTCCCCCGCTCTCTCGCATGCGTCGGCCGTCGCGCAGTCCCCGGTCATTCCCGTTTCTGTGCCGCTGGGCCCGCAAGTGGATCTGGACGAGGTGCGGAAGGACGTGATGCTGACTTCGGCGGCGCGTGCAAAGGCGCGGAGGCAGCAGGAGGAGGAAGAGCGTGAGAAAGAGAAGGAGCGGGCAAGGCGGAAGGCGGCTGAGATCGAGGAGAGGATCAATGCTGCAGAGGCCGAAAAGGCTGCCAAGATCAAGGCTAAAGAGGCGGAGGAGGCAGCGCAGGCTCAGGTAAGTAATACAATATCATATTCGCCATCCATTCATTTCCGTCTCATAATTACATATCAACGCTGATGCTGACGCTTCGTTTCAGGATGTCTTGGATATCATCGAGAGCGCGGTGAAAAGCGTCGAAGCCAAACAACCCGAGGCAGGTGCACCGATAAAGCCGGCGCCGGCCACGGGTGTCCCCTATGAGCAGCCCAAACCGCCGCCGCGGCGACCTTCGCTCATGGGCCCTCCTTCGTATTCGCAGGCTCCTCCTGTTGACTCTCGGCCTGTCCCTCCGCGACGACTATCGAGCACGGTCGGTCCGCCGGTCCCTCCGCCGCTTCAGACCAACTCTTCGTGGCGGAGCAAACCCAGCCCGATATCCGCCACCATGCCAGTTACTTCTACGCCGATACGGCAGCAGCCGCACCAACCGCCGCCTCGCCCTCCCATCCCGACGTTCGTCGCCCCGCCGTCCGCGCTGGAGCAGGTCGAGTCGCTAGCGGAGAACGCCGAAGAACGCGATGAGCTCGAGGTCGTCGACTTTTCGGATCTAGCCAAGTTCATCGGAGTGACGGAGGAGGAAGAGCCCGAGCCTGCCCCAGAACCGGAGGAAACGCCGATCCCCATTGCACCTGCTGTGCGTCCACCCCGACCCTCTGCCGCTGATTTCTTCGATGACCGGCCGCCTCGGTCGCCGGAAGTCGAGAAGACGAATGTCTCGACCTGGAGACGCCAGAGCATCGCGCAGGACTCTGAGCCCTTGACGCACGCACAGACAATCGAGAATCGCCCACGCAGCGATGTTCCTCTCGACGCGTCGAATGCAGTGCCTACGAAGGATGCGTCTTTGGCTGCCCCTTCGGCCCCAGCGGGTCCTGTACCCGCATCTTCCCCACATGCGAATCGGACTGCGCGGAACCAGCCGTTTTACAAGGAGGCTACAATGTCTACCCTGGACGATGTCATGTCGCGAATCAAGGGCGCGATCGACGGTATGCAAAGCAGCGAGAGAGAACACCGCTCACCCGAAGTCTCTGCGGCCCAGGCAGTAGTGCGGCCGTCGTCTCTGTTCCATCCTTCGCCGGTTGCGAACCTGACTGGGCCAAAAGAGCGATGGGCCATTCCTGCTTTCCGTATGCGACATCAATTCGACGCCGAGCCACAAGAAGTCATGATCACTGGCTGCGAGCCGCCCCGGTCGCCGAAACCTGCGTGGAATACATTCGCCGTACGCTTACCGAAGATCTCGCAGCCCCTGGAACCTGTGAACCGCAAACAGCTGGCTTTGTACGCGCGGCCGGCGCACCCCCGCTGGGACGTGCTTTCGTTTGACCCACCCGTGGAGGGCATGAGCCGCAAGGAGTTTACGGTGAACGAGATTTTGTTCCGGAGGACGGCGTTCAAGGGGAAGAGCAAGTACAAGGTTCTGTTGCCCAGTAGCAGAATGACGGCCGGCCCAAGAGTCAATATCCCGATGTCACCCAGGGTCAACGCAGTTGGTGCGTTTGGCCGACCGCCCGCACCGGCGGATGCACTGTCGACGTGGCGGAAACAACCGCTTGCCTCGGCGTCGAAGAACTTTGACATGCTTGAATCAGAGACGGGCCTTAGCACAATGAGCCGGTCGCCTCCCCCTGAGCTCCCTTCCGATCCCAACGTCGCCTCTATTCCCCGGGCTGACGTATTATCATCGTCCAAATCCGAGGATGTCTTTGGTTCCTCGCGATCAAGACAGCCCAAGATGCCTGCTGGGTCGGCGGTTGCATTTTACCGCGACTCGAAGGTCGACGCTGTCGAGCCAGATGTAAAGCCTGTGGTCAATTTCTTTGTCAGCAGCGAATTGGAAGATGCGTCAAGGCAGAGCTCGGAGAACAACACTCCGGGCAAACCGAAACCGACTATTATGGTGTCCTCACCTGGTTCTCTGGTACAGGGCGATCCACTGAACAGCGCAAGCAAGCCTTTTACGCCGAGGGTTAATGGATTGAAGCCGTCTCCCACTTCCTCACCCGAAATCGGCATGCCGTCGTTGATGTCCAATAGCAAAGCGGAAAGCAAGAGCTCTGATGATTCGGTAAGCCATCGCTTTAATCTGGGTTTGTGGTATTAATTGCTTATTCAGACTGACCGTACCCCGATTACTCCTCCGTCTCACCATACAGCCTCGTGGGCAAGATCTTCCTTGAACATCTCCGTGAAAGACTCTCCGTTACGCGGTCCTGACCCGGAGCATCTGAAGGCCGTGTGGTCGCAGACTTCCAACAAGGCCGGATTGCACGCTGTGAATTCTCTTGAAGGAATCGCGGATGATTTGACCGCCATACCGTTCACTTTACAGGAAGTCAAGTCGGAGGACGGAGGAACACCGCCGCCTACAACCACGATAGCATCTTCTCGCATGTCCCTCCACGATGTGACCCGCGCCTTCCAGCAAGTTCCCTCCTCGTCGGGCTCATCTCTCCGACCGCCTATCTCCCCTCCATCAACAACTTCCCCCGTCGCTCGCCCCAACCCCGCGCCTACTCCAGCAGCTTACTCGTATTCATTACCACCGCCGCCGAACCAGATGATGCGACCCAACTACGCGCCTTACTCGCCGATGATGAGCACGCCGAGCACGCCTATGATGTATCCCATGGCTCCGAGCCCCGTCCCCGGCCGTATGGCGGTAAACGGGATGCCAGTAAACGGGCACACACCACTGTACGGCCAACCCATGTGGATGGCACCCCAAAATCCCATGAACGGGAGCATGATGCGCCCCATGGGCTCGCCATACCCCCAGCTGATGCCCTACCCGTCGCCCGCGGGCTCGCCGATGTACGCGCCGCAACCACCGCAGCCCATGCAAAACGCGCCGCAGCAGCCTAACGGCCCCCGCGGACGGAGCATGCCGTCGGTGATGAGCCCCGTAATGCCGCACCAGAACGCGATGTACACGGGGAGCCCCATCCTCATGCACGCGCCTCCCATGCCGGTGGGGTATATGAATATGCCGCCGGGCGGTCGGGGACAACCGGGGAACCACAACGGGCATCCGCCGATGCCGCCTCAGCAACAACACCAGCCTCAGCAGCATCCGCAGCATCAACCGAACGGACATCCGATGCAGCATACGACTGGGTACAACCCTGTTCCTTCCACTTCTTTCGTGCGACCGACGTGGTAGTTTCTTTTGCTCTGTTTATACTCTTCTGTCGCAACACGCTTTTGTAGTGTACATTTGATGCATATAGTTTTCTTTTAACAATTTATTCTCTTCCTTCTGCCTGCTCTCACCCGATTGAATTGAAAGAGAAATAATTCCGTCTATATACTTAAATAAGCGTGTGAGAAGCGTCGTTAAACGGCAAGTTGGACGGCGCGCTCAGCAGCCTCATCTAAGCTGTCGAAAGCAATGATCTTGAGGCCGGACGCCTTGATCATCCTGCGATAATTTGGAATGAGTTGCTATTCGAGCTGAAAATGAGTGTGCTCTCACTCTTTGGCCTCCTTCTCCTTGGTGCCCTTGAGACGGACAACCAGGGGAATCTTCAACGCCAATTCTTGCGTGGCCTTGATAACACCCTCAGCAATGTAATCGCAACGCATGATGCCGCCGAAGATGTTGATGAAGATGCTCTTGACTTTGGGGTCGGCGAGCAAAATCTCGAAAGCCTTTTTGACGGTTTCCGGAGTCGCACCTCTACAGAGCAGTGAGAACACGTTTACGGAAGATGTAGGGACACTGACCCTCCGACATCGAGGAAGTTGGCGGGGTTGCCGCCGTGCAGAGCAAGGACGTCCATCGTTGCCATGGCTAGGCCGGCACCGTTGACGAGGCAGCCAACGCTCCCATCGAGTTTAATAAAGTTGAGGTTGGCCTTTTGCGCCTCGACTTCGGAAGGCTCCTCCTGGGAGATATCGCGCAGCGCAAAGATGTCCTGCTGACGGAACTCGGCGTTGTCGTCGAAGCCAAACTTGGCGTCCATGCTGTTGAAAAAATTACTGATAAATATACAGAAGGATAAACGATAATGATATTTACCAAAGGACCGCACCGTCCTCGGTCTCGGCCAACGGGTTGATCTCGATTTGAGTAGCGTCTTTTTCTTTGAAAATCTTGATGAGGTTAATGAAGATGTCTGCGGCCTTTCCTTGCGCGTCTCCTTTGAATCCCAGCTTCACAGCGACGTCCGTAGCCTCCTTTTTCGAGAGGCCGTGTTCGAAGCTGACGGGGGTGGTGATAATGGCGTCGGGGTCCTTCGCGGCCACTTCCTCGATGTTCATGCCTCCCTGGGCAGAGGCGACGAGAACCACACCCTGGGAAGCACGGTCATTGAGAACAGCGACATAGTATTCGTGCGTGGGGTAGCGGCGCTCCGCCAGCATAACCTGGATGAGTTAGTGCGGGATTAACGCGGTGCTAAATGTGATTGAACGCGGTCGCGTACGGCGTTACAGATTCGCCCACCCGCTCCGGTCTGCTTCGTGATGAGGTGGGAACCAATCATCTTCGACGCGTATTCCTGGGCCTGCTCTGGGCTGGGGGGGCGTTCAGCAGGATAGTATCGGGACGCGTCTCTGCGTACCTGTTAACCATGTGCACGCCGCCCTGGAAGCCGCTGTCGAACTTTCCCTTGCCCCGTCCACCAGCCAGAACCTGCGCCTTGATGACCAGCTTGTCCTGGCCTTGCTGGAGGTGAGCCGGACGCTTCACCGTCACGTATCAGAACGACCGACCAAAATTCTTTGCTACATCGAAAGCCTCCTCGGGAGTCTTGGCCGCAATGCTCTTTGGTGTCGGTATCCCGTACTATTGTCCACCGCTTAATAAATGCACGAAAACCGACGGCGGGTACATACGGAATTGAGCAGCGTCATGGATTGGTATTCATGAATCGAAAGGAAACGCCTCTGACCCGCAGACGCTGCCTGGGGGACAGAATAAGCAAGATTAAAGAAAGGAACAGGGCGTACCCGGGCGCTAGCTTTCCGAAGAGATGAAAGCATTTTAAGTAGATTAAGGTCAAGGTGGTGGATGGACCGAAGGATTTATATATGCAGCACTGCCACTGCCGGCTGTCAAAAAGCAGAAGGGTGTCCCACGTGAGGTTTTTTACTTGACCAGCACTCAGACGACGGGACAACATTCGTTGGGGTCCCTGTCTCTACTCGCTCGTCGAGAACGCTGGCAGACGAACCCACACTCCCCTTGAGTTCGATCGACTTATTCTCTACCGTGGGTTGCTCGAAATTAGGTGGCAGATACATCTCCTCTCTGTACAGTACAACTACAATCACAATTCAATTGATGACCGCCATGCCCTCAGGGTCAGCATCGAGGCAAGACTGACGCCTCACCTTTATCGCGTTCCATTGACTTTATATCCCTCATCAACTCGCCCGCGTCTCTTCAGACTTCCCGCCATGCAAACAGAGCAGAATTTCGAAGAGTCATCCGTTGACGCTGAGGAGAGTACCCTCACCCAGCTTCTCCAAGTATCTCGAATTGTCCTTCGCCAAGGTCAGTATCCAGAGCGAACCGTTCCAGCACGCGGAAGTAATCGTTTGTCAGGGATCGACTTGCTGGATAATCACATAACGTCCAACGACCAGCTCACCGTCCATTCGCAATATCTGCCTGGGTCAACCATCGGTGCTTCATCCATGCTATACTGGCAGAAAAGGCGTTGAACTCATTCCGTTCCAGGCAAACACCTCCGGCACTCCCGAGACCACTTTGAACTCCTTCTGGATTCTATCAAGTCGTCTCCACCGCATGTTCTCTCGTATGATGTCCGAGTTCGCAACACACCCATGGAACAAGACTGTGAGGCCGCGCGGGCTGCCCTTTTAGAAACCATACAGCACCTCGAGGAGGTTGTACCGCGGGCGGACCCTAGTACCCCAATAACTCTCCAAGCCGTCACCCCTTTCCTACACGAATTCAATACGAGCTTTGGGCGTGAGGTCAGTCGAGCCATCGTTGCGTTATTTTGTTCCCTAACTTTCCTCAGTTATGGTTTGCGGGGTTGCATTGCGTGCACCATTGGTCGATGGTTTGTGCTTTCGTAGATCCTTCGAATTCGTTGCTGATACATTTAGTAGGTACGAGTTATTGCTGGGGAATTGGTCAGTTCCACGCATATTCTCGTGTTGCAACTCTGAATAACAACTAGAACATCAAACTTTCGGATGACTTTGGTTTCGCGCCTTCAACGCTAGTGTACCAAGGTAATTGTATATTGGACCCAGTACAACCTGGTTTACATTTTCTTAGGACGGGATGCCGCTCCGCTGGGAAAGGCCAAGATATAGTAGTTTACACCTAATATACTGTTTAATGTCGTTCTGTACGTGTCGCTCCTGAAAACATGGCATCATGAGCACACTTTCCATCCATCTCTGGGAGCACTTGGCCAGACTTGAACTTGCAAAATAAATTGCAGCAGAGGCGATAAACGCCGCGGCTAAACTGTGGCGGTGCCGTCAACTTCAAATCCGGCAACAAGTATCAACACGCTCTCATCGTTCTAAATTATTGTCAAACGCGATAACAGACCTTTCTGAGCAAGATGAATATGGTCCCTCTGGAAGGAGAGACCAGCAAAAAGCGGGTGGTGCGTTACTTATTTTATTCTCACCTCCTCCTCGACCTCCCAACGCGCTTGTTTCCTGACAAACCCACCTAAGTGCTATTTTTTCGACTCTGACATTGGTGGATTCCATTATGGCCCTGGGCATCCGTAAGATTCGCCTCACTCCTGCGTTCCACATGCGAAACTCATTTTACGGGCCCGCAGAATGAAGCCGACGCGGATACGGATGTGCCATTCGCTTGTGATGAACTACGGTCTGTACAAAAAGATGGAGATATTCGTAAGCCTCTCGTTCATTTCTCATGCGCGAACAGCGTCGATTTAGCTGCTGCGGGACAACTTTAGCGCGCAAAACCCGCGACCAAGCGCGAGATGACGCAGTTCCACTCGGACGAATACGTCGAGTTCTTAAATCGCATAACCCCCAGCAATATGAATTCGTACGTCAAGGAGCAGCACAAATGTGAGCAACTTCGATTTTTCCCTGCGTGTCTTGTTAATTTTTTGGTGGCAGACAACGTCGGTGACGATTGCCCCGTGTTTGATGGTCTATTCGATTACTGCTCGATTTCTGCTGGAGGATCCATGGGTTCGTAATTTCCTAGCTTTCGCTGCGATTTGCTGATTTTTCCGGATTTGATAGAGGGAGCGGCCAGGTTGAGCCGCGACAAGTGCGATATTGCGGTTAACTGGGCGGGAGGCCTGCACCACGCCAAGAAGAGCGAGGCCAGCGGCTTCTGCTTCGTAAATGGTACTGTTCCTGTTATTTTGTCTTTAACTGGGTATTTACCCTCTCTTCGCCAGATATCGTTCTTGGCATACTCGAGCTTCTCCGGTATTCATCTCTGTATGCACTGGTTTTGAAACCTGATTCTGATTTTTCACAAGGTACCACCAACGAGTGCTGTACATCGACATCGATGTGCACCATGGGGACGGCGTCGAGGAGGCATTTTACACTACAGACCGAGTAATGACGGTTAGCTTCCACAAGTACGGGGAGTATTTCCCTGGGACGGGTGAATTGCGGGTCAGGCTTTTCCTCTGCTTTCTCCATCTTTTCCAGTTTTTTTAATTTGCATATTCTAGGACGTCGGGGTCCAGAAGGGCAAGTATTATTCGCTGAACTTCCCTTTGCGCGACGGGATATCGGACGAGAATTACAAGTCTGTGTTCGAGCCCGTTATTCAGCAAGTCATGGATTCGTATGATCCCTCTGCTATCGTGCTGCAATGCGGCACGGACTCGCTGTCTGGCGACAAACTCGGCTGTTTGAACCTGTCTATGCGTGGTAAGTCCCGCTTGTTCAAAGGATTCTCAAGCTCATGTTGGCCAGGACACGCAAATTGTGTCAAGTTTGTCAAGTCGTTCCATCGACCATTATTGCTCCTCGGTGGTGGCGGGTACACGATGCGGAACGTCAGCCGTGCGTGGGCGTATGAAACCGGGCTTGCCGCTGGGGTCGAACTGGGACCTGGTAAGCGGTCTCCTTGATCTTACAATTCATTCCGCTAATAATTGTTCAAGAAATCCCCGTAAATGAGTACTACGAGTACTTTGGCCCGGATTATGAGCTCGACGTCAAGTCGTCCAACACAGATGACATGAACACGCCGGCCTACCTGGACCGTGTCAAGCGGATTGTGATGGAGAACCTCCGGCATACTGGTGGTCCGCCAAGTGTGCAGATGTCTGGTAGGTGCTCCGTAGTATGCATACTCGCTGAACTTACGTTGCGACAGATATTCCAACTATGCCCATCGACGCGGTCCTGGACGATCCCGGCGAGGAAGCAGACTTGATTCCTCCGGACACGCGGCGGCACCGCCGTCTCCTCGACTCTCGGCGCCAGGCCGACGGCGAACTGTCGGACTCGGATGACGAGGGTGAGGGCGGGCGGACAAACCACGCCTCACACCGGGATCCCGACAGCACGAGCAGGACGAGTGGGAACGAAGGCGCCGGAGGGCGCAAGTTCGGGATTATGGCGTCTGCGTCGACGGCGTTTCCGGCGGGTCCCAGCGGCCATAGCACAGCTGCAAGGATATTGTCGACTGGGTCCGCGACGAAGATGGATGTGGACGACGGCACAGGCACAGATACGCCCACGAGTAACGAAAATGGAAGTACTGGGGAAAAGTCGAACGGGGTGCATGTGGATGAGATGGTGGTAGATGAGCCTGAGCCCGGGGATTCTAACGCTTGATGTATTTTTTGTGTACTGTACTGCTTTCAATCTGCTTTGATTTGTATCTTGGACCGGATGATGAGGCAAATGGCTTGTGATATCACCCGTTAACATCGGCCCGGCTCATCCTTCCCCGCTTTCTGCAAGCATGTCGACGTTAGAGGCCATTATCTCGAATCCCGCGTACCAGCCTTACCTCGCACTCTTGAAAGTACGTTTCTCATCTTCACCGTCAACGCAGCCACGAATATCTTTTAGGGCGCTCGCAATGGATTCGTGTACGGCGTCAAAGTCCGGTTCCCGCATGCCTTGGTAATGTCCATTCTCTTCGGTCGCGGCGAGTGAGTATCCCTTCAATCCCATCGTAACTTCACCTTATATAAACAAGCCTGAAGACCCGAGCGCGCGTCATCTTCCGCGCCACGAAACAACACGCGTTCAATCTCGCAAAGTATGTGACACTGTACAAGGCGTTCATGCTCGTCCAGCAAAAGGCAAACGGGGGCAAGCCGCGCAGCTCCGACACGTTCATTGCTGGTGTGCTGGGTGGCTACATTGTCTTTGGCGAACGGTCGGCGGTTAATGAACAGGTAACGTTGAATCCTACGTCGCCCTCGGACTTCCATTTGACATGTTCTGTCTCTCTTTCAGATCGTTCTCTACGTTGTTTCCCGCGTCGTCGCGTCCTTCATACCGCGCTCCAGCTCCCCTTATTCCTCGTCTTCACCGCCCGCCCCCGGAACGGTCAGACCCGCGCCTCCGGACTCGCGTTATTTTACCATGTTCGCGGCATTGTCGTGGGGTGCTGTGATGTGGCTATTCGAGAATCGCGGAGAGACGGTGCAGCCGGGGTTGTTCAACTCCATGGTCTATCTCTACAGGGATTCGGAGCGGTGGAAGGACCTCAGAACCCTACTTTGGCACAACACCTAGACCCTACATCGATATTCATGCGTTGCTTATACCAGGACAGGGTACAGCTAGTAGATGTTAATTCACGACTAATACACTGTGCTTGTACAAAACGAACTCAGGAATCCCTCGGAAGCTGCCATCCGGGCTGTAATCTGCCCGCCAGCGTGCTCACAGGCCCAGACAGCCCCCCTTGACTTTTGTAGCTTTCCAGGAAATTCTTGATCAAGTTGTAATCCATCGGCTCTTCACCTTCGTCCTCATCGTCGTCCTCGCGTTCCAACGCAGCTCGGAGTTCGCTATCCATGGCCGCATCGATGTCCTCCTCAGGAATGGACTCGGGGGCCTTGCCCTTGCCCTTGTCCTGTTTCTGGGGCTTAGCAGCCTTCCCAGGCGCGGGTTTAGACTTAGAGGAACGGGAGCGCGTGAGCTCCTCGTCCATCGCGAGCATGACCGCCTCGAAGGAATCCAGGTTGGGATTGACATTCGGCCGCGGGCCAGGTTCCGGGGCTCGTCCTTGTATCGGCGTCTCCGATGGCGGAACTTTGCCTTGCTTGGGTGCCGCTGGTTTCGGCGGCGGCGCAGATGGTACGCTAATACCCGCAGGAACGAATGCTGGAATCCAGCATGAGAGACTAGTCGCACTGTCAACGGCCAAAACAAACTCACCTCCCCGACTCTGCCTATCTCGCAAGATTTCGCCCCACTGGTCGTCAGTAATGCCCAGAGCCTGACGCGAAAATTCAAGGAACTCGTCCTCTTCCTCTCCCATATCGACTTCGATGTCCCCAACTACCTGCGGACGCTCGTCTTCTTCCTCATCAACCTCTTCATCTTCCTCGTCAGTTTCGTCGTCGGAATCGACCCCATCGTACTTGTCTCGCGGAATAATGGGCTCGCGGATCGGTTTTGTGCGAGGCTCGGTGGCTGCGGAAGGTTGTTCGACATCTTCGACCTCCTCCACCACATCCATCTTGACAGTCGCCGGCGCGACCTTTTGGGAGTTCTCGTGGAAAGACGCGGGCATTTGACCGTATTCAGATGGTTCGATGCCAGGGACCAGTCTGTCCATGGCGGCTTGTCGGGCTGCAGGATCTTCTTCTTCTTCAGACTCGGACTCGGACTCGGTCAAAGGTTCGTCGCTAAAGTCTTCATCCTCCGACATCTCTTCGCCTTCGCTATGGGAGATCGTAAGAAAAATGTTGGCCCCAGAATCAATTAGCTTACTCGTCAAACGTCGCGCCCTCCAAGTCGCCTTTTCCTTCAACAAACGCTTCAACCTTAGTGGCGAGGTTTTTGAGTCGCGAGGCCTGTTCCGAAGCGACACGATCTTCGGCAGATTGTTCCTCGTCTCCGTCGACTTCCATAATACTTTGCTGCTGCTGTTTCTTAGAGCTCGGGCCCATCGTCGTCTCCAGCATATTTTCAAAGTCTTGGGCGTCGACGTTGAGCCACGTATCGCTATCTTCGTACACATCTGTCGAAGGAAGGCCGTCGGCGGGGGTCTGGGAGATCGCTGCCGTGACGAGGGAGGCGAACGAGGGACGCGTGGCATCACTTGGAAAAAGACCCAAGTTAGATTGATTCGGGGTAGAAGGGGCGCTGCTCACTCCTCTCGTTGAGTCGCCAAAAATGTGTCGGCCGCCTTGTCCTCGAGCTTGGCCCAGAGCTGCGATCCTTCGATCTCGCCCCGGAAGTAATCGACCGACATGAGATTTTGGATATATTTTATGTATTGCGGGTTTCGCCGCAGTGCATCTTTTTTGGCTTGGGCCTGGAACGAATTCAGTGTTGGTCGCAAGCGAGGGAGTTATAGATAGGAACTTACGGACGACTGAAGTGCATCTGAACTGTTGCTCGAGGGATCTATTCTCCCTTTGCTTTCTTGAAATAACATTTCAAAGCCGACGGCCTGGCCGCTATAAGGAAACGTCGTTGGAATCAGAGAAAGAGTATGGGCTCACAATTTTCATGCCGACGTCCCGCCACCTCCATTCATCGGACCCTTCATTCGCTTTCCACTGCCCGAATACTTTCGGGGGGAAGAACTTCTGGCCGAGCAATTGCGCGTATGAGGTTCTTGTCATCTTCACTGTCCTAAGAACGCTCGGTTCTGGAGGAAAACGCGACATGCGGTGTGCAGCCTAGAAGCAAAAAAAAAAAAATGAGACTGGGGAGGCGATATATGGCTCAACAAAATTACACGGAGCTGGATGGCATCGCGCGTATAAAACGTCTCGACCGGTTTCTGGATCAGAGACGGATCGGAGGCCAGCGCACGAGCAATGTCGGCGGGGATGTATGCCTTGGTGGCGTGGACGTGGTTTCTCGCAGCCGCGGGGTATCTGAGCAACAAATTGTAGGACTCGGAGGAAATAGATAAGAAATTGACACCGTACCCATTCGTGCGTGCCCAGACGGCATTTTGGACAGCAGTCGAGGCAAGGGTATCAGCTGATTCATCGCGAAGAACTTTCAGCGCGTCCTCGACGCAAATAAAGTCTTCTTGATCGCCCTCGTCCTCATCGTCGCTGTCATTTCTCCCAGGCAGCTTGCGGCGCGGGTGCTTTCTAGACGGCGGAGAGACGTGTGAGAGAGGTATTATATGGAGCTGGGAGCCGTAGATCCAGACCTGCGGATCGATGATGGAATAAATTGCAGGGCAGCGTTCGAGCAAGGAGACGGCGGCGCACCCTGTTCTCGGAATTAGTGGGGGTGATCCACGTCGGGAGCGCGTCTGCGGCCTCGATGAGCAGGAATTCGCCGTCTGAGTCAAACACGCTGGTTTCGTTGAGTTGGTTCGCATAGTTTCGGGACGGACGCGCTTTACCTGATGGCCATGTCCCATTTGGAGCTGACTTGCTTCAAGAGCCATACGGTGCACCACTCGTCGTCGACACAGTCCCCGACGCGCATCCGCCCCTCGAGAAAATACTCTTGCGCGTCAGGCCGCGAGACGACTTTGAGCTCAAACGCATCGCGGTGCCACAGAAAGTCGGGAAGGAGGAGATCGACCCAGGCAGAGATGCACGCAGCAAAGGAGGTGACGGCGGCCTTGTCAGACAATTCCGTCGTCGGATAGAGGGCGTATTGGAGGGTGTCCTCTGAGATTGCGGGCGGGCGATTGAAAATGTCCATCGGAGCTGCAGCCAAGCTTGCTGAAACATTATTTCCTTTCCTGGACGCCCATGAGCTCCTCCACCAAGAATCGGACGCTGCTCGCCGTCATCGGCGACGAGGTCCGTCAGCACCTTAAGGGCGATATTCTCGCTGAAATCCATAGGACTCGATTACTGGGCTGCTCCTGGCCGGCATCGGACATATAAATGAGAACCAGAAGAAGAACTTTCTCGTCGTCGATGCAAGTGGGTGCGACCAACTTCGACCTTGGAGTGTTCTAACCAGCACCGCAGAGACCCAAGTGTCGACGATAGAGGCCGCATTCCAGGAATTCACCGAGCGGAAGGATATTGCCATCCTATTGATCAACCAGCATGTAGGTGATGCCAATCGCTCCCGCAGCTCGTCTCAAAGTGGGCTCTAGATCGCAGAGAAGATTAGGCCGACTGTAGACAGGTACCAGCAGGCCTTCCCGGCTCTGCTCGAGATCCCGTCGAAAGACCATCCATATGGTGCGCCTAAACACCCCTTTCTCAGCGTATCTGACGTTCCGCAAGACCCGTCCAAAGATTCGGTCCTCAAGCGCGTGCAGAAGCTTTTCGGAGAGTAGTTTATTGTATTAGACGCGGTTTCATTTGCATGGACATAATGTACTACTAATACATCTCGCGAAAGAGTCGTGAGTTTGACTATACATTGGAGGGTTACGAATTCCAGCGCATGACTGGCTCGTTGTCGCGAACGCCGGGGGTTCGTTCGACAAAGACGCGCAAAGGGTTTCGTGCTCGTGAGTCTGGGAAGAGTTTTCGAGGATTCAAATCTGGCGAATGTGCACGTACTAGGCAGCTCAACGATGATGTACCGTAGGACGAAGTGTCCCTGGTTATTCTACGCAACAATGAGCTTACTTTGCAAATGCAGGAACCGACTCACTTTGACAAAGTTCACGTGGACTTCGCCTTCAGTGAAGGTTCGCTCAGGTGCTTCGGGATGAGATTCCACCAGAGGTGTTCCTCGTGGCCCGCGCAGGGAGGCAAACATGCCCATGAATCCACCTCCGGATTCCTCCTTCCGTTCAGCGTTCTTTGTTTCCGTTGACCACGTATCGGCCTGCGGTGGCGGCGACGGAGCACCACTCAGGAACTTGAACGCCTCTTTTGACCGCTCCCATGCGGCCAAGGCAGAGTCCTCGGTCCACGCTATCAGGTCGTCCATCGACAGGGACAGTTTATCCTGTGTCCAGCTTGTTATGGATTCGGACCAGGAGGCTTTTGGGGGCTCGCTCTGGAGATAGAAGTTTAAAAACATGTGTTCTCGCCCTGTCGCGTCGACACGCAAAGAGGAAGAAACATGGCGGTTGCGGTGTCGCGGTCGGACAGCTGCTGGAGGTTCGAGATAAAAACGAGGGGGTCCGTCCAGATATTTTGCAAGCTATTCAAGTTAATACTGATCAAACTTTCCGGGAATCACACCGACCTTCGAGGAAGCCTTTATGCGGTCACAAGCATCGCCGTATAAAACCGAAGGCGAATTTTTTGAGAACAGCTCGGAGGTCAAGCAGTAGATTAAGACCGCCGACAACCCAGCGCCGACCAGGATCACGCTCAGGTTGGTTGTGCGGGCGGTTGTTCGTTTTACTATGCTGGTTTGAGGGAAAACCAACTAGATGGGGAAATTGAGTTTACCTTTGCCCGCGGTACTGAGCTCGGACCACGGTTTGGGGATCTCTCCCGACTGCACGGCGGGCTGGCCGAGTCCCAGTCCGAGCTGGAAAGGACCCTTGTCCTGTTTTGCTGCATTCTGGTCGAGAGACTGGGAGAGAATGGAGGGGCCCGGATTGACGTTTCTGCGGGTCGCGAGAGTGCGGACTTGGGACCACAGGCGGGCAGAACACGGTCGACGGAGAAGAAGGTAAGGTAAAGCCATGATCGAACGTTGAAACAGCAGCAAATAGAAACCCAATCGAGCGACTAGCTTCCAAGTTCTCTTTTACATAGTTGTCCTTGACACCATCCTGACCAACAGGCTTGCTGAGAGTCTGTGCGTTGGGTAACAATTCGTTCTATCATTTCCAGAACCTAACTCTATCACCAGGTCTTCCCCGCAATGCCCTCCTTTTTGTCCAAGGTTTTCGGACGCAAGAAGGATGATGCCTTGAAGACCGACCGTCCCCCGAAGCGTCCCTCTTCTGACGCTTCGCTGCTCGAGGGCAAGTTCGAGGCAGTCCCCACGGTCCTCACTCCCACAACTCCTCGTTTCGATCTCCCGGGCGACGAAAAGGAGAAGGATCTGTCCAAGGGTAAATCCGTGCGCAATCACACTGCGGCGCGTGGGAGGGATTTAGACTACCACCTCTCGCTGAGCCTCCCCGGGCCAAAGGAGGAGTCCAGCCGTGCCCTTGGGGTGGTGTTCGAGGCGGACCCCGACGCTCAGATTCTGCTGCCAGAGTCGGTCATTGCTGAGAGGCGGTTGAGTCCACTGGAAGCATTTTTGTTGGTCCAGGCATGCTCTCAGGTCATCACTTCGCGCGGTGCGTCGTCTGTGTATCCGTCTCGCTACATCTTACGATTCTTACAGGGTTGGAGACCCTCGGTATCATGATACCACACTGGTATTCCGCCTCTCCTACCGTTCAGCGGAAACTCATATCGCTCTTTATCCAATCGCTGGCCTTGAAGAGCCCGATTACCACCCTCTCTCCCACCGCGTCCTCCCCCGTTTCCGCTTTCGAGTCGGAAATTAATGCCACGCGCTCCCCGCACGACGTTGCCGCTGTTCTTAGATGGGGCCTCCGGCATCTTCAACTGGACGGCGCTTCATTCGGCAAGGACGACCAATGGTACGGCCAATTCCTAAAGGACGAGAAGGCTTCGCAATACCCTGCAAAGGCGTTTAGCGAGAAACTCGGTCCTTTGCTACCACCGGCAAACCTCCATCTCCTCACCGCCACCCTCGAAATATTCTCGAGCCTCGCGGCTCACGCAGAGGAAAACAGTATATCCGGAGGCAAGCTCAGCAAGATGCTTGGTCTGTGGCTTCTCGCTGCCCCACGCGTCGCGGAAGGAGACGACACTCTCACTTTCTACGCAAAGTGGGAAAAGTGGGGCCGTATCCTGGAGCATCTGTTTTTGGCTAGAATCCGGTTCGTGCCCCCCGTTGCGTCCTTTCGTACTTGAATAATCGCTGGTTCCATAGGGATGAGGCAGCCGATCACAGGATACCGACGCGGCTGGCGGAGCTGGTGAAGCACTATCCCTACGCGAAATCCGCGTCCCCAGACGCAGATTTGGCATTCTTGCCCTCCCCGCGCTCTTCTACCCGGCGGCACGATGCGCTTTTCGTCTCCATTGAAACCCAGGTGCCCTCGACAGAGTCCAAGAGACATAAAAACCATCCTCTTCGACTCATCGCAGACGCGCTCAAAGCGTCAACTAAATCGCGACCGTCTACCCCTGATGCCACCCCCAATGGCCACGCGTCGTCCGAGGCCGAGCTGTGGGAGTCACTGAAGAAGCACGTATCAATCACAGACGCCGACTCGGAATCATACCCCGGGTTGAGCAGTCTATTCGCCGACGAAACAATCCGTTTCCTATCGCTTATTCCCACGACGGCGGAGCTCGAGGCGAAAGCCTCAGAACCCTTCACCCTTTTCCTGCCTCAGAGCATAGTAGGACGGCGGAGGAGCATGTCCTTGGGTGATCGCGATGCAGCCGTCGCCGCCGCCGCCGCCAATGCCCACAGCAAAGCTGCATCCTCGTCCACCTCCGACACGCATGGTACACCCGCCACAATTTCTGAGGAACCGATTGTGGTTGATTGGAGCCAATTTTCCACCTCGGGATTCTTCTCCGAAAACAGCGCAATTGATTCCAAGCTAGCATCGACTCTTTTGGACAACAAGGATGTCGAGGTGACAATTCCGCGGAAACCCAGCGCGAGACGCAAACTTCCGCCGGCACTCATTCCTTTGCCGTCTTCCCGGGGTAAAAGTCTCGACCTGTCTCCCATCAAGGACAAGGGCCCGGAGACAGAAATTAAACAGGGCAAATCCAAGGCTACAAAGTTTGCAATTGTGGAGCTGGATGAGGCCTTTATTGATTTCTGGAGCGACGCCCTCCTGGATCCCATTTCCGCGGACTGGCCCGGTTTCGTAGTGTGCAAAATTAAATCAACCGTCCCTGCTCTGAATGCGGCGGATAACAAGCGGATCGGGTGGTTGATCATCGAGCAGCGGTTCGTCACACCAAAGCCAGCTTACACTCCGGCGGCGATTGTCGCGACCCCCGAGAATGTTGCGCGACCGCGCCCTAATTCCCCCAAGCCATCCTTCGCGTCCGACACCAAGAGCACGAAGAAGAATAGGTTCAGCTTCTTCACCAGCATCAGCAGCTCGTCGATCTCTACTACCTCGACGGCCAAGACCGACTCGACCAAGGACAAGAAGAAGAAGGCTGGGAAAGGACCGAAGATCGGGGAGATGGGCGAGATCTTGAAGGAGGAGGAGGAACCGAGCGCATCGAGCAGTGGAAAGAGTAATGGTGTGTCGGCGGCGGAGGTTGCTGCTGTTTCTGTCGCTGCTGTTGCCGCTGGAACCGCCGCTGCCGTGGCTACCGCTCTCCCGGAGACGCCGAAAGCGGAGGAGCCAGCGCCCGCGACGCTTGTCAAGGACGCCGCCAATGCCCAGGTTGAACCGGCTCCTCCAGCTGCGGATGAATCGCAACCCACTGCAGCGCCTGATGTGACGCACTCTCTCGTTGAGGATGTGGCCGAGGCACAGGTCCCTGAATCTACCGAGCCAGCGCCTGCCGTCGCGGAATCTGCTGTCGAGACACCCGTTGTCGAGAAGGCCGCCGAGGTTGAACCAGCGGTTCCTCCGCCCGTTGAGCCTGTCGCCGAAGCCGAGCCGGAGATCGTCGCGCCACCTCCCGTCGTTGAGCCGGAACCTGCCCCGCCTGTCGTAGAGGCGGCGCCGGAACCCAAGGACATCCCCCGTGAGCAGAGAGTTAATTATGTCGTTCTAAACCTGTTGCTGACACTCGTCCAGGACCGGAGCCTGCTGTCGAGGCTCACGCGGAGGCAGACGAAGCCGCGCGCGTGGAGGCGGAACGCCTCGCAGAGGCTGAGCGCGTTGCCGCGGTTGAGGCTGTCGTCGCTAAGCAAAAGGCTGAGGAGGAGGCACAGGCTCGGCTGGAGGAGGAGCGTGCGGCGAAGGAGCGACGTATCCAGGCGGAAAAGGATCGCATCGCAGCCGAGGAGGCTGCCGCCGCCCAAGCGCTTCTGGCCCAGCAAGCAGCTGAGGAAGCTGAGCGTGCTCGGTTGGAGGCCGAACGTTTGGCCGAAGAAGAACGGCTGCGGTTGGAGGAAGCGCGTTTGGCGGAGGAGCGCCGCGTTCAGGCCGAAAACGAGCGGATCGCTGCAGAGGAGGCTGCTCAGGCGCTTCTCGCCCAGCAAAAGGCAGAGGAAGAGCGCATCGCGGCTGAGGAAGCTGAGCGCGCTCGGCTGGAGGCTGAACGTTTGGCTGAAGAAGAACGCTTGCGGTTGGAGGAAGAGCGTTTAGCGGAGGAACGGCGCGTTCAAGCGGAACAGGAGCGGATCGCTGCAGAGGAGGCTGCCGCCGCGCTTCTTGCTCAGCAAAAGGCCGAGGAGGAGGAACGCACAAGGCTCGAGGCGGAACGTCTTGCCGCCGAGCAAGCTGAGCGGGAACGCATCGCCGCCGAGGAAGCTGAGCGAGAACGCGTCGCGGCAGAGGAAGCTGAGCGTGCTCGATTGGAGGAGGAGCGTCGCGTCCAGGAGGAGAAAGAGAGGATCGCTGCGGAGGAGGCTGCCGCCGCACTTCTTGCTCAACAGAAGGCAGAGGAGGAGGAGCGCGCGCGCCTCGAGGCGGAACGGATTGCTGCGGAGGAGGCCGCCGTTGCCAAGCGAAAGGCCGAGGAGGAGGAGCTCGTCAGGGTCGAGGCTGAACGACTTGCCGCCGAGCAAGCGGAACGGGAACGCATTGCGGCCGAGGAAGCTGAACGAGCCCGTCTAGAGGAAGAAGAACGGCTAGCCAAAGAAAAGGCCGAGGAGGAGGAACGCGCGCGGCTCGAGGCGGAACGGATTGCAGCTGAAGAAGCTGCTCTCGCGAAGCAAAAGGCCGAGGAAGAGGAGCGTGCGCGACTTGAGGCAGAACGTATCGCCGCCGAGCAAGCTGAGCAGGAACGCCTCGCAGCTGAAGAAGCTGAACGCGCCCGCCTGGAGCGCGAACGCTTGGAGGAAGAGGAACGGCTTGCCAAGGAAAAGGCTGAGGAGGAGGAACGCGCGCGGCTCGAGGCGGAACGGCTCGCCGCCGAGGAAGCTGAGCGTGAGCGGCTTGCTGCTGAGGAGGCTGAACGTGTTCGGTTGGAGGAAGAGCGTTTAGCAGAGGAACGGCGCGTTCAAGAGGAGAAGGAGCGACTTGCTGCGGAGGAGGCCCTTCTCGCAAAACAGAAGGCAGAGGAGGAGGAGCGCGCACGGCTGGAGGCGGAGCGGATTGCGGCAGAGGAGGCCGCCCTCGCCAAGCAAAAGGCTGAAGAGGAAGAGCGCGCAAGGCTCGAGGCGGAACGCGTCGCTGCTGAGCAAGCCGAGCAGGAGCGCTTAGCAGCCGAGGAAGCTGAACGGGCCCGTCTGGAGGAAGAGGAACGACTGGCCAAGCAAAAGGCTGAGGAAGAGCACGCGCGTCTTGAGGCGGAACGGGTTGCAGCAGAGGAGGCCGCCCTCGCCAAGCAGAAGGCTGAAGAGGAAGAGCGTGCAAGACTCGAGGCTGAACGCGCCGCCGCCGAGGAAGCCGAGCGAGAACGGCTTGCCGCCGAGGATGCCGAACGCGCGCGACAAGCAGAGGCGGAGCGCGTGGAGAGAGAACGCCTGGAAGCTGAAGCGGCGGCCCCTCCCGCTGTACGTTTTTCTCATCCGTTCAGGCAAAAGCTTTGGCTAAGTTTAAAACAGGAACCGGAAGTCATCATCGTCAATGACGAGCCCGTCACCGTTGCAGACACGATTCCCGAGCCTATTGCGACGCCTGTCGAAGAAACCGAGTCAGTGCCGATTGCGCCGGAGCCTCAGCATGCCGATGGCGAGCTCCAATTCGACACCACGGCGGAGGTGATTGGCAGCGGGCACGTTGAACCGCTGCGGGAGCCAGAGGCGGCTAACGATGCGCTCGTTGACCTTCCGGCGGTGCCCGTCGTCGAAACCCGGCCGGACTCGGTGGGCGGGTCTACTGCGATCACGCACCTTGAGCTCGCCCCAAGCTCTAAGGTTGATGGAGAGGCGGTAGATGGAATGCTCCCAGGCGGGGAGACCGTTGGTCCGCAGGCCGCGTTGAGTATTGCGGAAGAGTCTGCTGAAGAAGACGCTCCCGCGCATGGTTCGTAATTGTTTCACTCGCCCACCACTGCTATCGTTGACGAGGCGCACAGAAACGAACGGTAACGGAGACAGCCCCGAGGACGCAGACAAGCCAGCCGAATAAATGTCTCGTCTTTGACGTCCATATACCCAACAAACGCCTTTCAAAAGATCTATACCTATCTAACAGATCTATACCTCTCACACCACACTCACTCGCACACTGTCATTAGACATGCAACTGACTAATTCTCGTTTGGATTCCTGTTCATATATGCACTTGGTTGGGATACTCGGATTACTCGACGGAGGAGGGGAAGGGTTGCTCGCTTTTTATCAAGTGCTGCAGTCGCTACTCATATATTACTAGTATTTCATGTCTTCACCCGCACATTCCTTAATTCATTTCTATCCTGGATTCGCTGCATATCTGAGATGTTTTTCTCACAGCAAAGAAATCTACCAGAATTCCATGATCCTGGGTGGGCGACCAATTGTATCTACTGCAACGAAAACCAAGTCGAGATGATTCGGCCTGTGTTCGTACAGTACACACACACATCCAGAGATGTGAGCGAAAGCCTTGCATTGAACGATTAATTGGTTTTATTTTTTCAGCGAGTCTCGAAAGTCTCCAGGCGGGCCACGGTGGTTTTCTTGAGCTACAGCAAAATGTCGTATTGAGTAGATCGCGACAAAAGGAAGAGGACGAACCGGAGGGCTCGGGCCATTGCCGGCAAAATAATAGAGCAGCAGCTCTGTTGCGACCCAGTTGTTCTGGACAGAGCCGAGGTCGCGGAAGATGATGGGCCTAGGCTGGCCTGAGACCGGCGCGGGAACGTAGAGGTCGAGCGAGGCGTGCTTCGCGAGAGGACTGTTGGGGAAGAGGGTCTTCAGTGCGCGCATGGGGGCGGCTACGGCCTGGGCATCGTCCTGGGAAAGGGCGCCGCGCTTCTGGGCGTCAACAAGACGCCCCTGGAGCGCTCGCATGAATGCGTCGCGGAGGTGTGTGTATGATGTAGTGCGGGTGGGGACGATGCGGAGGAGGACAGCCGAGTTGCGGACTATATGTTCGATTTTCTCGTCAGAAGACATGGCTGCGGTAATTTTGAGGCCGGGCGAGGCGAGGTCGGCGTAGAAAGCAATGGAGTAGACCTGAATGCCCAGAAATGAGACGGTGCGCACGCCGAGGCCTATCAGCTCAAGCGGCGCCGTTTTAAACTGGCTGGGCACTCGTACTGTCCGCGGGAACGAGATACCGGAGTCGGGATCGACCACTGAGTCGGAATCGAGGTGTATCCGAGGTAGCAGCGCATATAGACCGAGTCCTGCCAACGCCATCCGACGCGACCTTGTAAGTGCAAGGGAGGCCATTTAACGGTGTGGTGGTGCCAACAGAAGCGGATGCCGTAGCCTCCAAAATTATTCCAGCAAGTGTTATTATAGGTCTAGGCTGGTCTAAAAACGCGTAGATGTAAGCTTTGTGCTCGTCGGACCTCTCCTGGAGGTCTGTCAGATTCCGCGTGCGACGGGCGAAACCAATGCACGCTCTCCGGCAGACCGTCGCCAGGACAGGGGAAAATGGACTGACGCGGTACCCACAGAAAACCACAGGCGGAAGCGGGTGGAACAAAGAGCGAGAAAGGGAGAATGCCTGCAAACAAGACGACGCGTCTTCTACAGTGACGCGCGAGGCAGAGAGCAACTGCTGTTTACCGGTGTCTTGTTTCCGGGCCGGTCCGGCAAAAAACCCTTGCCTTGCCAAATCCTTGCCGACCACCGCTTTCCCAATTTGGAAAGCCGGCGGAGGCACTCCTACCACAATGGATGGCAAGGACTGTTCTGATGTCCAGACTTCCAAGGGTATTCTAGCACTCCCGCTGAAAGTGCTGGAGCACACTCTCCTCTTCTGCCATCCCCGCGATGTCGCCCGCTTTTCAAAGACCTGCCGTTTCGCCTTCCACCTCGTCTATCGCTCCGCAGACCAGTATTTCTGGCGGCAGCTCTTTATCGTCCTCTTCGACGATCCTCGTCACGGTGTGCCGCCATTCCGTGCTGATCCCTCGTCCTATGATTGGAAGGGGCAATTGGTGCGTCGAATGAAGGCAGAGCGGGATACGTTCGCCGATGCAGGTGACCGCGGGTCTGCATTGGAAACCTTTGTTTCCGTAGCAGAAGAGGCCCTACCCATATCTAGAGTCTCCGACGACCCTCCTGCTAGCCGCAACGTCGGATGGCTGGACAACATTCTCCGAAATTCGGACCTCCTCAAGGCTTCGTTTTCTCCGCATGAAGCTCAGTTTGGGGACAGAATAAAGGCATACATGGCTCTATCCTTCATGAAAGAAGACGACGGCGACGAAGCAGCTCTACGGGATTTGCGAACGCGGTCCAGATGCATTGTGTATGATTTACGAAATTACAACGACGGGAACAACTGGGGACCCTACCTGCTCGACGGGACAATCAACTGGACACACATTGACTCTATTGTAAATGTTGTGGCATCAAATCTACGCGAACAACCTTCAAAGTACATTCCAAGGCCTCCGGTTGGGTTACAGGCCGTCCGCGCTTATTCCGCCCCGGGGGATTATACTGGTCCGGACTGGGCGGGTGTCGAAGGCAAATATTATTTCTTGCTTTCACCGACTAAAGTGTGGTAACTGTGTTGCAGGTACTTGGCAACGATATGTGTGCTTTATGGATTACCGGCAAGTATCAATAGGTCGTCCATATCCACGAACTGATTATGAGTTGTGCACAGCGATCTCTTTGGTACGTAGTCTACCCTCCCCAATATTCTTACGCTCATCCTCCCCGTTATCAGCATTTAATGTTAGTCTTCTCTCGAGGTATCTTTTACAACTGTCTGACGACCGCACCTTCGCCAGTTTTCGGGTTCTCATGAAGGACCAAGGAATCCATCGTTCTTTTCGGACAGAGGATTTCGTGAAGCTACCCGCCTCATCGAGCTTAATATCCACCTTATTCCACCAGAGAAGCTGCGGATCAAATTCCCTAGCGGGGAGTCGCCCCACGCTCACCCGCTGTACGAGACCTTGTATATCTCTGGCACTTCTCGTGATGCTTCCACTGGTGACGAAGCCATCATTCAGGGCTTTGTGCACATGGGCCGAGATAATATCCCCAGGTGGCGACTTGTGAGTCATTCTAGTATATGGCACAAACCTCCAACTGATCTATGAAGACGTCCATACACGATGGGCAGCCACAGTGGTGGTATGAAGTTCTCTGTCACCCTATCATTCACCAGCTAAACCGTTTCGTTTCAGTTCTGAAGGCGCTCAGATCGGTAATGTGGGTAGCGCGATTGGGGTGGCTGGAACATGGTCGGCCTTCAATCATGGAGATGGTGGGTACATGTCTTTTACATGCTATAAATTGCTCACCGGTAAATCGTGGTGAAGGTGACCCGGTTGGGTAAGAATTATTTGCAGCGCTTATGGTAACGCTAACACCCGGTGCTTTCGTTTATCTTCAGACCTTTCTGGTTCTGGAAAATCGCGTAGGACGCTATCTCTATTCTCCGACTCAATATGCTTTCTTCCATCACATACGCGGTGCTGGCAAAGTTACATTTCTTATTTAAATTGTACAAGCGTATCAATATGGAGGATACAGTTTCACAATGTTTTGCTGAAAAATTCGGCAAGCCTGACGGAGAGGGAGAATGGTGTGACATCGTAGTCGTTGCATTCAGGCAGGGATCGTACCTGGTATACAATACCGCGTCTCGCTCCGTTCGTTCCTCACTAGTCCTCAATCCTCGAACCTTTCATTGCTAATTTGCTAATACAAGTTCTACGTAGCTTTCTAGACATACCGCTCGCAGTCCGCCTCATGTTCTGGGTCACGGGCGGGAAAGACTATCCCCGCTAGGATGACTGAAAAGACGAAATGGAATCAGAGCCAGAGAAACAACAGAGAACACTTTTGTCTGGCTGACAATGAATCTTCCCATGTGTTCGAGGATGGGTCGCCGGGCATCGGACCTTGCTTGGATATTCTTCATTTTTATGACGGATCGTTCGGCTCAGGTCTAGATGTTCAGGTTTAGAGATATGTATGGTAGGTAAGGTGTTACACTTACGCTTGTTTCTTTCGGGGGTACTGTAAGTAGAGTCAAGGCCTCAGCGGCGGCTTGCATCGAATCCTAAAGATGCTGTGTAGGGCGCTCAAGAACTGAGCGAGATGTCGTTTCCAAGAACCACTCGCGCTTCGCGGCAATTTCGGAATGCCTATTAGTTGAGGTAGCCGAAGAAGTGGGGCATACAGTGCCCTCGCTGGCAGAACAAGAAGAGGAAGATGGCATGGTGAATGCGTTGGAATGTTGGAATTATATCCGCAGTGACATGCAGTGTGACATGTTTCACCTCCATGTCTTCCCCAGTTTCACTACGCCGATTCACCTAGAAATGGACGGCAAAGAGGACGTACCAGCAACGGGAAAGACAGCGGTAAGGACGCATAGACGCGATGAGGAGGGAAGGAGACAAGAAGAGCTCGATGACAGTTCCTGGCAATATAGTCACCACGTGCCGGTCAAAGCGTTCTATCGCATCCAAAACAATGTTGGCTTAAAAGTATCTTGCATCAGCTCGCCCAGGAACGCTCGGTTAATGTAACGGTTAGGTAGGGTTAAGTGGACTTGAGAGCTTGGGTCATGGACTCAGCTTCGCGAGTCGGGATTCAGTCTCCAGAGAAACCGCGCCGTATATATCGACATGACATGATTACTAATAACTTGTATTCCAGGATCGTGGACGAGAAAATATATGGGCACGATGATCTGAGTTGGCCAAGCATTACTTTCAGAGTGCGCTCGAGACCGCCGAGACGAGAAGCTGTCCATCACCTCAGAAGTATGCGCCGGGTTGCCTCATTACGCTGTCCATCGAAAAAGCGGATACACCTTTCCATAAAACAACAGGGAAGCGTTCGTCAGTTCGGTCTTTGGTCAGAGCATCAGGGTGGTCGAGAGAAATCTTGCAGTACATCAAGAGCGAAGTAAGGCAGCGAAATTGCGCCAAAACTTTACACGCAGCAGTCAGCAGCAGGGGCGGCACTTGGACTGGTACTCAACTAATTGAACGTGCTGAGTCTCCATGATTGAGCCGACATTGCGGCCATATTGGACCCGGCGTCACCGGTGTTCTGCAGAATTGTAAGCCTGACTTCCCCGTCGTCGACCACGGTGTTTATAAGAGTCAACAAGGTCCGCCGCGGCAGGCAGTGGATTTAAAACGCAAGGCGAAGCGGATCGATTCTTCTATTCCTTCAGCCACGCACCTATGCTCCTTTGACCCAGATGATACTGTATACGCTGGTCGAGCATGAAGTTTCGAAACAGACTTGGGTGGCGGATCAGCCGTCGGCTTGAGCCGAACCGTCCCCCACGTGTTATAATCAATCTCTCGCTGACGCGTCCAGGCGCGACGCGTAAGTGCTCTCAATCCCTCAAGTAAGCACCGCTGGCTGTGTGACCGAATATGGCCTCTCTCTCGACCACATCGCCCGCAGAAACACCCAACATGGACGTAGATGATGTTGAAACCGACAACGATTACGCCGCCTTTCAGACCTACATCGATGCTGCACCCTACCCCCGGGCCTGCGAGTCCCCTCCGGAAATG
Source organism: Mycena albidolilacea (assembly GCA_029282495.1). Classification (NCBI taxonomy): domain Eukaryota; kingdom Fungi; phylum Basidiomycota; class Agaricomycetes; order Agaricales; family Mycenaceae; genus Mycena; species Mycena albidolilacea. The sequence goes on along the minus strand of JARIHO010000008.1, from coordinate 1,815,091 downwards.
CTTGCAAAGCTCAACAATATAATCGATAAAATGCATGTCTGTATCAAGGCGAAGAACTGGATCGTGTTGTCTACCTGGGATGGCGTTCTCGAATGCTGGCTGCTCATGCGCTACCCTATTCCTAAACCCATCCGCGCAAAGCTCGTGCGCTTGTACTACGAGCTGATATTACTTCCCGGAATCGAGGCTCGGACCTGTCGCAACTGGATTCATATGTTCAATCGCGTGCTCGCGAACAAACCGGGCAACCGCAAGCTTGAACCTACGGACCTCCAGCTCCCATGGCAGCCCCTCTGGCGAATCGTCAAGAAGGAACTCTGGCCATCGGGTCGGAAGCGCAGCGATCTTGGGTAAGTTGCCACTCCCTCAATATATCTGTCTCTGACTCCCGACAGCGGCCGTAATATGATTAATCTGGTGTTGTTCACAGCAGAGCGCGCTAAACCGTATTTTCCTGCCAGCGAGATACCCGAGATGCTCGCCACCTTCTTGCCTCTCGTTACCCGAGACGTCCGTTTCCCTCGCTTTCATTACGATTTGACTACTGACGACTTGCAGACGTTGGTTGGAATGTTCCCGGTTTTTGCGTCGTTTTTACCTCCCACGCACATTCACCTGTACCTCCCCACTCTACTCGCCCTTTCCCGGGCATTCAATTCCACTATCATCGACGAGCGTATTCTCGAGCTCGCAGGCGATCTGTCTGAAGAACACGTCTCTGGTGCGGCCGGCCCTGCAGGCGCGGAAGGTAGCGCCAAGTGGAAGGACATTGGGATCTGGTCTGAGTCTGACTGGAATTTCCTCGTTGGCAAGGGCTTAACCTCCATGGGTCCGTGTGTTTTGTCTATAGACACGATTACCTTTCTCATTTTTCTCGCAGACGTCCCAGTGGGGACTAATAGGGTATGCCCATATCATTCTGCCTGCGGTTCATTTTTCACGTCGTACAGAATGCCTCCACAACCTCCTCACACGCCGATAATCAGCAAAAGTGGGCCCTGAGGATAAAGAAGACCATTAGCCGGCAACGTTAGTCACTTCCCACTGAAGTTCCTTTGTTCCGTCTAATAGCCTTGATTTAGAATCGCTTGCGAAAATGCTGGTTTATTCAATGGCGGTTGATGGGCCGGCGCGCACCAGTTTAGCAGCTACGCCGCGGACTACAGACGAGAAACTCCCACAGCCGATGGGTTTTGTCGCCGGTTCGAAAGCACTAGACACCCTCGACCGTCTGATCACCAGTACCGAGTCGTTCTTTCATCCGTCTAACTCGGGCCCGTACACTGTTGCGGTAATTCGAATTAAATACGTTTTGATTAACCTCTGATCATCATCTAGCTGACCTCCTTTGTACAATACCTCACAGCATACTTCTGCCAGCGTATGCGTGAGGAGGAACAAGCGTCATGTCGGACCCCAATTGTAGGTCGAACTCGTGTGCCTGCAACCCATACTAATTAACGATGCAGGCGCAACGTCTGACGCCCGCCATCCGGCGCGCTTTTGTTACTATCTTGCGCACGCCCGCGCTTCTGGCGATGTTCTCAAAGGACCCCGTCGCAATGAGTTGTGCCCAATCCACACTGCGCGCATTGGCTGTGCTTGAACCGAGTCTCCTCATGCCCGAGCTGCTCGAGCGCGCATACAGCGGGCTCGAGGTCGTAAACGAGACCCACCGCACGACGGCGGTGCTGACGATGCTGAATGCCATCGCGCGCACGCTCGTTTCTGAGAAGCTGTGGTTTGGCGGGCAGAAACACCTCGTGCCGTTGCTGGAGTTGTCCATTCCTGGGATCGATTTGAACGACCCGGTCAAGACCAGCTGCGCGACGACGTTTATCGTTGCGGCGATCCAGCACGTACGGATCGGGGACCTGTCGACGCATACATCGGCGCTGCCGGCGTATGATGAGGAGATGATGGACGTGGATGCGACAGATGCGGATGAGGATGCTGCGCCGTTCCCGACTGGCACAGAGTTAGGGCAGCCAATACTCAGCCGAGATGAGGAGCGCACGCTCGTGCGAGACAGCACCGCGAGCTTTGCAGGTATGTTACATGTTCTGTTCTCCCGATACATTCCGTGTCTTACCGGATGATAGACTGGGTCACTTCTCTGTTCCGGCGTGTGCTCGCTCTTTACGAGAACTTGCCAGAGGAAGGCGGACGCAACAATAAGACCGGCGGCAAGACAGAGGAAAATACGCTGACCGCGATCAAGGCCATGATTGATATCGTGTGCCTGCACCTCTCAGACCATCTTTTCAGCCTGGTACTCCGGCTGGTGTATGAATATGGCACGACGAACGCAAAGTCGAATGCAGTCAAAGCGTTCGGGCAGCTCGTGGGGTGTCTAGCTCGGGTGCGACCCGAGGAAACCCTGGCGAAGTTTCTGCCCTACTGCATTGCGCAGGTTGAGGAGGAGCTCAAGCATGGTGCATCGAGTGTTCGGACCACATCCCAGAATGCTGCAGTGCCTTCGGATACGACACTGCATTGGAGTGAGCACTACTCGTCCGTTCTCAGCTTAATTTTGATTGTTTATTTTTCTACAGATATGGGAATCCTACGGGGATGCTTGGGCTACGGTGGGGCCGCGGTACTCAAACACAAGGATCAAGTTCTAGGACTGTTATCGCTGCTTGTCGACAAGACCAAGGGTGAACGTGGGTATAGCGGGACAGGGCGTTTGCTCTCCCGCCTACTGCACAACCTTGCAGGCGTGTACCCCATCAATAGCCGGTTTGTCAACACAAGCGAGTGGCAGGACCCAGGTTTGCTCGACCTTATTTTTTTTGATCTTATTTATTCAACTCCGATTAGCATTCGAGAAAGACCACAATGCCCAATGGGGCCGCTTCTATGAAGCGAAGGATGTCGTTGTCGAGTGGCATGGTGCGTATCACTCTGGCTTAGGCTTTTACACCTTCATTTCTGTATTCTCTAGTTCCGTCCGACGGCGAGATCGCTTTCGTTTTGGATATTCTGGATCACATCTTCAAACCGGCGCTCGATAAAGTTGAAGCCCTTCTGGAGACGACAACGAAGTGGGACGGTGCGGACCGCAACGACTTTTGTCGCTACTTGCACACATGCCGATCAATCTGGTCCGGCCTGCCCACCATTTATAAAGAGCAACCGAAGTCGGTCCCAAAGCCATTGCTCCGGGAGGATGTAGAGATTGCAGAACTCGTTGTGTCGCACCTCGATGTCGAGGCAGGATTCACCTTGACGGACCCCGCAGATCCGCGATACCAGAAGGTCGTCGCGCATCGGCTGCGCTTCGGCGATGTGGTGCAGCGCGCAGCGTTTGCACTGCGCCAAAACACCGGTGGCGAGGACCACATTGACGCGGTCATGAGTGTTGCGCGGTCCATAGACGTGTACCTATTGAGTTACGCCATGACGCGCGGTGCCATAGATGCGTTGCACAAGAATTACACGCAGGCGCGGGAGTAAGCGGTGTTTTTCTTCGTTGCTCTTTTTTTTTGATTCTTTGCTTTCCAGCGCAAATCGCATATGGTCTCAGCAGAAGGACAACTCGAGGCTGGTGTTCATTAAGCGAGCACAAATCTTCGCTTGCAATAGACTCTACATGCATGCACTTTACCGCCACCGCTCCGCTCTCGACGACAAACTCCTTGACGAGCTGATCGAGCTGTCACTCTCCCCATACACCAGAATCCGAAAGTACGTCGCATGCATTCCGCACCATATAGAATTGAGTTACTTATATGTGATCCCCTACAGGCAGGCTCAAGGCATTTTCCACAACGTGTCTGGCGTAAGTCTTTTGTAGGCGTTCATGCGAGCTGTTGATGAACTGTCAATTCAGTACTATTTGAGATCTACTCGATATGTCCTCCCAACCTTGCTTGGTGCGTTGAGCAAGGGCAACGATCCGGATCGCATGAAAGGCGCGTTGTACGTTCTCGGGAACAAAGGAATCAGTATGCTATTTCACTTTGTTTCTATTTCCTCCCGAATAATTTAATTTCTAGTGGGGTATGCCCTCGGTGGTATGTGCTTCGGACCATCCGTAAACTTTGTTTAAAATGTTTTGCAGATTTGGTGTACCAGGAACAATTATATTTATCACTGCTAGAATGCCAACACGAAGAGAAGGTTAGTTGGTGTCAGCTATTTCCCTTTTCTGTTTAATCTTAGTGACTTTTACCCCAGCCATCCGTCCAAAAATTAGCCAGCTCGGTGGCTTCAGACGCCGCCGCATATCTTCGAGAAGAATCCGCGCACACAGAAGCTTACTCGCTTGAAATTGCCCGGCTGGAGGATGCTATGGCATCTTTAGAAACAGAGTTCTCACCCTCAGTCACCAACCAGAAGCTTCTGGATGAGGCTGCAGCCAAGTCCCTTGTTCGTTTATCCCGGCGAAATGAGGGATATACTGCGATGGTAAAACATATCATCATGTGCTCGGTTCAGGCTTCCTAACCTAATGTCTTTTTAGGTGGCGTCGATCCTGGAAGTCGCAGTGCGACCGAAGACGCATGTATGTCTCGTGCCATTGTTCCAGTGAATCTTTCTAATGGCATTCATGTTCTTTGCAGTGGAGATACGTACAAATCGCATTGCGTTTTCTATCTGCTCTCCTTCGCCGCGATGTTGCTGCACCTCCCGGCGTCGCCCAGTTCTTCCTTGAGCACTCGATTAGCCCGCAACCCACGATCCGAACATCTGCTCAGCTGTACGTGATGCTCATTGCGGCTTCTCCGGGTAATTCAAACGCTCTCATGTTAGCGCGATCGTGAGGTTGAGTTCGCACATCAAAATGAGAACATACGCCACATCACCCGAGGAGTTGTGGTTGGACGAATGGAGTCACCCTCTGGAGAAGGTTGTCCATGTTACCGACCCCTCGGCTTTTCTGAAAAGCTTCGAGAATCCTGTGGACGCGACAGAGCAGTGAGTTGTTTGATGCTCCAACACCCGATCATGCTGAATGTTGGAGATAGAGCTGCGTATGTTGACAAAATTAATACGGGGTTCCTTCTGTGGTCTCCGACCGTCAAGGGTTACGCCCCTGTCGGCGAGGCTTCTGCGGTATCGTGGGAAGCGCCCTCGCAGCCTAGTTTGCGCGCCATCAGTGAACTGATACTGAAAGACGGGTATTTCGAAAAACTCGCCACGCTCTGGGGCCAGGAATCTGTCAAGCGTGGTGGCAATGTCGATTTAAGAGGGGATAATCTCGCGTATATCAAAACTCTTGGTTGGTTGGTTTCCCATTTTGTCTCTAGTTGTTACTGATGATGGCTTCGATAGCTAAGATGTTCGAACACGAAGTACTCGATGATATCTTGAAGGTCATCGATCCTTTGTTATCAGATTCTGATAAATTCAAGCAACGTGCTGGAGGTGAGTTTTCGTCTCCGCTTCTTCGGTCCTGTCCTCTCAACCTTGCAGCCGAATTTTTGGCCGGACTTTGGCGAGGTAATTACCCATTATTACCAAAACAAAACGCAAACATAATTCAATTATAGGCTCGAAACACTGGCAGAAGCCGTTGTGGGACAAGCTCTGGACATGGAGCATTGCGCGTTTGGATTTGGTATTCCCTCAAATCAAGCCGGATACCTTCCCATTCTGGCAAAGCGCAGTTTCTGTACGCCGGTAGCACTATTCACGTTCTTTTTTTACCTGAATTTCGCTTCTTTCAGAGTCAACTCCAAGAACGAGATCCCCGGCGCAACCAGCCCCTTATTGACTGGATCCTAGCGCTCCCGCTGGATTTCACCGGGGATTCCGCGTTCGAGAGTAAGCATAACTTGTATCTCATAATCCTCTTCTGACATTGGTTCCAGTGAGCAAATCGCTGTACATGTTCGGACTCGTGGCGGACGGTCTGGGAGTTCTCTTCCAGCCGAGAGCGGAAAAATCAGTGAATTTGCTGTTCGATAATGCCAATAACGGTTACAATGAAGTCCGTACACGCTTCGAGAGAATGAACCCTCACTTACAGGGAGCGATTCTAGATCCGGGCACATTTGTCCGCATACTTGCATGTCATCATCATCAGAGACCAATGGGCACCGACGTTCTCATCGGTGTCCGCGCTGGTGTCGGCGTGCGAGAACTCGGCGGATCCGTTTGGCACACGGTTTGTGTCTTGTTGTTTCCCGCTGTCGGGTCTTATTGATCTTGCACAGTGTTGCACGATACGGCGCGCGGGTCAATGAGATCCTAAGTAAGCTACCGAAGCTGAAAGAGGAGCGTCTTCCCCCTCCGCGCGTGAGCCAGTCGGAGTACGACAAGATTGGGTTGACGCGTAGGTGATGCGTTTTTTTATGTTGTCCATCTCACAAAATTCCTTCTGCAGTGCTGCAATGGATCTGGATCTCTGCTTACAGCTCGCATGCATCACTAATCTTCCCTTACGCTGTTCCCATGATGTGGGTGGTTTTCATCTAACTGGAAGTAACGAAGTAACCGAAAATCTAGGCCGGAGATTCTACGGATGTCAGAGCTAAACGACAGCTCCGACTTGCAAGTGTACAGCTCCGCTGTACTGTATGTGCTATCGGCCGTAGCGGTTCCAGACGTATACGTGCAAGACATTCTAGAGAACTTTGTCAGCGCGATCAAATCTTCGACTGTGATCAACTTCTTTTTTCGGACGGCTATTCCGTCGCTGATCCTTTGCTTTCTAGTCCTGGCGTATACGGCTCCATGCCCTCCCCGCACTGGTGGTGTTCTTCTACCGCAACCTGCTGTCAATCTCTGCTGAGGGGGTGAGCCGGGTGATGGACGTACTGCTCGAGTGCCTTGGGGACGAGAACGTCGAGGTGCGGCAGATGGCGTCGAAGGTGCTGTCTGGCGTTGTGCGGTGCTCGCAGCGGCAGAGCATCGTCCCGCTAAAGGTGCGCGGCAACAGGCCCACAGATGCCGTTTAACCTCTTTCATTTCATTCATTAATACTGAGCGCGGCCCTCTTCCATTTTAGAACCGGTTCCTCGCCTTGGCGCGCAAGACCACGCTGCCTGGCCGGCGGGACCCTGCGTACGCAGAGTCGCTGCGGGTGCTGCATAGTGCGATTCTGGGGCTGTGTGCGCTCATCGAGAGCTTCCCGTACTCGGTCGAGCCGTGGATGCCCGCACTGACTGAAGGTGCGTATCGTGGTTCCTTTTGACCCTGGACTGACGCGGCGACGACAGTGCTGGCGGCGCACGCGACGGATCCGCCTCCTATCTCCACCACGATACGGAACTGTGCTTCCGAGTTCAAAAAGGTGTGTATCGGGTGCTTCGAGAACGTAGGGACTTCTGGCTGACTGATTCCTTGCCGCGTAGACGCATCAAGTACGTATCGTCATTGTTTGATTCCATTCTTCGCGCTCGTTCCATCGGCGTTGCCATCCATCGACAGACGGAATGGAACGCGCGATGGGGCACAGCCTGGTTTTGATTAAATGCTAATCGGCGCGCAGGATACTTGGCATAAAGACCAGCTGCTGTTTGACGAGGACCAGCTGCAGAGTCTGTCGGCGATGCTTGTCGGGACATCGTATTGTGGGTGCAGTTTGTGTTGTTGGTTTCTCGAGTTGACGATGATTTGCCCCAGATGCGTGAAGAAAAGACAATTGGAAAGTAGAGATACGAGAACTCGGAGTGGAAATCAATGTTGGTGTACCATAGATACATTTAACTCTTTTACATATCCGGTTTCCTGGAGTATCGATGGGTGCGTCCCGAGACCCGGGTTTTCTTCACGCTTGCCGGTGTGAGTGTGAATGTGAACGTTGAAGGGGCAGGACAGATGTCAGTCAATGTCATTGATTTGCGAGGGAAAGGCGCCGGTCGATGAACTGGATCGACCCGGATAGTGCAGTCAGATGGGTGGGGTAGGCGTTGAAGGTTAATAATAGCAAGTAGGTTGATTCGAATCGTGGGCTGGGGAAAGCTAGATGGTGTGGAGCTTGGATGGCGGATCTTCCCCGCGGTTAGAATAAAATAACGAGCGGGCAATGAGTCGGAGAGAACACGAGGCATCAATTCAACCACTGATCCGGAGCGGGGGCATTTAATTGACGCGGCGGCCCAGTTGGACGATGAGGGGAGGGCGGGTGGCGGTGGGCGACGAGGGTTGGGGTTGGTGGTTGAATATTGGAATCTTGGACTGGGAAGTTTACTAGGTTGTAAGAAAGACTAGGAGCGAGTTGAATCGATTAGTTGGATTACAACACGTTGTGATCAAGTGTTTTTCAAGGCCTTGCTGCTTGTGGCTGGATCGCTTCGATTCCTACTTCTTAACCTCACCCAACACGCCCCATTCCCCCCCAGCCTCTCTCCCACAGGAGCCTCGGGTCTTCACGACGACTCACGCCTTATAATATCCAAAAGTCCCAGATATCTATACTCACCCCGCAGCTACTTGATTATTCTCATCTCTCGTCTTTATTCCTCGGCATTGGAAGGGACACCGTTTTAATTATCAGGTATGCCGTCTGCTGCTCGCTGCCCTCGTCGCTCCCTCAATTTCTCCTGTCAGCTCAGTTTTAAATGCATGAAGCATTAACGACATCATCATCGGCGACAAACTCAGTCTCCCTCACGAACTCCCATCCAGACACGCGCTCTTGGCCCTCCGCCCACGACCACACCACAGACCAATCCCTAGAGGTACCATGCCTCGTGTTCTGTCTTGTTCGCTTATGAAATAACAGCCACAACAGAACTGGCACCGCCGCCAAAAGTTCCAGAACACAATGCCCCAGCTCGCGGACTCCCCCTCCGCAAACCCAGAAGTCGCTGCCGGCGCTAGTCACTGGCGCTTCAACACCAACGGCCAGCTCGTCGCATCAGAGTCAGAGTCTCCCGAATGGGTCCTCGCCGACGAAATCGTCCGCCTAAAGATAGGTGACGATGACGCCGAGGATAATATCCCACTTCGGACGCCCCCAAAGTCAAAACTCGCATCGGCGCAGCTTGCAGACACCAGTCCCCTCGACACCGTGTCTATTCCTAGCGTCAACTCTTCTCCGCTTGCCTCCGACCATATCGGTGCTTCTCATTCGCGTGGCTCGTCGACCGACAGCACCGTCTCAAGCTCGCACGACTCTGTTTCGAGCAACACCATGGTCGCCCAGGCCCCCAAGCTCGACTCCACCAACGACGTCAAGGAGCGCCCTCACTCTTTTAGCGGCGGTCTCTCCACCGCGGACTTACGGCGTTTGCAGCAAACCGGCGACTCGTCTGCTCAGGACGCCCAGGAAACTCCTTTCCAGCAGCAGTGGACCGCGATGCAGTTCCGTGACGCCGACAAACAGCAGCAGCAGCAATTCGCACCCGAACAGCCGGCGTACCCTTCGCTTGCTGCCGCCCATGGGGCCGCGGTCCATCGCCCCCAACAACAGGGTCCCCACCCTCAGTTGTACGACTACCGAACGGGAGCGCCACAGAACGCTCCCAATCGTGATGACCTTCAGATAGACTACAATATCCAACAAAGAAATTTCAACCCTCTGCCGCAGGGCGCGAACGCACCAGCCTTCATCCCTGGGCGGCCGAATAATGCTGCCCAAGCCATGCCATACCGTCAGCCGCCCCCGCGCGGGTTCCCGCAGCAGGGACTCTTGCCGAGTCCCACTGCGCTGGGCTACCCGGGTGTGCCACACGCGCCACACCTCTCTCTTGGCAACTCGCAGCAGCTGTACGAGATGATGCTCCCTGGCCACGAAAATCACCACCCCGCGGTCTCGCGCGTGCAGCAGCAGCACGGCGCCTTCCGGGGCGCGCACGGACACCACCACTCGACGTCGGACCCGTCGCAGCTGCGCGACGCCGCGACGCTCGCGCTGATCAACAGCAACATGCAGGCGTTCGCGGGGGGCATGTTCCCGCAAGGGATGGCGCCGCCGAATGCAGGTGTGATGCCGATGTACCCGGGGCAGTTCTACGCCGCGCAGGCGGCGGATGCGTATGGGCGGCCAGACGTCGCGATGGCGCGGCTGCAGGCACAGTACACGGGCCCGTACGGTGTCCTTCCGCCCGGGGCGATGGGCATGACAGACGGGAGCCTGAGCCCCTCGGGCAGCCAGAACAACGGGCAGGGGCCCAGCGCGAACAACCGAAAATTGGGTCTGTACAAGACAGAGCTGTGCCGGAGCTGGGAGGAGAAGGGGACGTGCCGGTATGCGGGCAAGTGCCAGTTTGCGCACGGCGAAGACGAGTTGCGTAACGTCTCGCGCCATCCCAAGGTCAGTCTTCCTATCGCCGCTCCAGATCCAACCCCATAAACTGACCATACACACTTACGATTTCAGTACAAGACAGAGATTTGCAGGGTTCGGCTTTCACGTGTATCTCCGTGTTCACCATTTCTGATGTATTCCATTTTACAGACGTTCTGGGTGTCGGGCTCGTGCCCGTACGGCAAGAGGTGCTGTTTCATACACACTGAGCTTCCGCCGAACGGTGCTACCGGAGAAGGTCCGCCGCCGCCGCGCCCTGGCTCGAACGACGGTCGCGCGCGCTCGCTGAGCACAAACAGCGACCCGAACGAGCAATCCGTCTCGCTTCTTGCGCGGATCGCTAAGCGCGAGCCGGCGAATACCAATGCCCCGACTCCGACCGAGGCTACCCCAACAACGCCGTTCCAGTTCACGCGCCCGCCGACGGGGAGCCTGAGAGTTGACACGAGCGTCGAGGCGTCCGTAAAACAAAACAAGTCGGCGTACCCTACGTTTGCGAGCAACGGGGTCCTGATCCACGCGCCTGACCGAATCGCGGCGAAGAGCCCTGCCCCGGTTACGGCAGGGCCAGATCTGGGGCGCCATAATAATTCGCGCCTGGAGATTGTGGGTTATCCTCAGGTGAGGCGGTTTACCATTGCCCTGGCTTGAACAGATACATGCCATACCATCCATCGGCCGAGACTGACTGCTATTCCCACAGCGGACGACAAAGGCGCCTACGCCCTCGAACAACTCGAACGTGCGGCACTCGTTCAATGGATCTGACGATTTTACGCCGTCGCCACCCGCATCGGGGCACTCGCCGTTTGCGCTGGGGGATAACAGCACCTCCAGCGGCGGTGGGGGGCGTGCAAATGGACACGTCAGAGCGGGGAGTGCTGGGAACTGGGGGAGCTTCTCGCGCAGCAGCCATCTCACGGGGGCGTATGGCCAGTCCAGTCCGTCCACTGAGGCCGCGGCCAGCGCCTCGCCGTGGAGCACGACGGAGCTCGCGGTTGGGTCCTCCCGGCTGCACGAGAAGGCGTGGGCTTGAGCAAGCTTGAAGCACAAAACAACCACTCGGATGGCGGCAGCGGAAAAACTTGCGCGTATCTTCATTTTCTCCATCTCTTTTCTTTTCTTTTTGATTTGAACGGTGTTCTATCTTGAATATGACTGCTGCCGCACTCGGTCGGACATTCGTCTACCCAACCGTTGTTTACAACTACTTTCTTCCGTTTACTCTTCATCCTGCTTCTTCGCCATGTCCGCTTGCTTGCTTTTTTCGTACGTTGTGGCGTAAAGCCTACCCCGTCCGCGTCCTGCTTCACACACAAATTATCTCATCTCGTCTCTTTCTCTCTTGATCACCGTCGGGCCTACTTTATCTCCTCCCTGTTTGCATGCAATTACTCGTCGTCATCGTCAACAGCACACATGTTTTTATTCCTCAATCAATTGTCGTCTTGTCCCACTCATTCCGTCCAGTAAAATTAGATATTAGGGCTACGTAGTACAACAACTATGTGTGCTCTATGCAGTGGGAGAGAAAAGGGACCAGGCGAAAATCTTAACCGCGTAAGAATGAAAATTATTCGACCAACTACTGCTTAACCCCGGATCCCAAGTTGTTTGAGCTCCCGGCGGAATCCCGCTATCCGACATTGCGCGTACGCAATATAGTCAAATTCGGGCTCCTCGACCGCGTTTTCCACGTCCTCTCGTGCCTGTACGATCCCCCATATCGCCCACATTGCGTGCGACGCGGGGCTCCACGCCCGCACCTGCTTCTCGAGGTCAGGCATCATTCCCACGAGCTCGAGCTTGGGCATGGGCCGTAAGTCAGGGGAGACGGTTGAGTGCTCGAGGTACGCGAGGTAAAAGTTGGAGCGCTGCTCCTTGGTCGGGTACCGCGTGTGGTCGAGAATGTACGGCGTGTCCGAGTGGTAGTTTGCTGTCCACTCGTGGAAGTGGTTCGCAATATCGAAAGAAGCAGGGTTAGGCGAGGCGTACTCGAAATCAACCACGATGAGCTGGAAAAATCAGTGAGGGTCCATGTTGATGCGAACGACATACCTGCCGATGTTCAGGGAGGTTCTCGTTCCTCGTGTTCAAAAGCAGCAAATTTCCATATTGGGTGTCATTGTGGGCGTAGACCCTGCGGCTTCCTCGTTGCACATCGTCGACAGAAGCCAACCATTGCATGTATGCATCCCAGTCTCGCTTGAAGCCATCCAGGTCGAATTCCGCCCGTAGATTCTCCGCAACGGCTGGAAGAGCAAGCACTTCGCGTGCAAAATGGATCCAAGATTTGACATTCTTCTTTACGCCGATCTCCCACCCCTTGCCTTCGCCACGATTGTCTGGTGATGTGTCCTCAACAGCTTCAATATCGACGGAATGGAGCTCCGCCATGCGCGCCCCGATCCAGCGACTGATCTTGGGATCTCGGAGGTCGGATGCAGTCAACACCGTGGAATCAAAATATTCCTCGACACGGCCATTCTCGAAAGTCCCAAAAACGCGGGGCCCGATGTGGTACTGCGAAGAGAGGATATGTAGTGTATGGAGCTCTCGAGGTCGCGAGATGAGGGACCCGGAGGACGGGCCGTATATCCTGAGAAGGACGGTACGTACTTCCTGCACGGACGAAGAGACGAAAAACACGGCGTTGGTCAAAGATCCGGACACCTTGAATATTCTAACGTCCTGGGGTGTGATCTCTTGGCTGAGCCACGTAGGGACCTTGAGAGATCGCAGACACTGTAGTAACTGCTCCGCGAACGAGGCTTGTTTGTAGCGTCTGGAACCAAAGAAAATAGAATTCAGCATCGGCACAAAGCGTCAATCAGCGACCAAACCAGAACATGGTCATAATTCAGTCTGCTTTTCTGTCAGCTTCGCCGGGGGGATCCAGCTCAACTGCAGGAAGAGGAAATGCTCACCTGGCCTCTAGTCTGCAGTCTGCATGACGCAAGCCCTCCTCTGTCACGACTTCGATTGGTTCTTCGGCGAAAAGGATGGACGATGAAGAGTGGGCAGACGCGGCAAGAAGGATATCCGTTACGTTCTGTGGTTGGGGAATGGAGATAACTGGAGAACTCATTGGATGAGGGGAGAGGATAAGAGTGATATCTGATAGCTTGGCACGATACGGCAGATCGTGTGCTGCTCCACCTAATCGCTGCGTCACTTGAGCCAACTCTACCAGGAACTCTACCGCATTACACCTTCTTGGGCTTCTCCGACCAGGGATATATCTGCGGAGATCTGGTGCGGTCAGACCGTCAGTGTGCAGGGTTCTCCCCTTTTGGTGTTTTGCCCTATACGCGTCGCCCACCTCATCAAATCCAATTACAGGCGTTTTCTACTTCTCTGCATCCACGATACCGGATACTGGCCCGCCTGTACCGTCTTGTTCCTTGCCAAGGATCTTACTGGGTTGTCACTCCGCAGGATGGCCGCCGCTGGACTCTCGTCAGTAGACTCACGGTTGCATCACCTAATAATATTAATTTTCCAGTGGCGTCGAGCGCCCAAGGTTCGAATTCATGGAAAAAAACCGCGACGCCACTGTTATATACATTGTCCACACACTTCCCAGCAGTTCCCAGCCCACGCCAAAATTCCGCGCCTATTCCTTTTGAAGATTTTGTTGCGCAAAAGCGGAACTGCCCCCGAAATTAACGGTTTTAGGCGTCAATTTGGACCGCGTTATAACGGCATTTCTATCGCGTCTTTTACAAGCGAGGTGATGAACCAACCACCGTGCGTATGTCAGGGTCTCAGGCTATGTCAGGAGCCTACAGAATTATATAGGTTTCGTTTTTAGTACATTAAGAAGCATTATCTATGTCATGTCAAGTGGTCGTTTGGAATACAATATATACGCGAGCTGCGGTGTATATGTCCGTCCGTGTTATGCCGGATCGTTCATGTTATCTGCGTTGTTTCTGATTGTACAGGTCATGAGAGGTCATGCCAGTTCTGATTTTGACGTTTTTTCCTCGTCCGATGATGTTTCCCTGACGTTCGCCGGCTGGCGCAAGAGCGCGAGCGATATCAGGAAGGACAGACCAAGACACGGGGCGCAAACCGTCCAAATCATCTGTCCTCAAACTTAGCCGACGCGGTAACGCGGGAATATTTTTTCTTACCTGGATTGAGGTGGCTAGAATATGAAGCACCTTCACCTTGAGTTCAAGCGGCTGCAGTGCTCCGAGCCGTGTAAAATCAATTGAAGAACCCCCGTTAGTTAAAAGCTGCGGAGGAATTCGAGTATATGTCCGAGCATCGAATATGGCGCCGGCCACGGCCTGCGGTAAAGATCAGAGAAAACAAAAAGGTACAATCGAGGGACCCACCAGTCCAACTGTCGCGCCGGTAAACCGGACAAGAAAAAAAGCGCTTGTACCAGCTGCCAGGTCTCGTTGCTTCAATGATCTTGTGAATACCTGGTATGGTGCATGGAATAGCATCCCCAAGCCTATCCCGCAGACAAGCGGAAACAACTCTGCACTGATGGTCGATCTCTCATCTAGCAGGTTCAGTAAGCCTTTGTGATCAGATAGAAATTAAGCTGCGTGATCGGTCAAGACGGAGAACTCGCACCGAAACCTAAAGTCGAGATTAGGAGACCGGCGGTGACGACCAGATGGGGTCCACGTGTGCTGTTAGTCCGCCGCTGCCAGTAATTCATGAACCAGGCCGCCGGCATCGACGCGAGCGAGGATCCCAGTGAATATGGTAACAATTTAAAACCGGCTTCCAGTGGCGTCGAGCCGTTTGCGGCCTGAAAAGGAAAAATCAACAGGATCCAATGTCCCGGAATTTGTTGGACACGTACCTGGTAAAACAACGCAAGATAGAAGGTTCCGGCATTGAATGTTACATTATGGAAAAAGGTAATTGTCATCACGATAACTGGTAATTGTCGGTACGCCGAAGTTATGCAGGGGAAATGACAAACTAGTTCTGAGATCACTGAAAGTGGCGGCCGGAAAGAGGCAATCTCTTTTTGTGCGTGTTTCGTAAACGCCACCGCCCACCAAAATCAAGAACCCAAGGCATATGAGCAGTAGCGTGAACGGTGAGGTCCCTGAGTGGAATTAGAACGGAATTAGATGAAAGTCATAATTCTTACACCCGTTCTGCGACGCAAGGCTGAATCCTATGACAATAAAACTGCTCCCAACCATAAACAAACACCTGGAGCCGTAAGAAATGGGGAACTGAATCTACAAATTTCTTACAATCCGCCAAAATCAAAAGTTCGCAGGAACGAGCGCCAGGATGTGTTGGACGATTTCCCGAGTTGTACGTGGCGAAGGGAAGCGAACAGCACCGCAAAAGCCACCAGAGAGACAGGAAGATTCAAATAGACTGAGAAGAGATCAGTGATATGTCGTGATTCGAAGAGGTCAAACAAACATCCATAGCGCCAACTTAGGCCAGAGTCGTGGTTGTCTAAAAATTGTTAGCATAAGTGTGCGAACGGAAGAAACTCGGACCCGCACCACTGAATATTCCCCCGAGAAGAGGCCCTGCAATCGCAGAACAGCTCCATGTAACACTCAATGCCTGGGACCATTTTGCGCGGTTTTGGACTTGCACAATCTCGGCCGTGAGAACCCAGACAGAACTCACTATTCCACCAGCGCCAACCCCAGCAATAGCACGGGCAGCAAGGAGCCTAGGAGAATGAGCCGCGTGCTATTCAAGACAACAATAGAAACCTACATGGTAATACTCTGGCGAATTCGGCAAGTGAGAAGAAAAAGTAGAGGCATGAAAAGGAAACACCAACCTGGGCCGCGCCACAAAGCAAGGATCCTAGCGAAAAGATGAACATACTGCTGTATAGGACCCACTAAAATCCAGTGTCATGGTAAGCTTCCCACGAAAATAAAAGACGTACCTTCCTACCAACCAGGTCAGAGATACGTCCATACAAGGGCTGAAACGCAGTTTGCGTCAACATGTACGCGATTCCGACCCAGCTGTATTCATTCCGGGTGATATTCAATTCGCTTGCTATGGTCGGCAGGCTGGTTGATACGATAGTCTACCCAGCATGAGCGTAGCCGGTGGCGCAGCGCGACTGCACTCACCGCATCCGTTGTCGCCAGGAAGAGAGCCAAAGCCGCACTAAGGAGGGAAGAGTTATTAACAGGGAACACGGAATACAGATGATTAAGAACCCAATATGAGCTGCAAGAAGGCGTGCCGTCGATAACTGGGGACATGAATGAGAATATTCGTCAAGAGTGGTGGACGAAGAAGTCTTGATGGTCAGTATCGAAGATGGGCTGCCGGAAGACGGCTGCACGTCGAGAGACGCGCTAAGAGGGTCCAGACTCTCGACTGAACGGACTTCTTTGACATTAGTGTCATCCAAGGTCGTGATTGAACTCGAAGATTCTGAGTCGCGTTCAGACATTATAACCGCGTCGGACGTGGGTGCAGCGAGATAGACAGCGGGGAGCGAAGCCAGAGGATGGATGAAGCGCGCAAAGTTAGACACGCGAAGAGAGGGTTCCTGTGGACGGTCTGGGGAGTCTATTCGGCGGGGTAGCGAGCACCTGAGGTGGCAGATTCAAAGACACCATTTTATACTGGATGTGGCGAAAATCTGTAATGGGCAACCGTCCTTTCAATCGTAATTGCGGGCGATAAATGTGAAGCCGGATCCTTAGCCATCGAAGAAGAGCCGTCGTCGATAGATCTCATAGAGTCGGCGCAGGCGTCCATGATGTAGATTGGCGAGATCCCTTTCTTCCTTCAAGGTCTTCTTTAACCAAATGGGTCCTAAAGCTCTTTGACGCCAGCCGAAATGGTGAAGAGAACCCAGAACTAAAGTTAGGCGATTGTTAATGGGGTGTCCGGCAGAACAATCGCCTCGTTGCCCCGGGCCATGACCAGATCGCAGATCCCGCGAACTTTGATGGGTCCGACGCGAACTGGCAGTAAATCTTTGGGCGATCCAATTCGACGACGTCAGGGTCGAGCACTAGCTTCAACTTTGCGTCTTGGGATTGTATTGACGAATGTCGATGTCGCATCCGGTAAACAGGGTCGGGACCTGTCGGGACCGCTCCCCCACCTACGGGTGCATAAATAATCCCAAAAGGTAAGACCTTTTTTTTGAGTTGTTGCGACCGCTTGCGCTTGCGCTGGAAGCCATAAGCAGATAGATCATCAGGCACTACTGAGCAGAGCGCTTTCAGAGTATCACAAATCGTTCTAAGTAATTAATTAATATTCTAAGCCGTCGCCCTCCGCTTCTTCTCATTTGCCTTTTTCAAATCGGCACCTTTCTTCTCCTCGGCAGACCTTTTCGCACTTTCGTTTTGCGACGCTGGAGTAAAAAAAACAGTGAGCCACAATCGAACATTTCCCGGACAACGAACGTGCCAGAGGGAAGAATGAATCAGATCCCAGTGGCCCTTCGCAAGCCTCGCCATGTACGATTCATCCAGCCCTCATCTGGAGGGGAGGGCGACGAGCGAGTGAAAGAAGCCGTACCGTTATCATCAGAAGATTCGT
Source organism: Mycena albidolilacea (assembly GCA_029282495.1). Classification (NCBI taxonomy): domain Eukaryota; kingdom Fungi; phylum Basidiomycota; class Agaricomycetes; order Agaricales; family Mycenaceae; genus Mycena; species Mycena albidolilacea. Next base: position 1,797,360 of record JARIHO010000008.1, on the reverse strand, counting down.
CTGAAGCATTGCCAGAACTTCGACCCTCAATATCATCCGCATATTGTTGTATAAGCTCTCGTTGGCGGTCCGTAAGAGACCTGTTATGCCATCAGTATAACCCGTTAGGAAGATAGCTATATCCGACCTTGGAAGTTGAACGGAAAACGCTACAAATAGATCGCCACTGTCGCCACCATGAGGGGATGGCACCCCGCGGCCTTTCAGAACCATCTCCTCGTCTTGTTGAGTTCCTCCGGGTACGCGGACGTCGACATCGCCGTCGAGTGTTGGTACTCGGACTTTGCCACCAAGAAGCGCGAGATGCATAGGGATTCGCGTTTTGTGATACAGATTATTGCCTTGCCGGGAAAAGTCTTTGGAGGCCGTGACATTTATTCTCACCAACAAGTCACCTGGAGTTCCTTTGCCAGATATCGGTGCGTCTCCGCGTCTGGGCATTCGGAGAGTCATCCCGTCCTCCACACCTGCCATACGAATTCAGGTCAACACGGAACAAAATTCGCAGCAAACTCGCCTGGCGTTATATCCACATGCACGGTGTTCTTGGTACGCACTTTACCCACACCGCCGCAATGAGAGCATTCACTATTGCGCGGCACCGTGCCTCCAGTGCCAGAGCAAGTATTACATGTGCTAGCCATCTGGAACCCGCTGTCGATCACCACTGTCCGTGTCCCCGTGCCCTTGCACGTAGAGCAAGTTGACCGTTTAGCTCCGGGTTTTAGGCCGCTGCCAGAGCAAGGGGGGCAGTCGACGACGGGAGTGATGTTGACTTTCCGTGTGGTGCCTTTGCAAGCTTCGAGGAAGGTGATTCGAATAGAGACCTCGAGATCGCCTCCTCTGGATGCTTGGCCAAACCCGCGACCACCGCCCATCCCGGACATCCCTTGGAAGAGCTGGCTGAACAGATCGGAATCCTTTCCGAACGGGGACCCGCCGCCGAAGCCTGGGAAGCCTCCGCCAAAGCCAGAGAATGCGTTGGGGTCGAAACCTGGTTCTTGGGAGGTGGACCCGTATTGGTCATACATTTGACGTTTCTTGTCGTCTTTTAAAACCTGCCGGAAGGTCGGTTTCCATTTGAATGCAGAGGAAAATGACATGGCTAACGTCGTATGCAGCCTGAATCTCGACAAATTTATCCTGCGCGCCCTTGTCAGAGTTAGTATCCGGGTGGTATTTTCGGGCAAGCTGAAAATACATAAGTACGGGGTAAACGGATAAAGCTAGGAAATTTGTCCGACCTGGAAATAGGTCTTTTTTATCTGGGCCGGCGTTGCGTCTCGTTCGACGCCAAGAACTTTGTACGGATCCTTTTCAGCAGCTCTGAGAGGAGTCGAAGCATGTATGGAACGCTGGTACACGTTAGCATACTTCTATAGTTGCAAAAAATACGGACTCTTTGACCCAGGCCCCTGGCGGAGACGCGGGATATCTTGTTATGAATGCATTGAGGGCGGTGGAGGGAGAATGAGCGCGATCCCTGAGGTCCTTGTACGCGAGCACAAGAGTAGAATGCAAGGAACGAAGAGAATCCCTTCGAAGATAGCCGCGCGTGCATGCAAAAACAAGAACAAGGCTGACTGCCGAAATTTTGAGATTGCGCGAGTTTGGCCATGATACACGTGCGCGATCATTTGTCATTTCTGTTCAAGTTCAGGTTCTACTTGCACTACCTGTTTCCTAGCTTGCCACCAAGCCTTTCCATACGACACTAGAATCTCCTCTCCCTTTTTTATCATCCTGGAACTTTCGATTCTAATCCCCAACTCCCCCGAGGGCCTCCGAACTTCTACGAACTTCGCGTTGGGCTTGTCCTGGCCCGGAATGCCGCGGTAGTCGTTTACGAATCTACCCTGTACCACATATCAACCCTTTTCTTTTCTGCTGTTCCGAACGGCAATTACCTCGTTGCCCATTGTACTCGCGTCGATGCCGACGTTCAAATCACCATCTCGAAACAAAGAAAGGTCATAGTCCGACTCCTCACGCTCATCGCAGTGAATTTCTCCTGGCAGTTCTCCGATAAGATCGTCTTCGCTAGAAGTTATCTGCCTACCGATGTAATCGACAATATGGGCGTTGGGCTTTATCTTTCTGTTGACTGAGTTGTTTTACTCGTACAGAATTTTGCTGTATCTCGTACTTAGTTGCAAACAAGCCGAATTGCCCACAGGCTGGATGGTTCGACTCGGAAATGCGTCGAATTGCAACGCAGGATGGGTCGCCTTTTGATTGATTGGACTTGGGTGATCCAAGCAAAGTACGCGCCGCCTGAGAGACCGAGGAATGGTAGGAACAAGTTTCAATATAAATTATTTCGTTCGGCCAATGCGACGGGGGCATCGAGGACGGGATGGGCTGAAGTAGTCTCGTTAATCAGATTTTTTACCACTCGTTGAGAGGGAGAATGGTCTGGGCAGGAAGGCGGCTTCTCAATGGCAGGGCACGTGCTTGCCTGCGACTTGGACAGCCCCGCCTTCAAGTCTGTTGCGGTCCACCGTGTTGAGACGCCTATATTCTGCTAGTGCTCATATGGGCAGGTCATCCACCCCGTCTGTCTCTCGTGTATACGCGGATGTCAACGCAAAACTTGGCCCCTCATGGCACGAGTACGGTCAGTTGGCATTTGTGTTGCGGGCCTGACTTTCTCAATCCTAACCCTCGCGCCACAGACAATCTGCAAGTCCAATGGGGCTCTCAGGACCACTACGAGATTGTACGGAAGGTTGGACGGGGGAAGTACAGCGAGGTAACAATCGGCTGTTGCGTCATGGCGTTATATCAACCGCGCAACAGGTTTTCGAGGGCGTCAACATCGTCACCGAGGAGAAATGCATCATCAAGGTGTTGAAACCCGTGAAGAAGAAAAAGATAAAGCGCGAAATCAAGATACTCCAAAATCTCGCGGGTGGCCCCAACGTTGTCGCGTTGTTGGATGTTGTTCGCGACCCTGCGTCCAAGATTCCGAGCCTGATAACTGAATATGTCCATAACGTGGAGTTTAAAGTGCTCTATCCTCGTTTCACGGACCTGGATGTCCGGTACTATATGTTCGAACTGCTCAAAGTGCGTTTCGGTTCTTTGGGTATCGCTATTTTGTCTCACCTACCCCCAGGCCCTGGACTATTGCCACTCCAAAGGTATTATGCATCGAGACGTCAAACCCCATAATGTCATGATAGATCACGAGCATCGCAAAGTACGCCAACGTTCTTTACGCATATCATAATTTGACTTCGATTTCTTCGTGCGTTGTGTCCAGTTGCGACTGATCGATTGGGGACTGGCCGAGTTTTATCATCCTAAAACCGAATACAACGTCCGCGTAGCTTCACGATACTTCAAAGGGCCGGAGCTGCTCGTCGATTTCCAGGAATACGACTATAGTCTGGATATGTGGAGTTACGGATGCATGTTTGCATCTATGGTACGTGAAATCCACATGTCCGAGGTTTACAACGCTTCATTCCAATTTCAGATCTTCAGGAAAGAGCCCTTCTTCCACGGACATGACAATTACGACCAGTTGGTTAAAATAACCAAGGTTCTCGGCACTGACGAGCTGTATATGTACATTGACAAGTACAACATTCGCCTTGACCCCCAATACGACGAACTCCTCGGAAGGTAATGTATTTCCTCGATAACATTCGGACACGACTATAACTTACCGTCACCCAGATATCCTAGGAAGCCGTGGACACGCTTCATCACGTCGGAGAACCAACGGTACATATCCAATGAGGCTATCGACTTGTTGGACAAACTATTACGGTATGACCACCAAGAGCGCCTCACCGCGAAAGAGGCCCAAGCGCAGGCGTACTTTGGTGCTTCATGTTTTCGTAGCTTTGTTTCCTTATCTGATCATGCTTCTTTTTTATTAGATCCCGTCCGGAACGAGGCTACGGCTGATGGAGCAAGCGACTCGTCTGGATGATATCATCGGTCGACGCGACTCTTTTGTGTATATCTCTCTTGCTTTCCTGTCCGTACGTTCCATGTAAATACTCCTAGAAATCTGCTTTTTTTCACATGTTGGAAAGTGATTCGTTAGCCTTGTATCCGATGACTATTTCCGCGTTGCTGGGCTTTCCTTTTCTGCGCTACGCGGGCTCATCATCGAAAGTGTGATCAAGGCTTCTCTGATGTTTTCCATCCATTTTAGAACAGGCATGCTTATCGTTGCTCACATGTTGCTTGGCTTTTCGCCTCTGCGATACAATCTCTGGCAGAAGACAATGCTAGCATGGCCCCGAAGGCCGCAATTGTTCAACGTGGCGTCGAGTTATCGGAAAATGCAGGACATGTGTTAGATGGTCGCTGGTCCGCTGGCCTGTTGGGGTGATACCGCAAGGGCCTTTTATACCGAGCTTCTCGCGGGACGCAAACCCACCCCCCTGCACGATGGCGCTGCGACTGATCCTCCTTGCCGCGTTCTCTCTTCCTGCTTGGGCCTTTGACAACACTCGGTTTGACAATGTATACCCCATTCTGCTGTTTCGTTGTGCTGTATTAACATTTCGTTTCTTAACAGACTGCCGTGTAAGCTCTTGGGCAGATTATTGGCTAGTTTCTCGGTCTGACACTGTATAGATACTGGGGTCAGAACTCTATCGGTGCCATTGCCGGGACGAACCCTGCCAACTACCAGAAGACATTGTCGTTCTATTGCAACGTTAGAGAGTTTGCAGTTCCCTTGGCTGTGTTCTAACCAGAATGTAGGACAACGCCATCGACGTATTTCCAGTTGCCTTCGTCAACGTGAGAGGGATTCGCAAGATTCTACGGGTATCTTCTGACCAGAGGCAACATAGGTATTCTTTGGGACCGGAGGCTTGCCATCCATCAATCTCGCGAATGTAAGTAACTTGGAAAGCGCATAGATAAACCGTGATGCTTAACAAATCAAGACCTGCAACCCGACGGACAATGCTACGTTCCCTGGAACCGCTCTCCCGAATTGCTCCAAGTTGGCCACCGACATCACGACATGCCAGAGCAAGGGAAAGCTGGTGACCATTTCGTTGGGTGGGGCTACAGGCAGCGTTGGCTTTGGGTCTGACGCGCAGGGCACGGCTTTTGCCAACACTATCTGGAACTTGTTCTTGGGTGTGTTGCAGTAGCATTCAACCGTTTGAAAACTGAGATGACTCTAGGCGGTACTTCGTCTACTCGTCCGTTTGGAACCGCGGTTTTGGATGGGTCAGTGCCGTGCTTTCGTTATTTCACTGTATTAATGCCGTCTTTCATAGCGTTGACCTCGAGTGAGCCAGAGTTCTTTCCAGTTGGCCAAGCTGTGATTTTAACTGCGGTCTAGTATCGAAGGAGGGGGCGGTGTTGGTTATGTGGCCTTTGTGAACACCATCCGCTCCTTGTCGAGCGGTGCTAGCAAAAAGTACGCCGCGATTTTCAATTTCTAACTCTCCCAATCCTCATGAGAGCACAGGTACTATATAACAGCTGCGCCCCAATGTGTGTACCCCGACGGTGCTCTTGGTAGCGTTCTCAACGCCGCCAAATTCGATGCCATCTATGGTCTGTTTCTATATCTGTTATATCACTTCTTCTCACTGTTACGGTACAGTCCAGTTCTACAATAATCCTTGCTCGTGCGTGATGAGCCTACGGACCTCGGCGTACGAATGCTGAACTGATGTATTATTGTTTTAGTCTGCCCAATTTCAACAGCGCCTCGGTGAGCTACTTTGAACTGATTTCGGCTAGGGTCTATTCTAATGGTATTCAAAGGGCTGGAACTTTGGCATCTGGTAGGCACATTCCATTGATGACAGCGCTGGTTTATAACCGGTCTCGCAGGGATCAATGGGCGCGTACCCTCAGCCCGAACCCAAACGTCAAGGTATACATCGGTGCCCCGGCTTCGTCGACCGCCGCTGGCTCCGGGTAAGCGCCTTCCTTTTTAAATAACTTCAGTATCTCATCTCGTACGGCAAGGTTTGTGGATATAAGCACTCTCAGCAGCATCGCCGTGAAGATGCGCAAGAGGTATTCTTGTCATTCGCTTTCTTCTTTTCGGGTTTTAACTGTCTTCGAGCTTCCCATCTTTCGGGGGAGTCATGCTCTGGGATGCAGTGAGTACTCTCCCTCGTTCTGTGACTTGGTTGTTGATTATTTGTGTCCCATAGTCTCAGGCCTACGGTAGCTATTCTCCCTCCTTTAAATGTTGTTTCCGACATGTTTTTAAAAGCCAACAACCGGTTCGATCTCGCAATCAAGAACGCTCTTGTAGCCGCTGGAGGAACTGGGTTCACCTTCCCCACCTGCTCCGCCGCGGCTTATTCCACCACTGGAACTTACCCAGGAGGTTCAACGGTTTCATATCAAGGGTTCGTCGCGGTCCACTTGTTTTTTTTCAAAAATTGCATCAACATTTCCAACAGGTACATATGGCAAGCGAAATGGTTCGCGTCGGGGGCACCGGCTGTTAATCCCAACGGCGATTGGAGTGCCAGTGAGTTGTAAAAATTGCGGCCCTTCCACTATGCATTCCAACTCATGTAACTCTAGTCAGCGCATGTACCGGTGCCGGCACCGGGGGTACTTCCACTACCACTAGTCCGCCGTCCAACCCGACGGCAGGCTCTTGCGCAAGTGTACCGGCCTGGTCTAGCACATCCATTTTTGTTGGGGGTCAACAAGCGGTTTTCAAGTGCGTTTGTTCAAACTCAATAATGACCGAACTGAAACTCAAAACAGCGGACACCTCTGGACCGCGCAATGGTGGACGCAGGGCGATACGCCCGGAGGTTAGTACCATGCCTCCCCTCCCTGAATAATTGAGACGAACTGAGAATCGCAGGTGCCGCGGGCGTGTGGGTCGATAAAGGAGTGTGTTCTGCCGCCAAGGCAGCTATCAAGACCTCTGAGTCGCGCAGCAATTCGCGAGTCTTCCGGAAATGATTTTATCATGGATCTGTGGGCTATTTTTCTTTGGTACAGTACATAGAAGAGATGTGTACATGTGTGTATTACGATTATGCCAAATGATGATTGTAACGATTACTACTGCGTCGTCGGTTTGCGAGGCTGTATGCGATATCGTTTCCGTTTCACAGCCGGTGTCGGCACAGTGTCACCAGCTTCCTGATTCCGAGCAAGCGTTGGTGGGGGCCGGACAGAGGGGGGGGAGCCCGCCTGAGATGCACGAGGTCGCTTGGATCGAAAGCCCTTGAATGGTTCAGACGAAGTCGCCGCGGTACCGGTAGAGACTGACGATTCCGGCCTGGGAGGCGGTGGAGGGCCGGGATCATAGTCGGCGTTGAAAGGAGCCCAAGTCATCCCAGTGGGCTCGCACAGACGGCCGCGTATGGCATCAAAAGTGTAGCAACGAGGAAGTGGAGGTTTCTGCATGCTAGGAACCATACGAGAAAGTCTCGTGTATAATGTGTACCCTGCGTAGCCATCTGAAGAAGTGAGGATCGGACCAAGGCTCCGAGAGTCCTAACATACCATTGCTGGCGTCTGTGCAACGGTCAGACTAGAAATAAGTTGCGACAATTGCGTACATTCTTGTTGGGATGAATCTAAATAATTTTCCCAGTTGCTACGGGTGACTTTGCCTTTCGTTAAAAGACGATCCTCATAGGCAGCTATTAAGCGAGCAAGACCTATGGGATTGCTGGTTCGGGGGAAGATAAGCTTCAGACAAACGCAAAAGAGAAGACACCCACCTGTATTTTCCTTTCCAGCGAGCGTTATCGACCGATTTTGCAAGGAGGGAAAGATCAACACAACTCCGAACGTTCACGGCGCAATCTTTGTATAGCTTCTTGGCATCTCCTGCTAAGACACCCTTTAGATCGATTGGAACCGGATCTATGTCGGCTGACCCTGGATCCCAACGCCTGCTTTGGCGACATTTGGGTCTTCAAGAAAGGTTTGAAGGTTTTTCGGAAAACCTGTAAAAGATAAGGCAAGGTCGCATGTACTTGTACAAAACAGACGTTTCATATGGCACAAATGGAGAAGGAGGATTTTGTCTGCGTTGGCCAGTTGGATGAGGGCGACAGGATTTTCAGGCTGCCCTTTGACAAAGGTGGGTTTCCACTCGATGTCGATTCCGCACGGTCCGTTGAAGGTCGATAACTCCGCCTCGGCCTGGTCAGTAGTAGTTACATAGACCTGTCTCGGGGCATTCGCTTTATCCTGTTTAGAGCAAGGTTGACTTGATATACAACACGTATGGTTATACTCCAACCTCCTGCCAAGAATACAGTGTGGTAGGCAGTGGAGGCGCGGGTTGAGGGACAGTAGACGGCAGTTCCATGTCACGACGCGTCTGCCAGGAGGCGTATTGTTTAGTCAAGCCAAATACAGTCCCAAAATAGACTGAAATATGTTCCTCCCCACCGTCTAGACCTCGGCATGATCCCGGTTTCACGGCGCCTTAGAGGCCTTGGTACGGCGCCTTGGCTTTCTTGGCTATCCACACACCCCCGCCAGCAACGCCTTGGTTTTTCCTTGGAGCCCCATGGCTCTATCTGCGAGTGTCTATTTTTTTCGCACCTCCCGTCTCCAGTCCAGATGTCCTCCGTGTCATCTCCGTCCTTGCTCCTGTTCCTCTGCGCAAACCTTGCTTATCGTCAACCTGTGTATTTCAAGACCTATGGGCTGCTGACGGCCTGACGGCCTGACGACCTGCTCTTAGTTTATCTGGAATCTATATTCTCCTGCCAAGGTTTTATTTTTGTCTCTGACGATGTGAATATAAAAACAGGCGCGGCGGGGCTGTGAGAATGTCTTGGAAGTCTTGGCATTCTATTTTGAGCGTAGTTTATTTAGCAGACCCTGGCCCGTCTCTTCCTTCCTCAAATCCCCTCTCAAGACACTGCTATGCATCACCTCAACTCCCATTACAATGACCCTTCCTCTTCTCGCTATCTTCCCAAGTACACAGCAGAATCATCCCTCGCACATGTAGTCTCTGGCGCGTCTTCCGTGCTCGATCAGGTATGTGTGTGGTTGTGGGTCAAATATTCCGCTGCTAACTTTCACCCCAGCCACCCCCGCCGACGTTGCGGGATATTCTCGGCGCCTATAAGGCCAACGGGGATGGCGACCGTGATATGCTATTGGCCATGCTCAATGCAAAGGCCGCTGAGGACCAGGTTTGCACCATAATAATGCGTGCACCCCAATTATGCTTACTTACTTATGTATAGCGCCTGGCATCTATGGCCGCGCTCCATCGGACCATGCTCGAAGTTTATCAGTCCCAGCCACTACAAATGAATGGGAGCCATCACTACCCACCTAAATATACTCCTTCGCCTCCGCTCCGAGAGGCAAGGCCGACGCGGAATGTTTATCACAACGTGCCCTCGGTCAGCCGCTCGCCACCACACACCCGTGCATCCCTCCCGTCAATGCGCGCCCCCAGTCCCAGACTCGAGCATCGCCGCAAACGCGTGCGGTCCTCGCGTTCTCCACCGCCACCCCATTCTTCTCGCCGCCGCGATTCTATACACGACCCCCATTCCGAACTACCACCATCACCTTACTCGTCCTCAGGTAGCGACTCGGCTGGTTATTCCCCACGCTCCAGGGGTTCGATGACCATTGGTTCACTGCTTTCTTCAGGACCCCATCGAGAGGGTAGTGCAGATGAGCCGCCGCCCTCTGACCGAATACAACCAAGCCAGTTGTAACTCGGGGTTATGTGCCTGTGTATCACCAATCTGTTTGTTGCGTGTCAGTCGTCAAATGGTCATAAATTTGGATTCTTGGACCTCTTGGCAAGTGATAAGTAAGGATGCGAGATATACTTGGTATTGACCCGGATTTTTGGGTCCATCTCGAGTGTGTCTTTGGCACACACCCTTCCTTCTTCTCCACATGCACGACCGAGATTTTACATCTTGTCCTCGATGTTTTCGGTTCTGTGTGCAAGACGTCAGGGTGCCTTCAGATGGTGTTGGACCCGCCAAGGCCCTAAAAATATCCAAGTAGCGATACGCATCGTTGCAATTGCCGATGTATACATAGCCGGACGTTTGACGAGTGAATAGGTACATATAAAACGCTGAGGCTGAGCCGTAAGATCCGGATATTTGCTACGATATTTTCGCTGTCCGTGTGTCGGGAGTTGGCATTGCAACATGAATAATGCACCGAATTAGCACATCTATTTTGGACTTTGATGAGTTTCGCTACGGGGAAACGATTCGAAGCCGCGAGTCCCGCGACGGCTGCCAAAACGGTACCCGGCGCGGGGCCGACAGGCACGGTAACGTGATTGCTTTTCTCCTTCAAGTTCAAGTCGACTGTAAAAAATTACGTATGTCTCGATTCGCGCCAGTGCGAGGGCCATTTCCCTGTCGTATACTTCCGCATGGCCCGAGGCCGCAGACACGCGCAAGTGCAACATCGACCGGCTTTGGATCCCTTCTCTCGTCATTTAAAGTTGTGGATCTGGTCCCTCTCGCCACTTCGCGTACGCCCTAATCCGGATTTCAGCAACTCCAATGTTATATATGGGCAATTTCATTGCCACCCGCCTTACCCCCTGCCCCCGCTCCCAAGCCCTCGGTCTCTTTGTGCGATATTACGCTCGACGGAACCTTGTGTACCCGTTTGCTTGATTCCTATGTGGTACAACGGCCCTCACTCAGATGAATCATGCTAAATTCAGCTTGCTTATATTCGACTCGACTTTCGTCCTCACACATAGCTCCAACCGATACTCAGACGACCCCTTGCAGACATGAACAGGCTTTGAGGCACGCGCATGAACCCATTCTCCGAGGCAGTGAAGAGCATCAGGAAAACCGACTGTAACTATGGGCGCTATACAGCGCTTGATAGCGCTTGACAACACTTGACAGCACTTACAATCCCATCCCCGAGTCGCAAGCGTCGCTTCAACCTCGCTTCTTTAATACTACAGAGTTCTCCAGTCGGTTTCTTTTTTGTGTCCCGGGCGCTGACTCGACCTTGTGTGACAACTCGCTCGATTTCTGTGGTGCAAACTACCAAGAGCTACTGTTGGTTCCGTAACCCAGCCGCCCGACACCATATAGCCTCGCGCACGCCATCCGAGGTTGTACATACACTCTGACTGACAATCTCGTCAGTTGCAAGCCTGGTTTCTTTGATACAGCGTTCTCCAGTTGGTGATTTTGTTTCGCGTTCTGCGTTTGAGCGCTGGCCCATTCTCGTGTACGGTCCGTCCGGTTTCTGTGGTATAAAAACCCTCAGATGGATCGTACTCGTTCATACTCAACTCTCTTCCTCATACATGGCTCAAACCGGTACCCAGACTATCTACCTCCCAGACCCCCTCGCAGACATGAAGTGGCCTTGGGGTAGGTGTATGAACCCATTCTACGAGGAGGTGAAGAAGGAGGGTGACGATTGGTTCATGAGTTGCAAGTGTTTCGATGAGAACGATATTAGTTAAGAGCTTCCTTCGTTGCGACTTTAGTGCGTAGGCAGCGATTGAACGAGTGGTTGGGCTCGTGTATGACATGACCCAGCGCATCCCTTTTTCTGCATCTTCTAGCTGACCAAGGTTGTATAGCAACTCAGCCCTGTCGTTGTGAATAAGAAGATGCTTGCCACGTTGAGCTATCCGGATTTGAACAAAGGTGAGTCGAGTCCACTTTCAGCAGCTCAGAGGGAAGCTAACTGGCGATACATCCAGAGGAGTACCGCCTCGCATGCGATATGTTCATGCTGCTCTTCGTGTTTGACGAGTACACCGATGTCGCCACGGGAGAAAGCGCCCAGGAGCTCGCTGATCTCGTGTTGAAGCCTCTTAAAAACCAAATGTCGAATGCTCAGATGACGAACATGTCCTCGGAAAGATTGCCTTCGGGCTGCGATCATTAGGCATAGAGGGAAACAATACCGACTTACGGATGTTTGTAGATTTTGGAAGCGCTTAATGATGGTGGCAAGTGAGACCTGCCAAGAGCGTTTTATCAAGGCCTGGAAGGAGTACGCCGAGAGTGTTGTCCAGGGACAGACAAGAGCGCACTGTTCCGCACAGCTTCTTCTACACGGGCGACCTCATGCCCCTCCGCAAACTCACCTCGGGGTCGGACCTTGCATGGCCATTCATTTTCTAGGCAAGGAGTGCCCCCGCGGCTTCTTTGGACACCCCCCACCGTGACGCTCGTCCGCCTTGCTGAACTCACGGCCGAGATCATTGCACTTCAGAACGTGAGTTATCACAGTGCTACGGGAGGAAGAGACATGTATGGCTTACTGCTTCTAGGACACCTATTCTTTCCAGAAGGAGAAGGCCGTCGAAGAAGTCCATAATCCTCGAGGCCATCATGCACGATCAAGCGTCCTCCTTTCAGGACGCGTTACACCATGCTGAGAACTGAGAAGGAGATCGAGGTTCGCGCGGCAAAGTTCATGGCTTTGGTCAAGACGCTGCACTCCGAGGACCTGATGTGAAAACATGCATCAAGGATTTGGGCATGCTGGTCATCGGCCACACCCGCTGGTCTTTCGAGGCTGAAAGGTACTTTGGGAAGGATTACGCAAAAATCAAGGAGGACAGGAAGCTGGTGCTGACGGGGAAGAAGAAGCGCGTCATTTGCTGGGAGTAGAATCAAGAGGTGACTGGTGCCAGTCGCGTATTTTTCAAATATGCTACGAATGTGGATGAGCGACTGCATGAACAACTTCATCACAATGTGGGATGTTGTGATTCCCTAGGGGGCGGTCTTCAGGGCAGATATGCAGCCCTCGGTGGCCTCAGACCAGCGGGTTGGGTATGATTATATTAGAACGAGCTTGGAACAAGTTGGGGAACGAGCAGAAACCAGAAAAGGAAAACGTCATCGCGAAGGCACACGGTAACGTGATATGTAGGCTACAACCTTGACCTGATCTTGGACCTGATCCACATGGCTGCAAATCCGCTTGCTTCGAACACACAACTAGACGAGTTTGACGCCATTGAGGATCCCTTTGCTCATGACGATATAGATTGGGCTCAGGTCCTTGACGCACCCGCTACAACCCAGTCTATTTCGCCACCATCGTCTCCTGAATACTTTCCTAATGACCCGGTGGATGCATCGTATCTTGCCGAACTGGACGTACTAGAAAGTGCAGCCTTTACGAGTCAGTACACTCTCCCAAATCACCGAACTGCTTCCAACTATGTGCAGGCTCGCTTGGAACGTCCACAGTCTCCTCCAATACAGGTCCCATTGTAGCCCCGGGCCCTACCACGACTTCCACAACACAGCTAGCTACGACTCTATTCCCTCCCGCCGTCCCCATTTCCAAATCTTCCAGCGCAGTCTCTACTGTGTCTCAGTCGACGGCCCCAAGAGCGGGTAAGTCCCTCGGTTATGCAATGTCTCGGAGATTTATTTTGTGGTGGCTAGATGAAACACAAACCCATACCACAACTTCCACAACACAGCTAGCTACGACTCTATTCCCTCCCACCATCCCCATTTCCACACCTTCCAACGCAGTTTCTACTGTGCCTCAATCGATTTCCCTAATATCGGGTACTTAGGTCGCATGGGTTCTTTAATGCGCTCGGAAATTTATTTTGTGGTGGCTAGGTGAAACACAAACCCATACCACGGCCGCCATGATACAGCTTGCAACTCTGTTCCCTCCCGCCGCCCCCACTTCTCCACGTAGACCATTTATATTTTTCCCCGACGCATTGTTGAATCTGTGTCTGCTACTTACAGGCACATCTACTAAGCGATCGAGGGCGGTCTACGAAGACAGCATTCATACTCCTCCGCGGAAGACTGGGACAGATACATCGTCGCAAGGTGGTGCTAGCAAGTGGAGAAAGGTCATAGACACCTCGCAACTCATTTTGACGGAGTTCGGGGAAGAATTAACCTGCCCGATATGTTGTGATATACTGTGAGTTTATGTAGTGGCATCTTGAGCGGAATTTATCTCATCCACAGCGTCGCTGCCCACCTCCTGAATCCCTGTGGACACAGTTTCTGTGGTGACTGCTCTTGGCAATGGCTGATGAAGAATGTTGGTCCCTCGTCATTGCGGAGCTTTCTTTTTTTGAATATGCTCCCAGAGAAACACCGGGTGCCCAGTTTGCAGAACAACATTGGCCGCCACACCCATGGCACCGAATATATCGGTGGACAAGATGGTGGACACGCATATTCAGATGCTGTCAGAACACAGCGACCCAGAGTGGAAGATCGGTGGCGAGAAGCTGGCAGAGTTTCGAGGGCGCCAAAAGTAAGTGCTTCCGTCATTAATTCGCTGCGGAGACTGAACAGATACAAGGAAATGGAAAGACGGCGCGTCCGAACGGTCCCGGCAGAAAATGTCTGTGGCGACGGTCAAGCCGGCTGCGCCTGTTTGGGTGGTGATTTCGGACGATGAAGACGAGGATGAGGAAGACGAGATGGCAGATCTAGAGGAATACTATGAGGACCTCCTTGAGATGCAAGAATTTGGCATGTACCCCTAACCTAAACTTAGGTCAATTCTATGATGTCATTGAGCCTGGGCACAGAACAACGAGGTTGGTAACGGCGAATGCCTAGAACGCCTTCCTCAACACCATGCACGTCGCATTCAGCCCCGCGCTGGGCGAGACTGTTCATTTGTCTGCCGGTCGGACACGGAGATCGACGATTCGGCTGCACTTCACCGCGACCGTAAAGACTTTGGCGGACTACGAGCAGGTTGCTTCTGGCCGTGTCAGACTACAGGTTTGGTCGGATATACCAGGAAGTGGGCGAAGCGCGGGCGAATGGGGTGAAACGGAGTTTAAACCGGTCACCCTTCCGCCCTCTGTCAATGAGTTCTCGTTGCTTTCTAGCCAACCAGAAATGACGACCTTTGGGCTTGATTTTTCTGTGCCAGCATCTCATGGACAACATTTTTCCTTCACATATCGGATGGTACACGCGGACGGGGAAGTCAAGTGGCTTGGGCACTACGGGCATAACGGGGCTTTACTGCTTGACTGGACGGATTCAGACCCAGTTATTATGACCAAAAACTGGGTGCCGACTCCTGAAAACGACTCATATCGCTGGAACTCGGACGGACGTGCAGTTGAGGACGTAGAGGTGGCAAGACTAGCTCACCCTTCCGATTATACTGCCTACTCTGTGGGCGAGAATAGGTTGGTTCTCCGCTTTCTGGATATCCTTGGGCTTACTTGCTCCCAGCTTCTTGGATCACAAAGACTCGTCTCTGATTTTCCTCGCACCCCGGCTTTCTCCGCACCCCGTAATCGTTCCCCCTACGCTTGTATTTGGGGCAACGCCATCTGGGTCGATATCTTTTACTTCCCGCGGTACTATCACGACGTCAGGAACTTCCTCGTTGCTATTCTATGCCTGTGAAACCCCGGAGGATGTGGAACTCGCCGTCTCGAGAGTTGTAAACCCTTGCTCCCCTCCTCTATGTCGAGTTGTGGGGCATACTCCGGGCGTTCTTGTCCTCGCGTCTGCGGCAGACAAATATCCGGTCGAAGTGGCCGTCGTTCCCATGGCCTCTTCCACTCCCGTAGTTCAAAATGATCAGACCGCCTCGAGTCTGGCTTCTCTGATTTCGGGAAAACCACCATTTTTCATCTTCTCGTCCCTCCATCGTGCCGCTCGATTCGTCGAGGAAGAGTCGGACGAGAAGATAACGTTCACAACAGGTCAATCAGGCGGCCAGTTTATCCTGTCCCCTGCTCACACAGTGAACCACGGCGAAGAGCAATGGCGAGTCGGAATCATGTCCTCCCATTCGCCGCACTCAATTCCTGTGCCTACGGAGGGGTTGCCGACCCCACCCCCATCCCCGCGTCTGCGCCCGCTCCCTCACCGCGTGTACGATGTAGCCGCGCAATCCCCGGATCCGTCTTTCCTCAGCCTACCAGCGGCGATCTCATCCGGCGAGCGGCCAGCCTCGCCCAGCTCCTCGCAGCTGGTCCTCCATTCTACAGCCAAGCACCGCGGTGTGTTAGCGATGATAGGCGGGATATTTATGGTCCTCCTCAATTGGATTGTGCGCTTCTTTGGGGGTCGGGGCGTTGAAGTGCAGCCCAAGAGGATTGCGGATGAACGGACGCCGTTGTTGCAGGAACAGCCGCGGGTCGAAGTGCCGTCGCCCGATAATGCCGCGTCAGAGGCGTCCTCGAGCACGGAAACACGCGGTTCCGGTGTCTCGTTTGATATAGGGAGTGGAGAAACGACCATCTTGTTCCAAGCGACACACCAAGGCTCGGCTTTCGACGTTCCAATTCAGCTGAACCGACAGAACGTCGATGCGAATGTGCAGAAACTCGACGGCAGATTATTTACTGTTCAGTTCACCAGCACAACTGGCGGCACCCTGAGCATTGGCTGATAAAAGCATTGTATGATACACGCGTGCTCTCTGGAAATTCGGTTTTTTACATTTGTATTTGTACACTTACACACTATACATGGCCCTCGGTGTACCCTCCTTCTTGTCGATCTGTAATATGAAACCTTGTACTGGCTTGTGCGACGAGATCGTCGAGCATTTCTTGGGGAATGTCGTATTCCGAGCTCCTGACTGCAATGGCGTATGCAGCTGTAAAACGTTGGCAATTATTCGCACAATGAGTGAGGATTACACATACCAGCTTCAATTTTCTCGAGGGAGTTGGCGGTGACAGACTGCTTCTTGGACAGCTCGCGGACGTGCGGTGTGAAGCGCTCAAAGTCTGGGCACGTAAATGCCAATTTTCCAGCAGGGAGACGATATGAGGCCCACCTGATTTGCAGCCTCTTACAAAGGCGCATACCTGACTGGCCTTGGGCCGACCCCCCCGCCGAGCGATGTTGGATATCGCAAAGCGCATGAGCTCGCCCGTGAGATCAGAGAGGCCAAGAAGATAGTCCGACACGGTCAGGGGAAAGAACTGGGCAGGCCAAGTTGCTTCACGGGCGCGCACGAAAGAAAGACGGGCCACGCACAGGCCCGTTGCTGTCGCAGAGCGCATCCTGCACTTGTTGGTAGCCGATTAGCGCGTCGTGTTCGATGTAGTGCGCGAAGCTCAGCGCCTCGATGTATTCCTAAGCCGCGCGCGCTGTGTTCCTTAACAGGGCCGCTGGGGCCAGCGCAGGGTGACCTACCTGAAGACCGGGCGAGACCTGGCGTTGATAGCGCCAGAAACGGTCGCCGACGAGTTCTGGACGCATCGCAGCAAAGATGGCGTTGGCTTCAGCGAGCTTTTCGCGACCACTGGCAGCGGCACGGAGTGCGAGTGCGCGGTCGTCGGTAGAGTCTTCGAGGACGATGCGGTGGATTAGAAATATAGCTTTTTTGGATATGTTGGTTACATCCCGGCTGGCCTTGAATAGAATATTTGTTTGAACTCTCCGAGCTGGGCGGTTGGGTGGTACCTTGATAAGCCGCTCTCTTCTATCGTTTCCTTGGTCCAGATCCTCTCTGAACTGTTCGAAAATTTGTGATGCTACTGAGTCTCCGGGCATTGGCGGGTCCGAGTCGGACGAACAGAGTCTAGACCAAAATAGGTGGACCGTATTTGGCAGTGTATCCACCTGATACATCTCCGCAACCAAACCGCAACTCACGATGGCCTTTCCCGCCAAACCTGGCTGTCCTATGTGCGGCATCGTCTCAAAGGCCGCCATTCATGTTCAGCCCAATTCACCCCGCTCGCCGTCCTTTCCTGCTGGCTCCACAGAACCCGAGTTTCTCTGGCGAGACGACAACTTCACGGCCTACCGGGAAAAGGCCAACCCTGTGTCCAGCAAGGGCCATGTAATTGTATCCTTCAAGTGTGTATGCACCTATTGGTCCTGGTCGCACCGCTCACCGCAAGCCCAATCCTAGCCTTCATGTTCCCTCGATCTATACTCTCGTGCGTTTATTTTTGTATATGGGAGGTCCGGCGTAACCACGTACTGTAGTCCTCCACCGACCTCCCTCTCCTCGTCAATATCAGGAACCTGGCAACCCGGCTCTTGAACAACATGCTTGACCCCACTTCCCCGACTCCCTCTACTTCCGCCTCGTACCGCCCAAACCCCAATTTCCGAATTGGCTTCATCACACCGCCGTTCTGGGACGGAAAAATCCCTGTAACGGATCATCTGCACGCCCACGCATACATCGCCCCTGCGGACCTGACGGGCTGGTTCAGAGGCATCGCGTACGGACCTGCGGCTTGGTACGCCATCGACGACTTAATTGCAGAAATACGGTGAGTATAACCATGCCCGCGGCCGCTTTAATTGTTGCTAAATATACCGCAACAGAGAGTCGGTGACGAACAACCGCATCAAGTCTGGGCACGACAACCGGGCGCGGGCGCCGATAGACATGGTCCCCGACGCGGGTTCCCGATCCGGGACTGCGAATGGGATAGAGACATCCGAGCCGGGCTTAGCCAGCACGGAAGCAGATCTGGAGGCAGGACTGACGCCCACGGCTATAAATCCGAGGGCGACCCTTTCGCCGCAGAACTCGTTATGATCTATTGGTTTCCGTTGGACATCCGAATAAATACCCACTGTATATAATCCGCAGCCAGCATCTTCGTTATTTAGAGGTTCACCCCCGTTTTGATCCAATCAATCGTGAGGGTCATTGCATCATTAGCAGCTTAAAGCACTTGCTTGAATCCATGAATACGATTCAGGGTATCGCATTGAGAATGTCATGTAGTAGCAGTTGTGTTGTAAATGTCAGATCGAACGCCGCGGGACGCCGACTCGGAGTGATCATGACTTGAAACGAAATGGCATGTGCCGTGCAGGTTCCTTGTTACCACATTGAGCTACCTTCACCCTTGTCCTCCCTGCTCTCAGCCTTCGAAAGAAGACCAACCCCAGCGCTCTTCCAGCTAAACCCACTCACCCCAAGCGCGCCACACACAAACCTAATCATGGGCATGAGCTATCGACGCTATCTCGCCGGCGAACGCATCTACGGGTGTTCGAATTGCAAGACTCATCTGGCGACGATCCATGGGATGATTTCGAGAGTAGGTTAAGCTCTGGGAGCTGAGAATCTAGCTGAACGAATGTCTCTGCCAGGCCTTCAATGGCCAACACGGCCGGGCGTACCTGTTCGACGGAGTGTACGCCGCCTTTGTGCTCTTTCTATCCCACAGTATTATTTATGGCTCGTTTTTCTAGCGTTAATGTCCTCGAAGGCGAGGCGAACGACCGCCCGATGACGACCGGAAACCACACCGTTCGCGACATCTACTGCTGCAAATGCGGCACCACTCTGGGCTGGAAATATGTATGTCTCGTCGTGAGTTTTAATCATTAATTTTAACCAATCGTTTGTTCCAGGAGAAAGCGTACGAGCCGTCGCAGAAATACAAGGAAGGCAAATATATTCTCGAGCGCAATCTCCTCGTGGACGTGCAGTAGGCGTGGTGGCCGGTGGACGACCCCCACCACGCGGACAGCACACATCACAAGTGAACACCCCCGGCAGGCCGTTTAACCCTATTAGACCCGACACCAACGCGTTCGTTCCGGACGCATTCTAGTCACTCCCTCGGCTCGGCGCGGCTTGCGCAGGATGAGTCGCGACTCATGCACAGCCACAGGCAGGCAGTAGGTCCCTGGACGGACAAGAATTAATTCGGTGGTTCCAGCCGTCTTTGCTGACATCCGCAGGGGGACATATGTATGCAGTTAGATATTATCTCCGCAGTTGATTTACCGTTCCTCCCCACCTCCAACTCCATCTCCAACTCCACTCACCCCCATCCGCGCGGTCTGACGCCGATAATCCGAGCCCAGCCCACTAATATTTCGATACTCACTGCGTTATTGGACTTCGTAACGTGTTTGAATGCATTTCCAATGACTGGTTTCCTAATTTGGGTGTCGTGGCGGAGTTTAAATAAGTCAACTTAACCAAGTGAGCCGGATTTGGTTAGGTGGTCTTGGACCAGGGCGCTTGTCTTGAACCATGATGCTCACAAGAATATACGGCCAAGCCTGAGGTAAGATTGCGAGCACTTGAAACGCAGCAGACGCGGGGTAAATCTGGGGTAACTAGCCGAGGTGGCCCGCTCAGTCTAACCTCTAGATCTGCAACTCTAGGCCGTTGCCATGTCCCCAGCAAGTAAGTATAGCTTCGGGTGCGCCGGTGGGCCAAAGGAAAGCAAAGGGCATGATAAGTACGTGTCATGGATGAGCATTTGAGTAACCCAACGGATCGCAACA
This sequence comes from Mycena albidolilacea, assembly GCA_029282495.1. Lineage (NCBI taxonomy): Eukaryota > Fungi > Basidiomycota > Agaricomycetes > Agaricales > Mycenaceae > Mycena > Mycena albidolilacea. The sequence goes on along the minus strand of JARIHO010000008.1, from coordinate 1,777,186 downwards.
ACACATCCCCACATCCCCAACAGTTCGTTCCCCAAACATTCGCCCGAATTATATAAACCCGACCCCAGCCTTGTACATGCCCTTCAACCTTCCCTTACGCTTCCACTAATGGGTACGTCCCGTTCCCTCCTTCCCGTTCGTGCTGCTGACGATTTGAATTCTGCAGCCACCATGCATGCGTCGCGTCCCTCCGTCTCCTCGCCGCTGGCAAATCCCACTCAAACCCCTGGTGCCACAGCGCGCATAACCCCGCAGCGCGCGTACTCCTTCCCCCGCTCAAGCGCCCTCCGCCCCTTCCCGTCCGTCGTGCCCGCCCCCGGCGCTGGGAAGAAACCCGTAAAAATAATCCAGCCGCCCGCGAACCAGCGCGGGTCGTTTGTCCTAAACCTCACCCAGGCGGAGCTGGGCCGACAGGAGTGAATCCGCGCGCGCACGTGGCGGGAGGGCATAACAACAACAGCACAACACGCGATATATTATTCCGTTGGATGAGAAGGACTCGAGCAGAGCGCTTCGACTTCTTTATTCTTGGGCCTTGGCGACGACGGTCAGGCGCTCCCGGCCACTGCTGGGCTGGTCGGTGGGGTCGGCCGTCGGTGCGCGTTACTTATCTTGGGCTATATCCTACGCTTGCAGTCCTCACACCCATAGACAATAGACGCTATATACCCCAATAGACGCTTTTTATAAACCCCAGAAAATTGGAATTAAGCGAATATCCGAACAGGCCGAATGATCCGAACCACACGGAATGGACTTAGGGCCGTTCCGAAGAGTTCCGAAGAACTTGAGGGCTGCGGCGTCGATAGATTAATAAATGCGCACTGACAGACAGGCAGATGGGGAGATAGACGCGCAATTCGGTGATAATGTGGAGGATGCAAGTCGGATGCCAGTCAGATGCAAAGGGATCCAAGGGATGCAAGACCGAATTGCATATTTGCAAGCGAGCAGGAACGCGGGATGTACTCATGAATCAGGCACATGGTTCTGCGTAGATTTCTGTAGACATTCGAGGGTGCTTATTTGGACAGTGTGTAGGAAAACTCTAACGCATTCATGTGGATAATCAGTAAAGGCACATGCAATGGATCAGATTTGGTGTTGTTGTCATTCCAAATTGCTAACCAGCACCATCGCAATCCAGGCCCACTGCGCCTACTTACGACCCTCTACGAATTTGCACGACGACCCTTTACCGTTCTGAGCCCACAGCCCAGTCCATACGCCCATTCCGCGTTACCCTTGTCCTTCTCCGACTTTCCTTTGCCCACACATCTTTTCCCTTTCAGCGGTACCAAGGTGTACCCAGTCTCATTCACGACAAGAAAAAATGGATCAATGGACAGTCGCCGTCCTAGGTGATGGTGGGGTAGGCAAGACTGCGTTAGCCGTTCAGGTGAGCTCCAGCACAGCCCGATATGTCGGCCCACCCTTGACTAAGGAGTTTCTCAGTTCACACTCAATTGTTTCGTCGGTCAGTCCCATCTAGCTTCCATCTGTTGACTGTTTGCTCAATTCTTTGTCTTTCCAGAGGTATTGTCGTCCAATCTGCCATTATCGCAATATCACCCCCGCTGAACAGCTCCCAGACTTACGATCCAACGATAGAAGATGCCTACCGCAAACAGTTTGTAGTGGACAACCGCATGTGCTTCGTGGAGGTCATTGATACTGCCGGCCAGGGTATGCTACCAATCCATCTGCCCTAGTTCGTTATTAATCCGACGTCTGCCAGAGGAGTACGCGACACTCCGAGATCAATGGGTGCGGTACGTGCCTTTCCCTTGGTCTCTAGTTAATCCTATTAATCGTGATGCATGGCCCAGAGAGGGCCAAGGATTCATCCTGGTATACTCCATCGCATCGCGGCAAACTTTCGACCGGCTCGAGGTCTTCCGCCAATCGGTCAGACGAGCAAAAAGGGGAGACCCCATTCTCATGCTCGTCGGGAACAAAGCCGACAAGGCCTACGAGCGCGAGGTGTCCAAGGAGGAGGGCGCCGCGCTCGCGCGACAGTTCGGCTGCGAGTTTATCGAGACCTCGGCGAAAACGGCCCAAAACGTGGAACGGGTATTTACGAGCCTCGTCCGCGCATTACGACAAACGAGAAACCTAGAGCCAGGAGCTGCACCGAACCCCGGAGGGAGGCCGAGAGAGAGGGAGAGGAGGAGGTGCATTATCTTGTAGGGTCCGGGACTTTTTTCTTAGATTCCCTCTTTACCTCGTTTGATGATACCAGTCCCCTTTTCCTACGTCTACATATCTGCTCTGCACTCCGTCCATGTCTATCTCTCCCCGCCCCTTGGTGCTTTTCCTCGCACTTGCTTCACACCTCATGTTTCTGCCTATGATACGGAAACTTGTTCTCATCATGCCCTCCCATATAAGTAGATTTCGGCTCCGCCGCCCCTATCTGTCTTTGTGTGCTTGAACACGTCGAGTCGCGTCGCTGTCCACGTCGACTCTGCGGGTTGCTGCGGATTGGACAGCCTTATATTCTCTGAGGGCGTTGGGCCCCTTGTTATCTACAGCTATCAATGGCATCTCAGTCGAGCTCGCCGTCGACTTCTGTGCAGAAATTCGAGGATGCCGATTTCCTGGTTCGTTCTTGGTCCGACGGCTCCACGTTCGCAGTGAATCGTGGCAAGCTGGAAAAGGGCTCCCATGTCTTCCGTATGGCCGCTTCCCTTGGAAGTTTCGCATGTGCTTAAGCTTGCCCAGGCGACATGTTCTCGTGCTGCGATTCGGGTGCCGAGAACCAGCAGGTACTGGATCTCCACGAACCGGAGAGCACCCTTTCTGCCCTCCTCCGCCTCTTGCATAGCCCTCCGGACCCACCGGTGCAATTCCAACGCGAGCCACAAGCCGAGAAATTTAGTACCCTACTGCCCGTTCGGTACGATGCGTCAACCGCCATTCCTCTTCCTGTGCTGCGCGTGCTTTTGTATCTCGCCGACAAATACGCGCTGTCCGACCGGGGCGCTCTGGAGTCGCTCCACGCGCATTTGCTGGCGCACGCGCCGACCGACGGGCTGACGGTGTACGGACTGGCCCTCATGCTCGGGGACATGCCGTACGTCGCGGCCGAAGCGAGCCAGTACGTCCTCCCGCTGGCGTGGTACTCCCCGGAGGAGGCCAAGGTCGTTCCGACGGTCGCGGCCTACCATAACGTCCTCCAGCTGCAAGCGTACCGGGTGAAGGCGCTGCAGGACATTTTGCTGCGAGAAGAGTTGTTCCCGCATGGTGAATCTTCCTCCCAGAATTAATTGTGTAGCCCAGGTCTGATGCTATTAAGGCTATGGAATGTGTGCAACGCACAATACCAGCGCCGCGGCTGTCTGGGCCCGCACGCGCCTCATTCTGGCTCGGAAAATAGAAACGAGTGAGCTTCCCGCGCATCTCTAAATGGTTTCTCATAATTATTTTCATCTAGACACGGACGTCGCGGGCGAGATGGAAAGTCTGGTGTACATCTTCCAGAGCTGCACGACATGCTGTAAGGCGTTCAACGCGGCGGTGGACATGCTCGCGTACAAGTGTAGACGCGTGCCGCGGCGGCTGGACCAATTGCCGGACGATGGTTGTCCCGGGTTCGATGAGTAGTGTCTCGCGAGTCAAGTCAGCGCGTTTGGATGGGGGCGACCTTGATGGAAGGAATGAACATTTGAGCTTTGAGCATTACAGGAGTTTTATTCGCTTCAACAAAAGCTTGTAGCGGTAAAGTAGTGACTGAACAACGGACTCCCTGAGTCCTCTGGATATTTTATTTACTTTTCTTCGTGTAGGATAAAATTATTGTAGCTGTAGGGATAGCCGAAGTAACTTCGCATCAAAACGTCATTTCTCGATTGGACTTGACTTGGACCACGACCGCTACATGTATACTTGACCATGATTCACGCCGTGCTCATCTGTAACGTCCTTAGCTTCGTCCTCGACCGGAATATTGAACGCGCTCGCAGTTAACACGTCTGGCGTCGCCCGACTGACCAAGTTCTACACCCCGCTGCACCAATCGTCGCAGACGCTCATCCCGAAGATATTCTCTCTCATATGCTCCCGGCCCGCGACCTTGTGCAACTTCCTAGACGCCCCGGAGCTCGAGGCGTTCCTCGGCCCCAAGGGAGAAGAAGATGAGCGGTGGCGCGTGGTGTACCGCAGTTATGCGACGCTGTACTTCGTATTTGTGGTCGATGGTGCGGAGAGCGAGCTCGGCATCTTGGACCTGATTCAGGTTAGTCGTGGCTCGGGTCCAACGACCTTTTGGTTTATCGCTCGCAGGTATTCGTCGAGTCACTAGACCGAGCTTTCGAGAATGTGTGTGAGCTGGACCTCGTGTTTCAATTCGACGAGGTAAGCGCGTCGGCGGAGTAGTTCTGAGGAAAGAACTCAATGCGCATTCCAAAGGTGCATCATATCCTCGCGGAAATTATTCAGGGAGGATTAGTTCTCGAAACTAATGTCGAGGAGATCGACAACTCAGGTATGGTATAGCGTCGTTACTCTCAAAACTAGTTCTCATGAATACTAGTACAACTCTCGGCCAAGTTACGCAAGGAATCGTTTGCGTCGGCGAATCCGCTGTCGCTTGGTATTGGGGTGGGCGGAGCAGGGTCCCGAGGTGGGAACCTTAAATCGCCGCTTGGTTGGTTAACAGGCAAGATAACTGGAGGGAGGGCAATGTAATTTTTTGGGGCAAGAAGCCTTACACCTCTACACTACCAGGCCTTGCTCTTCTTGCCCTCGCCCTCCGTTCAGTTCTGTCCATTTGACGGGAGAAGGTAATGTCGCTTGCCAGAAACTCGTCTCCCCCCACTCGTTCGGTCAACCACACTCACGATAAAGATTGAGCAGTCTCAGCTGCTGTTCTTGATTCTGTAATGAACTCTATCAGCACTGGCGATAATAGAGAGCTTGCGCAAAAGCCGCATGCGGTTTTTGGCCGCGCAACTTCTTTCCATGCGGCTTTTTTCTTTTTTGCTCCAGTGGTCCCAAAGGGTGCTATTGATGGTTCTGGTGATGTATACAAGCAAAAGACCGCACCTCCGCACGTGGCTTTGTGCAGCCGCATGCGGATTTGCGCAAGCTCTCTAATAAGGCGACAGCATACCTCGGAGTATGTGGGAGAATATGACCATCTAGAGGACTCGCCAACTGTTTTTCGACACAGGGTGATCAATCTGTTTCTCGGGATCACTGGTAGACGTGTCGTTGCTTGCTGAGCCGTTGGATGGAAAATAGTCGCGGTCAGACGCGTCGTCGTCGTTCCCAAGGTCGACGTTAAGCCAGTAATTCGCTTCGCGTCGTTTCTCTTCTCTATCTGAGGTGAGAATGCTTTCCTGGACCCACGGTCAGGGATAGAGTTTATTGTAAGCCTGATGAGTGAACATGGCCTCCGACAATCCCAAAGTGGATGTAAGATGTTGGCGAAAAGTGAGGCTGTTCAGGAATTTCGGGAATTATGTATTCTCGGCATTCAGGCATCCTCAGTTCGGCGTCCGCGCAATTGTGAGCACAATAAATTACATTCTTGCCGGGACTACAATTGGACTAAGTATGCTTAACAGAGATTCAAACAGTGGGGTTCCGCCGAAGCACTCAAATATCACCGTCGACCAACTGCCAGACAGGATCCCCTTCTTTCCAAAACTGCTCAACCTCCTTGCCGTTGCGCTTGTCCCGTGTGCGGTATACGCTGTCGATCAACCGTACGTCCTCTGGGCTATAGAGAAAGCGGGCAGCAAGACTATTTGAAAAGCTGTCGTAGCCCTGTTCGGCGGGGTAGAACCGCTTCACGTTAGCCTCCAACGCACGACGCGTCGCCAGCGTACAGCTATCCCCCTCTCCTGGGTCGAGCTTCCGGAAGGCGTGGAACTCGCAGAGAGTCGAGTCCCCGACGGCCTCGTTCACCTCATCCAGGCCTGCAGCAGAAAAGGATGTCCGTCCGAGGTCGAGGTGGCGCATAGAGGGGTTCTTCATGAGGTGTGTGATCTGCGGGATAGCAATGTCAGCCAGGTGATTGAAACGCTGGCGATGAACACGGGTGGTTTGCGACGCAGCCAGATCGAAGAACATGATGCGCGGGTGGCTGGAAAGTGATGTGCACAGAGCGGAGATACCTTTCGAGGTTACTGCCGTCGAGCACATACTTAAGCGCAGCAGACTCGCGTTTAATTCCAAAGCCGTTGCAATCGGGAGGGCTCCAGCATCTCCGATGGGATTCGAACCGAGATAGAGAGACTCCATTTTGCAAGCGGGATGCGCCAAGTAGCCAGCGATCGCGATGGCGGCCTTTTCTCCGATACCGTTAGCGTTGAGGTAAAGGTGCCGTAGCGCTACATCTTGTCCAGTGATCTCATCCATTATTCTAGCCACACCCTCGTCCCCAAGCTCGGTGTTTTCCAAGTCTAGTGTGCGTAGATTCGGTGTTTGCATGATCAGGCGGGTGACGTTGGCAGCGGAGTCCGGCGTTAATGGATTCCGCTTCAGCCAGACGTTGGTAATGCGCGGACTGTCGACCATCGCATCAACGAGGAGCTGGAAGCCCGGAGCACGAATGTGGTTTCCGGCAATATACCACGTCTCGATGCGGTCGGGGTGATCCGCGATGAATCTCGCAATGCGGCGCGCACCCGTCGTGCTAATAATATTGTTGCCGAGTAGAAACTGGGTTACGACTGTATTATTCTCCAGCGCATCGAGGAGTTTCTCGATATGGGTTGGGCCAACAACCATTTTGCAGAGGTCCAGACGGCCGTCGTCGTATACAACGCCTCGTTTAAACTCGACCATGGGCGTATTCCATTTGATTTCCTTGCCAGGTTGCAGGCCAAGAGAGGAAATGAGCTCGTCGCGGACCCCTGTCCTCTCGGGGGATAGGACGTCTTTTGGATCGAGATTCAAATGGAGGAATTGGAAGACGTCCTGGGAGAAACAGATGAGATTCGTCTCCGATACGTCAATAGCAGGAGGTACCTTGAAGTCGTCATCGGCGCCGATTTGAACTGGCATAGGTAGGGCCATGGGGCCCTCCAGGGAAACAGGATCATGCTCTTGACCGAGCCATTCTCCCTACATATAATTTTGTGAGTAGCCGAATATAATTGGTTGAGAATGTGGCAAACCTGTGTCTCAGAAGCTATCGCGTCGTTCTTGTATGGTTGTTGGCGAATAAGCCCGAGCTCTTTCCGTTGGCGCACGACCCGGCGGGCATGGGACAATGCAATTTCATAGTGAATGTCGGCCTTGACCTGAGTGAAGTCAGGGAAGAGGAGAGCTGCAATCTGGGAGGCGGCAGATGACGGTGTGTTATGTCGTCTACGAGGCAGTTCATTAATTGAGTCGGGAACGTGGGTGGAGAGGAAGTTGTGGTCAATGGCGTCTCGGAGTCGTTGTGCGTGCACCGTGACTTCGACATCAGTCGGAAGTGTATTTGTGGGTTGAATACTGCGGTCAGAGGATAAATCGCCCACATATTCGAGAGTTGGTGCAGCGGGCCGGGTCAGCAACGCCATGAGAGCCTAAGAAGGGTACGATTGGCGCCAAAGGCCCTAAGTAACCTCGGCAAGGCTGTGATACGAATCATTTGCCGTCGCAGCGAGTCACTTCATGTCGGAGATTTTGACTCGGTTGTACAATGGAAGATAGCTTACGAGGAAGATGGGCGCCTAGCTCTGAGGCCGGAGGCTCGACACGAGTGACAAGGCGTGAGCAGCGGCTCGGCCGATTGCAGCCAATGACTCAAACGTTGATTGCGCGGGATGGCATTCACAACTCTACGGCACAACTTCTAAGCAACACGCCCGTAATTTTATTGCCGTAATGGTAGTACATTGTAAATTCCCGATAAGCCTCACGTTGGCGCCACAAGAGTTCCTGCGGCGCAGTCAGTATTTTCCATATTGAACCACCAGATTCCGCAGCATACGTTTCCGTTTCTTCTTGCCAGCACCAGGTAACGCCCGCGAAGGAGGTTCTTGCGACGTCTGCGCGGCAGGCGTTTTTGCTGCGGGCGCAGGCGCAGGCGTGGCAGAATTGCGAACACCCAGGGACGCCGGAGTTTCCGGTACGGTTTCGACATTAGTTTCTGCAAGGCTTGCGGAGAGGACGGTTTTGGATTGTAAATGCAACGCGGTCGCGCGCATGGCGTTCGTCAAAAGTAAACTGTTTTGCTGTCTGTACATGCCTTGGGCTCAGCTTGGATTCAAAAGGCCCAGAAAAAAACGCTACCGTTGGGGAACCTTTGGCTTGCTGGTTTCGGGAGCTTCCGATGCACTTCGGCTTTCAGTGCCTGTGCCACTGGCAGCACCCTCTTCCTCAGCAGCTTTCTTTTTGAGATCATCAGACTGTACTGCAGAATCGACAATCGGCCAGACGAATCCTGTTCGAGGAATGTAGTCCGGCCTCCGACTTCGCAGAATATCCAAAGAGGCTTGGAGGGAGGACACCGAAGTTAACTGAGTGGAAATAGATTAATCCCGGCGATTTTCAAGGTAAGGCAAATCACACCAGCCGATTGGAGAGAACGGTGTAGACATCAGGGGACTGGTATATCCTGTTATTCATGATGAAATAAGCGGCCAAGGGGCGAACTTGATGCCATTTCAGAAAGCTGGTTTAAAAAGTCGAAGGAATGGGTGCGCGGCGACCCAGAAATACCTTCGTCAGGAGAAAGCCGCTCGCGCTTGTGGATGATAAACATGGACGGCGGCTGGGCGTGGACAACGGCAAATTCAACCCCAGTGAATCGTCTATTATTATTTTAGCATCCGGAAGTTAAGTTAGTGGCCACTACGCATGCCTCAGTTCCTCAGCTTCGTTCGCAATTGCTGTTCCGGTATGCATCGTCTGCATGCGTAAGACCTGATTGTTGCTCTGCTTATCGTAGAACATGGACGTCGTAAAATATTCAAACACATTCTCAGTCGTTAGTGGACCGTTCGCCTATCAGCATGAGGAGCGAGGTATCAGTTGAAACCAAGAGCGGTACCTGAATCCATTCGTGCCAGATAAAGAAGCGGTGGCTATAGTCATCTGGAGGATGCAGATCGGTTACTTCCATCGGTCAGTAGTTTGACGCGTCGAAGACCCTAGAACGCGCGTGTGTCGGTTCGGGTGAAGTGAGTGTGACACGGTGTGACACAGCGGGCTATGACTTCCTATTCGAGCAACAAATTGAAATTCACCTTGCGCGTTTCTGCCAGCCTCAGCTCGAATGAACAAGTTTAAAGATTAAGCAAAACTTGAACAGAAATCCAGACTTGATTGGGTTGAGTAGATTAGGAATTTAGAGTATATGGATAGTACAAGCTTTGTAGTCGTTCTTCAGCGCGCGCAGAAATAGAGGTAGAATCAAAAGAAAGTAAAGATAGCAAAGCTGCAGAATGATAGAAAGGAACAATAGACAGTAATAAAGATGTCGGGCGTAACAGACGCCCGAACATAAAGAGAAATTCATATCGAGATCACGTTCGTCGCGGGGCCAAGCACAACAAAGCACAAGACGGTACGATACGTGGCACATCGAATGACGCAGGGAGGGACACAGTTCTGGGTTGGGCAAAGAGCGCAAGAGACCAGATAACTGCGGAGCCGGCTGAATAGTGACGTAAGCCTGCGCAAGAGTCAGCGAGCTGCGGGACGCGTAGTTCGGGAAGATAATCTCACACGAAAAGTAACGCAAAGAAGTGGTGGATGATTTAGGTGCAGTCGCAATCGGCTGCGTGTCCGACGAGACCCTTTCCGCAGCGGTCACACCATCGGCGCGCTGCCTGCTCGACGCCGATAGACTGCTTCGACCCCGCAGAATGGTGAGAAGAGCAAACAGACTCTTCGCGTTGGGATTCGTCGCGGTGGATGCTGATAAGGTGACGACCGAGGTCGTGCTTGCGACTGAATGAGCGGCCGCAGGAGCGGTGGGGGCAGACATGGGGTTTGAGTCGGTTGGGGTCGTGCGTGGCCATATGAGTTTTTAGATTGTAGGCTCGGGCGAATGCTACAGAAGTATGAGCAAGGGAGCAATGAATGAGATGTCAAATGCAATTTACCTCGCGGACACGCTGAGCACTTGTATTTCTTGCGGCCATCGCCCTTGTAGTCTTCTTCCTCTGAAACCTGTGCCATCTGACTTCCCGCTGGAATAGTGGGTAGTTGGGTAGATAAATGGGATGGGGAGACGGTTGGAGCGGCGAGAGGCGAGTTGAAATTGAGTTGACTGTACAAGTCAACTGGAACGGAGGGGCGACGAGTCGAGGGACCGTAATCTGAGAAAGTAGCACGGGAGTTGTAGGCTTTTGTATATGGTTTGGTGCTGCGGGCCATGTCAGGCGCCCCGCTGGTACCGAAGGACATGCGATCTGGTGCTGCGGCATCAGAGCTAGCTTGGGCTGCGGCGTATTCTGATGTGGCAGCCTCTACGCGGATCCGCTGGAAGTCCATCTCCAGGTCGAGGGGGAAAGAGTAGTCAGAGGGAGGTTGGGGGGAATGAGGGTAGTTATAGAAGGACTCGGAATAAGACGAAAGGGAGTCATAGGCAGACTCGGAAGACGCGGTGATGTTGGAAGCAGGGCCCCTGGTGGGCGTGTCCGACCTGAAAAACGAGTAGGCGTCGTGTGAGTCGATTGTCAGCAGCTGGAGCTGTTCATCGTCAAATCCAGCAAGATCAGCGTCGAGTTCGAGCTCGAAGAGATCTGGATGGGGTGCGAGGATCTCGGCAGGGCTCTGAAAGGACGCAAAACCCTCGAGGGTCTTGTTGTAATCAGCGGTAAAGTCATCGAAGACTGTGCCGGGAGGATACTGCGTGCCCTGTGCAGACATGGTGGTGGGTTAATGAGAGGATTGAGGTTTAGGTCAAGAGTGGCCGACGCACAGCCTTGTTCGATCAGTCGTTACCTGCGGGATCATCCATCAATAATTGCCGTTACGGCGCTCAGGTTGCTTTGTCCGCTTCTAATATGTACCGCGCGCTGGTACCTCTCGACCAAATTGTAATGTCTAGCATCTTTTTTGCCGTTTTCTTTCGCGCTTAATCAACCAAATTAGAAGGAACGTGATCGTAAACATTTCGACAAGTGTACGTGGCTGCGTCGTGTGTAAGGACGTGTATGCAGGCTGCGATGCTCCTTATTCACGGTCATTTGGGCACAAGGGTACCGTTTTTAGTTTTGGGGGTTGCGGACGCGCGCGCTGGACGCCATTTCCCGAACCCCTGTCTGCCGTTTCATACAACCCAAATCTTGGGTTTCTGGACTGGTGGCGTTCTTCAGCTTGATGGTTTGGTTCAAACTTCAGTTGGGATCTTGTGCAGCATCTTTGCTAAGGTATAGTCATCTGAGGGCATTTCTATGTCGCCCGCCTAGCTCAATCGGATAGAGCGTCAGACTCTTAGTTCATGACAACAGGCGGGTATCTGAAGGCTGCGAGTTCGACCCTCGCGGTGGGCTACTTATTCACTTTTTGCGTTCTACATGTACATGTCCCATATAGTCCTCGCTGCCAGCTAGCTAGTACTGTTGACTTTTCAGTATGGTCCTGTCTCTTCTCTTCTCCAGTGCTTCAAAAACGTCAAACCTGTGAACCACCATGACGATCTGCATCTCATCAGTTTTCCGGCTCGATGCCCGAAAAGTCAAACTACTTAGACGGGATTTTGCTTCAACTTAAATCGCTAATTACATTAATCTGAAGTGACCGAAATGAAGTTGGAATGGAGTATAACTTTAGAACGGACATGATGGTACACAGATGCTTAAGATGGAGTCGCGCGTAAGGGAGAAGCCTTGGGCGGCTGGATGGAATGGCACAAGTTTGCGAACCCGACACGCAGCTGCATCTTTAACGGCCCACAAGCCCAAGAATAAGTTTCGGTGGTCGTTTGCCAGAAACCAACGACGGAAACCACCGATGCGAGGGTCCCTGCTTGAAATGTGGCGACAGGTCGTAGACATGACAAATATAGGTCAAGCCGATATATATACGGGTCTCTTCAAGGTATTCAAACTGTCATGAATTTGGGCTACAACTGGATTCCGAGCTCCTCTGCAATGAGCAAAGCTGCCTTCTCACCAATAACCAACGCCGTGCTGCTCGTGTTGGCAGCGACGTTCCCGGGGGCAATTGAGATCTGACAAGGTTCGTGAAATTTACTTCCGGTATAAGTAGAGGCCAGAGGCTTACGTCTAGCCGAATATGAATCAGATTTACTCATTGAGCGATTCATTGAACTAATAATGCTCACCAGCGACTTTGAGGCCTTGCACACCATAAACGTCCAATCGTTCGTTTACGACACCCATCTCATTCCTTGGTTTCATCGCACAAGTGCCAAGCTGAAAGAGGAGATCAGAATATGCACAACTTCGATACCAGTATGATGTACTGAATGCCACGTTGTTTGAACTAGGATTCAAAATAATGTCAGCTAGCCGATTGAGTAGTACGGGACTTACCGAATTGCCTGCTATAAGCGTCAATTACCGCATCATCCTCTTCGGTGTACGATATATCAGGGGCTGATATGTCGACTGGGATCGCCTCATCATGGCAGCGAGCAGCACTTTGATCAGAAAACGCCGGGTGTCCTGGCAGATATTCTCCGCGATATACTTTCAACCTCCTTGCCAACTCCCGGGATTTCTTGTAGCCCCACCTCAGTGTCGCCAAATCTGCCGGACTAGAAGAAAAAATGTAGCTAGTTCTCGTGTCCAAAAAGAATACAACCTACTGGCTCAGGAAGCCACAGTCAAAGACAGGCGGTGCATTTGCGTCTTCGCCAGACGAGATATGAACTTGCCCTCGGGAGACGGGATATTCCTGACGGGGAAGTCACTAGCATTCAATAACATCTAGGTGGATGCTACAAACCGTATAATACGCCAGGCCATAATATTTGCGCGGCGGAGCAATCGCCAGACCACCTGCAAACCTAAAACCAAGTTCAGTGATAGCGTGAAAAGTAACCAGTTTCTCGACAAACAGAGATAAAGAGCCAATCCAAATGACAGGCTTGTCGGGGGCATTTTCAAAGTAGTTCTTCCACCGGGCTTCGAATTCTGGTCCCAGCTCTTTCAATTCCGCGGCGTTGGGTCGAAGTTTACCACCGGCGTCCAAGCCACTGAAGATTAGGAAGATTGTGAGCATGAATAATGATACAAAGTCCTCTTATTCACTTGTGAGCGAGCATGCCTGATCCGTTGGACTTCCATTGCGCAACAAGACCTTGGGACATAGTAGGTATAGACCGCGCAACTGATTGCCGCTGACTCACGCTGTTCTTCCGCTTCCTCTCCCCGGAGAAAAGCATCCAAGGTCTCCGCTTCTTCACTTGCGAAATAGGGAGGAAATAGGCCGTTGTGATCTTGGTAATTTTGTCCAACACCGGGGAGGTCCACTAATGGCTGCACACCGTGGGCCCTCAGAATATCGAGGCCGCCAATTCCCGATCTGGGGATAGAGATATAAACATCATTTGCCAGGCAGGAAGACAAGAATGCGCACCGTTCCAGTATGGTGGGTGATCCAAATGCCCCTGCAGAAACAACGACAAGCCGTGAGGCCCGTGCCGTGTGAACCGTCTGGTCTGCATCGGGACGCAAAACAGTGTCGTTGACATATTCCACTCCCACAGCGCGGGTATTCCTGTTTGTTGGTCAGCGCGACGAAACGGGGGTGCAAAATCCTCACTCAAATATGACTCTTTTGACGCGGCATCCGGAGAGAATTTGGAGGTTCTGATTATCAGACTGGTTGTAGAGGAAGTGATGTGGTACATCAGAACGCATTCCGGTATCGTTGTCGATCCACCTGTATTCATTCAATTAAGGATGAAACGGGGAGGGGCAAAACGCACTTTTGCCATCTCTGGAGCGGGATCAGGACAAGATGCGAATTTTTCAAGGGATACTTACGCCATATTTATTACAAGAAAACAGACCATTGGGATCTTCGGTTGTGCCACGCTCCTTGTCGTAGCTAGCAGCGACGTCGAGGAACTGCTGGCCTATGTTTGTGAATACTCCACCGTATGAGACTTTGAGTGGGCCTGAATATCCGTGGGTTGGTTGCATTGATTTTACTTGATAAGTTTCTGTCTGTCGACATTTTGAGAACAGGAAACAATGCCGATTCAGTTTGTACCTTTTCAAGGAGAGGGATAAGGTCCTTTGATCCCCAGCCTGAGTTTCCATAGACCGTCTCCCAATCATCATAATCTGAGGCTGATGCGCGCGTATACATCAGAACTGACGAAAGCAAGTTCAATGGTCCGCCATGCCAGAACGAAATTCGACCAACAGTTGATGCTGCTGCCGCCGCCTACACATCGAGCTGACGGAGTGATAAGAGGCCTGCCTCCGAGATTCTGACTTGGTTCAGAGACATTAAATGTGACTGTCGTGCTGGTTGGGGCAAGGTGACTGAGATAGCGTGCGGGCTGAATGTGAGCAGCCAGTCCGCGAGTATGTTCGCCTGCTTCCAAGATCTAACAATATCGTTTATATGCCTGCATATTTGATCATGGGGCGTCCTCGTACAAGAATACGCAACGACGGGTCGGCCGATGCGAGACGGCCAGCAATAAGACTGCCAGTGGTACCGGCTAAGAATACGACGATAAATAAGAGCAGAAACGCGTAAGCGAGACTCACCTCCAGCAAAAATGATATCAAATGACATGATGGTGGGCGATCCTTGATATCATTCTTGCACCTGGGGATTAAATATGCTGGAGACCTTCGATTCACACGTTGCTGGAATCTCAGAGTCGGGGGCCGTTTGTTGAAAGGATTACAAACGCCCAGTCCGAGAGTGTTATCATCTGTTCAACAATGTCATGGGAGCCCTTCGTTCACCGACGATTTATAAACATCCAGTCCGAGCAGGTCCGAGATGTGTAACAATCAGTGGCAAGAACATAGATACGTTAGTTTCGGGCCCCGGTGGATGTAGGTAGGTCGATCAGTGGGCTCACCATCCCGGATGCGGAAACAAGGATGTCGTCGAGGAAGTGTCGAGGAAAACATTGGCTGCAAACTGGTGCTGGATTAAAACATGAAGACGCGGGACAGGAGAACGCGCATTCCCATATTCATGCAGTCGGATCATACTTGTAACTACTGCCTGCATGGAACACAGTCCTGGGGAACCAGCTGGATAAGGCCACTGGGCCTTCTTTCAGGGCACGCCAGAAGGACTAGCACCGTTGCCGGAGAACCAAGACTCGGGCAGCTCCGCATTACCGTCGACAGACTGAACGCCTATAGTATTGAATGCTGTCGGAAAAGCAGGGGAATCGGGGAGCATACAGCACTGCATAACATCTTCTGCACGAAATATAAAGAACAACGAACAGGATGGCCTCGAGTCACTCACCAAGTCGTAACAAGCACGGCGCCCGAGTTTCTAGCTTGCGTCTTGGGTTGCTGCCGTCACGAAATTAGACCCGCTAGAGTGACTGTTTTTTGGCGACAGACCTGTCGACGTAGTCACCGAGGCGATTGGAGATCAGGACCATGTATCCAAGTTGCTCGCGCGACCAATTCGTTGCGAGTACGCTTTCATACAGGTCCAGATCACAATGAGGCATCTACGACGTACGTTCTTTAGTGGGTATCACCCGGTTCAGAATGTCTTACCCATAGTACGGTAGGAGCATCCAGTGGATGCTTGCCATCCTATAAGATCAAGCAGGGATCAGCGGGAGCCCGAGATCTGGCTGGAAACGATGTCTACTTGCTTTGTTTTCGGAGAGAACGCGAAACCCAAGTTCTTGAAACAGAGCATTGTCTTCCTCTGAAAAAACCGGATCATAAATGGAGACGTTGCCATTTTCCTGCACCCGAATTATCCAACATGGTGACACTGCGCAAAGAGACCCACGATAGCAATTGACTTGCATATCTCGAGTAAAAAGGCTAGCTGAGCACGAGAGTTTGGCGAAGATGATGGGCTCCCGAGACCCAGACAAAGAAGTTGCGAAGGACACAAGGCATGGGCAGTTAAATGGTCTTGCAAAATTCCTATAAAGAATGTTACCAGGCGACGTAGTTAGCTGCCAGTTGAACGGACGTTGGCATTGAGCATTCCAATCGTCTTTAGCAAGCTCCTCTCTTGCACGTTCAACGGTGGTAAGAAGCGGTGGGCGTTCAGATTGAACCTTGTGTTTTCTTTTCTTTCGTGAAGCAACTGGTTTGAAGTCCGAATACTGGAAACTGGTGTCTAAGCTCATGAAAGGCGGCGTAGGAACAACAAAGTTGTGATGGTTCAAAGTGATGGCTGCCCGTTTGTGGTGGGCGGAAGGAAAAAAAGATTGTGTAGCTGGTCTTGGGGCCCGGGGCCAAACTACTAGTAACATAATGAACAGAAAAGCCAGTCGAGGGCATTGTTTCAACGTAAGATACATGTGCAGTAAGTAAGGTGCAGTACTAGTAGATATACACAATGCTACACAACGCTCGGATAACCAAAGAAAAAAAAAACAAGATGCGTAAGTAGATGATATACATTTGGAGTATTGGATGAATGCAGCTGACAACAAGATACAGATGATGGATAGACGGACAGAGTAAGAATGAAGGCAAGAATTGAGTTGGAGATATGCAATGCAAGATGAGACAATGCAGTAGCAAGATAGATGAGGGCTGGGAAGCGCTATTCTAGACGAGCCAATAGCTCGGCAGGACCATCATATGGTCGTCGAGGTACCAATACCGCAGCCCGCGGCGTGCCTTCTGCGCCTTCGTCAACGATTTCTTCTTTGAGTTCTTCTGTTGAGTATGGGCCTCCGCACCCTCAGCCTCGGCGATAGGAACAGGCGCTGCGAGATCACAAAGGCGCGCGAGCTGCACCCACGTCCCGCCTAAACCTATGTTGAGCACAAGCGTCTCCGCGACCGCGGGCTCCATGAGCAGTGTGATATCGTCCGCGAGGGGATCATGCGGCTTGAGCCCCCCGGGTCCAAGACTGGGGGCGGGAGCGGGAGCGGGCGATGCAGCGTCACTGCCGGCTTCGGGTGTATCGGAGGCGGGGGTGGCAAGTGCACCCACCGAGCTTCGCATGATGCGCGGTAGGTTCTCGGGCCCGTCCCATCCGACCCATGGGGCCATCACCACCCGCGCAAAGCGGCCCTCGAGCTCGCGCTCTACCGCCTCCGCAGCCCACTCTTCCCACTCTCCAGCTCCCGCGCCGGCTACAGTATTGGGGGATTTGGCCTCCACAGGCAGCACAACGCTCTTGATGCGCCGTACAGACCACTCGACGATACCCGGCGTGTGGGTAAGGGGGAGGGCGGTCGGGCCAAGGAGGGAGAGCAGGGACTCGCGCGGAGGGGCCGCCCATTCCGTTTCAAGTAAGGCGCCGTTGTCGGCGGTCTGGTCCCAGGAATCGGCGAAGGAGCAGGGGTCAAACGTGTCCGTAGCAGCGTCGGACGTGGGGACGTGGCTATCATTTTCACCGTCGGGAGCGTTCGCGCTCAGAAGAACATCCTCCGGCTTGATCACCTCGATGTTCTCTTCCTTGAGAATCGACTCGAACGCATTGTCGGGCTCTTCAGGGATCCACGCGTCAAGGGTGTCTCCGCGTGCGCCCCAGCAACTCTGTGCCGCCACGCTGAAGTGATCAGGGAGCTTTTTCGCGAGTTCAGAGGTAAGCGGCAGCTGCTTGGCCGCCGCGTCGATGATCTCAAGCGCATTTTTCAGGCTGCGCTCGGTGGTTTTGTCGGGAAGAACCTTGTTGCGGAGCAGGTAGTTGACGAAGAAACGTAGCAGATGCGGGGTGGAGACGAGGTTCCTATCGGCGCTGGGGTCGAGGTTCGTTAATGGTTAATATGTCGCACAGAAGGAGCGGACGCGTACTAGACGAAGCCTTGGTACGTCATGTACGACGACAGGAACACCTGGATTGCCCGTGCGGGGTTGTCGAGGAACGCGACGACCTTGTCTTCTTTGGTGGCGCGCGCCGTGTCCAGGAGCTTTACGATGTCCTCATTGTCTTCCACGATGGTAGGGGCTTTACCATAGAGGTCATAGGGTGCTCTTGGACGCAATTTCGGATGCCGCCTTTCACCAGGTCCACCCTGCCGAACGGACCTCGACTTGGAATCTTCGTCGTCGAATTCATCATCAGAGACTGCACCGTCCTCAGCCTCCTTTTCTGAGGCTTTCTGCCAGACTGGAGTAGTACCCAAAAGTCCCGCACAAATTCGAAACTGAAATTTTTATTAATCAAGGTTCGAAAAGGGAAAAAGAAAACCACAAACCTGGTCCCAAAGTACCTGGACGTTGGTACTAATGGGAGGAAACTTTCGATACCTGAGCCAAATGTGAACTATAAAATTGACCCGCTACAAGTCGAATACCTCTGGAAGTCCGAGGCAGCCTGATGAAGGCGATCGATCGGAGCGACATTACTGAAGGATCGTGTTAATAGGATCTAAGTCAGCCAGAGATCGCATACACATCGTAAGGGCCGTGGTTTCGCAGGTCCTCGCCCTCCTCCCAGTCCTGCCACCACTCCTTACGGAACGTACCCCGCATCTCCCTCTTCTTAGTGCGATTAGGATTGGTCTTTGAGATGTCCGTGTCGTGTTTCACGCGGAGTGGAACAGTCGGAATACCAAGACCGTCTCTTTCGACTTCATCCTCGCCTTCAAAAATCTGGATACCGTTTTCTTTGAAGTCTTTGAAGGGAACGATGATGACGCCCTCAGGGACTGAAGGGAACGGAGGGAAGCGATGCTTGAACTGTTTGACGGTCTCAGACGCGATTTCAGATTCTTTTAGATCTGGGACTTGGGTTGACATGGTTAACCGAAAGAGAAACGATGGGATAAAGTAAATTTGGAACTTTTCGCTTCACTGGGCGTAAACTACCGACGGGTCGTAGCGTAATGCATTAAACGCACTGTATCGCCCGCCTAGCTCAATCGGATAGAGCGTCAGACTTTTACGAAGGTCCGCCAGGCGGCGATCTGAAGGCTGCGAGTTCGACCCTCGCGGTGGGCTATTCCATCTTTTGCTTTCCCAATTTTTCTTTTTTCCTCCGCCCGCCAAGCCTCAACCTGCTTTGCAATTGCCAGCGACTACTTTTTGTCGTTGAGCGAACTAGTTGTTTGCTCTGGAACAAGGTGTCACGCAATCTACTACCTAGAGGAAATAGAGATGATTACAACCTGGTATACAAAAATTACAGAAATAATAGAAAGCAATATCGACGACACAGCGCAAAATCAAACACCGACCCTAGACAAAAGTCAGCAAAGAAATATATGGTTATCAAGACCGTCCACGAACCTATGCACCACCTTTTTCTGCCCCGAGAATCGAATTACCTCGCTTTTCTCCATCACAAACAAGGTCCGCTCTAGCGCGTGGCTCGAGTAACCCTGCTGGGTGACGAATTCCCGGACGAGACTCTGGTAGCTCGTACTCCAGCCAACAGGGAGCCTTCTCCGCAACTCCCGCTCTATCTTGACCATTTCTTCGTTCAGTTCTCCGCGAGAGAGACCATCAGCCGAGCCAGCCGAGACTGCGTCCATCGTAGAGAACTTGAACAGCCGGATGGCTTCTTCGACGTGGTGGTTTTGAACGACGGTGGAGAGGGTCATTTTTGCGAGCGACTCTGAGATGCGGATGATGGCTTCAAGCTGTCTGTCGGCCGTTCAATACGGTCGAAATAAATAAAAAACGTCCCGAGACAACTCACCGCACAGTGATTGGGATGGAACTCCGTTCGTCGTTGTCCCGCTCGACCTGCTGCACTTGCTTGCGCAAGCTGACAAAGTGACTGCTTAACATCTCCTGGGCCTCGGCGGACAACCGAGGAGCACATTTACTACGGTGGACATTTAGCGACAAGAAGTGAGCGCCTTTCAGACACGCGCATACCTTTTGCAATATGCGATGTACCGCTTCATGACGTCCAGGCTAAGTTCGTCAGCAGCCTTGTCGACGTTCTCCTCCGGCCGGCCCATATGGGTATTCATAACGTGTCTGGCGATCATCTGAAAGAGGATTTGAGTTAACAGTTGTCGAGGAGATGTATCAGACTCGCCTTGTCTCGCTGCTCATTATGCTCATCCCTTACGATGAAGATCATATCGAAACGCGACAAGATAGTTGTTTGGAAATCGATATTCTGCAGCGGCAGTTTCAGTACGCAAATAAACAACGAGGGGGGCGTCCATCGCACCTCGCCAGGGCTTCTACCCTCGTCATATCGCCCAAAGACGGGATTCGCGGCAGCGAGCACACTGGTCCGGGAGTTTAAAACAGTCGTGATACCAGCTTTGGCAATGGATATCGTTTGCTGCTCCATGGCTTCATGGATAGCGACGCGATCCTCGTCTCGCATCTTGTCGAACTCGTCGATGCAGACCACACCGGTGTCGGCCAAGACCATGGCACCTCCTTCAAGGTAAAACTCGCGCTACCGGACTTCTCAGCTGCGCATAAAACAATGGCGGGTGACGGCTTACAGATACCGTGTCCCGCTGGACAGAAGCAGTGAGACCGGCAGCACTGGAACCTTTCCCAGAAGTGTAAACGGCAATCGGGGCGACCTCGGGTAACGTGAGTATTAAGAAATCTCGAGACGAATAATTGAATCACCTTTTCGACAAATTTTAGCAGTTGACTTTTTGCCGTTCCTGGGTCACCCAATAGCAAAACGTTAATATCTCCTCGAAGTCTCATGCCGTCGGGAAGAATCTTTTTGGACCCCCCGAAAAGCAGACATGTTATTGCCTTTTTTATGTCTGCATCTCGTGTCAGATAGTGGTTAGTGACGAGGTAGAAAACGCACCCAGACTGCCGTAGATACTTGGGCCGACGCTTTTTGTGAACCGTTCGTAGAAACCTTCGCTTCTGGCCATTGCTCCAAACTCCTCCTCTTCTTCGGGAGTGAACTGGACGCCGAAGGGGTTGGAGCCAGAACCGCCCGTCGGTCCAGAAGATAGCTCGAGGTGAACGACCCGCAGGTACGGCTGGCGAAGAGCTGCAGCGCCTGCATTTTTCTGCGATGGAAATCAGCACCTTCTTAAGCTAATATGCGAAAAGGACAGACATTCTTGGCTGACTGGAACGTCGAATAGATACCAGTTGCAACTACTCGCGACCCGGGGACAACTTTCCCCGTCAGATGTCTGTCCACAGACAAGAGCATATGCCTGGGCAACTCTCCGACCGGCACCATATCGGGAGCCTCTTGGAGTTTGAGAGTTTGTTGATCGGCAAAAGAGGATTTGTTGTGAATGATGAGATACGGGTCGAGTGGGCAATCCACCTCCTTGGACCTTTTATTCTCGGCCGAAGCTTCGCAGGTACGCGGCAGCCCTCGATCCGAACCACCACCCACTCCGCCCATGCCGCCCGAGACCTCGATGATCTTGGGATTTCCGCAAGAACGGCACTGGAGGTGCAGCTTGGTTGCCCGCGAAGACAAAGTCGAAGCAGAGATGACGATCCCCGGGATGCGGACGAGTTTGTTCATGGTGTTCGCGGTGAGATCACGGAATTGCAGCATGTTGAGGCCGGAGCGAATGGTGACCTGAATCCCGGGAATGGCCTCTGCGGCGTCTTCTGCGTTTTTCCTTTTCTCGTCGTCCGATCTGCCCACACCTACGAGTGGGAAGAGGATCGAGCGCGCGGCTTTGGTGGCAGCACTCTCGAACTATGCACAAGAGATGAATTCAAAGCTCTAAAGAGCGCTAGTTTCACGTACGGAGGGAAGAGCAACGCCAGGAGTGTCCTGAATCGCGTGGGCCAACTCATCGTTATATAGACTAAGGTGACGGAGATCGACTTCAAGAATGCGTTGCTTCAAGAGCATATTTGCCCTCAGCTTATCTCTACGCGCCACCGTCAAATATCCGCACTGTAAACCCGCGCCTGTGCTCACCTGTAGATGAACTCGCCACCAAGACGATACTGGAGCAGAAAGTCGAGAAGAAGGCGCTCAGTTTCGGAGGGGGAGTCTGGGGAGACTGCTGCAGGGGGGTCCTGGGCAGCGACGGTGTACACCTGGGGAGTGTCGAAGTGGGACATGGTGAGCAGAGGAAAGGACGCGACGCGTGACGGCGTGACCGACGCGATTGATGGTGAGCACAGCCCCATCACACTGTCACTTGCGCGTCTAGTAGCTACACAATGGACACCGACGAACCCTCCGTCGTTCTCGCCTCGACCACCACCGCATCAGGACTATCCCTTTCTTTGTACCCGATCTTAGACTGTTCAAAGGGCGCTTCTGATCATTTGTTTGCAGACACCCTCTCCCCATCTTGAACATCTCTGAACACTTGACGAGATTAAAACTGCAGACCAATTCCAACTCTCCTTTCGGTCGGTGGCTGACTGCTCACGCGAGACTTTCATTAATCGTCTCACAGTCTTGGGAGCTCTCTTGGGGACGCAAAATGGCCGCGAGGTAGAGATCGTTAACACATTCGAGCTTGCTGTCGAAGCTGGCGGCGAACTCGTCGACCATGGGTTCCTAGTCTCCAGACGCGATCAGTGTGAGCATTCCCGGTGCCACACCACGCTCTTCTGACGGCGACCCTGTGCAGACAAACAGGTGTTTCCCTCGCTTGAGTTTATCGGCTGGTACACTGTCGCCCCGCTTCCGACCCCGCGCCACATCGCATTGCACGAACAAGTATGTTATGTCTATGCCTCGTTCATACCGCACAGTTAACCTTTATCCCGTGTCCAGTTTACAGGGTACTGCTCGACGCCACTGCTCCTCATCCTGCAGCCCTCGATCACTCTCGTCGCAAGCTCCGATGTCAACGCCCAGAACCTGCCTTTCAAGGCGTACGAACCCTCAATAGAACTCAGAGATCGAAAATCTCGATCGGTCTTCATCGAGGTCCCATACAATGTCGAAACAGGCGAGGCTGAACGTATTGCTGTCGATTGGACAGCGAGGGGTGGGGGAAGTGGAACTAGCTGTGCGCAGTCACTTCTCTTCCTCCATTGAAAATGGCTAACAATACATACTCTAGTGGAGTCGCATCTCCAAACCCAACGCGCGGCCGTAAAGATGTTGCACGACCGAATCATGGTACTCGTGAAATACGTCGCCGATGTCGTCGCGGGTAAGCCCTTCTTCCCGGGCAATGGCGCGCGCAGTCCTAACCCACTCCTAGGACAAGCGCCCAAAGACCACGCCACCCTCCGGTCTCTATCTGCCTTGATCGCGTCCCTGCCCGCGACCGAAAACAACGCGTTCCGCGAGGAATTCGAGACCGAGTACGAAGATGTCCAGCTCACCGCGTTCCTGTCGTCCCTCACGAAATCCGCTAACATATTGAACGACGTCAGTCTTTCAGTCCTTCTTCCTGCCTTGCGCTAACGGCCCGGCTCTTTCCAGCTCGTGGACAAACACATCGTGATGACGAGCGGCGGGGGCAGCGAACGCGGGCCTGGCGGGCCACGGAGGCGCGGAATGGGGATGGGGATGAATCGCGACAGGGACTGGGACCGCCATTGATTTGCGGTCGTTTCGTCGCTCACCTCCCATTTGCTTGTTGTATTTTTGCACCTCTGATTCAATATAAATACCAGTCAGAACGATATGCATTGTGTTGTATTGGTAGAAATGTGTGTACATTGGTGTGCGTAGATGGTGAGCAAATAAATAATGCACTATAAGTTAGGGTCGTGTCGGTCGGTTATGACCTCGTCTTTGCCACCGGCGAACCAGAGGAAGGCCGCCGGAGGCTCTTGATTTTCTTCCACAGACCGGGCGAAGAAGAAGACACGCTGGACGACAATGGTCCACTGGAAGATCCAGGTGATGAAGCAACGCTAGAGGAGACGGGTACTTCGAGCGGTTTCGACTGAGGTACAGCCAATGGCTTGGACACCGACGCCGGAACAGTGACAGGGACGAAGGGCGGGGGCAGCGGCACTACGTCCTCTAGGTTAGCACCTTTCGGGCTGCTGGCTGCTGGGCTCGCTGGAGAGGACATTGAACTACCGCTTGGCACGTCAAAGTCGGAAGGTGAGTCCGACGGCGATTCGTTGTCCGCATCCGCCTCTGGTTCTTGCTCCTCGAACTCGGGCACGTTTCGCTCGGCCCACGAAATGCGGTGGGACCGCCGCTTCGACGAGCGCCGCTCGCCCTCCATCTCAAAGACCGTCTCCTCATTTATATAGCCCTCAGGTTCGTCGGTGTGGCGAAGCAGAGTATGGACCGTGGTGGCAAAGTCCCAAGAGTCAACTGTGCCGTGGACAGTGCCGCCACGAGCTACTCGCCGTTCTTGCCGTTGAGTTAATGGCGGCAGGTCCTCTGGTGAGGTAATGAATATTTTTACTTTGCAATGGCTTAGAAAGGCGCGTACTCAAAATAGCACCGACGAGATAACACTTCTTCTTTGATGATTTGAAGAAGGGGCTTTGAAGGAGCTCCTCGGCGGTAGGGCTTGAAGAAGACTAAGAAAATCATCATCTAGGTGATAGAAAGGCGATACTCACCGTTTGGAGACGTCCTTGACGAGACAACTATCAACCATCTCCTTGAAAGCGCGCGAATATTTGTAGGTTCCACCGTCCCTGTCCAGTGCGGGTGGTTCCTCTTGAATTCTTGAGGTACCATTAGCCGGATAATCATCTAACTTGACTTCGAGCAACATACGTTTTCATGAGAATCCGCTGCGTCGATTCTCGTGACCGCGGTGGTCGGCCCTGAGTCAATTCTAATGCAGTTATCCCGAAACTCCAAATGTCGGCAGAAGAATCGTAATGCCGCGCTTGTATAACCTCAGGCGCCATCCAACACGGCTGTTGACGAATGAGGTGGTGTTAAGCAGGAAACGGAACTGGAGACCGACCGTGCCGACGAAAGACTTGCGTTTGCCCATCTTGGGACGGGAGCCTTCTGCTGGAGCTCCGAAGGAGATATGCTTCGGGCCATGCCCGCTGCTGCCGCTGCTACTGCTGCTCCGGCCGTGAGAGCGCAGAGCGGCCTCCGCTGTGATAATTTTCGGCTTCTTCGAAGAAGAGGCTGGGTGGCGCGACGTGTCCTCGGTGAGATCAGCGGCGACCCCGAGGTCACCCAGGAGGACCGTGCCATCATCTGAACAAACCATGAGACGAACTTGCAAAAATGGGGTGTGGAGCTGCGTACCATCGATGAGAAGGTTGGCAGCTTTCACATCTCTGTGGATAAAACCGTTCACGTGGAGGTAGTTGAGGCCTTGGAGAGCCTGTTGGAGTATACACCGGCAGACGTCCTCCTCCATCCCACCCGGCCAGCCGTAGCGCATGACATCGGCGGCACTTCCTTTGTTCATGAGACGCAGCGCAATATAAAGCTTGTGGCCGTCCATCCACGAGCCACGGACACGCAGCACATTGGGGTGCTTCGAGAGGGACATCAAGGTGGTCTCGCGCTGGAGCAGTGCTAACGAGTGTGGCGGCAAGAAATCGAGATCGACGACCTTGAGGGCGCATGGGACGCGTTTGCTGGGCTGGGACTGTGGCCGATACTCTGCAGCGTAGACTATGGAGGAGGCGCCAAAACCGATTGGTGCTCCGACGGTGTAATCGGTCGAAACATCGCTTAGACATGGATAAGGAGATGAACAGCGAGTACGAGATAATTCGGTACCTGAACAGCTCCCACTCATCCTCCACCGCACCTGGGCCCCATAATTAGTATAGAGGCATATGAATGGACTGTAATGTACCGATGAATTTCTGGGAAGTCGACGGCATGGTGCCCTTGCTTGATGGTGTAGGCGCCATTAAATAGACGGGGTTTGTTGCGGGGTCGCGACCGCGGGGGGCACGGGATACCACTCTCGGTTCGGAGGGTGATTAAGGATTCTGAGTAACACTTTTGGCAAGGCAAAAGTCTTGCTAAGACTGGCGATAGAGACAAGCGAAGCCACGGAGATGGGGAAAGCTTAGGAGGAGTGTGACGTAGTCACAGAACTAGCTTGGAAGGAAAACGAGTACATTTCAGAGACCCGGCGAATTTGAATAGTGCATGACGGTATCCCGCAGAGGTGTGCGGACCAGGCCCTGAAAGCTTTCCAGGGTACAGTACAGTTGCTTCCCGGCATCCCCATATCACTATCAAGCCCCGTGGCGATATAACGCCGGTCGATACACCCGTGGACGCAAGAAACGCGAGGCTAGTGCTGTTGCAAAGAGCAGGATTTGCGGGTCTTGAGCGAGCTGGACTGGGGAGGACTTGTTGGGAATACTTGTGTAGAAGCAGTGTAGAGGCCAAGAAAAGAGCGGGTTGCGAAGCGCTATCGCTTTGGCATAATTTGATTTGGCTTCAACCAATCAGGAGTTAGTACTTATCTCTCCTGCCGCCGCCACCGTCTGTGTGCTCCCCATCGCCGCCATGGCCCCCAGCACACTCCACGGTGCATACAAATATGTCCTCACTCCCTCAGGACAACCAAAGATCCTCCCCGTCGATGAGATGTCTTGCAAGGACGAGGAGAGTCCTGCAGAGTACAACACCGGCGGTTATTGCCCCGTGAAGCTCAACGATACCTTCAAACTTGGCCGGTATCGAGTCCTGCGCAAGCTAGGGTGTGTCCCCTATCCGTTTTAGCTGTTTTTAGGCCCTCATCGCACGCCATTTGCCCATTAGATGGGGTCACTTTTCCACCGTTTGGTTGGTCAAGGACACCGAGTCAGTCCTCTGTTCACTCTCGGCTTTCAGCCCCGACTCTCTCTGACCTGTCTCCGCCAGATTGAACCGTCATACTGCCCTCAAGGTCGTCAAGTCCGCAGGCCGCTATGCCGAAACAGCTCGGGATGAGATTAAACTGCTGTCTCGCGTCTCCTCCGTCTCTCCTCTCCATCCCGGACGCCAGCATATTGTCTCGTTTCTCGACTCCTTTGCTCACCAGGGACCCGAGGCGTCCCATATCTGCATAGTTTTCGAGCCGCTCGGAGAGCATCTCCTCGCCCTCATCGAGCGGAACAAGCGCAAAGGCGTTCCCCGCGCACTCGTCAAAGTCATCGCTAAACAGGTCCTTCTTGGACTCGAGTATCTCCACGACGAATGCGATCTTGTTCATACCGATATTAAACCGGAGAACATACGTGGGTAACGCATTTGTCTTCCTGGGCGTCTGCTAAATATACCTCTAATCTGCAGTGATATCCATTCCCGACGTTGAAGCTCACATCTACAACGAACTCACACATTCTCCATCTCCAACTTCCCGGCGCGTGGGTGTCCCGCCACCAACAAAGTCTCGGCCTTCCGTGTCTATTCCGCAGACTCAACGCTCTCGTCGCCAAGTCCAAATATTCGACTCTCAGCCGCTTGCCAGCCCTGGTAGCCGGAGTGGCGGCCCTCTGGGCAGTCACAGCGGGCCTAACAGCGTCAGCGGAAGCTATGTTTCCCCTGTACAAATGTCACATATGGCAAAATACGGCGCCACTGGGTTAAGTACGAGTGCTCCGAAAGTTCCCAGTGGACTCTCGGCAACCGCTCCGTGGACACTCGTCCCGAGTTCCAAATCCACCCCAGTCACCGCGGCCAACTCCAAGGCCAATTCCCCCACCTCCCCGCCCTCCACCTCATCTTCCTCTTCCTCTATTTCTTCCATTCCATTTACTACTGCTGGATCTGTCGGCACGCCTCCCACCTCGCTCTCGAATTCTTTTGGGAACGCCATGGCCGCCATTGTCCATGCTACCCAGCAGAGCGAAAAGAAAGCCGCCGCCCCGTCACAGCCAGCCCCGCAGGAGCGAGTGGGACTTCCCATGAAGGGGAAGAAGCAGACAGGTATGGACTGCGAGTTGGATTCGACGTCCTGGAAAGACAAGCTCGGTTTGTCGAGAGAGACGCCGATTTCAGTGTCGCACAAATCAACCAACTCCATGAGCGGCAAGTCCCGAGTCCTACACGGGCACACGAGATCCAGTTCCGGGATGTCGGTGTCGAGCTCGTGGAAGGACCCGGGACTGTCCGCTCCCGCCCCTGCGCTTGTTGTTTCAGCGGTGGTCAGCGCGGACGGGGATCAGCAAGGGGACTTTTTCCACCTTGCGGGCACAGCCTGCAGCCTTCCGCTTTCCGGGAGTGCTACCACAACCTCGTCGGAGAGTTCGACCGCGACCGTGACCAAGGCGCGACCTTCGCCGAGCGATACGCCTCTGGTCAGTGGGAGGAAGGCCAGCGGCTTCAAAGTTGAGACCGCTTCCGACCTCGAAGCCAGTACGAGCTCGAATGAACCGAAACCGACTCTCCCCAGTAACCCCAATCCCTCGCTCCTCTCCCAGACCGCCCCGCATCGAATCACATCGAACCCCTCGACAAAGCATCCCCTGCGCGTGTCGGCCCCGCTTCACACCTCGCAAATACCATCCGTGCTCACACATCCTTCTCCCCCTTGCGACTCTCACGACGGCCATAATAACCCTAGACCAGCCGCCGCCGCCCCTGCCCCGCTACCCCCCATGTCCCCCTCCTCCGCGGCGTCCCTCACACCGACGCCCGCGACCCCTCCCCCGTCGACGAGCCCCGCCCCCACCGCCCCCACCACCGCACACCCCCCGCCCGACGCGCCGCTCCCGCAGCTGCACACGCCCGCCCTCGCGCTTCCCAAGCCGCGCCCGTCGTTCGCGCCCGAGATCAGCATCAAAATCGCGGACCTGGGCAACGCGACGCCGTCGAAGAAGCACTTTACCGAGGACATCCAGACGCGGCAGTACCGCTCGCCCGAGGCGATTATCGGGCGACGCGACTGGGGCACGCGCGCGGACATCTGGAGCGTGGCGTGTTTGGTGCGTTTGCTCCCCGCGCGTTCTAATCTGCTAAGCTAACTAACTTTTTGGCTAGGTGTTTGAGCTTCTGACGGCGGAGTTCCTGTTCGACCCGCAGGGGCAGGGGGACCTGTTCAGCAAGGACGACGACCATATGGCGCAGATCATCGAGCTCCTCGGGGACTTTAGCTTAGACGTGAAGATGGGCGGGAAATACAGCCAGGATCTGTTTGATTCTAACGGTTCGTTCCTCTTTCATTACCGATCGCTTCGCGGAGTACTTATCACTTATTCATCTCAGGTTCGCTGCGTTACATCAAGACGCTCAAGCCGTGGCCGCTTAAGCGCGTGATGATGGAGAAGTACCTCTGGAGCGAACTCGACACAGCCGTCTTCTGCTCGTTCCTCGAGCCGATGTTGTCTGTCGACCAACGGAATCGCGCGGACGCGAAGGACATGCTCACCCATCCCTGGCTAGAAGTTACCGCCGCAGACGACGTCGTCGGCGAGTGGTAGTAATCCATGTGATGGGCATGGCATGGCATGACCTTCCGTGTATGTATCCCGCAGCACACCCTAGAGCGCTGCGGCTGCCTTAGAAGAACGGGTCTGTCCTCCTCCCTTTCCCTTGGCTCTTACATTACTGTCCTTCTACCTCTACATACTTTTTGTTTATTCTATCCTACATTTTCTGACTGGTTTGACACTATTCGTTATCACCCCCATCCATACAATATACCTTCTAGATTCTGCCCCTCGTCTCTTTCTCTGTACCTCTATGGACCCTCGTGTTCGTGTAGCATTTTCATTCCGTGTGTCTACGCACGTTATAGACTCGATGTACGTCGTACTGGTTTATTACTTACATATTCTGCTCGAACTGCCGACTGCGTTCCGTTGAGATATGAGAGTATTACTTGGAGGTTTGTATTTCTTTGCAGAGTTTCATTTTTTCTGAGAACGGTTGTGCCAAAAAAAACTTGTTAACGAGCTCACTCCGCACACGGGTTTCTCGATCCAGTTCGTGAAGTTCATTGCAACTTGACGCCAGCAAGCAGATACATGAAGCGTAGTAATGAGGGTATAACCACGTAGCTAGTAGTATTAGATGAAAGTCTGTATGTGCTAGAAAGTCTATGTCTGCGTATGAGCATAATCCATGCGTTTTTTTGCATTAGATCCGCCTCAGCGAAGTGCTTAGAGCAGAAGGAACGAGGTCCCACTCAGGAGGGCCAGCGCAAGCGCCAGCACGGGCCCAAGGCCTGGCAGTCCTATGGTCGAAACCGCAGAATTACCATTGCCCGAACCCCCGGTGGAACTCCCGGTAGAACCGGTAGCAGAACCCGTTACAACAGTGGTGGCAGAGATGGGCAACGGGTTCGAGCTGTTATCATTGGTCTCGATGTACGCGTTGCCCAGCGGTTGGTTGAGGCAAGATATGATCGGCTCGATTTTGAACGGGGGCTGGCGAGCGAGGGCATCGGGGTAAATGTACCCTGGGCAAAAGAGTTGGAGGGGAACCACAAAACAGGGATTTAACGTACCTGTAGCGATGTCGACCGATTGCTGGAACAGGTCGTGCTCCAACAGGATGAAACCTGTACGAACGCGTTAGATGTGGAAGGAAAATCAAGTGTTTTGCATCTTCACCGGTCTTGAAATCAGGCGAGGTAGCGTTCGAGGCAATAAAGTCCCAATTTTGAAGGACATGGCTCGCACTTGTCAGCCCAGAGTGCAAATCGAAATCTTGAAATGTCGTCAGGATTGGGGACGAGGAAAAATAATTAGGTTTACCATCGGTGTCGAAGGTGGCCAGTGGGCTGATACGCGTCCAGATTACGGGTGTCAAATCCATAGCTTTGGCAATTGCCCGGACGCGGTTGCTGTTACACCAAGGTCAGAGTTTGAGCGTGAACTGGAAGGCTCGGACGCACTCAATGTCGCCAAACGGCGGACGGAAGTGGGTTGGAGTAACACCTAGAACATCCTTGATCACTTTCTTCGACCAACCAACTGAGGCGCGCGTCCGTAAATATCTGGATTTGAAATCGAGGAAAAAGGCTTACGCTCGCCGATAATTTGTTCATTTGTTAATGTCGTGAGAGACGGATGCGACCAAGTGTGAACGGCAATCTATTTGTACATTTGTTAGTGTCAGTAATGTAGGGAAGGGTATGGTCAGCGACCTGATGGCCCTCCATGTACTCAGTTTGAAGGATCGCAGGGAAGGAGATGACACGAGAGCCGACAGCAAAGAACGTCGTTTTGATGTTGTTCTGGTCGAGGAATGCGAGAAGGTCTGGCGTGTACCTTCAAACAAAGAAAATCAGACACGAAGGCACAGTAAGAGTGAAATAACTTGCAGACTTGGCCCGTCATCGAAGCTTCCTCCCCAAGTCATTTTGTCTGGGCAGGTCGTTATATCCGTGTCGGCCACACAACCGGTACACGTCCACCAGCAGCGGGTTTGGTCTGCAGCTGCAGCCGCATTGGCCGGGCATCCACCTGGAATTGAATTTATAAGTGAAGCCGTCGAATCATTATTTTCCCACGGCCAGTACTTACCGGCTACCGTTGGAGCGATGGACGGAATTGCGACACCGCTGTTGTTGACGTCCAGAATCCATTGCTTGACTTCTGCAGAGTCGGTGGGGACAATAACGTCGAGCGCGGGATAGGCCGAAGGAGCCAGCAAGGCAGCTAATAATAGATAGAATATTCAACAATTAGTCTAGTTCCGTTCACCATTCAAATCATTACCGTTGGGAAGGGCCGGAGCGCCGCTGACGGCGGTCGGGGTGGTTCCAGGCTACTGCGGTCAGAACAACGTGTAACTACACACAAGAGATGACTTACAGCGAATGTGGATGATAGAGCGTGAGTTGCTTGACTGGCGGCGTTAGAGACGATGGAGGCTGCCGGAGCACAATAAGAAGTAAATCTCTCTGGACAACGTCGAACTTGCCAAGGGGGATTGCGGTCGGGTTAGTGCTGGCCAAAGTGAAGGAGAAAGAGGTCTGGACGGAGGCGGGTGCGGTCCCGGCGGAAGTGCCGGCGGGTGCGCTTGCAGGCGCACTGGATGAGGCTTGACGCCCGACGTTGTGGGCACCAACCGCGGCGACAGTGGCAAGAGACGAGAGAACAGCAGTCTTCATGAGAGTAAGAAGGAAGGGATGGGAAGATCGGACTTTGTGGAGCCTATTTCTATGACCACATATGATATAGGCTCGCACAAATGTGTCAACGCATACTATGTATATCCTCTCCAAAATAGATGACATGTTGCTTATATCCAGGGATCCTCTACACCTTCTGCTTTTTTGACCGAGGCTTCTCGAGGTCGATCTCCTCAGCCTCATCGTCCTCGTCCTCCTCGTCGTCCGAGTCAAGGTCTTCATCCCCGCCCAATTCGCCAGTGAAGTACTCAATAGCCTCCGGGAACACCTCGTTGGCTATAGTTATCCCAAGCTAATATTGGATTTGAGCGTCGGGGATAAAAACGAGGCCGACGGGGGCTTACCTCAATCGGGTCCTCAGCTTTTTCAAAGAAGTTGAAGAAACTTCCTGAGTCCACGACCATGTCTTCCTCGTCCTCGGAGCCGGTCTGGCCGGGGTAGAGTTTTGTCAGGGCGTTTTCGGGATCCTTCCAGTCGATTTTGGTTGCCTGCGGGCCATGCCTGAGAACAAAATCCTCTGAACTGGAACTACTGGTGTACCTGGGGTTCGACATCACGCTCCCACGAAAAGTCGAGCATAGACTCGGTGATCCCATCCGCATCGGGCTTGTCATCCGCGGCGTTGGGTGGAGCGTTGTACTTGTACTCCTTTTTTAAAACAGAGTTCTTAAAGAACGGGTTCTCCTTGAAGTACTACAGCGCCAAGTCAGCTTCGGGAAACAAGTCAGGCAGCAAACGACGAACAAATTCAATGGTATAACACCTGGGCGAGATGGGCGTTAACTCCGATCCTCCAGAATGCGCTCCACATACCGGTGCTCGACGGGATTTCTGGCGATCCAAACGTCTTCCAAATAGCTCAGGGCCAACTGATCGGCGCTGTGCTGGGCGAAGATCGCAAAATGGGAGTTGTTCATGAGAGCAACAGGCCAGAATTTTGTGATGGATTTTGTGACTTCACGACGCTTTTCGTACGCCGGCGTCATCTTGGTCTGGCCGAGACGGTCTGCGGAGCTCAGTTTTAGGGAGTGGAATCAGAGGCGGGGGGGCACCAACCCATGGCAAGCTCAACGCGTCCAAGCTCGCGCTGGGTCTTTGCAAGCTTTTGGGCATCCTCCTCGCTCAGGTCGACATTTGCCAGAGGATTTTGGTTTTTCTCGTCGTCCGCACCGGGAGATCCACGTTTGACTCCGCCTTTGGCCATTGAGAGGAATAAAGAAAGTAAGGAGGGAGAGGGAGTGAGAAAAGAAAAATGCGGGATGGATACCGGTCACGCGCAATGACACTTGATGATTTGATTGGCGCTGCCTTGGGCGCCGCGCGTGGAGATCACTCGCACGGCAATACCCGGCCACCGGAAGTTAGCTCGGCCGCTGATGCATATGTGATTTCGTAACCCATGTCGGGTACTGATATTGTTCGAGCGGAAACTCGGAGTTTCAATTGCGCCGAAATCGTTTGGAGTTGCAATATATAAGTACAAGTTTCTAGTCTGATTTCGCCCACTGGGTATCTAATCGGAAATTTGGCTAATTGCTGGGTGACACTGACAGATCAGACGCAGCCTCGAAAGGAAGGTCCAGCCGAAGCTCTGCGAGTGATATAAAGCGGGCTGGGTATTTTTCGTCTAACAACTTAAATAAGCATTAACCGATACAAAACTAATCAACCCGCTTCTTCTCCCCCTCCTCGACCGCAACCGAAATCCGCTTCTTCCCGGCGCTGTTCAGCCATTTTGTGCTAATCGACGTGCCCGACCGCGTCTTCGGCGCATCGTCGCCGCCGAATCCCTTCCCGTGGTGCGCAGAGCGGAACCCAGGGCCGCTGTAGTAGATATAATCGGTCGAGGGAATCAACCGCGGCCACGAGACGTAGTCGATCCCGTGGATGCCGATAAAAATAAGAGAGATGGAGAAGAGCGCGATCCAGAGCAGGAAGTAGTAAAAGAGCGAGTAGTCTGTCGGCCGAATATGAGCGGCGCTGAAACACAAAGAGAGCACGAAATAATGTACCCGAGGTCCGAGGCAGAGTCAACCCGGCGCAGATCATGAACAGGGAGAACGAGGCAACGACGGGCATCTGCGCGGTGGGTCAGCGCTCCAGTTCAAACAAACAGCAAGACACTGACCGAACGAGTGACCAACGGCCTGGGATCCGTGACCAAGAACATGGAGCTAGAAGGAGTCTTTCGTGGCACCCAGTTTCCAGCGATAAGGTCAAACCCGTCCTGCCGGGCCCCGTCAAAGAAGTTGTTCTTGAAGTATCTCAAAAGCGACTTGACGCCGTCCTCCAATGCGCCCTTTTTCGTCCGTTTGCTCGTCCGAGTAAAGTCTGACTTGAGAGCGCCGGAACCACCGTATGCGTTCGCAATTGCGTCTGCGTGGTCGGCCCATACTGGAACATAAACTTCAATGGGGAGGACAAGAATGGGTGGGGAATCGACTGACTCTCTCTGAAATCTTTACTTATCCCCTCGTACGCCTCGATGCTGTCTTCTTCCGACAATATACCCACAGCCTTCAACTGCTGGTTCAACGTCCAGCGGGCCAATGCAGCCTGAACGACATTGGTTCTGTCGAGATTGTCCATGCAGTTGGTCCGCACTGTGCCGCGTTGCAGCTGTGCGGCCTCAGGTTGATTAGAGGTAAGATGGAAGTATCTGGTGTGGGGCATGAGTAAAATGTAGTCGCTTAAACATGTGGACCTTACCCGTATCTCTTCAAATCAGTCTCTAATTCATCTATTAGCACGCTGATACGATCCCAGCGCATGTGTTTGCATTCATTGTGGAAGTCGAAATATTGGTATCGAACACTCGGGAGATTGAGCTGTAAATCAATGTGAGTACGTAGACGCTACGACGAGCTCGGGAAACCAAACCTGTGCAACGTAGCGCTCGTACGCCTCTTTCACAGGCTGCTCGTGGCCTTTCCGGTTGACGAGATTGACAAGAGCCTGGTCGCCGTAGATGGAAACCTGCTCTTGCAAATGTTTCCGCATCATATCAGGCTGAATGAAGATCAGCGACTGACACGGACCAAAGACGCGCAAGATGCATACCGTGTCGGGCAGATCCATAATCTGCAAGTCGGGTTTGTATCGCAGAGTGTTCACCTCCGCCCAGAATACAGGCACACTGCCGCGTATCTGGACAAAGCTCATTTGGGTGCTAAACTCGCCTGATTTTGCGTCTTCAACCAAGAGAAGCTGCTCCGTTTCGTTGAAGTTGGCAACGTGCCCGTCGTGGTCGATTCCACGTCGGAAATAACGCGTGCCAGTACGGAAACGCGAACGGCGGCTGATAAGACATATCTGTATGGTACGCCCGTGCAGAGTCGCATTGCGGATGTCAAAGGCTGGAATTTTGTGAGCAGAGAACACAGTGAACCAGGTTGATACTGACTTCCGTACATAATCGGGAGAATGTATGGGCTCAACTGGAGGAGTGCTGTGTTAAACCCAGAATTGTGTTATTGCGATAACTCACATCCTGGCTTGTATTTCCCGTAGTCCACTCGATAAGTCGCGTCTGCAAAAATCTTGGTTTCTTGAGCTACACTCGCGAAGCGTAGCAAAAAACGCGCACTTGTTCCAGAAGAATCTATCGTCCGCCTATTGCATGTAAGCGGAGAGTTAGCCAGAGAACAGAGGGTGCCGCACCGTTGCCCAGAAAGGTCTATCAGTGTCTTGTTCGCGCGTCTCCCATTGGGATTGCAGTCGACGTGTCAAGTCCCAACCGTAGCTGAACAGAAAGTTGCCGCCGTGCAGATGCGTGCGAACGAGGTTCAGCAGATGGGCCTCGACAGGGTGCGGCGGGTTGAAGACGTCGATATTTTGACCAAGAGGAAGCAGGTCAAAGTCCGTAGCACGATAAATGTCTTGTCCCATTAGGCGGCCTTTAACTTCCCGTCCAGTCATCACAATCACATATTCTGCTGTTCGGGCGGTCAGCCATGGGCCATCGGATGAGAGCGGGCGTACACAGCGACAGGGATATTATTCCCAAGATACCATATATTATTTTACCGGTGCGGCGGGCGGAAGGAGGCAAGGAGTGTGGTGCTACATGCACGCAGTCAGAGGCAGAGCTGGGGGTCAGAATGCGCCTCACCGTTCAGGACTAGTTCTCCTGAGGAACGGTGTATCGTCAGAGATTGTGCACCAGCGGTGTCTGGTGGAACAAAGATGTAGGTATCATTTCCCTGGGTGTATCTGAGAGGGATTAGGGAGAGATATAATAGAAAAGGAGGAAACACGGACAGCTGCAGGCGTTGGTGGAGAAGCTGCATGTTGGTGAAATATAAGTCTCGACGCGTCCGAGTTTGACTTTGTCAGAGTTGCCAAACTCGCAACTCTACAATGAAGTTGACCCCAGAGTTGCTTGCTCAGGCCAGTTCCACTCTCAATCCCATTAAAGAGCGTCAGCTCGACCTAAGGGGTATACCAATTCTCTTTCCTGCAGTATTCATTGGTCTAACCCATACCCTAGGCTACAAAATACCCGCCATTGAAAATCTCGGTGTCACTCGAGTTCGCCTTTCCCCGTCCTCTTTCCGCGAAATACGCACTCATTCCACGCGTTGTTCAGGACCAGCACGATGCTATCGACTTTACCGACAATTCCATCGTCACCCTCGGCAACTTGCCCCTCCTCAAGCGCCTAAACACGCTCCTTCTCGCCAACAACAAAGTCTCCCATATCTCCCCCTCCATCCACATCTCCGTCCCCAATCTCGCCACCCTCGTCCTCACGAACAACAACTTCACCGAGCTCGGCGACCTCGAGCCGCTCAAGGAGCTCCGGCACCTGAAATACGTCTCGTTGCTCGGAAACCCCGTGCGGGAAAAAAAATGGTATCGCGAGTGGCTTGCCTGGAGACTTCC
Source organism: Mycena albidolilacea (assembly GCA_029282495.1). Lineage (NCBI taxonomy): Eukaryota > Fungi > Basidiomycota > Agaricomycetes > Agaricales > Mycenaceae > Mycena > Mycena albidolilacea. Next base: position 1,740,393 of record JARIHO010000008.1, on the reverse strand, counting down.
TGGGCTAAGAGTTTTAGATTTCCAGAGAATTCGAGACAAGGTGAGCTCTCACAAGCCACCTTGCTCGAAACGGGTTTCTTAAATGTAAACCCGGCCCACCCTCCAGGAGCGGCAAGCGGCAAAAGCGCTGTTCGTGACGGCGGAAGGTCTACCCACGGCCCTGGCGACAACCCTCTCCACCACCGTGTCCACGTCAAAAGCGCTCGTCACGTCGGACGAACCAAAGTTGGCACCCGTGGCCGGCAAGGCTGGCCGCTTGATGTCGAAAGAGGATGCAGAAAAGGTCAAGGCTGCAATCGCGAAAGCTACATCAATAGAAGAAGTGCGACGTCTGGAGCGGAGGTAAGTTTGTGTCTTTCCATATGAATCGCATTAACATGGACTTTTTAGTTTGCGGGAGGGGTACGTGCCCGAGATGGAGTCCGTAGGGGCATGACAGCGGTCCATTTGTATTTTTTGGCTGTCTTTAGTTGGGCATCCATATATGTTTCCAGCGCGAAACAAGTGTACATCCATAAATTGCGCGTACAGCATATCTACACTTACGCCTACGCTTTCAACCCAAAATTGCCGATCCAGAGCCCATGGAATCCTGGTTTCACTCAAATCAACGCGTGGCAACGGAGGAACCTGCATGCACATACCTAAGGCCAGAACAGCTCCGAGATTTGCGAGCGAACTGATACCATGAAGCATGCCAAACCGACGGTTGAGCGCCTTCATGTTGTCGGATACCTGGCGGCATATCAGCTTCCTGCGCAAATAGCAAACAGTAGAGGCTAACGCACCCCCGCTTCGTTGTAGCTTTTACCTTCGTCTTTTTCCAGCTTCATCCGCTCGAACATCGTCCTGTACCGCGGTCAGTCTACGCACCTCGAATACCCGATGCACAGCACTCACTTGCTCGTCAACGGGCCCACCTATCAATTACAAGTCCGAATATCCGTGAGCGTCAAAAGGGCGTGAACACGTGTAAAGCACCGTACAATGAAATAGTTCGACCCCTGCGCGAGGAGCACGAGCCCCAGCGTGTACGCCTGCGCGACATCCGCAACCAGCGGATTCGCGTAGTGCGTCCTCACGTCCGGGTGGTTCAGCGTCCACAGCCCGAGCAGCGTCGACGCGAGGCCCAGCGACAGGACGAAGTAGATGGGGAAGGTTTTGTGCTGCAGCGCGCCGAACTGGGCCCGCGGGAGGGTCTTGTACGCGATGACGCCTTAGACAGTTTAGATACAGTACAGTGCAGAGCTCTGCGAGCGTTACCTCCAAAGAACGAGATCCACAGGCTCATTCCGAAGAGGAAGCCATAGGCGACGAGATACAGGCCGCCGGGATTAAAGAGACTCAGGACAGTGGTTATCGTCAGTTTCTGCACCGCTGGAGCTGGGGCCATTGTGTACGAGGGGTTAATAGACGCTGAGAGTATGTACGAAGCGAAAGAGCTGAGAACATTGATGGAACTCGCGTAAACAGCAACACGGCAACCGGGGCGGGCAGTGGGTTCGATTGGACAAAACGAGTAGCACAAGAAAGTACAGCATAAGTCTACGAAAGTCTACGTGTTTGTATCTATTGGATAAATTATACATATATACCAGCGTGGAGGCGTCCTTCCATGCTTCACCATCTACTATGTTCGTCTAAACACGCAAGCACTCTGCGCTTGGGGTATTTCGGAGCCACTTGACGCCCCTGCTGCTGCACCCATCTTCTAACCATGTTCGGATAGTCGGTGATAATGCCGTCGACGCCCCACCGCAGTAGTTCGTCGGCCATATCGAGACTGTTGACCTGTGTGGGCGTCAGTGGGTGTCATTGTTTGTGGCTGGCGAACGTACAGTCCAAGGCTTGACAAGCATCCCCAGGTAGTGCGCTTGATCCACCATCTCCTTCGTTGCCAGCGACTTTGGAGAGTAGGTGGCGTGGGGAGAGAGGATGCTAGCGTTGATGGAATGCGCTGCATTGGCAAGCTTCACGCCCAGAGACGATCCGGAGAAGTTCTGCAGGTTGAGTCCGCCCAGCCACGGCGACACCGTGTTGTCGGGCGTTACTGCCGTCTCACTGCAGGGAAATGAGGAGGGAGGGAAAAATCGAACAGACGAGGCTCACTGCTCAACTAGGGCTGAGGTTATTATTGTCGGATCGAGTTTCTGCATTGTTCAGTCGAAGGAGAGATGAACGGAGAGGAATTACTACCTTCATGGCAATCAGCGACCTCCAGTCGAAGCTCTGATACTGCGCATGGGTTGAGTACGTTGCAGCTGTGGCTCCAGAAACAAAACTCACAGTTATAGCGTCTTTGTAAGGACTCGCATCGAATATCGCATGCTGATTTTTGACAAAGACATCGACGCCGACAGTTCGGTCTGGGAATGCGGCGTCGATCTTGGATTCGATGTTCCATCTACATTTTACGAGACGTCAGACGCGAGATCTGGAAGAAAAAATGCATACCTAATGAGGTGATCCGTATCTGCACATTCTACGAAATCGAAGACCTCTTGGAGGGTCGATATCCGGGTGCCGGGATAGGTCAGTTGAAGTGCTGTTCGCGGTTTCGTTATGGAGGTTTACGGAACAGGAATTCAAATGCTTACGAAAATTACTCTGCCGTTGGGAGCCACAGTCCAGCGTTTTCAATTGTGCCAGAGTAAGATTCGCAATGAACTTTCCGACGTAGGGGAAAGCAGCGTCATCGGAGAACTTGTTTGGCACATTAGTCTGAGTGGAACCAGCATGCGAGAAATATTTACTGCAGGTGCAGTGTCTTGACACTTGGAGGCAACGATTTGCTCGTCATGCCAAACCACAACGACTCCATCCTGAATAAATTATGGATTTGATCCGTGGAAACCTGTGGGCCAATGCCTTACCTTCGTGACGCCGTTGTCCAACTCCAGAGTAGTAGCGCCGTCAATGAGACCCCTAGGTTGGAAATGAAGCAGGAATACTGGGAAGCGAATAAAAAATTACCAGGCAAAACTCGGAAGGGTGTTTTCAATGGCGTTCCCGCGACCACCACGATGGCCCTGGCGGGAGTCTATTGCCGGAAGAATTTTCGAACGGTGAACCTACCTGAACGTCGAACGCGAATGGGCGCGCCAGGGGTTGTTGGGACGCGGCTGAGACGCCGATTGCCAGCAAACAAGAGATGGCAAAGAGCAGGAGCATCCTGGCAGTGAAAGAGTGGGTTCAGGGCAGACGGCTCTTACCTATATATCACGGACATCACAAAATCTTTAATTGGAGTACGAACGTTGGATGTCGATCCTTCGCGTAAAAGCAAGCTTCTACGATCCCATATGTACCCATATTTTTCGGGAGAAATCTCGTTTCAATTCTCCATCGTTCCGGATGCGATACGCTTCAGGCCGCCCTTTTTTCGACGCAGTACGCTTTCATGGTCATTGTGGTGGGGACAAACGTGCAAACCCAAATGGGAGTAACCCGGCTTTCCCCGATGCCATTGACTCCATGATCCTCTGGTAAATAGCGATTGTCCCTCAGATATTGAAGAGCCCAGTATGAGGCACTTTATGCGTCAGGTCGGACGGAGACTGAGTCGGAAATTCTTGCCGAGACCCTTTGTCGAATCCAAGATTTTTCTCCTTTTCCATCAATCCCCTACAGAAATTTAGTATTCAGGCATTCACGGAAGTCAGAAAGAATCGGTGTGAGCGTAATTTGTAGACCGTAATGATCAACAGGAAACGCGCCGCGATCCGGAGGGGCGGTTTGAACCCAACGTTGACAGGGGTGTGGTCGAAAGACATGGCGGGTAAACTCGCCACGGATCCGAAAAGATGATTGCCGAGCCTTGCCGGGGTACGGCACACCACTGCCGAATTCGAGCGGAGCTTTCTGGGAGCCTTGTACTCGAGATCTCCGACACCAGGAGTCCCACCAGACGGTAACGTCTAAGCCAATGTCCTCGCCGAAGGATATGTATCGCCGGTAGATATATGAAGGATTCTAGCAGTGACCAACTTCCAAGTTCAACCTTGGGAAGAGGCTCTTCAAACAGACTCAGACAAACTGACTGCCAACCGCGCCAGGCTCACGTTCAGGAGCACAGTGACTATATCACAACAATGTGCTCACTTCTTCTTCGCTTTCCCTTTACCTTTACTCTTCCCCGATCCTTGACCTCTGTCCTCTGCAGACTGCTCTGAATCAGAACCATCGTGCTCCGCTGAATCGCGTCTTTGCTCCCGCTGACCACTGCCCTGGCCCCGTGTGTCTGGATTCCCCGAGAGGTCGATCCCCGCTAATCGACCGCCCTTGAGCATGACAATTTCCTAGAACTCGTTGAGACGAAATGTTGAATCAAATGTCGTGGTAGCCCTACCTTTAACCAACCGTTCTCGCGTCTTAAGTCGGCCGCCTCACGCTCCAGGTCCTCTGCCCGACCAGTGAGATCGGAGACAGTTCTTTCGAGAGCAAGTGTTTTTTGCTTTTTCTTGATCCGAAAACGAGCTGAGGGAGAGGGAATTTTTAATTCGATACCTTTCGGTTCCAAAACACTGGCGGGCACCTGAAGCAGCTGTATTTCGAGTTCGTTTATCCTCGTAATCGTCGGCGTCGTCGTCCGCGTCCGCGGTGGCATTTGATGTCGAAGGACCCACTTGTGAATGCGATCTCCCTCTGGTCCTGGATGGTTCGGTAGGAGATGGGTGGTTTTGGGATTGAGGGAGTGGGGGTGGAGGCGGTGGACCACCCCGGAAATAAGGAAATGGTTGTGAGCCATACGACGAAGATAGGTTTGCCGGAGAAACAAAAGAGCGCGTGTTGGATGGGCCGGCATTATATCCCGACGCGCCGCCTTGGTTGTGGGCATAAGGACCTCCATGCATAGAGGGAAACATAGTGCCAGTGGCTGCGAGCTGGGCAAGCAAGGCCGCTGTTTGTATTTCTAGCCGGGCGTCAGTTATTATATAAATCAGGACCGCGACGTTTTTTCCCACTGACCTTCTGCGGTCTGCGGACGTCTTTGCGAGCCGTTATTCGGGTTGTTTTGGTCATTCTGCATGTCGAAAAATATGAGTTGCTCCCAATGCGACAGTTCCTTGGAGAGTTCCGGCTCAAGAGGATCGTTGGACGTGGGATCCCTCAATAGTAGTCGAGAAGGCATAAGGAGGAATCAGTGGCTACGGCAGAAGTTTTCGCATCTCGGTCAAGGCTCGGTCGCAATACAACGCCCGGATTGCGAAATTGACGAATTTGAATTCCTTTAGTCGCCGGCTCGCGGCAGAGAAACGCGACATACCAAGTATTGGACGCGTTTTCCCCAAAAAATACCGCGTCAATGTCCAAGTGGTTGTGGGTCCCGCGTCGGGGACGCGTTTGACGTGATCAGGTGGTCGTCTTCGGTGTCAAAGCGTGAATTCCGAATTCCCAAAGTGAACTGGTTTGCCGGGTAACATTTAAAGACGCCGGGTTTGGCCATGTCAATCTGCTGATCGCGATGATTGCGCTTCAAGGCGCAATCGTTGCGAACTACAAGCGACAGAATTGCTATCATGTCGACGGCGTATGGTGGGTACTGCAAGCGCATCCCTGACTTGAACACTCCCGTGAGCTTTCCTGAGCCACTACACTCAGCTGGAACGCCGTGGCCATCATTGTGATATAGGAGCTTTCGCAAGGCAACCGCGAAGCGGGATCAACATCTGGCGCTGAATAAATACCTCGCGTCGAACACTCAAAAAATTCGAGCGAGGAACTCAAGAGCTTAAGATAATCTGCCTGCATGCCATTCAATACTTTCGGACTACAAATTTTTACAGAATGTCATCCAACATTCCACTGTGAGCGGGGCGTGCTTCCCGACAAATGGTATGTCGTCTCGCGCCACTCTCTCCACTCTCCCTGATGCGCACTTCCAAGATCCGGCTTGCGTGATCAATTGTCGAGCTCAAGTGTTCCTGAGATTGCCCGGACCGACAGGTTCCAACTTCTAAAACGAAGAAAGAATCGCAGTTTGAGTTTCATCCCGAGGAATTGGAACTATGTTTGAGCCGTCTTCCAACAGGATGCAGTACCACGGGTGAGACGGTCCGACGGCGCCGGACCGATTAGTTCCACAGAAGCCAAACCTCTTCCTTTCGTTTTCTGGGAGTGCCGCTGAATTTAGACGCCAAGCCTAGCAATTGGTAGCGGAAACTCCTGGCAATTCGCATGCAAGTACCTCAATGCGATGACTTTTCGCCACTGAATTTCAGGTGAACCTCATTTCCTCGACATAGCAATCGGTGTCGGGACATTATGTTTGTGCCGAGTGTATCGGCGGTGAAGAGCATCGAACAAAGTACACGTGAATAGGGGCATAGAGACGCCCACTGGTTTACGGTGGAGATCCGTCTCCAGGGGGGGCACCATTGAAGCTGAGTGGTCCTGGGCAGTTGACTTTATCGCTAATGATTGAGTTACGCAAAAATGGAATGACGATTGGAAGTGGACCTCGCTGGTTGGAACATGCAATAGATAAGTTTGTCGAAGCCTGTTCGTGAAAGCACATTCCAAGTGCTGATAATTTTGGAGAAATCTTGGCGAATCAGCCGGCGGCAGTTGAATCCGTCGAAATCGGCATAAAACCGTACGGTGACTGGATGCTATATTCAAGCTACATAGATTAGCTTCAGTGGTTGGTCCTCGTCCCGCCGTATATACTCCTGCTCCATGAGCTTCTCGATCCGGGCCTTGATCGTCTTGACATCAGGGGTGAAGTGGTTCTTCACCGCGTCCGTGGTTGCATTGACCAGGTTCGAATGCATGATCTCTTTCTTCGCCTTCATGATGCGGACGATGGCTGCGTCCAAGGTATACAGTCTCTCGTGGTCGATAGCCGTTTGCGTCTGTTGCGATTCTTCGGCCTGATGAGAGTTTTATTGTCAACTTCAATGCGAGATCCTCGAATGGAGAGTTGACATACAGATACTTTGGCCTGGATCGAATTAATGTGCACTTTAGCACGGGGATCGGTAAAGTCGTCATTGAACCGGAAAGAGTCCTTGTCGTCGATGTCGCGGCCTGGGGGGTCTTTCACCAGCACCTTTTTCTTTCCACACGCAAGACTTTGGAGCGTCAGACGGAGGACATCGTCGGCTAATTGGCTTGTCAATTGCATAGAACATGCAACCTGCATTGACTCACGCATTTGAACTTCATCAAAGATTTCTTTGAACGACAGTTTCGAAGAGCGATTGAAGGCAAGTAGGATCGTCGCTTGATGTAAAGAAACAGACAGTTCTTTCTTCCCAGCTTTGAAATGTCCGGTCATGGTTGCCGTTGCGACGTTGTATTGTGGATGAAGTTGGCGGTTCCCATCTGAAGAAACGCCGGTCAATTTTGAATGAGATCTGTGGTCCTTGCGTACGTTTTTCCTTGTAAAACACCTCAAATGCGTTGAGCTCCTGTTGCATCTAGGATACGTTAGCAGGAGAACGGCTGGGGATCAACGAAAAAAACCAACATCCGGCGGCAATGCGATTTTTTGATCCTGCGTCGAGTATGGCCATGCAGCTTGTTTCAGAACCATGACCGAGAGCTTGTGCCCTTCGCTCTCGGTGGGCAATTTATTATGATACTCCGTCATGGCTTCTCGCGACAATGCTAGTTCGCTAAACATTTCCTCTCCCATGCTAAACTCAGGATCGTATTCTGCAGAGCGTTCGGTTGTTTGAAAAAAGGGGCGGCAGAGTACATACGATCTTTAAGTTTCTTCAGAACCGCAAGTTCGAAATCGTGGGAGGCGCTCTTTTCGAGCAACAATCGTTTGGCCATCGCTCGGAGATAAAACCCTCTGAACACGTCCTTGTCGTCGGTGAATCTGTATAAGCCAAGGGCCGAATCTAGTAACGCATCGAAGGCCGCGTCCGACATGGCACCCTGGCCTTTGCGCATGAGCTTATCCAAGTGCTTTGCGATCATTTCAGCCGGTTTGTTGCGGCGCGCTTTAAAGCCCAGGGCAAACGCATCGGTAAGCGCATAGATGAATTCCTGCTTGGGCTTGAGAGAAACGGCGCTCGTGGATTCTGCCTTTGGAGCGTCGTCGGATGTCGCCGAAGTCACTGGTTCCTCAACGAAGCATTCTCTGATTGCGGAGTCGGCAACGGTGCGACATTCGAGAAGTCGCTGGACCATTGTATCATCCGCTGCTGCGTCTTTAACGACGGATTGAACCGTTTTCTACACAGAAAGCCGTTAGCATCATCCAAATGCCGAATAGTTGAATTACAGACCTGCAGATGGCTCTTGAAAACGGAACAGATGACCTTGTCACCCTCAGCGTCCGAGAAGAGTTGGTTCATAGCTCTCAGGTTCTTGAAATCCTTCCGGTCGAGGTAGTCGCCGATAGCTGTTTTCGGCTGTTAGACACTGAGACAAGCGATAAATTAAGGATGCCCACTTGTTTCTGCAATCCAGGTCATTCTGCCTCCCAATAAAGCCTTTACGGTTGCATCTCGGATGATGCTCCAGCTCGCCACGGGCAACAAATTCTTGGACCGTTCCACCTCCTCCTGGATCCGCATTTGAATGTACTCGAAGAATCCTTTGGGGTCGTTCTTCTCTGCTAATTTGGAAGATTCCTCCTCGTAGTACTGCCAAGTAACGTCTCGATAGAACTCTTCGAACACGGAGTACTGGCGATGAGTGTACAGGTGGGAAATAAGGGACGGAATATGCTCTGTGTGGTCGAAAGGTGTTCTGTCGCAGAATGAGGACGTGCCACATTTGGATCATGCATTACTGACCTCAGATAGCGTTCAGCCGTAATTGCGGCGCGGACACTGTTCCTCAAAGTGTCCATTAATTCCGGGTTCTCGAAGATCGATCTAACAAAAAGGGAAAACGCAAGTTTGCTAGGAAGGAGATGAGAACTTGCAGATTTTTCACTGGCAATTAATGTACCGAATAGTTGGGACTTGGGCACGCAGAACGTAAACTTGGTCCAAGTAGGTCAAAAGCGACTGAAGCAAAGCCTTTACAGACAATGCTCGTCAACCCTTGACGGAAGAATAGCGACAAGGTACTTACGACCTTGTCCTCGAACCATTGGCAGGTTTCGACGAACTTCTTAATCCAAGGTCCCGCGACTTTTGCGGCCGCAACATCCCCATCGCCGGGCTTGGTAACAGGAGGCGGCTTGGGGGTGACCAAAAGTTCCTGGCGTAGCGAGATGACAGCCCTCTCTAGCTCAACCTTCAGGTCTTCGTAAAGGCCCTCTCCAGTGTTCGCGACACAGACAACCGAGAAGCACTCGCTGTAGATAGCCTCGGAAGGTGGTAGGGTACCTGTGTCGTCGCGACTTAGCAGCCGTCCAATGCATTGTCTGAGGTTTAGAGACGGTCTCGGCGGTTTGCTGCGCCGAGTCGTCCCAATAAACTGGATTTTTATGGGCTGGTTTGCGCGATTTGAGCCTCGAGCAGCAGAGGGGGAGTCAGAGTCCGCATCACGGCGAGGAGTCTTGTGGGGTGGAGAAGATTCGGTATCGGTAATTGTATCGGGGATGGCCGTGAAGCCTTTGGAATGTGCTGGAAGAGTCAAGAGCTGCAGCAGGGACATAACGAGTGAAGGATGCCACAATGTGGCTGTGGAACCCGATTTGGCGAGCATTACGCGTCTGAATTATTCTTGACTCTTACTTTCACCATGGTACGTGTTTTTTTGTCCCCTTGGCCAGCCGAACCCATCCTGAGGCCATCCAAAGCTCCTCCGAGTCAGGTCTCCGGACGGAAACTTTCGCATCGAGCTCGCACCCACAGCCGACATTTCAGAGCTGCTTGCCAAAGTTCGTGCAATTCCAAACGAGAGCGACCCCCAAACCGATGGTCTTCCTAGGTTCTGGAGACGGCCCCAGATGCTGACCCGTCGAGTTTCACCATATCCAACCAACCCCGAGGAAATGAAGCTTTGTTTTCGAGCTTGAAAGGCCGATCGTTGGAAAGCTTGGGTCTCAAGTACATCTCCTCGCATTACCCAGAGCGCGTCTAATGTTTCTGAAGGCATACCGATCTGATTTTTGTAACCTATAAACCCAAGGACGGTTCTGCGTCGAGTTCTTCGGCTCAGCCCAGCAGTGCTGCCGCTTCCGCCACTGGCCCGGAACCGACCCGGATATGGGAGACTGTCAAGGAAGATCCCGTGGACGTTTATTGGAGATCCCGAGACGGCAAAATTTCTCGCAGTCGGGATGCGAAATTCTGCACTCACGCCGTAAAAGGAATGTGCGATTACTGCATGCCTCTTGAACCCTACAATGCTCTTTACCACAAGGAACATAAGATCAAGCATCTATCCTACCACGCGTATTTGAAGCAAATCACCCCCAAACAGACTGCCTCCGCCACATCCATCCTCCCTCCGCTCACTCCGCTTGCTTACAAGGTGAAGGTCCCGTGTCCCAGCGGCCACCCTTCATGGCCCGCCGGTATCTGCACATCCTGCCAGCCCTCTGCTATAACCCTGCAGTCGCAGCCTTTCCGAATGGTCGACCATCTCGAGATTGCCTCGACCGACGTGATCGACCGTTTTCTGGCTGCTTGGCGGTCCACTGGTTTTCAACGTTTTGGCTGGTTGATTGGGCGGTATGAGCCGTACGACAAAGTGCCCATGGGTGTCAAGGCTGTAGTCGAGGCTATCTACGAACCTCCACAAGAGGGCGAACTCGATGGCCTCACTTTGGGTTTGCCGTGGGAGGAGGAACCGCGTATTCGGGCACTGTCTGCGTCGGCCTCGACCCCATTAACAGTAGTGGGGTATGTCTTCACCGATCTGACCCCGACGGAGGAGGATCGTTCCAAGAACACCTACAAGCGGCATCCTGGGTCCTTCTACATGTCTTCGTTGGAAGCAATCTTTGCTGCTACGATGCAAAAGGCCAACCCGACACCATCCAAGTCGTCCCCCACCGGGCAGTTCGCTTCAAGGCTGGTGACCGCCATCCTTACCGGCACCGAGGACGGCCAGATAGACATTTCGGCGTACCAGGTTTCGGAACAGGCCTGCGCCATGGTCGACGCTGACATGATAGAAGCGAGCGTCGACCCGGGGATTGTTCGAGTAAAGGAGGAGGATAGAACACAAGACTCGGCACGATATGTACCCGACGTCTTTTTCACTTACAAGAACGAGTATGGGCTCGAGGTGAAGAAGACCGCCAAGCCAGCGTTCCCCGTCGAGTATCTCATGGTCAACGTGAGTTTGCGCCATTTTCTACGTCCAAATCTGATTAGTTTTGTAGGTAACCCACGGCTTCCCACAAAATCCATCGCCTTTATTCCAATCTTCGAAGTTTGCGATCGAGAACCGACCCGGGTTGGAAGACCAGCGCGTGGAAAGCGTGATCGGTGCTCTCGCCCGACTAGACGCGCCAAATATCGTCGACAGTCGGAGCGCAAAGCCTGGGGAGGCCCACAAGCGGAGGGAGCTGGCAGCGTGGCTGAGCGATTGGCATCTTGTTGCTTTCCTGGACACGACTCAATTGTTTTCTCCTGTCGGTCTTTCTTTTCGAATTGCTGCAGGAACGACTAACATTTTTCTGTAGGAGGACGTGAAGCTGATGATGAGCATCGTAACGTCGCCCACCCTGCTGGAGGACCTCAGTCAATTGGACCCGCTGTTGGCAACCGAGGGCTGGAACACGCTGATGACGTTTACGCGGGAGAGCGGATGTATGTTCTCCGTCTCTTGTTGTGTTTGTTCTCTAATTCCGTCCAGCGGCTGGGCCCACATCATCCTCGAGGGACGACGATATCCCGCAGGACGTTCTCGACCAGATAGCAGCCCAAGAAGCTGCCGCAGGATCCAGCGCTGGGATCAGGATCTGCCCTCATTGTACATTCGAGAACGCGCACGGCGGTACTGACTGCGAGGTTTGCGGCCTCCCGTTGTAAATGAAAGAGCCGTGGTCGTTATTCGTGTACAAGATACAGTAGAAAACCTGATACATATAAAACGTGGATAAACAAGTTGTCTACGGTCTACTGTCCAAAGATCCACCAGGTGGCGAACGCAACTCCAAAGAGTATGCCCAATGCACGCGCGACTATGACCACGACAAGAGCTTTGCGGACTGCAGCGTAGAATGTGCTCAGTGCAGAGCCTGACCAATTTATTCTGATGGGTCGTGAGTAGGAGCAGGTGCGGATCGCCAAGAACGACAAACCTTCGGTCATTTGTACCTCCACCTCTTACACTGGTCTCCCACCCACGCACAACCTCTCTATACCGCTTGCCAAAGACCCTGTATGAAGTTAGCGACCGTTTCCGAATTTGTTAAACGCGCACCATATCCAGAAATTGACGTCCGGGTACGAAAATCGCGGGAACACGCTAGCCAAACTCGGGGCGACGACGTCCATACGGATGCCCTCTGCGCCAGTCTGATACGGGAGCTGCACCATAGGCGAGATAGGCGACGAAGACCCCGAGTGGGACTTGTGAGCCTCAGAATTGTCGCGCGCATCGGAAGGTGCGAGGACCATGTACGACATCAAGTCGAGCGTCATCCCCAGCGATAAGCCCCAAAGCTTGAGTTTATGAGGTCGGGTGGAATGCAGAATACCCTTCTCCAGGATATCGACGTTCGGTTTGCCGTCGGGGCTGACGGACGGCAGGGACGAAGGCTGCACGATGATCGCGGGGAATTCCATGCTCCCGACCAGTGCCTGGACGATGAGGCGCAGCGCAGTGGAATGTTTAGGGGCAAGACGAGACGCGGCGTCGACAGCAACGGTGGACCATCTAGGAGGAGCATGCGCAGAAACAAGCGATGCCAGGGAGGTCCAGTGCAAGGTGGTTGAGGGGGTTGGGTCAGGAGGAGGGGCGTTTGGCGTCAGTTGAAGAAAAACAAAGGGCGAGAGGATCATTAAAAGCCGCTTTCCCAACGAGGTCGTAATCTCCCTGTCATCCAGCTGTCCGATACAAGTATAGTCTTTTTCGGCGAGGTCGATCCCTATTTCCTCCCATGTCTGCCGCATGGCTGCCATGTGCGCTGGTCAGAAAAAATGGGCTGGGCAGGAGCGCAAGACATACCGGTGTAGAGCCCGCCTTCGTCGTCCGCTTCCATTCTGCCGCCAGGAAACGCGACATGTGCCTCCTGCGTATTACGCATTCTGCTCATAGCCGAGTCTTCTGGAGCGGGATTTTCACGCTGCAGAAACAAAATCTCGGGGCGAGCAGCCGGGTCATTTACCCAGTCGAGCTCGAAGAAGTCGGAGAGCGTGACCGGATTCGAAGACGCCGGAGGCAAGACAGCGTTTGGGGAGGGTACCACGCGGATGATAAGGGAGACAGCTGCTCTGCGGGGCTCTGAAAACGGGAAGGTAAATAGGAAATTCGAAGTAGAGGTGTCAACGCGCGCACGGGTTGGGGGCGACGCGATTATGCGCGGCGGAGTGGTGCGGATTCGGTGAAGGGCTCTGGAGAGCAAAGGCACGATGGTTATTGGTTTCTCTGTGAATAAAAGGTCGGTATATCATAGCAGCGTTCGTTAGGGCATATACTCACCAGCCATATGGAGGAGGGAAGTCGAAAGGTCGAGAGCGTCAATTTCTTGGGGATTATGTCATCTTCATGACAAGCCATTTCAAGTACAATGGCCGCAGCAATCGCTGCAAGTGATATGTAGCTCGTATAAGGACATGCTCAACGTTGTCCACTTGGTGTAGATGGATGGCAGAATGAACGAGAAGTGTGCATCTGATATAAGTAACTACTTCGGTGGCTATGTGATCTTGGCCAGCAAGGCCGCCGCGCAACCAGGAGATATCTCGGAGGCATACTATCAGCGCGCCGAGCGACATGTCTGCATCTGAGCTGGTAAAAAAAATACCATCAAAATTGATGCCGCTCTTTTGCATTCATCAATCTTCCGCTCCATGGCACCTTCCACAGAGCACGAAATATTCAGGCATGCGATTCATATGAATAGCTTGTTTCTTTGAGAGTTTCAGCGCAATCCGAGTCGGAAACTCTCAGGTCGTCCCAATCTCGTCGAAAACCGGCGCAAACAAAACGAATTGTGGGGCAGAAGTGGGCTGAACACCAAAACGACAAGGTCGTGCCCGGGTTCGAACCGGGGTTACGAGAAGAAGAGCAAGGCGTTTCAAAATCTCGAGTGATAACCACTACACTACACAACCAGTTGAAAAACAGAAAAAAAGAAGGCTTTTTGATCTATACAGAGAAAAGCTTAAAGGATTCCAGAATGTTTCAGGGTGCCAACCAATGACTGCAGGGCCAGAAGCGGGGGTCCCTCTGACAATCTCAACTGTCCTCCTTGCCACTATCAGGAAAAATATTCGCGCCTTTTATAGGAAATAAACTGAGACAGGACTCGAATGGAAAAGAAGAGAAAGCCAGGGAAAAAGAGGTCGTGCCCGGGCTCGAACCGGGGTTACGAGAATATTACGAAAGCGTCAAAATCTCGAGTGATAACCACTACACTACACAACCAACGTACTCACATATATTTAAATAGAGTATAGGATTACCCCCACTTTTGCGTGCCTGAAATAGCTTGGTTCCTACAACCGGAAATAGCTTGAACAACACCACCTACGATGTTTTCACCTGAGTCTTTTTGCTGGCAGTAGCACTCCGGAGGAAGGAAGGAAGGCAGTACTTGAATTTGATGTTCACGTACACAGCCACGGCAAGGCGGATCAACCCAACTGTACCTGAGAATCAACGGGATCGCCTCTTCGCTTCCTTTCTTCTTTTCACATTTGGTTTCAACTTTCGAGTGCTTTACTAGACTTTACCTGCGTTAGACAACAACTTCTCCTGAATCTCGGGTGCTCGGGCATCCTCATCGCCAATCAAATTTTATAACAGCTCCCGACGGCGATCCTCTTTCCGACCCAGCTGCATGCCTTGCCAACGCCAGTGCTGGTGGCTTGCTCTTCTCTGGCTCTGCGTGGCCGCGCATGCGAAAAATGACCTGGGCTACCTGGAACAGGTACGCGCCCCTCGCCGAAAGCTTGGAACAGTGTCTCAATTGCGTCCAGACGTTTTATTTCGACTACAACGTCGCCTCTCAGGCTGTTGCAGTTCCCGTAACGAGTAAGAACCGTTCCTGAGGTCCTCTACCCGATTTAAACGTCGATTCGCAGGTCAGTGCGACACCATCCATCTCACATGGGGTCGAGGAGCGGGTACGGGGTATGTTACTTTTTTCAGCCCGACTAGATTTTCACCGGGTGTATATTTCAGTCCAGACCCAGCTGCTCCATATTATCTGCAAATTTACACCTCGTATGTCTCCTGGAAGCTCCGGTGCGACCCTTGACATTGTCTTCCATAGTGCGTTTGTATTCCCATTCGTCGTGTCGGCTGGCAGTGGCCTGAGTTTTGTGCGTACTCTCGTCGTGGTTTCGTGCATTACTCAGGCTACTGGAACAGGACTGGGAAGTTCCATTTGGTCCTGGCACCCTTTACCAAATATGCATGGTACGTCCTTGGTTCGTTGTTTCAGCACTTGCCTCATGTCTTGCACAGTTGGACAGCAACGGGAATACAGGTATATCCCTCACGACGTGCTCTATACACTCATCCGCTGAACCACTGAACCATACGCAGGTGGCTGCCAAGCGATTTACTCGATGATCGCAAATACGACTGCAACCCCATCGTGCCGCAATGTTACTTTTCCTCTTGGGCCGCTTGACGTGGAAGCTGTCACTAACATCGGTGCGCTGTCACAATATGGCTGGGTTGACCAGGTACATGCTTGGCGTACCAAATTTCTGGCCTTGCTGATACATCTCGGCAGTGTACAGATATACAGGTCACCCCAAAAAACGGCACGCCTGTAAGAATTATTTTGTCAACTTAAAATGTCTTGAGCGAAATTAATATCTATATACAGCCCTATATTTTCACGGTGAGCCACTTGGCGGGCTGATAATTGCATAGTCTTGACGAGAAATAATATAGGTTGCCCCTACCCTTCACCCGCCACAAAACAAGACTGGGACAGATCAAAGCGCTATGAACTGGACAGTCAACCTGTCTTGGGGATCACCATTTTTCATCAGCGTTGTCGACGCGGATATGAATTTCTGGGCTTATGGGCCTCTGCACAGCGGTGAAGGAACTTCGACGGCCTGCCTTTCCGGGACCAAAGTGTAGGTTAATTTCTGATCCACATGTTATCATTCTCACTCTGACAAGGTCGGCACCGAATATGGTTTCTGCTGTGACTGCTGTTGTCTCTGGGATCGGGGGTCTGCTCGTAGGGCTGGTCGCAGGAACAGTCGGTGTGTTTGTCTTCTATCGCCAACGACGGAGACGAGCGAGGCACACTCCATTGATAAATCAAATGGGATCCGAAGGGTACACGGACCCTTTTCTTTTACATACTCCGACTTCCGCCCATTACCAGGCGGTATCCACACAGCTACCCCATGACATGTCTTCCTCGAGTCTGTCTCCGTCCCCAAGCTACATTGCCATGCAGCGGATGCAAAAAGAAGGCAGTCACTATCAAGTCGAGCCATTCACTCCGCCAGGCGACAGACGACATTCTTCGTACGGCGGCAGCGAGTTGAACGGCGAGCCCCATCACGCCACCACTCCCACAGCAGCTAGTAGCAGCGCCGGTAACATATACGTTGTGCATCACGATGCTGGAAGGGCACCTGTAACCGTGTATCACCAAGAAGGCAGCGAAGTCGTCGAACTGCCTCCGCGGTATATCCCCGACTCTTCCGAGTCTGGTTCTGCCACGAATGATCTTCGAAGATTATCTGCTGTCGCTACCGATGGAAGGACGACCCCATATTCTGCCGACGACCTTGTTTCCCCGCCTCGTAAACCAAACAGGCCACGGAAGCCATGAACGAACGAACATAGACTTTACTTACGGACCTCCATATTTTACATTATCATCTGGGTATCTTAAATGCAAGGTTGTATTGTCATCCGACATACACTCCGATAGGGCACATTTTCCAGCTGGAATTGACGTCGAGCAATCGCCAGCCGGATGCAAATGTAGTATCTGACATCTCGACAGCAGCTGTGTCGGAGGGGTGCAATTCCGTATTATTTTCAGAGACCGCCAAAAGGGTGGCCAGCCGCTCGTTCATGACGGCGATGTCGTCAGAAGTCCAGTCCTTGAGCATCTGTGAGTTTCCTCCTCCGACAAGAAGATAACCACATACACGAGCTACTGGGCCAGTTTGAGGACGAAGCAAAATAGATAGCGCTGCATCCATCTCAGGGTTCCCAGCGCAGAGGGCCTGCAGCAGAGCCGTCGCTCTGGCAACTCAAGTGTAAGCCATATAGTTTGAAACAAAGAGAAAACTGGTACGCTGCAGTGTCCTTGTTCAAACTAGAACTCGGGCCCAGACCAGTGATGAGCGAAATTATAGTATCTCTTTTCAAGTCGAGATCAGATTCGGAGTTTCCTGCATCCCAATTGTCGATCGTCCACATTGCCCACCGAGCAAGGCACGCATCGTAAGTCGTGTCCACTGCGATCGGGACCATATCGAGTTGTGGGGGCTCAGCCAAAAGATGCGAGACGATTCTGCTTGACAGGATGGCTGGAAAATCCGAGTGCAATGTGTGCAGGTCGGAGAGTAGAGGCGCCCAGAGCTCGACGGAGAACTTCGGAGGTAAGAATGAATCAGCGGGGAATGTGCGTTTTCTGGGTTCCACTTGTTAGTTATGTGAGATTATAAGATCGTGAGTCGTACTTTTTGGAAAGCGGGACGAGCGCGCCCTTCTCCAGTAGCGCATCACAGAGCCTTTCCAACGCCCACCTCTCCTTCGCGCTCTGGTCGCCTTTTCCGGAGGTACCCCACCCCAGTTCACCAACTGCGACATTGGCAGATACTGTCGCCTCCGCGATCCACCGTTCTACATCTCTGAGAACGCCTTTGATTTCTTGCTGATATTGCGACCCGAGGGAAGTGTCTCGAATGACTATTTTGCGAAGGGACTTGTATTGCTTCAACATTGGAGCGAGAGACCGCAACGGCGCGGATTGCGGCGGGACCACGGTCGACGGGTTAATTGTGGGCAGAAAATAATTGTGCAGCAGCCATGTCATCGACTAAGGCTGTTATTAGACAGCGGTATGGAGACGATAGGCAGTCCAGGTAGGTACCTCCCGAGCAGCTTGTCGAAGCAACTCTAGACTAGGAAGGTCTTCATGTGTCGCAGCATGCCGCAGTTCCACGAGCCAAGGCGGAAGACCGAGCTGATTTGCGATAGACGCTATGGATCGGGCGTACGCTCCCAGCTGGAGCGGATCGACCAGACCATTCACCAACCTTATTATCGCGGCCGCGTAAGTGTGTCGCAAAGAAAGGTACGACGATGGATGCGGGTCTGAGGCATCCTGCATTAATGCGGAGAGTAGAGCCAATGTCGATTCGAGCGCATGAGGAAGGGATGTTATTGCCCTCCAAGCGGACAACTGCAGATGTTTTTTTCAGAAAACGATAAAGTGTTGGCTTGAGCACGAACACGGTTGATTGCTTTGGTTTTTGACTCGAAGTCGGTCTCGTCTGTGTAGACCCAAGCGCATAGCTGGTCGAGCTCTGCAATCGACGTCCACGGAACTCTACGAGGTAATCTCATTAAAGGTGTTCGGCTAAAGTTTTGAAAAGTTGATGAGATCGGAAGGGTACTGTCCACGTGACTCAACGTCGGGTACCCATTTCTTTACGAATGGCAGGGAGAACGGGACTCGCTGGCTGCTTTTCTCAGAAAATCAAGTAGACATCCCGGCACGCTCAACAAAAATTTGACGCGTCGATACTGCGGCTTCCGCACTGTATTGAAGTTACTTCTTGGCGCGCATCAAAACGATCACATGCCCGTGGTTCATCTTGCCGCTTCCGCGCGATACCTCTTGCTTTCTTCCGCCTCGAGACGATCGGCTTCTCGGAAAAAAGTCTGGTTAACGAAACAAACGCGACACCTCTTGCACGATCCTTCACGTCCGCTTACGATGCCTCTTGACACCAGAGGAATTATTTCTGCTGCCCAGTTGGGGGCATACGTCCCGATTGCTGGTGTATCACTCTTTTTGGTTATCCGACATGCTTTACGACGAGATGCTGGATGGCTCTTCCTGTTTATTTTCTCTCTAAGTCAGCATCGCGTCCTCTTCGTGCTGAACTTTCTTAAATATATCCGTAGCACGAATCGCCGGCGGGGCCTTGATTGTTGCGGGGGAGTTGATGAAAAACCCAAGCCCCGACCTCTTCATCGCGGCTTACATCATGTTCTACGCTGGCCTGGCGGTTTTAATGCTTGCTACGATTGGCTTTTTGGGCCTTGCGTGCGTTACATCAAATGTTCATTGTTGGTTTTGTCTGACCCGTACGTCTCAGAGGGCAGCACACGTATAGTGAATACCTCCACACGACCAGGATGTTCGTACGTAAACCCCGTTTTGTCCACCGTTCCCCGCTGACTTGGATGTGCAGAGGTCAGTACCCCACAAGGAAGATCGGCGCGAACGTCTCACCGTCCATCTAGGGCAATAGCTTTCTTCATCATAATTGCAATGGCTCTGGCCATTGCAGGCGGAATACTGGGCACACATCTTGCCCCCGCGCAAGGACACATTGGGGATATTCTCAGAAAGACCTCGGCAGCCTTGTACGGCGCTCTGTATCTGGTGCTCTTTGTCGTGCATCTGCGGTGCTGGACTGACCGCTGGGAGATGAGAAGCTATCGGAGAAGGGTGCGTAAATTCCTCGAGAACCGAGTGCTGAGATTGATAAAAACTGCCAGCTTCTTACGGGCGTTCTGTTCGCTCTACCTTTTCTAGGAGCACGCGTCGCGTATGGAATTCTGGCGGCCTTTTCATCCTCGGACATTTTTGGCCTGATGCCTGCTTCCAACGCGTCGCTAGCTATGTTCCACCCCGTCACGGGAAAATGGATATATTTCTTAGTGCTCGGGTTTGTCTGCGAGCTTGTTGTTGCGGCTCTGTACACACTGTCCGGCACAGTGTTAGCAAGATCGCGACGACACAGATGATAGGAAATGAGCTATGTTTATGGATTAGATACTTTTTATGTAGGTTATGTATTGCAATGGAATGATACAAATGGACAAGAAATGTGTGAACCGCATAGTCAAGCATCTCCCCGTCCACGCATACGTGGTTGCCAGGGCTGGAAGACGCTCCGGCTTAATTGAGTTCTCGATAGTCTGGTCTGACCGACACCACATTACCCGTCCTTGTAAATGGGAAAGAAGAGTTGACTCGCAAGATGCAAAAGTCGGGGTGAGGGTTGAGTTGAAGAAAATACTCGATCACGCCGTCCCTTATATATGCTCCCGGCAATCTCCGAGAAGTGTCCCGGCACTGGGCCGGCGCGTAAACATTATATCATAGATGAACGCGAGCTCTCACCAGCTCCCACCCTCTCCCCTCTTCGCTCCAGCGCATGCTAGGCAAGTGCGCTCGACTCTGGATGGCAGTTCATCTGACCGTCGTATTTTTTTAGGCCGCGTTCGAACTCTTGTACACCATTTGAATAAATCCAAAATGACTACAGCTTCCCATATGATCCACAACAGCAACGCTGCTTGCTGCTCAATCCCACCCGTCCAGTCGGAATATACTCCCCAAGGTCGATTTTCACGTCGCGTTCAAGGCCATTTATTCACGTCACTACGATAAAGGTACCTTCAAATCGGTCGGCGACTTCAAGAAGGTCTATGTCACTGGTGGGCCCAGCGAGAACGCAATCGTCTGCGTCTACGACATCTTTGGGTACTTCCCGCAAACTCAGCAAGGCGCCGATATCATTGCGTCCACTCTCAAAACGGTAACACTTTCGCTGTTGTCGATGAGCCCATTCAACTTGAAACATAGGTTGTGTACATGCCCGATTTCTTCGAACCGAACGCGCCCTTCCCTTCGGAAAACTTTCCTCCCACCACTGAGGAGGGCAAAAAGTCCCTTCAAAACTTCTTCGGTGGCACGGCCAATCCCGGGGAGGCCGTCAAGAAGTTAACTGCTTTCGCCCAAACTCTAAAATCTGACGGCGCCAAAAAGGTTGGCGCGTATGGGTTTTGCTGGGGTCGGTGATTCTTCCCGACATGAGGATTCGCTAACCCGAACAAAATAAATCAGGTGGAAAGGTCACTCTCTCGGCTGCCGGAGAGTCTACTCCACTTGAAGCAGTATCGATTATTCACCCAGCGTAGGCAATCGTCTCTTTATTCCGTCCTGCAGGGATTCAATCAACTGCAGAATGTTGTCTGTCGGCGACGCCGAGAAATTGACTGTTCCTCTTGGAATCTACATTTCCAAGGACGAGCCCGTTGACGAGGTACTGGAATTTACTTTGCCAAAGTTAGCTCTCCCTGACCTCACTCAGTACATTAAAATCCTCGATGTCATTGCGAAGAAGCCTTTTGCAACCAAAAATGATAACAAATATTATTCGAACATGTAAAGATCTCGTGGTTCCATCGTTGTTCGCAGCTGAAATGTTACATTACTAGGTTCCATGGATGGGTAATTGTTTTCTTCGTCCCATGAATGCATACTGATTGAACGTAGGCGGCGGCCCGAGCCGACTTGAAAGTTCAAAACAACAAAGAAGAGTAAGTGGAGTCATCTCTGGCGGATTCAATCTCAATCGTTATCTAGATTCGAGAACTTGTATACCAGGTACGGCCCCTCCCTGAATGCAACGACTACGATGTCACATCATTCTCCCTCTCCGTCAGGCTTGCCGAATTTTTCAGCAAAACATTGTGAAACTGTACCCTCCATATTGAAACGCTTGTACAATTTAAATAAGAAATGTAACTTTGCCAGCACCGTGTATGTGATGGAAGAAAGCATATCGAGTCGGAGGATAGAGAGAGCGTCCTACGCGATTTTCCAGAACCAGAAAGGTCTGAAGATAAACGAAAGCACCTGGTGTTAGCGTTACCAGCGTAAGCGCTGCAAATAATTCTTACCCAACCGGGTCACCTTCACCACGATTTACCGGTGAGCAATTTATAGCATGCAAAAGACATGTACCCACCATCTCCATGATTGAAGGCCGACCATGTTCCAGCCACCCCAATCGCGCTACCCACATTACCGATCTGAGCGCCTTCGGAACTGAAACGAAACGGTTTAGCTGGTGAATGATGGGGTGACAGAGAACTTCGTACCACCACTGTGGCTCCCCATCGTGTATGGACGTCTTCATAGATCAGTCGGAGGTTTGTGCCATATACTAGAATGACTCACAAGTCGCCACCTGGGAATATTATCTCGGCCCATGTGCACAAAGCCCTGAACGATGGCTTCGTGACCAGTGGAAGCACCACGAGAAGTGCCAGAGAAATATAAGGTCTCGTACAGCGGGTGAGCGTGAAGCGGCGGCTCCCCGCTCGGGAAGTTGATCCGCAGCTTCTCTCGTGGAATAAGGTGGATATTAAGCTCGATGAGGCGGGTAGCTTCACGAAATCCTCTGTCCGAAAAGAACGATGGATTCCTTGGTCCTTCATGAGAACCCGAAAACTGGCGAAGGTGCGGTCGTCAGACAGTTGTAAAAGATACCTCGAGAGAAGACTGACATTAAATGCTGATAACGGGGAGGATGAGCATAAGAATATTGGGGAGGGTAGACTACGTACCAAATAGATCCCTGTGCACAACTCATAATCAGTTCGTGGATATGGACGACCTATTGATACTTGCCGGTAATCCATAAAGCACACATATCGTCGCCAAGTACCTGCAACACAGTTACCACACTTGAGTCGGTGAAAGCAAAAAATAATATTTGCCCTCGACGCCCGCCCAGTTTGGACCAGTATAATCCCCCGGGGCGGAATAAGCGCGGACGGCCTGTAGCCCAACCGGAGGCCTTGGAATGTACTCTGAAGGTTGTTCGCGTAGATTTGATGCCACAACATTTACAATAGAGTCAATGTGTGTCCAGTTGATTGTCCCGTCGAGCAGGTAGGGTCCCCAGTTGTTCCCGTCGTTGTAATTTCGTAAATCATACACAATGCATCTGGACCGCGTTCGCAAAGCTGCTTCGTCGTCATCGTCTTCTTCCATGAAGGATAGAGCCATGTATGCCTTTATTCTGTCCCCAAATTGAGCTTCATGCGGAGAAAACGAAGCCTTGAGGAGGTCCGAATTTCGGAAAATATTGTCCAGCCATCCGACGTTGCGGCTAGCAGGAGGGTCGTCGGAGATTCTAGATATGGGTAGGGCCTCTTCTGCTACGGAAACAAAGGTTTCCAATGCAGACCCGCGGTCACCTGCATCGGCGAACGTATCCCGCTCTGCCTTCATTCGACGCACCAATTGCCCCTTCCAATCATAGGACGAGGGATCAGCACGGAATGGCGGCACACCGTGACGAGGATCGTCGAAGAGGACGATAAAGAGCTGCCGCCAGAAATACTGGTCTGCGGAGCGATAGACGAGGTGGAAGGCGAAACAGCATGTCTTTGAGAAGCGGGCGACATCGCGGGGATGGCAGAAGAGGAGTGTGTGCTCCAACACTTCCAGCGGGAGTGCTAGAATACCCTTGGAAGTCTGGACATCAGCACAGTCCTTGCCATCCATTGTGGTGGGAGAGAGCGATAAGTACTAGCGCCGGGTTATCCGGGCCGGCCCAGCACTGTAACGTAATTAGCAACTGTGTCAGACACTTCAACAAACCGCATTCACAGTAGGGATGCGCACATCTTTGGTCCTGGCATTGCTGCCAGCCATCAGCGCCTTCCAGCTACCCTTCAAGCTCCCCTTCTTCAACAATCACTCTGGTCAGCAGCTCTTGCAACCTGCAAATACTACCCCGAGGGTTGCAATCATCGGCGCTGGTGCTGGAGGTGCTAGTGCTGCTTTTTGGATCTCAAAGGCCAAGGAGCGTTTCGGTCTTGATATTGAGGTTGACGTATATGAAAAAGAGCCATACATCGGCGGCCGCAGTGCGTGCAAAGTACTACTGTACTTCTGCGGTCGCTGACTTCATCCAGGCACCGTCGTCTTCCCATACGGTAACACAAGTCTGCCCGCCGTTGAATTAGGAGCCTCGATATTTGTCAAGGCAAACAAAAACATGTGGAGGGCAGTGGATGAATTCAATCTGACGCGACGCGATTTTCGCGACGAGAAGGGAATGGGTATATGGGACGGCGAGAAGCTTCTTTTCACGGCAAATATTTCCTCCCTCTGGCACACGCATTTCGCTGAGGACTTTTAGGCCAGTGGAGGGTGGTGGACGTGGTGGGACAATGCTAAAGCCTTGTTCAGATATGGCTTCCACTCCCCTCGACGCACTCAGGTCTTTGTAGTCTCTCTCGACAGACACGTTACGTTACTAACTCCCACCAAGGTGTTCGTTGATAATATGATCAACAAATTCCTGACGCTTTATAGCCCTGACGCCCCGAAATGGGATAATATCACTCATCTATCGACCACTCTGGGATGGACCGACCTGGTCTCCCAGAGCACGTCAGAATATCTGCGATCGGAAGGTGTATCTGACAGATTTATTTCGGAGCTAGTCGAGGCTTCAACACGCGTCAATTACGGCCAGGTACACGCGTACATGACATTTTCTCATTTCTTGGCTCACGTTAAGAATCAGAACGCGGACGAGATTCATGCTCTGGAGGGCGCATGTTCGTTAGCCCCCACCGGAGCCAGGTGAATCTTGACAACCTGTTTAAAAACAAACAATACCTTACCTTTCATCAAGCGCCGTGGAGGGCGGGAATTTCCAGGTCTTTGAACAATTCGTGAAACGCTCACACGCAAACGTTTATCTCAATACCTCGGTAGCCATTTTCGAATTCCACTTTCAGTTTCGCTAAACAAAACACCCCAGGTCAAATCTATCCGCCAAACTGGCTCAGATCGATGGCTGGTCGACAGCGATCGCGGTTCTGAGAGCTATAGTGCAATTATCCTTGCTGCACCATATCACTCGACAAACATTGAAGTTCCGAGCGAGGTTTCTTCGCGAATTCCACCTCAACCATATGTTCACCTGCACGTTACCCTTGTGGCAACGACGCAACCGAGCCTTCCTCCACAGTCACTTTCCCTCTCAGCTTCGACCAAAGTTCCCGCAATGCTACTCACTACATTCGAAGGAGCACGAAACGGCGGGAAAGAGCCCGAGTTTAATTCTCTGTCGTACCATGGACTGATCTCAGAAGGAGAATGGGTGGTCAAGATTTTCTCCAAGAAACGCATTTCGAACAAATGGTTATCGAAAATGTTCGACGGCCAGGTTGGTTGGGTCCTTCGGAAGGAGGTGGGCATTTATTCATAACTGCTCAATTCTCCCTGAACCATTGTCTCAGTGGGACGCGTATCCTGTCCTTCCGCCAAGTACTTCATTCCCCGATGTGAAGCTTCAAGTGCGTATTGTCTGCGCCATCAATGTCCGAATCTGTTAACCGACCGTCGGCTTCCTGTATTCTAGCCGCACTTCTACTATGTCAACGCGTTTGAGCCTTTCATCAGCACGATGGAGACAGAAACGCTAGCATCTAGAAACGTTGTTGATATACTGCTAAAAGAAACCTTTGGCGGCTCCGGGATTTGTGGGCCTGAGGGGACGCCTCTCAATGATACTGCCAAGGAGGACTATGTTTTCGGTTGGGATTGCTGACGACCTGTAATTAATTATAACGTTGTACATAGAGGTCGTCTACGGAAACCCAATATAACCCATGATTGATTGTTAGGAAGTATCCATAAGAGCATCGATGCATCGGTGCGAGAAGCATTTTTTTCATCTCAATATCACGTTTATGTCTGAACGACGTTCATCGCCCACAGGACCTACGTCAGATTCGACCTTCTCTTCTGTTGTCTTTCCTTCGGATTGGGTTCTGCTTCCCTCGTCTATATCAGGGAGGCCATGGCGATCCCCTGCAACCGCGGGAGTGACCTGTGGACTGGACGAGTCGAAGGGCCGCATCCCATCCATAAAGTCGCGTCTGATCTCGATGTAGTCATTTGCGAATTCTCCAACCTAGCAAAGTATAAGTACAATGGGAAGGTAAGAGGTCGTGGTGCTCACCTCCACTTCGTCCATGCCCAGCCGCTCTTCTTCCGGGGTGATGCGAAGTCGTAGGCCGACGAAGTCGATGACTTTGGCCAGGCCTGCAGTAACGACGAAGGTGTAGGTGGCGACCGTGACGATATAAGCAATCTGTATGTACAGCTGCTTCCAGTTCCGATCCAACCTAATAACGAGGTACGAATTAGAAATGCTTAAGGCGTTCGTGGAGAGAAACTGGGTCCTACCATCCTCCGGCCACGGCTGTGTTCACTCCGTCCAATGAGATTACGTCCCTCGTGGCGAAAAGACCATTGCAGAATAGCCCGACGATACCTCCGATGGCATGCTCGGCAAACAGGTCAAGAGCGTCATCAATGCCCACGAGGAATTTTACTTTCAAAAACGGTTCGGTGAATACACATTCTTTTGTAGATGCGCTGCTTACATTTCGTGGCAAAGTTGCACAAACCACCGGAGAGGATCCCGACGATAACACTGGCCCAGGGCGGGATAAATCCGCTCGAAGGTGTCGCCGCAACCAGACCGGCAATCGTGCCCGAGCAGAAACTAGACCCCAGTTAGAGCACGGCCGTCAAGTAGAAATTATATGATTACCCAACCATGCTCCAGCGCCTTTCGAGCCGGAAATCGAGAAGGACCCAGGTCATTCCACCAAACGCCGCAGCCAGCATTGAATTCCAGATGGCCATTATAGCACGCAGATTAGCACCGAATGCAGAGCCACCGTTGAATCCAAGCCACCCGAACCACAAGATAAATGTTCCTATGTAAGATCGTCCGTCATGTTTATGACAAGTTGTTGGAGCAATTGGACGTACCCAGATTTACGATGGAAACGTTGTGCGGCCGGAAATTCAAGAGTTCATTTTTTCCTCTGTGTCCTAAAACCCAGGCTAGTGCCAAGCCCCCGACCCCGGAGCCTATTTCGACGGGGCCACCGCCAGCAAAGTCCAAAACTCCGTACTTGAAGGCCCACCCGTTTGTGTTCCACGCCCTATCGAAATTAGTCATGTCAACTATTCGATAAGTCACACATACCAACAAGCAACTGCGCGACCGCATTTGGCGTTAGCCATTTATGCAAGAGAAGAACCGCTTCACCTGGACAATATACTGCACTTGTTTATTAGGGTATTTCCCCAGATATGTTGACATTACTCACCCAGAGTAATCCAGAAAAAAGTCAAGACCATCGATGGCCATAGCCGACCACGCTCCTATATGAAGGAATTAAACAGACAAGGACGGTCGTTTCAAAAACATACCGCAATCCCCCCCATTAAAATACCCGCAGTTACACAAGCGAATTCCATCTGGAAGAAGGAATACAAAAGCTCTGGGATGAGCTGATTCAAGTAAGTACTGAGTCTCCAAGTTTGTCCAGAAATACGAAAACTAACTGGCGATCCGGGCGATGGATCTCCCAAGACCTTGCGTAAACCGAAATTCCTCAGATTGCCAATGTATCCGTTGGTTGCGGAGGAAGAAAACGCGAGTGAATATCCCCAGAAAAACCTAGGACGCTGATTAGAGGCAGTGACCAGTGCCTGAACTCGACGAGAACCATTGAAATATGGTAACCGCATTTGCCCCTGACACCGCCCATACCAATGATACTGCCAAAAAATTGGTCTAGCGTCCTGAGGAGAGCACTACTTCACTCACGCGCGCTTTTACGACGTGCCAATCCGGAATACAGAAACGCTAAATTCAAGTTCAATACATCAGTTCGAGCGGTTTTGGCAAATCACCAACCAAGTCCTGGTACCATGAACAAAACGAGAATACCGGCTAGTCGTAGTCAGTCCCGCGAAAAGGGTTAGGGGGGCTCGTGCACAAACCCGCGATAATGAAAGAAATGTCGCCTCGGTCGAACCTAGGCGAGTCAGAAGGTGTACGGTCCAATGCGGCGCCGCTTACTGGTTGGCGTCTCCTATACCATCATCTCTTGAGCGAAAATTCAGGAATGTTAGAAGCACTCAACGTTGAGACAGCTGCAGAGTACCAGACATCCGCGTTAGGAGGGCGTTCATTGCGGACAGTGGTCAAGTCTGGTGATAAGGAGTGGATTCTTCTCTTCTGTATTTAAATCATGAGACTTCGACTGACGGAATTCGCATCAACTTTCTTCAAGCCAAGCCTCGGCCCTCAAAATCTCAGGAAATAGCGGTTTTGCTGATAAGCCCAGCAAATTTGACACTTGAAAGATAGATTTGAGGTTACATACATGTGTAGATTGAAAAACCGCAAGTGAAGACGATATAGGCCGTTTGAGCTCGTGGGCAGACGATCGGATGTGGAGTTAAAACAGCCGGTCAAGATGAATGCCCGATATAGGAGCCAATGTCATTTGTCGTCGGCGCATCCGCCGACGACCGAAAAGCCTAAGGTGTCATGTTCACGCGGCCTCGTTGCGGACAGTTGAATAGCAATCAAATAGCAGACTGGACTTGCCGCGGAGGTAATCGCATAGTAGAATTACTCTTATGAACTTTGGTTGAACTAAGAAATGAGCATACACTGGGTACTCGTACTGCAACAAATTATGCTTGCCTAGAATCGTGTCGTTGGAATTTTTAAACGGGATAGAATGGTTTTTTTTTGCTATCATCTGTAATTCAACAAGCTCAGTTAGTATTGATTGGTCCACACGACAGTGCCTTACTTTGAACCGTTTAAATAAGGTCACCGTACGCACAGCACTTCGTACGCCAGGGGAAAACGGAGCGGAGGAATCTAGGCTTGCCCTCGACAGCTAACTGCAAAACTCTAGAGCCCTTTCGAAAATTTCTCCCGAGGCCCACCTGCTAATCAATTGCCTTTTACAGTCCAGCACTTCCCAGCGCAGGGTGGGGCCAAGCGATGTCAAGTGGAGCCGGTCTGAGGCGGACGCGCCAAGGACGCGTGATGCCGCAACCGGCAGCGGACCATTCCGAAATCTAATCTCGGTTCGCTGTCTGCTTCGAATTCGCGTTCGTCACGACGAAGGTACTTAAATTCCATTCGGAGGGCATTTAGCTCTCTAGATCTAACGTCTTCTTAATCAAGTGCTGTTAGCAATGAGACTCCTCGTTTTTGGATCGACAGGGCTTATAGGCACACTCATTGTCCGCGAAGCTCTCGCCACTTTCGACGGAAGTGCCGTTGTACTGTAAGACCTTTTCTCTGATTCTGAATATAATATAACACCACTCGCCCACTGCAGATATGTGCGCACCCCAGAGAAGCTCCCCGATGAGTTCAAACAAAACCCTAACTGTGTAATCATACAAGGTACCCTCTCTATCGCTCTGAGTCCTTCACATCCTGAACGTATGACGCGAAGGCCAGTTAGACGATGATGACGCTCTTTCCAAAGCACTGGAGGGGGTCGACATCGTGCTCTCTGCTCTGGGCCCAGCCCAATATACCCATCCTTCCGGTACCACCCTCTCCCTTCAAACATCCGTGACTCTGATTTCACCTTCCCTTCGAGATACTCCGCTCGCCCATGCATACGAACGAATCATCCGTCTTATGAAAGTACATCAAGTGAATCGCCTCCTAGCCCTTGGAACTGCGTCTATTCAAGACCCGTCTGACCGTTTCAATCTCGCATATTATTCAATGGTCACCAGCGTGTCCATTGCTATGAGGAACGCCTACAAAGACATTCGTGCAATCGGAGCCGTCATTCAGGCATCAGACCTCGAACAGTGGACAGTCATTCGAGTCCCCATGCTGAGCAACAACAAGTCGAGAGAAGTTATCGCCGGCTACATTGGTGACCGGAAGATTAAAAATCATATTTCGCTGAACAGGGTCGGATTTGCGGCGTTTGTAATTGAGGAGGTTAGCAAAAAGCAATGGGATCGCAAGGTTCCCTTGCTGGTTTCCCCTTGATTCGTTTATAATGTACAAGAAATACATCCGTCGGGTTCGTCGAATCAAGGGCTAGATTCGAGGTTTAACGGCCTCCACTCTGCAGATGCGACCAACTTTCCCGCAACTGAGCCCGACAACGGCCAGGGGCCACGTCTCGCGGCGGTGGCCTCAACGAGGTCCGTTAAGCAAATACAGGCATGTCCAAGAATTGGTTCTTCTAAGTGGGGATCCAAGACGTCGACATGTACAATGCACGCGGACTTATCGAAGCAGATAAACTCATGCACGGATTCCCAAACTGCAAACCCGTTCTCGAATACCCTCTTTCCGGGCGGAGTAACGTGAATCGAGGGGGCGTCCCAAGCAAGACGTATTTTGGCGATTGGCGTGATAATGGCCCGAGACCTGGAATTTTGACTCTCGATTCGATATAGGTCTTCCACCCGGTGGATGGTCAAACGAACGATACCAACGTCTTGGAGACAGCAATTAGTTTATTCTCTCTGGGTAAAATTCCACGTACCGGTGTCCTTCCCTAGTGAAAGCGCGATGGGAAAGTAAAAAAGGGAACACAACAAATCGCCTCTTCGTTTGTGGTGTTTCAGAAACGGAAGTTGTGCGTCCAGTTCCATTCCACTCTCGATGAGACGTGCCATGTCAAATGATGCCTTCCCGAGGAGTTTCCGATGCTCATGGTGGTCATAGACCCGCATTTCAATCTCCTCTTTCGGGGATTTAACCAAAAGATGAAAGGTCGACTTGATCCAACTTGGATCATATCTGTATTACTGGCTCAAACAACGGCATCGGGATTCCGGGGTAAAACGTACGTAGCAGCTTGTGTGTCGGTCTTGACTTGTGTCTCGTTTACACGAATAGTAATAAACGGGTTGGGCCGTCGCCACCAGCCATTGGGACCATCGATATGTGCTGATTGAACAATGATTTTCAACGCTCCTATTGCTTCGAAATCGGTTTGCGCAAGCTGTGGTCTGCTTTTCAGGGCGTGAAACCTGGTGAATGGAGAGTGGACCGGCATGTGAGAATTTTTCGGTGGAAAGTACGGAGAGAACAGAGTGGGAAAACGCGACGAGAGGCAACTTGAAACGAGGCAGGCGCATGTCGTGAGACTCAATAACGAGGCGTGCTCTTGGGACAGGTGTTTTGGATAAACTCACTTGATTCTATCAGCGGCTCCGAGTCGCCGCGCTTGCTGCAAATATCAGGATCCAATTCGGTTGTTACTTTATGCATCGCGTGTAGCGCGTCGCGTCATGTGACCGCGAAAACTCTTCCAAGCTCGAGTCTTACACTCAATGATACCTACTCCCGATCTGTCGCATCTTCGTCCAGAGGATTATGAGCATGTGTACGAGCCCGCGGGTAAGTCGTCCCAGTCTCTGAAAATGATTCAGCCAAATATCCTTGTTAGAGGACACCTTTATTCTGCTCGACGCTCTAGAGCAAGATGCCGAGCAGCTCAAGAGTATCAGCCCCCGAATATCTCTCGAAATTGGGCTAGTTCACTTGCAATCTCCTGCAGCTACTGGCTAACCCGTTCATCAGGTCAGGCTCTGGCTGTGTATCTAGCTTTTTGGGCAGTATCACTGGTTCATCTGCTGTGCGTGCGTCCTTCTTGCTTGCTAACATCATCCTCGACTTAAAAATTAAGTCTATCTTTGTACGGATATAAACCCCCACGCTTGTAAATGCAGTATTGCAACGGGGCGCCAGAATAAGGTATACATAGCGAGGCGCATCAACCGTTAACTGAATTGTTTTAGGTCGCGCTCGAGCCTGTGAATACTTCTCTGGCCCACCCTTTACTCGCTCGTCTTCACAATTCCATCGACATCATCCTTTTCAATCCTCCATACGTTCCAACAATCTATGATGAAGCATCTGGAGCCCAGAAAGACCGAGACATTGAAGGCTCGTGGGCGGGCGGACATGATGGAATGCAAGTCACAGATAAATTCTTGCCGCAGGTCGCGGTATGCACCGTCTCGTCCTCATCTCATCCGATAACATTTTTCAGGATTTACTCTCTCCTCATGGGCGGTTCTATCTAGTGGCTGTAGCACAAAATAATATACCAGACATCCAACGGCGGATGCAAGAAAACTATGCATTAGAGAGCAAGGTCAGCACAATATCATACATTACATGCCCTTTTCTTGACTACTGCACAGGTCGTTCTGAGGCGACGCGCTGGCGGTGAACATTTGTCTGTGATACTTTTCACAAGGACGAAGTGAATTGCGATGAAGGTGTGACATTTTATCTACAGAGTTTTACATCGGAGTGAGCAATTACTTTTTATTATCCAATGCTAAGCCTAAGAGGCGAGTCCGTGAGGCGATAAATAGTTGTCCGTTCTTGAAGACCCTTCAAACAAATCATTCGTCGCTATCGGTAGTCCCAGGACGCCGCCCTCTGAGACTGAAGCGGGATGGTGACGATATCGACAGGGTTCGGCCCGTCTCTGCTCTAGGAGTCGAAGCCCGAGTGCCATTTCCGGGGTGTGCGCTCGCGTCGAACTCGAGTCGTACGCGAATTAAACCGCCACCCTGCAATTCAGCGGAGACGTCTGCTCCTGATACGCCCTCTGGTTGAATGTGTCGCCAGATCTGAGTCGCCGCGTGAGATATGCGAAGAGGATAACCAATTTGGGACCTACATCAATTTCGCCTTCGCCCAGTAGCTTGTCTTTTCCGAGTGTCTTATGGTCATGGATCCATACGTACACCTTGGGAGTGAAACTGCCAGCTGCGAAGGTGAACGTCTCATTCCTACGAATATAGGTCAGCGAGGTCGGAAACACAAGTATGAACAACCAACCATTCGGGGGTGGCGGTCTTGTGAGTCGGCTTCGTTTTGTATTCCTTGTCGCCGATCCGTATCGTGGCGTACGGCTTGCTCTCGCCGCTCGACAAATCTTTTGCGTCCAGGACCGTTACCCGCAGCGTACCGGGTTCAGATGAAGGTAGAGTCTCATGCGACATGGAGGCGGCATCGGCACGAAGTGTATCAGGCTGACCGATAGGGTGTGACGCCTGACCAGAGGGAACCTCGGGAACTGGGGGCGGGCCAGAATCCTCGTCTTTGTTTCCTTTTTTGAATACCCCAGTGACACCGTGCAGTACTCCTTTGCCTGCATGAACGGGCAGGCCGCCAAACTGAGTCATGGCCCGCCCGGCAGTCGAGAATGTCGATGTGTTTTTCCGGGATTTGGCGATAATCTCAGGCATGAACATTAAGCGCAACCGGACGTGGCCAGACTGGCCCTTTGAGGAGGATAAATCGAAGGTTCGCTCCACAGACTGGAAGGGCTCCAAGTCTGCGAGAGGTATCTGCGCCGCTCCCAAGGTTTCCGCCGTTCCCAGCTGATTCCAATCGAATATTTCCACAGAGAAATCGGCGGCCACGCGTGAGGGCTAGCCATTTGGTGAGCCCCCGAACACCAAGATATAAGTTGAAAGAAGTACGTACCACTGAGACGGTGAAGTTCTCGTTCCAGGCTGGAGACAGGGTCTTCTTCTTCGTCTGCGATTTGTAGACCTTCGCACCGTTCAAACTGAACGAGGCGAAGGGATCAGACTTCCCTACACTCGTGTCGTGAGGAGAAGACAGTGTGCACTTTATTCAGACATACCTCCTCGGTCCGCCGCACGGAGATCACTAGCATCGAGTAGATCGACACGGAGAACACCTTGGTCTAAAGGGCAAGTCAGCAACCATGCAAGGCGTCGTGACGAGGAACGCACTGTTGATACTCTCACGTGCCTCCAGCTGAACGGGCGCAGGAACGTAGCGAGATTCGATCATAACAGTCGAAGATGGTCGCTCCTCGTCCCCTAGCGTGAACTGACTGGGCCCAGCCTGCGGATTGTGCGTCAGAATCTACGGCGCCATAGAGAAAGGAGAAACGAACGAGTGTCGACTTCAAGAACGCCTTGGAATCGCCCTTCCACTCTGCGATGATGTCGTCTTTCTCGCCCTCGTCTGCGGCATTCAGCCGCAGCCATACCCGTCCGAAATCGAGTTCTTTAATAAAGCCCTCGCCCACCGTCTCCCACTGGGCATTGTTGCTTCGCGCTTTGGTAGTGCTGAAGCAAGGCCAGTATCCGTCATCGAGGAGGACTTCGAGGCGGCCCTTCTTAGAAAGGTTGCCTGAGACGACATTGAACACAATGACACCGGATTCTGGGCCAAAAAAAGAAATGAGCATATTAAAATAGGCAGGGGGTCGAGGAATACGCACGGTGTGTCAGGAGCTCCTCCGTGTCCATCTTGACACCACCGGCCGGCGACTCGGGCTTCTCTGCAGCGGCATCGTCTTGAGGTTTGCCATTGGTCGGGGAGCCAGTGTTCTTAGGCTCCACGATGGTGGGGATGGCCGCCGCGGCATCATCACCGGAGGAGGAAGATGATGAAGACGAAGAGGAAGACGAAGACGAGCGAACTTTCTTGCCATCCGGATCCTCCGCCTCTGCTGCACGCTGAATTTCATTGCCCGCTGCGTCAAACTTGACACCCTCCAGAGCCAGAGTGGGGATGAACTCGGCGGTGTAGTACAGCTGGCCCTTGTACGCGTTGCCCTTGTCGAGACGAATTGGATCGGCACCAGTCTTTTTGCCAACAGATTCGAAGGGATACATGCGGTCAGTGCCTTCCCGAGCTAAATCCGAAACCCGGAGCTCCACCATGCCCAGAGAACGATCCTACACACACCATCAGTCGTAGCAATAGGGCATACTAGAATGACTTGCCCTGGTCATGTTCTGGTAATCCATGCATTCCAAAACCAGTGTCTGTGTATCAAGTCAGCCGAGACGAACCACCACCTGCTGGGTTCTGATCGACTTACCTCCTTCAGATTGTGGACTATAATATAACCACCATGAGCAACGGGAAGGATGTAAACAGAAAGTGCCTCACCAGGGATGTATATTATCGAGTCCCAGACGGGATTCAAATCTACCGTGCATTCAGCGGGCTGGTCGGAGGACAGGAGAAGGCGTACTGTTGTTAATAACCTCAGTCCGGCCTTTCGTGACGTCGTTGACCTGAACCCGCATGTACGGATCGCTCTACGGGAGCCAGAACATCAATAACAACCCACCCCACGAAAAACATTGCACACCTTGCCGCCCAGAGTAGCTTCGACGTTCCTGCAGCCCAATAAACAAACGTTCATATGAAACCAGAAACAACCTACTTGACATCCGTCGCCTTGTCCAAATGAAGCCGCACGACTCCAATGGGCGGCTTATACTGGTCGGCACCGTGCAAGCTGCCGGCCATATCCAGCGGCTTCCACTCAGCCGTCAACCGAATCTTGCCCGACTTGCAGTTACTGAGCGGGAACCAGTCGCGGCCCGCCTCCTTCTTGCTCTCCAGCAGGTCCGACAATTTGATGGACATGTACCCGACGACGGGGTCCTTGAGGAAGTCGCGGTCATCGATCACCTTGATCATGACGACGGAAGACGCCTTGTCGGCGCACAAGAACTCGTAGGCCTGCTCCCAAACGGGCGCATTGGTATGTTTGAAGAGTCGCGTGCTGAAGACCGCGTTGTTGGCGTCCCCGAGGTAGACACGGGCCAGGGGATTGAGGTCGCCCGAGAGCGACTTGCTTTGGTCGAGCTCCTTTGCTTGGTGGATTGTCAGACGCACGATACCGACACCTGAAAGCGAAATTAATATAAGAACTATCAGACAGTGAGATGCTTACTCGTATCAAGCTCCTCTTTGCCTTCTTCGGGCTTGATGACGGGGAAGTACGAAACATCGTATCTCAAGATACCTCTCTCCTTGCCGTCTTTGAGCAGAGGAGCCTCGATACCTTCCCGCGTGGCGTCTTCCTGCAGCTGGGCAAGCTCGAAACTCGTGCTGCTCATAAGCGCATTTTTGCGGTGGTCGTTGTAGTCGAAGAGACTCAGAACAAGAGATTCATTGAGCGAATTGACGAGAATGAACTTGGTCTCCATCCAAGTCGGGTTGTAACTAAAAAAGGATTTAGTGAAAAAGAAAGTCACAGGACGCAAGACATACGTATTGTTCTTGTACTTGGTGATGGCAAGCTCCTCGCGGTTGTTCAAGCTCAGCGAAATATACGGATCGGGGGTGCCTCCACCAATCTTGGTGCCCTTGATTCCGCGTGCGGACTCGACTGTCACTTGGACCACTCCGATAGCTGCATCGAGAGGAGCACCCGACAGGAGCTGCTCCAGGTTCAAGGTGAACACGTTGGGATCATACATTACGGGTGCCAGGGTAGCGTGGGTCATGTCCCGAATGAACGACGACAGCCCGGGAATCTGCGTCATACACAGTCAGAAATCGGCATGAAAAACGACGCCATCCGTCAGGAACGGTACACGCGGGGAGAATGAGAAGAAGAAGCAAGACGTACATTTCCAATGTCGAACCCGAAAGTCTCACCGCCCACGGGTTTGAGGACATAATCAATGACAGGTTTTTCCAAGAAACAAATGTCGACGATTTGAACATGGGGGAAGTTGGACATGAGCTTCATACGAATCCGCATGAGGCCGCTGAAGGTAATATCTTCAAGCAGGATAGGCATGGAGGCGGTCGCAAGGCCTTTACCGACGCGCACAGAGAGTACGATTTTCGGGTTGACTTTGTTTGCAGCTTGCCGCTCCGTGAGGTCAGAAGTATCATTGGGAGTGAAGGAGATGCCCCAGTCCATCATGACAACGTCGTCTGGAGTTTTGGGAAACGTCCGGACTTTGTCGATGCGAGGGGCTTTGGTACCAAGAGTAAATTGAGTTAAGCGAAGAGAATCAAGGAATGCTGGGGTGTTGGTACTGAGGATTTGGTCCACGGAAGAAATGATGGTGGCGGAAAGGACGGGCTCATAGATGAGCCAGAAACGATCCAGGAAATTGTTTATCCAGTCGGCGGACTCGTGTTCGGATAAAAGCCTACGAGAATCGGTTAACGCCACAAGCTATGCTAGGTAGCTAAGATGCCGACCTAGTTTTTACGAGCTCGCGCTGAATATCGTCGCGCGCGCGGCGGCGGACGCGTTCCATAGACGTGCTGTAGTATGTATTGCAAATAGCCAGGACGATAAACAGCCATCCCCAGCCGAAGTGGAAGCGAGTCAAGAAATGTGAAGCGAACACAGCCTAAATGTTTCTCAGTTTGCATATCGACACGTAGCAGTTTGACCTACAAAGACGATGAGGGCAGCATTGTGGTACCAGGTACCGTAGAACTGCTCTGCGAGGAACATATCGAGGACACCCTTGTCCTGTTCCTCGCCCTCCGCCAGGGGCGCAGCATCAATGCCTGAGGCCTGACGCCAGCCGACTTTATACCAGTCTGGAATGGCACCCGACGCGGCTACAATGGCACCCGGCGGCTGGGGAGTGTCGTCGTGGTCGTCCGGAGCATCCGCAGCATTCTGGCCGTCGATGTCGTCGACGGTGATAGTGGGGACGACGCTGGATTTACCAGTTTCGATTGTGAGCTCTGAGAAGAAGTAAGAGCGATGCGAGAGACGTGGAAAGCGCGAGACAGATACCTCGTGCACCCGGTCCAGAGTCGTTTTTCACGCTCGTGAGCTGGTCCCTGGCCTTGCCTGCTGCGGCGCCCTTTTCCGAGGGCTTTGCCTCTGGGTCGAAGGAATGAACCGCGACGCGACCATTGGACTGCATGAGAGAGTCGACCTCCTTCTGGGGGTCGCCGTTGGAATGGGTGGCCATTCGAGAGGAGTAAAGTTGGGTGAAGGGTGCTAACCGAAGGCACTGATCATGTATTTATGGGTTCGTACCAATGACGTATTTCTCCTTCTCATCCCACGAGGATTCGGCCCAGAATATATTTTATGTTTAATTAATTAAAGTGACTCAAAGACAAGCCCGCCACGCGCATTACACTCTTTCCGGCGCACACTGAGGCCTGACCTGAGGTTGGCGCGGGCCCCGCCTGCGCGCTGTTTTGGTACCATTTGATCCAATCAATATTATTGATGCAATCAATGATCTAATGATTAGCGAGGACATGACAGGTTTCCTGGTCGGCATCCTCCCCAGAACTTCGACAGCGTACTCGGTTCGCAATCGCGGACTTGACAAGGAAGAGATCCGGTGGGCGGGGCGGCTAACCAACCTATCATCATGAGCTCTTCTTCTGCGTCTCTTCGCGGCCTCTATGGCGACCCTTCTTCTGCCTGGTCGTTTGTACAGCCTACTCCCGCTGCCGCGTCGAATTCCACTGCCTCACATGCCCGAGCACCTCCCCAATGGTCCTCCAGGCCCCCACACAACTCCATATTTGACCTCTCTCCAGAACTCGCCGACCCTTCAGATGGAATCGACCCAATAGAACTCGTCAAGACCTTGGCTGCATCCGCAATATTGCAATATACAAGCAGTGCTATTGCAATGCCATGGGAGGTCGGCAAATTGCTTTTGCAGGTTCAATGGGTTCCGCGGGATGCGGGTGAACCGGATCCTTTGGAAATCCCGGACGACGACGACGACGCTGTCCGTGGTTTTTTGTATCCATCTGTTTTTGCTGCTCATTTTGTTCCCTCAGCTGAGCGACTCGTCGAACGACAATGATTCGTACTTTACTGACCCAAACGCCACTCCTCGTATCGGATTCTCCGCATCACGGCAACCTGACGAGCAGGGCCATGTCCGTCGCTCTGTACTTGAAGAAGGTACTCGTCCAGAGTATATCATCCCCGTCGGCAGCGCCAATGGTGTCTGGGGCATGATGCGACGAGTGGGACATTTCCGGGGCGAAGGATGGTTGGCTTTATGGAAAGGTACAACAATCATTTTGGCTATTTAGCTTTCACCTACCTTTTCGGCATTCAGGGCTACTAACATCCTGCATGACCGAGGTCCTCTCGTCGACATTTCAGCCCATGGTTCGAAGTGTCCTTCAGGCCCTCCTCGTTCCAACAAGCGCCGTCTTTTACCACCCTCCTATGTTCCTCCCGGTTCTATCCCATCTCATCGTGGGCTTCATTCTCTCCCCACTGGATCTGATACGCACCCGCCTGATCGTGCAATCCTTCACCTCCCGCCACCGCACCTACACCGGTCCCTTCAATGCGTTCACCCGCATTCTTCGCGAGGAGGGCGGCCTAAAGGGCATCTACCTCCACCCCCACCTCCTCATCCCCACCATCATCGACAACATCCTCCCCCCATTTGTCTCCTTCGTCCTCCCAGGCCTGCTCGCGTCCTACGTCGGTGCCCAGATCAGCGTGGACTCCCACCCCATCGCCTGGGGATTCGCCGAGCTCGCGGGCAGCTGCCTCGGCCTCCTCATCACGCTGCCGTTCGAGACGGTCCGGCGGCGGCTGCAGCTACAGGTGCGCGGGACCGCGAGTCCCATCAAGGGGTGCGTCGAGCTGCGACCTGCGCCGTACAACGGCGTCGTCGACGCGTTCTGGCACATCCTCACCGAGGAGCGGTCGGACCTCCCCATCACTGCCGAGAAGGAGAAGCGGAAGCGGCGGCTGAGCAAGGGGAAGGAACGTGCGGGGAGCGAAGAGGCGCCTGCGCCGGACGGCGAGGAACAGAGTTGGATGCGGAGCACGGGTATTGGGCAGTTGTATCGGGGGTTCGGGATGCGGCTGGGGGCAAGTGTTATCGTGTTTGCTCTTGCTCTGTTCAGTGGTGGAGACGAGGCGG
The DNA here is from genome assembly GCA_029282495.1 of Mycena albidolilacea. Lineage (NCBI taxonomy): Eukaryota > Fungi > Basidiomycota > Agaricomycetes > Agaricales > Mycenaceae > Mycena > Mycena albidolilacea. The sequence continues at coordinate 1,700,798 of JARIHO010000008.1, read as the reverse complement.
ATGGGGGGTGGGCAGAGCTCTGATATATTTGTGGCGCCGATAATGAAATCATCTTCTCACCAACTTGTGTCTCCGAGCCGAACCAATTGCAAATCTTCAGAGAAGCTACTTAATAAGCTTTGTGAGCTGTGCCCGCGTATCAAACACTTGGGAACAAATATCCCTCTCGTCCGAGGACTGAAGCTATACTCAGCCTTGCGACTGTGCCCATGTGAAGGCAAGTCCAAACTAGCTGTCAAAATATTTCGCTGGAGGCAGCGTGATCACTTTCAAACTTCCAGACGGCGATAAAAGCCGGCAACAAGCTGGTAAACGATTATCATTCGCTAGGAACGCGTGTATATGGTGCAGGTGCATAAGGTCGAAACAAGCCACCACAGTTAGTCTTCAGCTATGTTAGACTGACACTGAACATCAGTGCCAGCGCAAGCATCAGGGTGGCCCCGGCGCTGATCACTGTCACCGCCTGTGAAGCTCCGGTGCTGGTGGGAGCTGAGGTGGAAAGGGTCGAATTCGGAGCGAAAGGTGACTGGACAAGTGGATTCGAACTTTGGGGTTGGGATTGGAGAGTACTGAGGTTCGCACATTGCCCAGAAGGGCTGGCGTTGGAGATTGGAATGGGAATCGGGGTGATGGTGAAGAATCCTTGGTTGTTGAAGATGGAAGCTTCGTAGAATGTCAACTGAGCAGAGTTGGTTAGTGGTGCGACACTGTAAAGGCCGAGGCCTACGTTATAATTCCCAGCGGGTATACAGGTGGGTATTGGCCAGTTAAGATGCTTGACAGTACTGCCGCTTTCGTTCAAGAGGAGACCTGGCCCCGCAGACACCGTTATGTTGATGTTGGTCTCTGCCGAGACCAGATAAATTTCCAGCGACCTGAAGTGCGTAGAATCCGAGCTATTAGAACTGGCAGAGGCGGGTAGCTTTCCATCTCCAGACACGTCTATGGCGATGGGAACTGGAGAGTCGTTAATATTTACAGAGAGGGCATGTTGAAAGGCCTAACTCTCCGAGCCGACATGGCCAGGACTAGCATAGTTTTAGTATTAGAACAAAAATCTAATGTAATGGGCTCACTTTTGCGGAGCGGGAGAATCGATTATGGCCAGCCCTAAACGACTGTGTGAACTTTGGTTCATCGGAATCTTAAGCCCAAACTCTAACCGTTGGTAAACATTTGGCCATTTATGTAGGTCTGCGCGGCAGCGCGTTGGGTGAAAAGAGCGACGAAAGCAAACAGGAAAAAGAAAGAGGTGTGAGCGCCCAGCATCGCGCACGAATATCAGTGGTGACGGACGAGAGAAAGAGAGAGGTGGACCACATCATCGTTCTCAACAAATTGTTCCCGTTCAGGCACGGTTTCGCCGAGTTTCTACCGCCAAGACCAAGGCAGCGGCGATCTGTTCTCGGACCGGATTCGATCGGCTGCTCGCGTCATCTTGCTGACCTCGGTCCACGCTGCTCCAGTCTCCGTCTCGCCGAGCAGCTCTCTGAGACCACCATGAAGTTCGGCAGCCCCCTACCTCAACCGCTCCCGAAGGAGTGCATCAAAGCAGCTAAAATCTGTGCGGCGTCCCGTCTTTCCAAGTTGATTCCCAGCTTAAGATATCGATAATAGTCACCTCGTTCGTCGACGGATCGAACAATGGCCTCGACGGCGTCATACCTAGAGAAGTCTTGCAAAACGCAAAGGGTAGGAAATAACGTCCCGAGAATGCCCAATTAATTTATAATAGGTTTTGCTATCTTCACGATCGTCAAGGCGGGCTTTGTCTTCAGCGCTCGTGCGGGTACAGGAATTGTCATTGCCAAGCTGGCAGGCGAGTGTTCTACTCCTTCCGAAGCATGGATCTTGACGACTCATTTCTCTCTCGTCCTCAAGATGGCACTTGGTCTGCCCCTAGTGCTATTGGGACCGCAGGCCTGGGTGTTGGCGGCCAGCTTGGGGCAGAAATGACCGACTTTCTAATCGTCCTAAACTCCCGTTCGGCCGTGGTAAGCTAATATTTCAAGTATGTCATCGCGCCTCAACATTTGGCGCAGAGATCCTTCATGGCCAGTGGATCGCTGACGCTGGGGTAGGTTAAGCCAGAACCTCAATGCGACTGACCTCACGCGAAATTTTTAGCGGCAACATGAGTCTTGCTCTCGGCCCACTGGGTCGCAACGGCGAGGCCATTGGTTCATTAAATACGAGCGGCAAAGTAGCCGCAATGTGAGTACTTGCCTGATATCGTTCTCCCCTGCTGACCGTTATATGTAGGTACAGCTATTCCAAGACTCGTGGATTATTTGGCGGTCTCTCTATTGAGGTGTGGCCCTTTCCCGCAGTTTCATATCCTTTGTGACCTTTCTGCAGGGATCTGTCATTGTCGAGCGCCAGGTAATATTCAGAAATAACACGCTCTCTCCTGCTCATTTTCCTTTTCCAGGACGCCAACGTACAGGCATATGGCTCTCAAGTGACTGCGAAATTGCTACTTGGCGGTGCTATAGATTCCCCATCCTGGGCATCTTCTCTAATCAAAACCCTGGATGCCTGCACGGGCCTTCCAGGTAACCGGCAATGGGTTCCCGAACAGGAGCCAGAACAGACATATGCATTCTCAACTCCTCCCAGCGAACTCCCCCCTTCTCAGCTCAAGAAGAAACGAAAGAGCGATAAACTCGAGTTCCCACCAGCATCGTGGGGCGAAGGCCGCGACTCTGGATCATATTTTAGTAACCAGGTCGCGAACGCATCTCTCCGCGGTAAACCGGCGTTTCAGAGCGACTGGGAAGCGGAAGACTCTGCCAGCACTTCTCAGTTTGACACCAAATTTAAATCCGATTTTGTGCCCGACAAAGCTTCCCGCCATTCGCGAGCCACTGCGTCGATAGCCCACCCCCCGACAGTATACGATCTATTCGACCCATCCCCTGCCTCGTCGTCGCCTTTCGGAGACAACAAACCCAGCCAAAGCCACACTCGCTCCATGAGTTATAGCGCTTCCTCGTACTCTTCATACTCGAATGCGTTCGCCCCTTCGTCGTCTTCTCCTGATCTGTATGGATCCCAGGCGTATACTGCCAAACCCACTACGTCGCCAACCAGCGAGCAAGGGTTCGGCATGTCACCACCATTCATCAAGCCCAAACCAGAGCTCTCGCGGCCCCTGCTGCCTCACGAAGGCGTAGCTCGTGCGATCGCTCTATATGACTTCCGTGCCGCTCAGGCAAGTCTCAAGCGCGGTCCGGAAAATGTATAACTCACCAACCCGCTCCTAGCCTGGCGATCTGTCGTTTTCTAAAGGCGATGTAATTGTTATCACGAAGCGGTCCGAGAGTACAGACGACTGGTATGTACGCCCGAACGATGTATTCTTACTTTTTTGCTCATATCTCAAAGGTGGACTGGTACGGTAGACGGCCGCAGGGGAATCTTCCCGGCAAACTTCATCGAAGTTGTATAATTCTCGCTGTAGCAAACGCAAACCAATCACCGGAGATATATAGATTCTGTATGTTGTATTATATATTGTGCTGCTATCGATAGTCATTAAATTAGTTATAATATGCCTCCATCGCCCCATACTCATCCATTTCTTCCTCCGCCCTCCGATGTCGGTCCTCGTCGTCGTAATCAGCGTACCACGCAATCACTCGGGGATGTGCCAAAACTCTGGGCCATCCGTTAGATCAGGCGTGCTCGAAGTGTGGTACTTGAGAGACATACTTCGAGGCGTGGAAGTTCAGTACTTGAAGGTGCTCCATCGTTGTTGCGCGAGAAACAGCGACGTAAGCTTGACCTTTCTCAAATGTCGATTTCATGTCGACTTTGACACGCTCCAGGGTTTGTCCCTGCGACTTGTGCACACTGAGTGCCCATGCGAGGATGAGAGGCACCTGACGAGTGCGTAAACCAGCCGTCGTTCCAAGACCCCGGGTTCAGAACGCACCTGATCGCGACGAGCCTCCATGACACCATCTGCATTATTGATGGTGAACTCTTGAGGTATCATAAGCACCTCGTCTCCGGCGATGAATCTCACGAGTGGCCAGCTCTGGACGCTGCTCTTCAGCCCTGGAGGTGGCGGGGCGGCACTGTCGAGGTTGGCAATTTGGATGTGCTGCTTGAGTGCGTCGGGAGCCGTGGAGAACCCAACAACTTGGCCGAGTGAGCCGTTGACTAGGCGACCCTGGACGAGGTTCTGCAGTACCAAGTTAGCTCACCCACCAGAATTGTGGTGATGAAAATGCAGACCTTGACGAGCATGACTTGTGCCCCGACCTATGTTGCAGCTCATAAGCTAGGTATAGTGGGAGGGGCCAATGAGGAGTACTTTGAGTCCGATCGTTTTGGGCACGACCAGCCGGTCCAAAAGCTTTTCCATTTGCTCTGGGGTTACTCGTTGGTTCTTGGAATTCAAGCCGGCGATATCCATCGCCTGATAAGTCTCGCAGTCGCCGGGGAGTTGGTCCAGGCGGCTATTGTTAACGAGCTCCACTTCATCTCTGCGCGAAAGTCTGTAGAAAAATAGAGAGGTCACAAAAAGCCAGCGCGTCGTCGGTGTGCTTACAGCTCTGTTGGTTGGATCCCATCCGTATATTTGACTTCGCGCGCAAGAGCCATAAAAGGCTCTGGGTCTTCTATTTTCCCGAAACGCATTGCGTTCAACAAGTTTATGAAGGCTAGCGGTCGCAAGGTCAAACGAATGAAGGGGTGGAGACGCTGATCGACGCAGACTTTGGTCTTTCTGGCGGAAAACCCGGGTGAGGGTCACCGGACGGCCAATACACTTCTTCCATGTACGGGCATCAAAGGCGAAGACGGGAGTAATGATTTCATCCCCGACCCTATTTGGAACTGGGGGCAACTGTAAAAAATCACCGGACACAACGAGCTATGAAAGGATCAGCGACATCTTTGCTGTATCAATGTATAAACTATTACCTGTATGCCACCAAAGGGGGAGTCGTTCCTACGAAGGATGCGTGCCATCTCCTCCTACTTGGGAGGTTAGATAGGAAACAAGAATATACCGAAGACTGAACCAGCTTGTCAAACAATTGGCCATCGACCATGGAAACTGCATTTTACTGAGCGGAGACAGGAACAGAGAAAAACAAACGTACTCTCATCGATAATGAGCGTCTTTACCCGCCTCCATCGGTCCAATACCGATTTATTTGGTTGTCCGAGAATTTTACCACTGATTTGTTTCGCCGTCTCGTTTCCGATCCCGATCCCGGCCCAGGAATGTAATGTGCATCCGCCAATGTTTATTGCGGCAATGCCAGTGGACGCAGTGATACCAAGTGTCTCTCGGTCCATCTCTCGGTCCCTCAACTCGCTGATAATTTCTCGCAGCAGCACTGATTTGCCTGTGCCTGCTGATCCTGAGAAGAAGATGCTCTTCCCTTGTTTTATTCTATCAAGGACTGCTTTCTGCTCAGCCGAGAGTGACACCTTCGGGGCGGCGAGCATCGTTGAAGGGGCTGATATTGGTGGGGTATTGGACTTTAATTTTCCGGTCGGGCTATAAGGCTTCTGGGAACGGGAAAAAGCCATATTGCGAGACGAAGATTGGGGTGCAGCCGCTTGAAGGGAAATCGAGGCTGGACGAAATCAGTATGGTTCCCAGAAAATTAAAGGAGATTTACATGCTAACCAAGTTTCGGCCTGCTCGAAGGAGGGAAAACTTTTGTGCACGGCCCCGGGATACCGAGACACCTAAGTCGTGAATGTTAACAACGGTGTTCTTGAATGGTTACAGAATATATTTACGCTGTTCTTGCACTGCAAGGCAAATTTATGGATAAGACGATGAGATGGATACAAGTTAACGGACCTCATCCCAGCTCTGGTACACCTTGGGGCCGTCTCTTCCCTTTGCAACGGCGTAGAATTTGGGCATTGAATCGGCGACGGACTTGGTGGCGACGGCTTTGGTGGCGAGCTTGGACAAAGCTCGTTTCATCCAGTTCGGTATTTTTCACCAATAGTCGTTAGCCAACTCGTCCCAAGTGGCGGGACGAAATCGAGGTCGGCACGGCGAGCCGATTGAACGCGGGACGTTACGGAGCACGTGATGTGACAGCTGAGGATGGAGGCGGGGTGTTTGGACCTGGGGGTGGAACCAAACATCTAGCAAGTACTCCTATCAATTCATGTCTACCCAAGACCACGAGAAGAATGTCGCTGCTCTGTTCAATTTCCTCCTGCTGCCCGCGGAGCCAGGAATCGCTGATCCACCCCCCATCCCTCTGAATCTCGATGGGCTTCCTGCTGCGGTGTATCTTGACGCTGCGCTACGAGCAGTATCCCTTTGACCGCGAATTCTACAAATATAAGCCAAAGACTAGGGAGCGGTACTCGTATACCGCGGGTTCCGAATGGAAGGAGAAGGCGAGAACATATTTACAAGCTTGTATAAATGTCGATCGCAGCGCCCTCGCACCCCTCCGGACCTCTGGCTCGTATGATGCCGCCCACGAGCAGCAGGAATTTGTTTCCAAAATCATCTTCCCGTAGCGTTGGAAGTTGGAAGAGCTGGCGTCCGAGATGCTCGCTCTTGTGGAGTTCGGTATGTTCTTTCGTCAATCAGTTTCAGTGTCTGAGATTGTGGAAGTTCGGTCGGAGACCCGAACAGCCTCCCCCGTCTTGACCCCGATGGACTCCGGGCTACCAAGGAATCCGACCGTTGTGGACCAGGTATCCGCAAGTTCCAAATCCTTAATGTCAAGCTTACTCCGTTGTCTCTAGGTCAAAGTACGTGATGAAAATTGCCGCCTGACCGGCATCGGGCGTGTGAAAAGTGGTACCACCGCTGAACAACTAATCCAACGCCGACAAGCGAGGCGGGCCACGGTTAGGAAACTCCACGTAGTCCATGGACTGCCGTCCCAAATGGGCAAGACAGTTCGTCAACCATTTTTTCTCTCTCCTTTCTATGCTCTGACTTTCTACGGATCAGTCATTTGCACTCGTCGAGGCGCTCGCGGGCATCAAGTGCGAGGGTTGGGTGGCCGACAGCATTGAGAACGCCTTCTTGGCGCAGCCGCAAGTGCATGAACTCTTCGGGTCCTTTCAGATTTATCTCGAGTGGACGGCCAATCAACAAGTACAGTGTTTTCTTTCCAAGTGAAGCAATGAAATGAATATTGGATCCAGATCATCATCCGTGGCCGCACCGGCGTAGGAGACCCCGGACTTTTTTTGGAGATGATCGTCAACGACCGGTACCAACGGTGTGCCCTACCCGGAGAGTTCCTCGACACTCCTGTTCGGCCCCGCTCCAACACCACGATCGCCGACATCGATCCAAAATATTTTATTCTCCATAAGTTTGTGGGAGATATAGTTTGGATGTGCGGGGGAGTAGAGCCGGTCTCCGGCGATGAAGAGGACGAGGAGGACATGGTTGTGGCGGACACCAACATCGACTTACTCCTAGAAAAGCTCCGATCCCCTGCGATGGATTTGGTACCGCGGGAGCAGGAAACGATGTTTGGGTCACGTATGGTGCTAGTACAAAAAGACACGGTTTGGATGTGACCTCGGCCCCCAAGAGTGTACGGCGACGCAAATCAGTACATAAAAAACCATCAAAGTGTACAACATTGCGGATTATCGAATATCATCTCTGGCCAAGTAGCGTCTGTCTAAGAGAGATCACTTCCGCGCTATATTTTCGCCCAGCACCCGCACAGCACTTCAAAAATCCGGCACCTTGTTCCCACCGTATGATTCAGTTTCGGCGTCCTTCAGGCTCGAGTCGTTGTATCCGGCGTGCTGTCAACGAAAATTATGAGTTGATGCGCAAGCCGGTAGCGGTACTCTTACGTCTGTGTTGGGAGCATCCACCGTCACAAGAGCAGTGCGGTGAACATCTAAGACGGATGCAGGCAGTGAGAACCAAGTCGAGGGGTGCAGGATAGGACCAGTAAGACTCACGGATGCCGTCCATGCGCACTGCGTTTGTGTTGGTCCCCTCCGAGTTGGAGCGCCCAGACCCACTTATTTGGTTGTGCTGGCGGGTGTTGAAGTTGTAGAGGAGCGTCAAGACGTACAGCGGGCCGATGAGGAAGTGGCATGCGGTTTCCACTACGCACAATCAGCGAGGCGCCTATGGACAAATCAGGGATTGGGGCATTACCATTGCTATCGTTCTTGACGACATATGAAATGAGGGTGATGATGGAGATTACGCTTGTGGTTGATCCTGTCCGGATGGCCTGGATGATAAGTCGTTTAATGAGCCTAGGAGAGAAACCTATTTCAGAGTGCGGCTATGCGAGGCGGTTGATCGACCTACGACTGCGTATCTTTGAACGTGCTCTTCATGGAACGTAGTTGCCAAATCAGAACAGCCGCGATACCAATATCGGCAACCGCTGTTGAAATCGTCCAGGTAAGGACTGCCATTTGAGCTTTATTTCGCTGAAATGGAAGGTGGTCAGGATCGGCCTTCAAATTCAGTATCTCGCGCCTGGAACACTCACTGCGGTATATAGGCGGTATTGCTGTAGTGTAATGGCCAGCATGAAGGACCCCGCAAACTAGCACGAGCCATTAGTATTTGAAAGTGCCGTGCCGCGCAGACTTACGCCTAGCAACACGATCAGGAAAAGCACGACGGAGATCCAAAGATTTCTTGACCTGTAGACATTACCGAGATCAGAATAATGAGAGAGAGACCTCCACTAGCCCAACTCACAGACTGTACAAACGATGGATGAGGAAACCATTGACGAGGACCCCTACGAAGGTATTCGACGTCAAGAACAGCGGAACCGGCCAATACTGCGGAGGTTCAACGGATAAGCAAGGCTGTTAGCGAAGTGGTGAGGCAGGTTCACCTGATATTGCACGGCGTCCGTATTTCCTGTGAATCGGTCAAGTCAGTATATCAATCAACGGGCGATACAATTACGGACCCCAGAAGGTAACGGTGCACTGCAGACGTCTCAGAAGGTGTATCGATTATCTAGTGAAGATGTACGTACCAAGTAGACGTCCGCAAAATCGGCGACAAGCCCCACTGTGCAGAAAAAGATAGAGGCCAGAACAAGACCCTTGCGAGATAACCTGTCGTTGGGGTACATCTGGAAGTACTGGAATGCCTGATGGACGACGAGGCCATAGAGCATAGACGTCAGCCACGAGCCGATCAGGATTGAGCTGGGTAGCGAAACTGTTAGAATAGACGGAAAGAACAGGACAAAATCTTATACCCGAAGGGATCGTCGTATGTTCCCATGGTGAACAGAGGTTGAGAGTACGAGCAATTTGGAGAGGATGCGCCACATCTTATACGGTGGACGATGGGAGCGCTTCACTGAACAACTCTAGGGGTATACACTAAAGGAGGCAAAAAGGGAGTCTTGGATATGGTTCCGCAACGATATTCCGTTGATCGATCGTCCAGTGCGATTCTCGGTGTCTCGAACTAGATTAATTGAATCTTCGGATGAGGAATATTCCGCTTAATGCCGTTGACTTGCGAGCACAGAAACTTTTTTTTCCAACCGTTTTCATGAAAGTCACAGAAGTCACTTGTCCAGAAGTCGCTCGTCCAGAAGTCGCTCGTCACTGTCGACGCCTTGCATTGGGACGCTTCCAAGCCGTTCGAGAGTCGAGATGAATTAGCTCCGCTGTTCCGCTGTTTGGGGAAATAGCGGGACATCGCGATCTGACCGACAGCCCTCTTGGATGGAGGGTGAGTTTGAAGCCGTTGAAGTCCTGCGCCACCTGAGATCATCGGGTCCCTGTCTTCGGGTCTGGAAACAAGAGAAAGGCGATGTGAATTATTTGTGAGGTTGCGTGGCGGGAACAGGGGTTTGATCGACGAGGGCGGAGGTTAATTTTTTGAATGACCTAGGGGAGGTAGACCGCGACAGCGCGGGGACGAGAACACGATATCCCCTGCTGCCAGGACCCGTCCGAGTCGTGATTTGGAGCTACGGCAAATTCACCTCAGAGTGAAACAAGCTCGGTGGTACAGCGTAAGGCTGGAACTGATCGGCGTAGAATAATAATTTGGAGGGTTTCGTGGCGGCTGGTCTAATCCAACTCGGATTTTGCCGGTAGATGTTCACAAACAGAACTTTAGTTCTGATTGTGCTCTTGAGTACCGAAAATGTCGCCTAAATTTACATGTGACTTGGGCATCAATCCACTGCCACCGATGACGCAGAGAGAGTCATGAGTCGCGATCTTCCTTTGTCTGAACACAACTTTCCTGCGATGAACCATGTCGGCTCGTCGCACAAACGGCCCTTTGACCACGAATCAGCCACTTTGTGCTCTTGAGTACCAAAAATGTCCGAAAATTAGCATGTGACTGCCAACTGTCAATAAGTGCACGGTGTGCACCTGGCAATCTTCCGGCCACTTTGGCGGTCAGAAGTTCACACAGTCAATGTGAGCTGGTCGGCACGCAAGCGTCGACCGAGTGAACATTGAGGTGTCTGAAAAACTGTATGTAATCCTTTTTATTTAAATTTGTGCACTGTCGCTTGCTGGCCACTCACTTCAAGTTTCATCCAGCTGAGCAAGTGCTTACATCAACTTTGCTCCAAGTCAATCCCATTTCTTTTCGAGTATACAGAGTGTGCACAATTGTAATTGTCCAAAAAATAGAAGGCTCACAAGAAAATTGTTCTGAATTCTGTTTGTGCCCCGCCGCTTGCCGGCCAACTCCTTTCATGCGGTCAACGCGTGACGTCACAGTGTCCCGTGATAACGTGATGAATAGGAGAAGTTGAAATTGACTTCTCTCCGACGCGACAATGGTTGCGGTAGACCCAATCCCAGTCGTTATTCCAGCTCCTGTTCCCCAGCCCGCAAAACGCATTAGGCTATCCAAGGAACAAGACAAGTAATCCACCTACTACTTAGTGTCTTTCACGGCAGCTGACCGGCGCGTCCCAACAGAGTTCTGGAAATGGTTGTGGCAGGAAAATCTGTCTTTTTCACGGGCCCTGCAGTGCGTGTATCTCCTGTGGTCGGCTACTCGACCAATTAGTGGCTCCCAGGGGACAGGGAAATCGATTCTTCTGAAGGAGATCATAATGACTCTCAGGGCAGACACTTTACGACAGGGCGCGCTGACCATCACAGCATCCACTGGAATCGCTGGTCTAAATATTGGTGGCTCCACCGTTCATTCCTTTGCCGGCATCGGTTTAGGCAAAGAATCCAAGGAACGTCTCGCGAAGAGGATCAGGGACTCGTTTATACTTCGTGAGCGCTGGCGACAAACAAGGACCCTGATCATCGACGAGAGTGAGTCGATATCGAGGCTCGCGTGATTTGGGCTTATCTGTGCATCAAAGTATCCATGTTAGACGGTGTTCTATTTGACAAACTTGTGGGTCCATTTTCTGGAAGCTCTTTCATTTCTAATGACAAGAATAGGAATATATCGCCCGCTATGTGCGCGAATCAGAAAGGCCATTTGGTGGCATGCAGCTGGTTGTTTCGGGAGATTTCTTCCAGCTACCACCGGTGCCGGACAAGACTCACGAACACAGTATGCCTTCCACTTATGCTTTCGATGCTCAGTCATGGCAAAGATGTACTGGCCGACCAATCATGCTGTCCCGTGTTTTCCGCCAAAAAGATAACGGTACTGTCCCGAAGATTCTTGAAAGCAGCTCCTCTCATGCCACAACAGTGTTCATTGACATCTTGTCCTCCATGCGAACCGGCCTTTTGAGCGACACACATATCCAACAATTAACAAAACTTTCTCGCCCTTTGGTTTATGCCGACGGAATCGAACCTAGCAGACTGTAAGCCAGCCTTCCCGGTTCAAGCTGAAGCGAATCTGACTCCGCATTTCAGTTTTCCGTTGAGAGCCGAGGTTCAAGGCTGCAGTATGACTTACACCCTTACACTATTTTCCTCCATTGACTCATGCGTGCAGACCGCGGGAGACTCGATGCTCTTCCGGGGGCAGTTATAACATACGATGCGGTTGATAGTGCTGGGTTCGATGTTCGTAATGAACGGATAAAAAAGTTGAGGAATAATTATCGACGTCTGGATTTCTGCTCATTCACTGCAGGGAAAGTGCAGAACGTCTCCTAGAGCGCCTTGTTGCAGTACCGCAACTTTCTTTGAAAGTAAAATTCCCGCGCCTGCTGTTCTTACTGTCGTTGAAAAACTTGATAGGTTGGTGCGCAAGTCATGTTAATCCAAAATGTCGTGCAAGGCTGTTTGGTAAATGGCAGTGCCGGAGTCGTCGAGGAATTCCTCACGACGCGTGAGGCCATAGACCGTGGGTTCGGTGTCATGGCACCTCAACAGGAGTTTCCGCCACATCTCTCCCCCATCGGCAACACTGTCTTTGCTAAGAATCAGTCTTGGCCCCTAGTCCGCTTCATTTCGAACGGAATACAGATGCTCTGTGCACCCCTCCAGTTCTCTGTCGAGGGGTTCAGAGGCAACTGTGAAGCCCACAGACTTCAGGTGCCTTTGATCCTCGCCTGGGCTTTGAGTATACATAAATCTCAAGGTCAAACTCTTGAGCGAGTCAAAGTCGATCTGCAGCGCGTTTTCGAGAAGGGTCAGGCGTACGTTGCGCTCTCCCGCGCAACGACAATGGACCACCTGGAGATCGAGAACTTCCAGCCCTCCAAGTAAGCAAGCTGTATTTTTCGGGTTCCGGAGGAATAACCAGCTACAGAGTTCAAGCACATCCGAGAGTTCTAGCGTGGCAAAAAACGTGGTTGCCGTCAGAACCGGCTATAACTGTGGATGAAGACCAAAACGAAGGAAGCGAAGACATCGAAATGGACAACAATGAGATTATCCTGATTTCCGATGATGAAGATGAAATGGAATCCGACGGCGAGTATGAGTTTGTGCTCTCGCACTTCGACCCCACCGCATAACAGCAAAGCGATCCACAAGATATTGATGCACAAGATTTACTGAACAGTACTAACTACACGTATACCGGAAAGAGGAAGGACAGTTAGCTAATATGTAGGGTATGAATGAACCTAATCCACCTGCAAATGAGAAAGCAAAACACAGTTAGGGATGCAGAAATACACCAATTCGTAGGTAATGTCCGTTTCGTGTGGTCGTGAAAAGAAAGTAATACAACAGTGGGAGCAGGCTATTGCTCCGGCAGCGGAGCCAGAGGGGTGCTCTGCGCGAGGGGAGACAGCTGGACTGACTGCCTCGCGGACGGGGGCTGAGATGACCCGCTCGTGCTCTCAAAATCCACCGATGCCCGGAGAGACGCTTCCGTCTCCAGCGTTGTGGTAGACTGCGCCGGTGATGAGGTGTCGTTGCTGGAGTGGCGTCGAGGTAGAGGCGGTTGGACGCTCGCTCGCTCCTTGGTGGGCGACGGCGGCGGGTTCGCCCGGGCAGATGGATGGATGCTGTGTGCAGGCCGCGTCGGAAGGCGGGGGGTAAAGTCTTGTGGCGACGCCGTAGCTTCACGATTCGGAGGCGAAGACGGTGGTACTGTGGTCACGGCCGTGCGCTTGGACCCATAATATATATCGGGTACGGGCTCCCCCGCCGGCGTCGCGGGTAGCGGCGGCGAGTGCTGCGTCGGGTGATCGTCGTACAGAATATGGGCGTTCAGGATTAAATCTTCCATTAAGGAGTCCTAGTACTCGTGTTCAGCCAATGAAAAGAACAGGGTCGCGAGAACCCACCTTCCACGTCTGAATTGTCAGAAGATCGCCGGCCGAGGCTCCAACGCCGCCTTTAGAAATGTCATCTTCGCCGAAGATAACGCCACCAAACACAATGGCGAGATTCTTGGCGTCCATTTTGTTCTTATCACTGAACGCAATTACACGGGCAAGGTGCTCTACCACCGCTTTTAGCGTGGCCTGGTGGACGGGAGGCAGTCTCCGTATCTTGGATCTCAGTAGCATAAAGTTGTTGGATTGATGATCAGCTAAGATGGAGTCGGTGAGCTCGTATACATTTATTGGCAGGCTTGCGACCAACCTCGGTCCTCAGTATGCTGTATTCGATCTTGCAAGGCATATTTGAACACCGGCTCTGGCAGCTCACGTAAATACAACTGAGGAGATAGTTGGCATCTGACATCTCGACGAATAAAAGTTCTCACCTTGAGCAACGAGGCGACGGCATATGTATCGTCCTTCGGCTTAAACTCGAATTTAGACTCGTCGCGTTCGATCTCATGCTGCAACTGTCAGAACCCTATCAATATGAATTCTCGACAAGAAGAGCGGAAAACGAACAGCTTGGACCACCGCATGTCGACCCGATACCTGTGATTTCTAAGGACAATGACAGGGAAGCTCCAGAATATAGACACACGCGGTATATTCCCTCGGCCTCCAGTCCTCTTTCGTCAATCTCCTTGATGCAAATCCGGACAATTTTGGGGGCCTCGCCCTCCTGCAAATTGTGTGCCATGGCGTAGTCCAGGAGACTGAAACCGAAGATCAGATCGTTACATTCTCCAACGTGGCCGTTTTCGTATAATACGCGATCAGGGATGGCCGACGCAAGCGATCGCGGGATATAGGCCTGAAGCTTGGAGACGTCGACCTGTGGTGAGATCTTATCGACAACAGAGCGGGCGTGCGTGGACAATTGGGCCTGGGTGGTGTGTGTCGCGCTATAATTGGGTGAATTCACATAGAAGCAAAAACCCAAGGAACGTCGTACGTCAGGTTATCGGTATACTTCTCGAGGACCTTCTTGACTGTGGCACTAGACTCCTGTACAAACATTTCCAGGCTCTGCACGACAAATCAGGTGTGAGCTCGTTATCAGTTCTCGAACTTACTCTGTAGCCGCTCTCCAGAATCTTGATACGTCGCAGGCGAAGGGTTTCGAGCCAATGAACACCATTCCGGTACTCCTTGTCTATTTGCATGGTTAGCGCTAATGGCGCCACGAGGCTTAGTGAGTTTACCAGCTTCGTCTGCCTCCCTCTTTGCGCGCACAGTCTTGAGGGCTTGACTTTCTCTCCCACCACTGCCGTCCTTGACTGTTCCACTCTTTTCGAGGAAACCGCGAAGCTGATTCAGCTGCTTCTTCCCGTGCTGGGCGAGATCAGCAAATGTAGTTCCAGAGGGCGAACGGTCGCGGGGCCTGGTCGCTCCCATAGAGGCACGCCGCTCAAGCGCACGCAGGGGCTGCGGGGAGGTGACGCGTATTGGTGCGCCTGGGACGATTGGCTTGGGATTCGCGTGGTGTTCTGCCCCCGATGCCATCATTGGCGTTGGCGAAAGGGGAGGCGCCGCCGCAGCCATCCGCTTGCTCTCCTGGGCCGATATCGGCTCTCGCATCTTGAAAGATACCGTGCAGACCCACCTCGACTTCTGCAAATTTCTTTACATACTTGGACTTGAGCCGCGGCAAACCATTCTCTGCAAAGTCGTTGTACGCGGTGCCGGAGTCCTTTAGATCCTCCTTGATGCGCTTCCTCGTCCGTTCCTGTGTTTCCTAGCCAGAAGAAGTTAAGACGACCGAAAAAGTATGCTCCGGAACACATACTCGCAATGATGTCAGAGGATTGATCACGTCCACAGTAAGTGTGGATAGGAAAGCTTGTCTGGCCTGGGACTCTGGGGACGGGTGTCGGAGCATGCATGAAGGGGAAAAGAGGACGGACCTCGGTCGACGTTGTCGCGAACATCGTTCCAGACACTTCGGGTGGTGCTGAGCTCGGTCCGATCGTCGAGGAACGCGTCGATGGACTTTACTTTCTTGTGGAGCTTGAGAAGCGAGTCGACGCTGCTGGGATTGAGCACGGCACCGAGTAGACACGATCAGACGCACTAGGACTCTTCGATGCGCTTTCTATTAGAACAAACTGAGTAAATCGGACTGTACGGCACGAGTTGTGTGTACCTTTCCTGGAAAAACGCGATGAACGAGTCTGTGAGGGTTCTAAGCTGTGATTCGGGTCAGTAAAAGGCTAGTATCCTTGGCCAAACTATACCTGGAGGTCAAAGAGAGGAACGGGGCCCTGAGACAGAGGATGACCCGGGGCATGCTCCGAAGAGGGACGCGATGAAGCTGGCTCCATTCAAGCCGAATCGACCATGTGATGCACACACATTCAACGCCACGCTTTTATCTTATCGCGCGCAGGTCTAACGTTATTCGCATTCCATCAGTCCTTGAAACACCGTTTTCATTGACTCGATCGCCAGGTGCCGAAACCCGCAATAGTTACAAATATCTCTGTTCGGCTGTCGAAGATTTACTTCTCCATCACCATGTCCTACTTCTGGACCCAGAGCCCGTTCACGGTCGACCATGTGTCCGTGGCCCCTCTTGTGTCGCTCTTCACCGCTAAATCTCACACGATGTATGCATTCGTGCCCAAAAGTTGCTTCTGCTAATCATCCTCTAGCTGGCAAGACACCCTTATTGTGCCTTCGATAGCTGCAGGAGTCTCGATAGTTTTGCTACTCGTTCACCTGTTCTTGGCCTCCGTTTGGGGCCGCAAGCTACGCGCGTTCGTATTCAAGACCTCTGAGCCCGAGATCACCGACCCGCCATCCGCTGTCCAACCCGTCGGCTTGGTTGCAGAGGTGAAGGAGCATGTCGCGCAACACGGTGGCGGGGTCATTTTTACCTTCAAGCTGGTGCGACTCGTCGCATGCCTCAGCCTGCTCGGGCTTTCCATCACGTCTTTGGCGATCACCGAGGCCCAAAAGTCGGAAAGTAGCATCTTCGGCAAATGGTCAGTCATTTATTCCATCGACTGTATGGCCTTTACAACATGCTCTTCTCAGGGGCAAGAAACACCCCAAGAAAAAACACGACAAATCTGCCATCTCCGTTACCGAATGGCTCCAGCTCGCCTTGTGCATGACATTCTTTTACGCGTCCATCTTGGCCATCGCGACTGTGGCTGCCAAAAGGCGATGGAGTCAGGTCGTGGTTAAGCACCTCAATACGGTCCTACTAGTCACTTTGATCATCTACGGCTACCGCGATCTCTTCCCGGTCATTACTTACCACCGCGTTCCCCTCGATATTTCAGAGGGATGGATTTTATGGGGCAAGGTTATTGCATTGGTCACAGGTGCAGCTGTCGTCCCGTTGTTTATTCCCCGTCAATACATCCCCGTCGACCCAAAGGTACCTATTTGCGTACTTGAACGACCGCGCAACTGAATCTTCGACAGAACCCGATGCCTGTTCCCAATCCAGAACAGACGGCGTCCATCATTTCGACCTTATTATACTTTTTCTTGGACCCGATCGTATTTTTAGGGTACCGGTTACCTCACTTGACCCACGGTCAGTGTTCAAGTTCATTCATCGCAGTGCACTGAGCTAGAGCTATTTCAGATCAATTGCCCCCGCTTGCCGATTATGACGCCAGTGCAAATCTCAAAGCAAAGAACTTCAAGGTGTGCAATGAACTTCTCGACTGGAACAACTATCTCACCAGAAATGTAGCACCTTGAAGTTTCGGTTTCCAACAAGCGGCACTTGTTCTTCGGTCTCCTGTGGACGTTCCGTATCGAATACTTGAGCATGGTGCGTCTTGAGTCAGGATTTTTTTATACTATACAAATTGAGTGTCCCCGGTAGGCGGCTACCATAATACTGATGGCGTCCTCAAACTTCGCGGCCCCCATCGGGATCAATCGACTCCTCGAGTGCGTTGGCCTTTTCCTTCTTCCAATTGATTTGGTTTGGTACTTACGGACCTCTCCAAGCTATCTCGAGCACCCCGGCGAGGATCCGGCTGTGAAGCCTTGGTTCTGGATCATCTGGCTGTTCGTTGGCCCGATGGTGGGTTCTATCTCCTTCCAGTGGTATATCTTCATGGCGGTGAGTTTCCTTCTTCTGCGTGTTTTTCACGCCGCTAATGCCAATAAAAAGACGCGTACTCTCGTCCGTTGCGAGGCGATAGTTACCCAGCTGGTCTTTGAACACGCGCTGCGCATCCGTGTCAAGGCGGAGACCGCTGAAAAGAAATCGTCGAGCAGCGGTACATCGACCCCCGCGGACAGTGAGGCGCCATCTCCCATCGACCAAGAGGACTCCGGGGATGAAACGCTCAACTCGGCCGACGCCGACGCTCTCTCGCGAGATGAGACTCTTCAGGCCAGCTCTTCCAGCATCAAGTCTACTACCTCGAGCAAGGCCAAAGGCAAAGGCAAGGACGCTAAGGAAGAGCCCGCAGACGAGGACTCGTCTGACAGCAGCAATTTGGTTGGAAAAATCACCAATTTGGTTTGTCCCCACTCGCCTCCTTGCATTGCACCGTTTTGGCTGACCCTGTCGCTAGGTCACCACGGATTTGGGAAATATCGTCGATTCGCGAGACTTCCTGTTCCTGTTCCTGCTTATACCGCTGGAGATCATCCTTTGCGTCGTTTTCTTGTACCAGGTCCTTGGATGGAGGTGCGTTTTTGAACATACCGTACTGCCACTTGACTCATTCGAGACAGTTCGTTCGTCGGCATGGGTGTGATGGTTCTTCTGTTCCCCTTGCCTGGCTACGTTGCCAAGATGGTTCAAAGTGCGCCTGAGTTGTTTTGATTTGGACGTTTCACTGACCCAAATTCTAGCGGTCCAGCAACAACGTCTCAAGAAGACCGATGCCCGGGTTCAAGCAGTCACCGAAAGTAGGTCCGGTCTTGATTACTTGAAAAAGTGCTCAGACATGCCTTCACAGCAATGAACGTCTTGCGGATGATCAAGTTGGTGCTTGCACAGTTCTGCTGCCGTCATTTAACCAAAGTTTAGACTCTTCGGATGGGAAAAGCAAATGAACGAGAGGGTGGCCGAGAAACGAGAAGAAGAGTTGAATTGGCTGTGGAAGCGGCAACTGCTTGATCTGCTGAATGGCACGCTTAAGTATGTGAGACCAGATTTACGGTTCCTGCCTCTGATGTTGTGGCTAGCTTCTTCATCCCCGTGGTTACGATGGTCACAACCTATGGTCAGTTGCTCATTGATTTCAAGACTGACCACCCTTTAACCGTGTATGTTGAATACACCAACTTCCAGCCACCTAGTCAGTCGTTGATTCTTGCCTTTATTCTACTTACTAATTTCCCGACAGCGTTAGTGTTGCTTTGCGCATTAGTGGTACTATTCACCTACTTTTAACCAACAGACCGTCGTCATGAAACAGAACCTCACCGCTTCGAAGGTTTTCTCGTCCATGTCCGTCTTCGACATGCTCCGAAACCAGCTGCACTTCATCTTCTGGGCCCTGAGTCAGGCTATCACAGGCAAAGTCTCGGTATGTGGTATATTCTAACCATACTCCGATTTACTTACCCACTGCCCAGCTGGATCGTGTAAATGAGTTCCTTCACAAGACTGAGCTTCTCGATGTTTTCGCGGAAAAAGCAGATACTGCCGAGCTCTTCGTTCCCGCTGATGCCGCCGCCAACGAGAAAATTGGGTTCCGCGACGCCACTTTTGCGTGGTCCAGCGAAAAAACGGACGGCACTCTCACCCCTTCTCGGCGTAAGTTCATGCTCAAGATTGAGGATGAGGTGCTGTTCCAACCGGGATGCATCAATCTCGTCGTTGGACCCACTGGATCGGTAGGGTCATTGAAGGTTTTCGTGAGCTGGGATGTTCATCCGTTTGCAGGGCAAGACCTCTCTTTTGATGGCTCTCCTCGGTATAAATCATTCATTCTCCGAGATTTATTCAACCTGACCTGTTTGTAGGCGAGATGCACTTTGTCCCGTCGGGCCCGACCTCATGGTACAATCTCCCCCGCGCCAAAGGCGTTTCCTATGCTGCTCAGGAAAGCTGGGTGCAGAATGTGGGCTGCTTCGACGCACCTCAATATAAATAGCTAACATTCTTTTTTGTTATTTTCAGGAGACGATCAAGGCATGTCCTTTGTTTGGCACACTCCCTCGATGCAAATATCTGACAACCTCATAGGAAAATATTCTCTTTGGTGCAGAGTTCGACGAAGTGCGGTATAAGAAGGTACTAAAGCGGTGTTGTATTTATACTTCAGCTAACCGGTCCTCAGGTTCTTCACCAATGTGCTTTGGAGCGCGACTTGGAGCTCTTCGAGGCTGGCGATTCGACGTGAGCATTCTCTCAAATGTGCGGCTCGGAGCTCTGACCTCGGTAATAGTGAGGTCGGTGAAAAGGGACTCACGCTGTCAGGTGGCCAAAAGGCACGCATCACACTCGCGAGGGCCATTTACGCCAACACTGAGATCATTTTGTGCGTTCATTGTTTTTCTTTATCAAATCCTTTTGACGCCGAAATCTCAGGCTCGACGATGTTCTTGCCGCTTTGGAGTAATGTTTCCGTACTTTTGATCAATTGATTCTGACTTCCATCTCCCAGTGTCCATACTGCCAAGTGGATCGTCGAGTAAGTGTAGTCTTTCGCAATGATCAACAAGTCTGATCTACGATTTAGCAAATGTCTTCGCGGAGACTTGATCAAGGGCAGAACCGTTATTCTGGTCACACACAACGTGGCCATGGCTAAGCCGGTGGCCAACTACGTTGTTTCGATGGGTGTCGACGGGCACATTCACAGCCATGGTTCGATTGCGGAAGCCCTGGCTACAGATGAAATTTTGGCCGAAGAGCTGAGCAAGGACCAGGAGGTTCTCGACAAAAAAACGGACGAAATCGACGCTCCTCCTGCCGGAGAGAAGAAACCCGACGGCAAGTTGATCGTGGCTGAAGAAGTTGAAGAAGGGCATGTCAGCTGGGACTCCCTGAAACTGTACTTCAAGGCGCTGGGCGGCAACCATACTTTACTGTTCTTCACTTTCTTCCTCGCTGGACTTGGGCTCACGGAGCTTTCGAACGCTATCCAAACTTGGTTCCTAGGATACTGGGCTGGGTGAGCATAATCTTTTCAAGATGCCATTGGACACAACTGAGTAGATATTGTCTCTTCTAGTCAATACAGCCAACATGATGCCTCGGAAGTGGATGTATTCTAGTGAGTCTTATCTGTTTAGTGCCGCTGGATAAAATACTAAAATCCGCTCAAGTTACCTCGGCGTCTTCTGTACGCCCTTTTTCTTCTTCTGCAAGCTTCCCTCACATCCATCGCAGCGGTCTTGATGCTGATTGGGCTGATTCTGTATGCCGTGTCATTTATCTTCTACACCATGGGGGTATTCCGGGCCTCGAAATCCATCCATAAACAACTTGTTGAATCAGTCCTTGGCACGACCCTCAGGTTGGTTCTTGCCCAACATTTATTGGTCCACTAATAATGTCGTTTCCAGATGGCTTGACGTTACGCCTACTTCGCGGGTGATTGCCAGATGTACCGTCGATATCCGAACCGTCGACGGCTCGATTTCTCAAGGCCTATGGGGGCTTTTAGAAATGTCAATGTCGATGCTCGTCAAATTCGGGGCAGTTATCCTATTCACTCCATTGTTCTTCATTCCTGGCGTGTTTGTGGGCCTTTTGGGCGGCTGGTGCGGAGTGCGTTCTGTCTTATCTTGTCGTTCTCCAGGATCTCAACCCCACCCAGCAAATTTACATTGCTGCGCAGCTCAGTGTTAAGCGTGAAATGAGCAATGCCAAGGTCTGTTTTTTCTTCCTTTGCAGCTGCCATTCATCTCCAACTCATACATTTGCGCAGGCGCCGGTTCTCGGACAGTATGCCAAATCTTGTCTCTTCCCAAATTGACCACTGACAAAATCATCTCTAGCTTTGGCGCAGCGATAGCCGGACTCAGTGAGGTTTCTTCGCTTGGACCTACTGCCCTTCGCTTATGAATTCACTCTCGCAGCATCTATTCGTGCTTACGGAGCTCAGAACCCTATCATCAAAATCTCACTTGACCGCATCGACAAATATACCCGCACAGCGCGCACGTTCTACAATCTCAATCGCTGGGTCTGTATTCGGATTGGTGAGTCTATACCCAGTATTTAAGAAATTATATTGATTAGCATATTTAGATGTTCTTGGTGGCCTCTTCGTTAGCCATTTCTTTGACTCCAAAGCCAATTTGCCTAATTTTTGTCCCAGTCCGCCTCGTTGGCGTACTACCTGGTTTACCTGCAGTCCTATAACCCATCCAACGTTGGTTTCAGTTTGAACATGGTGCGTATCGTTCGTCTTCTCTGTTTTTCCAACTGACACATCTGCAGGCAATCGGATTCTCCGGCATGATCCTGTGGTGGGTGAGTACTCCAAATTTCTCGTTCCCGGACATCCTCTAAAGACCATGAAAAGGTACGGGTGTTGAACGACTTCGAGATTCAAGGCAACTCGCTCGAGCGAATCCGAGGATACATCGATATTGAGCAAGAACCGAAGCCGACCACCGCCGGCATTCCGCCTGCTTATTGGCCCGCGAGCGGGAAATTGAGCGTCGAGAGACTGTCCGCCAAGTACTCTACCGATGGACCGAAAGTTCTTCACGATGTCTCCTTCGAGATTCAGTCCGGAGAACGAGTCGGAGTTGGTAAGCTCGAATTGAAGTTGTTCCAAATTGATGTTAATCCCGCGGGTCACCAGTTGGACGCACCGGATCTGGAAAGAGTTCCTTGACGCTTGCGCTCCTGAGGTGTATATTTACGGATGGAAATGTCTACTACGATGGGGTCCCAACTTCGTCTCTCAACTTGGATGCATTGCGATCCAACATCACAATCATTCCCCAAATCGTAAGTATTGCACCGGCTGACTGTCTTGCTTGTATTGATTTTATTGCTGTAGCCCGAGCTGTTGACGGGCTCGCTCCGGAAAAATCTTGATCTCTTTGAGCAATATGACGACGCAACGCTCAATAGCGCGCTGCGCGCCGCAGGTCTCTTTGCTCTTCAGAACGAGATGGACGAGGGGAAGATTACTTTGGACAGTGAGATCTCGGCTGGCGGCAGCAATCTTTCGGTGGGACAGCGACAGATCCTTGCTTTAGGTTCGTGGAGTCTAATGATCAAATTTTTGTCCTAACTTTTCTCATGTAGCTCGTGCTATCGTCCGGGGAAGTAAGCTGTTGATCCTCGACGAGGCAACGTCCGCCATAGGTAACGCCACTCATTTCAGAAGCGTTGCCGTCCTAACTTGGAGACAGATTACAAGACGGATACCGTCATCCAGAACTCTCTGCGCACCGAGCTCCCCAAAGACACCACGCTCTTGACGGTAGCCCACCGATTGCAAACGATCATGGACGCTGATAAAATCATGGTGCTTGATGCGGGGCGAATCGTGAGACTGGTTGCCTGCTCATCTGAATGGTACTGACTTGTCGTCGCAGGTTGAGTTCGACACGCCAAAAGAACTCCTCAAAAACAAGCACGGAAAGCTTCGGGCGCTCGTGGATGAGTCTGGTGACAAGCACGCCCTCTATAAGATGGCTGGGGCGTAAGAGCCGGACAGAATGCTTCGAGCGCTTGTGGATGCACACGTTACGGCCAGGCTATCGGTATCTAACTTTTATATATATAATATGAGCACATATTTTGCATTGAGCAGCGATACAACCAGGTTGACATCGGAGCAAAGAAGTAGTCGACAGTAAAGATATTCGGGCATAGCAAGCGTCCTCTGTAGAATAGATTTTTTATGAGCAAGGCTTGATAGCGCTCAGGGCCGTCTGTATCCGCCAGCGTCAGGAGGACCATCTCGTCCATTGTGGCGCCCAGGAGGGGGAGGATAGTGCGGCCGTGGGGGAGGCGGAGGATAGCCGTTGCCAGAGAAGTTGCCCCCGGGGCCACCACCGTTGCCGTTGTAGCCTGGCTCATACGCACCTGAGGTCCGCGGAGGAGGGCTTTCGGAACGGCGCCTACGGCTGGCGTCAATGAGCGATTCAGACGGAGGGGAGGGCAGCGACAGTACCTGTATCGCGGGGCCGCCGCGTCCGGAGGACCGCCGCGGGGGTAGTCGTTTGTGTACCGGGACGGCGGGGGCGAGGGCGGACGGCCGCGGTAATCGAAGTCCCTAATGCAAGAAGGTTAAAGATCGGATGATCACCACAGAGCCATAGAAGTATATACCGGGGCGGCGGGGCTCTGTCGTAATCATCGCGAGCCCGGGGAGGAGTCCGGGCCCGCCCACCAGCAGGAGGGTACGGAGGAAAGCGCTCATGAGGTCTTCTATCATAGCGGTCGTACTGAGGAGCAGGAGGCGCCGGAGGTCCGCCATAGCCACGATAGTTGGGGTCGGGCGGAGGGGGATAGCGCCCACCTCTGTAGTCCTGAGGTGGCACTGGAGGGGGGTAGCGATCGCGCTCAGGAATGGGAGGGCCGCGTCTGTAGTCGTCGTAGTCTCTGCCGCGGTTCACAGGAGGTGCAGGAGGGTAGTCACGATAGTCACGCGAGGGCGAAGGGGCCCGCCGGTAGTCTCGAGGACCAGGGAAGTCCAATCGGTGCTCACGCGGCGGGGGTATATCACGGGGAGGCATCGGGACATATTCGCGTTCACGGTGACCGGGCCCATCGTGCATGCGACGCTGGGGGCTTCTGTGGAAGAATGTAGGTTAGAATTGAAGAAAAAGGAGCATCCTTGGACACGTACTGCGCTGCATTTGGGCATTCTCTGTTCTTGGGGTAAGGGATGGAACACCCTCAATCCAAACGAACTCACCTCGCCCAATGGCCCATATTACCGCACTTGAAGCAGGCTCCAGGGTCGCCGGTGTACTTTGCAGTTCTGCCACCGCCGTGAGAAAGCTCGACGCGAATTTTGTTGCCCATGAAATGGCCTTCATGATACTTGGCGACGCTTTCTTCCGCAGCCTGGCGGCTATCGAATTCCTGCGGACAGGGTTCAGAGAGGGTCCAGAGACGCGGAACGAGCAGAGACATACCACGAAGCCGTATCCGATTCTGAAAGGTTTCGTTGAGACAAGAGCATCCAGGCCGTAGACGAGAGCAGCACATACTTTAGTTCAATGTTAGTGATGTTGCCTATCTGGCCAAAGCAACTTTGCAAGTCCTCTGGGCGCGTATGTTCGGGAAGACCACCGATGTAGACCTTGTTCGGCTGGACGGCAGAAAGTAAACAACCCAGTTGCGACACATGCGAAAGACAACAAGAAGGCGTGGTCAAGGGCCCGAGTCAGAAGAAAAGCCTCGCAGCAGTGAGCAAGTAAGGCATGGGCGTCACAGACAGCGCAAGCAGAGACGTTGCCATGCGCCAGACTACAAGAGACTTTTTCTCTCTTTCTTTCTACAGAAGCAACAAGCAAGCAAGGAAAGACCGAATAAGCACCTTGACTTGCTTTTCCCGGTATTGGTCGCCCTTGTTGCCAGAGACAGTGCCTACGCTAGAGCCGCGAGCATAGTCTACGGGGTCGTTTGGATCCTGACCGCGATCGTCGACAGGAAGGGGCTCGTTGGAGGGTTCAGCACTACGGCGGGGTCCCATGGCAGCATCATCAGAGGGTCCCCAGTTATCCTGACCCTCGTCAGCAGCGCTCGGAGAGGCAGCCATTTTTTTTTCGCAGAGAGGTTGTTGTGGTAAGCGGAAGAATGCAAACAAATTGATCAGGAGATCGGTTGATGTGCACGGACCATTTACTCGGCGATTCAAATCCTTCACTTGGCTGCGTATTCATTTCGAATGAACTCGAACGTAGAAAAACAAGGAAGAAACTCAAGGGCAAGAATGGAGGAGGAGAAAAAACACAAAAAGATAACTAGCCCACCGCGAGGGTCGAACTCGCAGCCTTCAGATACCCGCCTGTTGTCATGAACTAAGAGTCTGACGCTCTATCCGATTGAGCTAGGCGGGCGATATTGAAGAGACAATACATAGATATAACAGCCGCTTAGGCACCCGACCCACAGGCGTCCATAAGTCGCCGGACCCCTCTCTTGTCTCTTGCCAACATGTTCGTGAGAGCGCACCGAGAATTCTTGGATTGCAACTAACAATTGCGGTCAGGAAATAATTTTGACGACGCTTTTATCGCCGAGATACAGCGTATCCGCGCTGAAGATTTCAGGCTCAAAGACGCGTCTAACCTCTTCAATGGGCTCAAGAACTTATGCCAGGAGGCCTCGATTCTTCATCTCCTCTATGATCATGAGAGGCCATCTGGTGGCGACCTCTATGTCAAGGTTTACGACGTGCCTGGTACTCTTTCCGGGAACATCCTCCGCCTGCACGCGAACCTCCCTTGGGACTTGCTTTCTCGTCATAGCGCGATCCAGGGCGACGATCCCATTACGAATTTTCGACGATGATAATGACGCAGAGGAGGATACCGCAGACCTTGTCACCCAGCTCCCTCTCGTTGCTTTTGATGAGCGAGTTCACTTCGCCAAGCCATCCAAGTTCCGTTCGGAAATCCCTAACCTTTTGAAGGCTAAAGGACTTCCCCACATTGTACAACTCCTTGGTCGCACCGAGGATGGCCGTCTCGTCTTCCCTAAGCTCATCATCGGGCAAAGGCTGGCCGCGGCACCGGTTGGCATCGCCGGGTGCAGGCGAATTCTCCTTCAACTCGCAGACGCCCTCATTTCACTGCATTCCATCGGACTCATCCATCGCGACCTGGCCCTTCGCAATGTTCTTGCGTCGCCCGACTACTGGACTGCATATCTCTGTGATCTCGAATGCTGTTATGGGAGTTCGCAGTGCCCTGAGATTGCAGACGCATTCGCACATGGCCTGGACTTGTCGGCGGTTCCCTACTCTCGGAAATCCGATGTCTACATGTTTGGTCAGCTCATGGCCGACTTCATCCTTTGTAACGGTACCCGGACTCGCTGGCAGAGCATTCTGGGCGGCAACTGGCTGCCACCGGCGCCCTTCCGGTCCATCGTCCTTGCATGCGTCGCGGCCGAACCGTCCGCAAGGCCTGATATGCACCAGATCAAGGCCATGTTGCAGGCTATCCCAGTTGCAGGTTAGTTGTGTAATACGATCGGGGCACGCTGTTTGGTTTGACCGCATTTTTTAGACGTTGCCAAATGAACACTTGGTAGTTGGTCACAGTGCGACCCTTCCCGGAGCGCGTGGAACGGAAAGTCGAACACGAGACCTCGTTTGGCCATCCCCGAGGGCTAGTGGTTGAATGTCAGCCAAGAAATCTTTGCGCTTCATGCCAGGAATTGGTGTGGATTGAAGCAGCGCGTCAACAAACATCCATAATGTGGCTGTACAGTCCCGTCTTTTTCAACCGCCAACGACGCAGGTCACTTCCCCACTCATGCTGCTCGAAACGCGTCCCCATCTTCCGCGCGAATTTCTCGCCAAGCTCGTCGCTGAGCCGTTCATGAGCGACAAAAAGTTGTCTATTTTCACGAAGGAGTTTCACGCGACGACGCGTTTGAAAGGCATTGATCGGAACCAGCCCGAATTCAGCGCCGAGCCATCGTCGACGGATTTTCCAGCGGCTTATTCAAAGCTACGGACGAGTTTAGACTTCGTCGCGCTGCTTCCAGTACGCCATCGACGTCGCACCTTCCTCGGCGCACCGCGACTTCGTCGGAAGAAGTCTACGGCGGGTATACCTTCCTCCACATGGCAGTCGATGAAACCGACCCCCCGCTCGCCTGGGAAATGATTCGCAGCGATTCTCTAATTGACAAGGTGAACGACAAGGGCCAGACTCCCCTTTTGCAGGCGCTGGAGCGCCGGGAACCTCGACGCTGTCCTCAAAATGGAAGATGCGCAAAGTAGAATCCGTTACATCGCCCGCGTGTTGTTGATTGAGCAGCACGCCGACGTCAACCGTCACCTGGCAGGGCAAAGTTGTTTCCGCGCCTCATTTCGCATGCGCCATGAACGACTGGGAGCTAGTGGCCCTTCTGTTTCGGTATGGTGCCGAGTCCCAACCTACGCCGAGCTGCGTAGACGCTGAAACCTTTCTTGCCAACGCGGCGGCCAAACGCCAGTTCAAAGGCATCAAGGGGAATACCAAAGCCACCCGACCTCCCCGCGCCTGTCCCTGTTTCTCCAGTAAACCCATATCGGGCTGCCACGCCCGGCGAATGCCCTACCCTACCCTGTGGACTACACGTGCTCGTGCGGCTCCACGAAGACCTACGGGGTGCTGCAAGGCGCGCAACATCGAGGTGGCTGAGACATGGGACGAAGAACGGAGATGGCTCCAGTCCTCGCGCAGTTACCATCCCGGGCGCGCCGCCGGCGTTTGCGTCGCCGGAGGTGCGCGCTATGATGGAAGAGGCCAGGCAGGACGGCGACATGGAGATGCTTCCGGACATCAGGGTCAACTCTCCAAAGTATCAACAAGTTGTATATAAGGAATGCCTGGAAATTGGGTTACGGGACGACGGCAGATCAGGCCTTCAAGTTTGCTTATTTCGTCGCGCAGACTTCTTCCCCTTGTAAGTTTGACACGGACGACGACTCGACTGAGACGCGGCTCAAGTTTTTCTCGCCGAAAGAATTAGTTCTACTGAGCAGTTATTTAGATTCGAGTGTATCACGATAATCGAGTCTTGCAGTATGTACCGATTAACGGAACACCTGGATTAATGCCAGTCGTAGCCACGGGCCTCGACGTCGTCGGCGTTAATGTCGCTGTTATCGACGTGGAAGGGGAGGCGATATCGACGCACTTCGGGCTAGCCGACACGAGCCTGATCACACGAAATTTGTGCCATGCGATGGCGGCGACATCCATCCCAAGTGCGCTTGGTGGGTGGTTGAACAGGGCGATGGCGGTGGGGTGGTCGCAAGAAAGAAACAATTGATACGATCAGCGTGGGAGTGATACCTCCGAGTCCGTACCGAAAGTAAGTCTAGCGAGTTTTCTTCAGTGTATCGTAAGTAGGTGTACATATTTTTGGCTTTTCTCTGCGATGGATATTTATAATACTATAAGTGGCCATTCGCCTCGTGTTTAGTTCGTTGATACATTCGAATAGAGTATTGCGCCGACATTGCGCTCATATGACAATGACTCGCTGAGATGTGGTTGAGGGTGTGCTGACATTAGCATACAAAAAATCCTATGGCAAGAATGAACTCACGAACCTATGATATCACTCGGTTGCTTCGATGGCCTTCCGGACTGCCTCGCACGACGTGCACGACGCGTGCTTGTTCAACACCCACTTGCCATGGGTGATAGGTACCACTACGCCCGACTGGGTCGCGGCCTCTCCCTCGCCATCGCAAGTTGTAGAGCACTTAGGGCAATAACCCAGGGTCGCAGCGCGCTTGGTGGATTTTTTACACCTGCAATGGTGTGTATTTGGCCAGGCAGGCATTTGGAGGAATTTTCTGCAGCGATTCAGAGGTATGAAGACGCAGAAAGGATCAGACACCCACCTTAGTTGAGCGATAATTCGACGAGAACTTCTGCACAAACTGACAACAAACTGACCTATAAAATTGACTTTATTGCTGTTTGCAAAGCTGACCCACGCCTCCCCCACTATGATTTCCCAAAAAGGAAGTCTCGCCTTGTTGGTCGATCATGGTTGTTTATCCATTATTAGTGGTTTGGTGTAGTGGTTGTGATGCTTAGCATTGCTCACATAATATCAAATGTCTTAGGGTTCGATTCTTGTAGGGCATGATTTTTTTTTCCACTTTTCTCTCTGCGTCCCCAGGAGGACTGAGCCCCGCTTTCGAGGAGTTAGAGCAAGCGCAGTGCGCCTTAACTCAGGGTATCTACTTTATGCCCCGCCTCGGCTGCTTAGGGGTTTGGGTTAGAAGGTTAGCGTTAGTGGTTAGGAGGTTAGCGGTCACTTTGTTAAGAAAAGCGGGGCGGGCGCTGATGGAGATAACAGCAGGGGATATAGTGTAGAGAATACGGCGTATCAGTAATAATCCTCAGTCGCACACCGATGTGGTCAAGACTCAATATATTAACCTGTAGAGAATACGGTGTATCAGTAATAATCTACAGGTAAGGTAAGCGTCCGTGCGAGATAAATATAAGTAGATAAACATACCCTCAGTCGCACACCGATGTGGTCAAGACTGAGGGCCGTTGTCATGGTCCCGCCTCCTTTATAGGATGCGGCTACGATCGTAAGTGAAACATATAAATAAAATAAAATAGATACGTGACCGAAAGAGGAACTGGACACCAACGTCCACGAAAGGCAATAGGGGAAGTCAGAGTGAAAGAAATTCACGCGAAACTGACACGAAACTCGCTTCGAAACTGATCCGATTCTGAGTCGAGTTTTGATCAAGAATCGACGTTTTGAGTTTTGAAGAAGTTTTGCTGTTTCGTGCAGTTCCTCCTCTGGAGGAGGAACTCGGACAGAATCGAATGCGAAACTCAGTTGAAACTATCTTTTTGCAGATCAAAATCTTTGGATGGCACCAGAATCGAAGCTAGAAATGTTGGGCAGTTTCGGATCGGTCAAAGATCAAGGTGATTCTTCGTCGAAACTTGACACGAAATCAGCTCGGTTTCGAGGTCAGTTTCGTGTCAGTTTCGCCCGAGTTTCATCTACTCTGACTTCCCCTAATAGCCCTTCGTCAACACTCCCCCTGGCGGACAGCACACTTCCTCTTCCAATCCAAACCCAACATTGACACGAACTTCTCGTGGGCGGGCCGAGCGAGGGCCTTTGTAAGGATGTCCGCGACGTTTTCCTTCCCCGGAACGGACGACACGGCGATCTCCCCGTTCTGCACGCGCTCGCGTATGAAGTGCCAGCGCGTGTCAATATGTTTCGATAGTCCGTGCCCTTTTGTCGTTTCTGTGAGACTGATGGACCCCAGGTTGTCGCCGCGAAGCCCGAACGGAAGTCCCTGAGGAAGGAAGACGCCTGCAAGCCAATTTTTCATCCACATGGATTGCTGCGCTCCCCGCGCCAGTGCGATGTACTCGGCCTCGGTTGACAACAATGCTACAACTGCCTGTCGTTTCGAGGACCAGCACACCGGCGCACCTCCCATGAAGAAAATGTAACCCGAGGTCGAGCGGCGTGTGTCAACGCATCCTGCCCAATCCGAGTCCACGTATCCCTCGGGTTTGAGGGTTGTGATTGTCCCCGCTGTAGACAGCGTGTAGCGTATCCCGTAATCCAGGGTACCCTTGATGTAGCACAGAACTCCGATCAAGATGTCCCAATGCTCGGGTCCCGGATTTGACTGGACATGGCCAAGAGCGCAGCAAGCATACACAAGGTCGGTGTGTGATGGAATTTAAGTTCCTCTTAAAGACTCAAGAAATGTACTTATTTCTTAAAATCCTCAAGTGTCCTTAATGCCTCAACAAATCTCCTTATTAAAGGAAAAACGGTGCGTGAATTCAATTAACTAACAGGTGGCTTACGTAATCGGAAGCGAACGTAAGCGTCTCTGTAACGGCAACTGCGGCTTGTTCTGCAGTCAGGTCAGGTGGTTGGAACAGATCAGTTGACAGACTTCGAAATAGGCTCAAGAACTCAAGAATTCGGACAAAAGCAGCAAGGAAGTCAATAGTGATCTACCTAGTACAGAGCGTGAGTGGTAAACTACTTCCATTCTGCAGATTCACTCCTCCTTATATAGCTTCTTGGTGTTTCCTTATATAGAATCTAGTTCCCTCAAGAAGCGCGCGCTTCTTTTGACTCATTCTGACTCACTCTGACTCATTCTGATTGAATCACCTTCCTTATGACTCATTCGTGATCCCGTGACCATTAGTTGTAACCGATTACTAATGAGCCTTGAATATTTATTTCTTGAATTTCTTTGCCACTCTTTATTGGGCTTGCGCGCATGTTCTTGTCAAACATATTTCATATGGCACATCCGCGGCGAACAGAAAAAAAATGACTGCCCTCAGTCACTCCATGCGCGCAAGGCCAAGAAAGGACTGCATATTTCGTAGAAAAGAAGCGATATCGACCAAGGTAGTTCAGCAAAAATCAAATCAAAAGTACTTGTGTAAGATATGAGACGTAGTCCGGAAAGAGCGATAGGTGGACAGCATGGTAGTTACGCATCATCCAAAAGAAAACACCGCTCTGGTGGAAAATCAGTGTCCTCCGTCATGCGTGTTAGACTTCTTGGGGCGATGACGAGATGGGGATCGTAGACTCAAGGCGGATTTCACCTTGTGGATAGTCTTGCGCCCTGGATCGCCAAGGTGGTGGGGTGGAAATAGCGAGCGGCCATCTTCAAAATGGTCTCCTGACCAGTGGTCTCATCGCGAACCAAGATGTATGCCCACTCTTCCGGCTCCGTCGTGCTCGTGATGTCCCATCGATGACTATGTCTCTTCTTTTCCACCATCTTCCAAATCCCTTCCAGCATCCCATAGCAGTCTATTTCGTCGCCTTTCTTGAAAGTACGACTGGGCAGCCCTCGCAATTCGAAAAGATCGGGTTCATCGGCCCTGCGCCAAACGAAATCCGGAAAGAGTGTGGTCTCGCGCATCAAGGGATTAGAGGCTGCTGCCGTGTTCAAAGTCTCCAGATGCACGATCATGATCTGGAACGACTTCATTCGCCATACGATCTCGGCATCGGAAGTCAGATCGTTGGGTGGATGAATTCTAATGACTTCGTGGTCGGTGGGATGGATGTCGCGGAGGGGAGGCGCAAGCATCTGGATGGGTCCTGGAGAGAGCCGGTGACAGTGCAAAGCTTCCTCTTCACGAGCTGTTCGCAAGGCTTCAGGGCTTCCAGATTCAAGGTATGCCCCAACGTTATGGAGATCGGTGTGCTGATCATCTTGTTCAGGGGAAGGCAACCATACAGATCGTTCGAGATTGGGAGGCGCGGATGCGGGTTCGTGTCCATATCCGAACGAATGAAAGAAAGGAAGGTCGGGTATGAGAAGGTCTGCATAAATCGCATCTCGGTGCCCGGTGGCGAGATTTGGTGAGGAAAAAGTGCGTGGACGGGAGATATCGAGATAGTCAGGGCCTGGGAGAGCATGTTGTTCAACAATCCGGCGATGGATGTACTGTTCTCTCTCCAGATATTCATCCTGTAAACGCAGAAGAAATAAAGGTCATGACGGTCGTGTTCAGAGAATATAAGAGGCATGATTACATCGCTATTAGTCGGAGTCTCTTGGCTTCCGGCAAGGGTCAAGGCTCTTCGCAAACGATCGGGATCAGGTATATAGGTGTCCATGGCTGGTTATTTTGAAAGCAGGGGATTCAACGGATGAAAAGGCTGAGAGACAAAACAGAGGGACGAAAAAATTGTACGTGTTCATTCCTGGCAATGTTTTATATCCTTTGCCTGCAGATCTTCTTCTTCCGTAAATTGCACTTTTGTTTTGCGTTTGATGTTGTCTATTTGTGTTAATCCCCGCCAGCCCTGGCCTACTCCAATGTTCTATCTCGCGTAAATTACCTGATTCGCCCTAGTCGTCTTCGGAAGATTCAAAATAGCCTTCCTCTTCTTCTTCTTCTGATTCTTCTGCGTTATCTTCCAACTCATTTTGCTGCATAAACCAATGGTTCCGGGTTATATAAGGCAGCAACCTGAATGCGGCTGTGGGGTTACGTCGGAATAACGTCCCGTCCAACTCCCTCAAGATATATGCTCCACCACGATTCTTTCGTTCCACTTCATATGGTCCGAAATATTTATCATCTGTCTTTTTCCTAGAGCTGACCTCCATTTCGATCCCAACGTTTCTTACCAGCACCAATTCACCCTTCTTATATTCGTCTCTCTGCAACTTCTTGATGAATTGTCTTTCAAATTGTTGCTTCGATCTAAACCTGGCCTTTTTCAAAGCTTCAGCGGCTCGTTTAATGTCCCTAGGATGTTTCGACAGTTGCCGAATTCGGAGAGTCAATAATTCGGCCGTCGTAAGGCCGGTGCGAAATCCGCTTACCATAAAGGTAGCTTCTGCAAGATCAAAAGGCAATACGGGATCAACTCCATACAATAATTGAAATGGCGAAAAACCTGTTACCCGGCTCACAGTTACTCTGTCTGCGAGTAGTGCGGCTGCGAGCTTCTCTGGCCACATATGAATCTTTCCGCCACATGACTTGGTAATTGCTTCCCTCAATGTGAAATGTCCTTGTTCCACCACTCCTGAGGCGTGTTTATTATATGGTGAGATTTTTACGTGCGGTATGTTCATGTTTTTCATCAATACTCGAAATCCCGCTTTAACTTCAGATCCGTTATCTGTGACCACCTTTCGCAGACATCCATATCGACAATAAATGTGGACCCAGAAGAAATTCGCCAAGTCCTCTGCGGTCTTTGTGTTTAGTGCCTGCACTTCACAGGTCCCGGACAAATCATCTCTTGCCGCAACGATCATCTTATATCCGGCAGCTTCAGGCATCATCATAATGTCAATATATATGGTTTGGAATAATACCGCAGGTGTTGTAGAAGTAACCGGTACTTCCAATCTCCGGGTGCTCCTTACCTGACATTTATGGCAGGAAGCAATATGATGTTTGATATCGTTATAAAGCTTAGGCCAATAGAATCGGACTTTCAAAAGATCCCAAATTGGCTGGATTCCGTGGTGTCCTAGCTCTTCATGTGATTGCGTGAGTATTCGCAACCGCTTTTCTGGTTCCAAGATAACATTCAAAGGAGGTCCTTTCCTGTTGCATTTTAAAAACTTCCCTTCATGAATCAAGAAGCGAGTCGCTTGTTGGATGAACCGTGCGTGCTTCTGAGGCGAATCAAAAATGGGCGCCTCTAATGTGCTTAGGAACTGAAAAACGTCCTTGAGAAAATCTTCTTGTCCCTGGCGAGCTAACATGCAAGATGGTAACAATAACACCTCGCTGGAAACTTCTTCCCAGTTGATCTGTATAAACAAAGCTATTTTGTCTAGCCAGGAATCATCATCACTTTCAACTGTTTCACCCTCTGCTGGCTCGCGTCGAGAAAGTGCATCGGGTCCCTGGAACTTATTCGCAGGTATGTGAATCAATGCGAAATGAAACATTAGTATTCCCTGGATCCACCGGTTCACTGCTGCGTCTGGCTGAAGATCAGGGTTATTTAGAAGACCTTGAATGTATTTGGCATCAACCTCCACCTTCAGTTTCTTGGCTCCAATAATATACAGGTGCCAATGCCGAAGGGCTCGATACAATCCAAACAGCTCCAATTTCGGCTATGAATAATGAGATTCTCGATCACTCATGGGAATCGATCCATACCTGGCTGGCCTTCGAATTCCACGTTCATCTAACTGAGACAAAATCATTCCTGCGGCTTCTTTGCTTGAGTCAACAGACAAGATTATGGCACAGTCCGAGTCATAGTCAATTGGACGCAAAGCTGGTGCTGATGCAACTAAACACTTGATCCGATTGAACACCCATTCGCGCCTCTCGGTCCATTCAAACTCATGACTCTTTCGATACAATTCAGTGAGCGGCCGAATAATTTCTGAATACTTGGGAATCCATATTCTGACTGTTCCACATAATCCTAAAAATCGCCGAACCTCCTGAGGTGTCTTCAAGACTGGCCAATTCATAATTGCTGATACCTTCTTTACGTCTGGAGTTCTTCCTTGGGCAGAGCATTCTTGTCCAACGATCAATGCTTTTGGTCTACAACATTGTACCTTAACGCCAGAAAAAGTTGCTCCTGCGCATCCGGCCTTATGCATAATTCAATGAACATCTTGTGCATGCTCCCATATGAACCGTCGGATTCCTGGATTTTCTTCAAGCGTTTCTGGCTGACCATCAGTGTCCAGATATGCCGTGGCAGGTCCTTTAATGGGTAGATCGTCAATGTTAGCAATCCCGGGGATCTCGTCACGCAATATGAACACCATGCACTTCTGAAATTCTGCTGGTGAATTGGTGTATCCCGTAGGCATGGACGTGATCCTCAGCAGCCCCAATGGCGTCATGAAAGCAGTCATATCACGACTTTCAGGTTCCATTTTTCGTGCGTCAAATCCCCAATATAGATCAAAGACGGTGTAGCACTGGCATCCTGCAAATCCTTCCACAAAATCGTCCACTATTGGCAACATTCCTGCATCCCGTACTGAAACTTTATTTAATGGCTGCAAGTCGTGAACAATTCGGAGCTTCCCATTTTTCTTCAGAACACAGAACCATCGAGATCGGTAAGAAGATTGACACATTTTGTAAACACCTGCCTCCATCTTTAGTTTTAAGACTTCAATCACCTTGTGCAGAATGCCAGGCGGAATCGGAATGTTCTTGTATTCCCGTGGCACATGCGGAACAGTGGCGATCTTGTAAGGCGAAAAATATTCATCACGAAATGTGCCTCTTTCGGAATCTTCAAACGCCAACGCTTTTTGATTCAACTCCATTACTCGGACGAATAATTGTTCTTCTTCCTTGGACAAAAACCCATCCTTGTTTATCTCTAGCATTTTTAACCGAGTTTTCATTTAGTTTTTCGCTTGGTTGAAACACCGGTGGACGAGGCTCAAGAACAGGTAATGTCAACAACGGGTCCTCTGGAATACATCGTTTTATTTCGTAATCAGGAGAAAAGGTAGTTGAGACTGGCTTAATTTTCTTGTCAACTCGCTTATACATAGTGAAGATCTCAAAGTTCGTTCCCGTGTTGTAAGCAACTTCTATGGGATGAAACTCAGAATTCTCCTGTATTGTTGACTCTGATTTAATCTTCGACTTAGACCCCTTTCTCTGATAAAGACTAAACAATTGATATTCGTTATCCTCCTGATCGTAGACTTGTACCGGATAAAGTACAAATTCATCGTCTTCTTCAAGTCCTTGCCAGTCTTGTCGCATTTGATCTTCATTTGTCAACTGTTCCACCCGGTACACTCGGTCCTCGCATAACTTGTTATCAAACACAGTAAAACAAAGAAATTCCTTTCCCTCCTCATTTCGATCCGAAATTTTTGTTAGCCAGAGTATGATTGTTCGAAAGGCTAACAAGCTATACCAGATAGCAAATGCAAAAGAGAAAAATATCCTACATGCATTGTTCGTTATCCGCAATCCTTCACATCCCCTGCTTCGTAACTGCTGTACAACCGTTCCAACGGTAAGACTCGGGAAAAACAGAACACAAAATGAAGGCAGCGTCCGGGCCCCCATCCTCCATTGATATCAAATACCAGTTACAACCGACTCGGCGGTACGAAACGCAAGACTCATCCAATTTCGATCTCCATGTTGCTGTTGTTGTAATACAACCGTTGTGATAAGGACTGCGGTGTTGGTATCGAAAGATATGTGATTCGAATTCGACTACGTTCGTCCTCTAGAGGGGAAGATATAGTCGAATGATAGAGCGGAAGGTCGGTGCGCGAATCGGCCTCGTATGAGTGATAGGTGTGTGTGTGTGTGAACGGGGGATCGTGGAGACCGTTCGTCTCCTGGGTGTGGACGTGCACAGAGGACCTGTTGTTAGTGAAAACGGTAAAGAAGGTGTGAATGCCTAAACCTGGCTCCCCGTACGAGAGTACTGGAACCCTAAATGCGTTGCCCTGCCTGCTTTCCTTCGTGCGCTCTTCCCCTTAGAACCAGCGCTGGAGATGCGATGTGTGTCGCACAGACGATGACACCGACGTCGTTCGGTCGACAGCGAGACGGTCGATCTCGTTGGCTATGGACGGCGATTTGTATGTGATGGCTTCTCTCTGGGCCTGTTTTCTACAGAGCGAGGCTCGCGAGAACGGTGATCCTAATCGAGGAAGCCTGGGATGGTGACACCGGGTCCGGTGAGGAGGGACCCTGCTGATGGAGGTGTGGGAGGTGAGACGCCGATGAACGAGCGAATGCAAGATGTGTGGCCTGCCTCCGGCAGTGGGCGAGGAGGAGGGTGCACGAGAGGTACGAAGTCGGGGAAGGCTGGGAGTACCCCTTAGATTGAGCTGAGAACGGTACAGAAAGTGGGAAAAAACGCCCCGAAAGCTACTTCTGCAGGCCGGAAGGTACTGACTACTCCTACTGAATGTGCTCCCTTTTATACC
Organism: Mycena albidolilacea; assembly: GCA_029282495.1. Lineage (NCBI taxonomy): Eukaryota > Fungi > Basidiomycota > Agaricomycetes > Agaricales > Mycenaceae > Mycena > Mycena albidolilacea. Next base: position 1,663,048 of record JARIHO010000008.1, on the reverse strand, counting down.
TCCTCGACGACTTCCCACGTTTCCAGAGGTGCCATGCGGGTCGCAGGTGTTTCCAGGTGCATATATGACAGGAGAACGGACGCCTCTGCTGAGGAGACCGATTGTCTCTGGGTGCCCGCGAGGCGCGGTGAGGCCGAACGACCTCGGAATACGTCTGGAGCTCCAGGCACGGCTGGTAATTGTGTCGGTGGGTGCTCGAGTGCTCAGGAAGGGGGAGAGACGGATGGTCTCCTCTCGGCTAGTCGATGCGTCGTGCAAAGTGGAGAAGGGCTGTGTCAGGATAACCTCTGCCTCGTCCGATGGGTCGGCTCAGGCACGCGGTGGGTCCGTCCGGTGTGGGAGAGCGTCCGAGAATGGAAACGAGGGAACATCGGGGACCGGTCGTATCCTGTCGGTGGACGAGCAGCGACGAGCGCAGCGCGCGATACGAGGAGCACCGGTTCGTCGTAGGCATGGCGTACGGGTCGTATCCATGTGACAATGTGCAGGAGCGAGCCCAGAACGGCGGGGGAGACGATGCGGATGTGGGGAGAGCGGTGGTCTCGTTCGGAAGCTGCTTCCGGTAACATAGAATCCCATTTAGGAAGATCCGTCGCGTACGTCCGAGCTCGTCCCGTTACTCGTGCGGATGGTTCGCAGGGGCTATGAGGCGATGAGCGATGCGTAGCACGCTCGGAGACCTCACAACGGTACGGTTGCCAGCCCTAGAGAGCAGAAATGACTGACAGCAGGTGCTACCTATCTTAACACCAGCCTGGCTGGCATGAAAAGAAATATTCACATATAGTAATAGAGAACATGCTGACTTGAAAGGGATGTAGACATCTTCGGCATTATCGGCTGAACTTTACTTGGTCCAACATGGTGCGTTAGTCACGCTCATCCTAGGATGAGTGTGATGTGACACAAAGCATTCTGTCGCCGTATCGTCTGAGTACAAACCCCCTGTTCTTAGCTCCATGTCCGTGGCTTCATGTGTCAGTCACAATGGTACCCTTCGACCACGATGCAGCTGCCACCATCATTGCCAAACACTTCCAGGTATCCGGTTTCTTGCACCACATCACTTGGAGACACTCATTGTATTGACATAGCTGGAGCCTGAGAAATAGGGTGCTGTTTATAATTCCCAGCACAATTATAAACAGTTCTTAATTTTGTGTTTGTAAACAGGGTGTTTATAAACCGGTTTATAAACACTGGGTTGAAAATCGGGTTTATGGTAATTTTTTATCATTTTTGCGTCCAAATTTCGCGCTCTGCACATCTAACCAGGTTCCATGTCCCCCATTTGCCTCTTGAAGGCGAGATAACACACAAAAGGACAACAGCTGCCATTCCCGGGATAAGTCAGCCATATTTCGGTGTCATTCCTCTCAACTTCTCTGGCCAGAGTCAGAGGAAACCTGGTAGACTTTCTATTCTGTCAGGTTTTGGGTCGACTTTTGTCAAATTTTGAAGCCAGTTGGACCTTTAGTTGGCCAGCTGTAAAAACCGGGTGGTCTGGCCCGACCAATAAAAACCTGTTTATAAACATGTTTACAAACTGGCATAAAAAACAGCACCCTACTGAAGAATTGCACCCCTTCATGAAGGCAGTGTCTACATGCAATACCTGGCTCTTGCATCCCCCTGTTCCCCAAGATCTTGATGACCCTCAGACCCAGCGCGGGGTGATACAGTGGGCTTGGCGAACCAAATGTAACCCACCCCCTTCGTCTTCTGATACTTCCCTACAGGCTCAATAGATAAACTACATACAGTAAAGTGCATAATCTCGGTGCCCCATTTCTTACTTTGCAGTTTAATCTGCTCGGAATGGCATCAGTGTGACTTTGACTGCTAGTGACAATTTTTTCCATACTCTCTATCACACCCGGGATATTGATGGTTGACAAACACAATGCAGCAACCATGAAAGCGAAAGGGGAAGGTCTGTATCCACATAACTCTGTGCAATGGTGTTCTGATACTATTGCAGCAATTGAACTCCTCGAAGACCCACTCCTTATTGCCCAAATCAAGGCTCTGGAACCCTTTAGTACCGAAGCAGATGCTCTAGTTACCAAATTTTCTGTTGTTCATTCCAAGCTGAATACGGTTTGGCCTGGAATTTTGCCAGCTCTTCTTACCAGCTGATTCTTCCCAGCTTGAGGTTTTGATTGACTATAGGATGATGGCAGATAGTCCAATTTCGGCAGCTTTCAAAGATCTCCAGCAACGTCTCCAGGTGGCAAAACGGCAGGCTCAAGCCAAGAGCACTCTAGCTTCTCACCGTGAAAAACGGAAATTTGTGAGTTTCAATTTTGTCTTGTTACACCCACATCAATGGTGGGTCCAGGTCGATATGGTTGGACTAAACAAGCAATACAGGAAGTCTATCCATGATATCCTGGCCAGCCAGCAGGAGGACTCTGTTGGGTCTCCACATTATCCTCGCATCTTGTGGTGTTGCCGCCACCCCGAGACCTCTGTCCCTGTTTTCCACTGCCAAGTTCTTGCAGATGCCAGATCCCGTATCGTTGAAGATGCTATCATCAATGCAGAAAATGGTTATGAGACAGTTGGTTCCGAGTTGGTAATCATTTTGGCCTGTGATGGTATGCCCATATTTTTGCATACTATTCCAGCCAGAGCTAACTTTGACCGGAGGCTGGGAACCATATGGCTGATGAAGACGGAGAATATATAATTGAGCTGGTCGCTTTGCAGGGGTCCTAACACAATCTGACCTGGCTTCACCGGTGTACACCTGACTTTCAGGGGTGATTGAAACAGCATCTTCTAAGCGGTGCAATATTCATGTAAGTTGCTCGGTCATATGTCCCCGTAGCTTATATCTTAATTCTCTGCAATATAGCCCAAACATCCAGGTGTGATGACCCAGGTAGGATATGATGCCGGTCCCTGTGATACACAGATTTTTGGCCTGGCTAAAAGCTATAACAAAGTCCTTGATTCGGCCAGGATGGTCCAGCATGACAGAGATGTCATCTCTGCCATGTCTCTGACCTGGAGTGTATGCAGGAGCTTCCTTCCTATGAATCTAATCAGCAAGATCAATGGATACTTGGACAATGCCAGGATGCCCACTATGGCAACATGGAATGTGGAGCCAGGTGAGTATACCTGTTGTTTGTTTTAGTCCTGATACCTGTTATTGAGGACTGGGCTACCGGTTGACCTTTTAAGCCAAGGAACTTGTATTCCCCAATTTCGAATGTGGCCCTTCCAAATTCATCATGTCCCAAGACTATTCTGCGTGTACACTGCTGCTAGAGCATATGTTTTTCTGACCTTGTAATTACAGTTCAGCACACAGGGATGACTGCTTCACTGAGTTTTGCCTGTCATGGACTGTAGACCACAAGGTCAATCCACCAAAACCAGCGAGGCAGCTGTCCCAGCTATGACTGGTGTGACCACCCACCAGTAATCTAGGCAGTTTCACTTGGTATCTGGTGGTGCTAACTTTGTTGATGTAGCACTGAAGGTCAAAGTTGAGACAGCAGTGGGAACTCTTATTGCTTTTTGCCCCAAGAATTTGCATGGCACAACCCACCTTTGCGGTGCTCATATGCATACAGCCATGAGATGTTTTGCATCCTGTATCAAAGTGGCCTTTGAAAAAGCACAGCAGGGTCTTTCAGTGGAGTTGCACACAGGGGCAGGCAAAGGTGGTGAGTAGATCAAAACAAATATATGCTTGGAAATGCCTACCAAAGTTTGAGTTCTTGTGAGGTTAGTAGATCAAAACAGTCTTATTCAAATACAAAGTCTCCCAATCTCATGGTGTCTGGTAATAAAAATAATAGTGGCGAGTTTGAAGCAAAACCAGGCTGATCATATAGGGAGCAGATACATAAGATTAATTGACAATTTTTTTTGCCACATAGGAGAATTGAACGCTCACCAGCTTGCTCCCCCATGTCAACTTTTACCAGTGCTAACGCAGGCAATCTAACCAGTAGACCATCATGGAATTCAAAGCTGTCTTCACAACTGCAGTGGCACCGAGCTCAATTATATTCAGTGACACAAAATTATCGTCCAAACTGAGCCTAGAAACTGTCACTGTCGGCCGGGACGGCACCAAAGCCGAGAATCCAGTGGATCACCCATCAACAGTATGGTGGGGCAGCATCTCTCACCGTGTTTGATGGGAAGGAACAGTGGATGGAACGGCTGCCGGCGGTGGGCAGACCACCAGCCAGCAGGTAAGCTCAGGCCTTGTCCAATGTTAAAGCAAAGCTATCCTTACGGATTGACCATCCTAGCAGTTCCAGGTCTATACTTTGGTATCATGTTTTTTAGGCTACATTGACAACTGGTAGCCATAATTGGCAGGAGAATAGATAACTTTCGGGAAGGGCAGGGAAATACATAAACAGCAAGAATTAGTAGCTATGACTTGAGTCCAAGATTCGATATGTACAAGTATGGCATGTGTACAGGGACTGTTGGGCAAGGAGTAGCAGACAGTGTAAGTCACTGATGAGCTAGGTATCCAGAAAAAACTAGAGTAGCAGTTATCTGGAGTATGGAATGTCCCCCAATTCCTGCCAAAATTTCGACCAAAAGCCAGTGCTCAATAGCCTACTGGAGGGTGAAAGGCTCAGTGTTGTTGCCCTTATGATCATGAGCCGGATAAGTATGATTGCACAGGTCAACAAGATAAGATGCTAGCAAGGGGCTGGCAATTACTGGTATAAGTGGTAGTTCTTGAGGGAGGGGATACTGGTAGGGGCTGCTCCAAGCTGTGGAGCTGGCTCTGCAGCTGATGCGACAGAGGCTGGCTGGGAGGCTGGGCAGTAGAGGCTGCCCGAGAAACTGAGCCTCCAGGGGCAAATTGCTGGGCCATTGTGCTGAGGAACATGAACATGGTGTTCCGGGTCTAGGTTGTTCATGCTATGTGCATGTTGGAAAGCAAAGTTACAAGAAAGATCGGGTACTTGTAAGGGCAACCTTAAGCTCGGCGCGGGGCGCGGAAACTAGCGGGGGAATCCGAAGAATAAATATAGGTACTAAAATACAGGAGTGGAAATACTACACACCTAGCGGGGGAATCCAAAGAGAAGAAAGGATGAGGATTCCCACGCTAGGCGAAACCTTATATACTAGTTGGTAACTACCCAGTAGCACGTGTCCGGAGGTATCTACAATGATCGCGGGCCTGATCGCACAGCACGTGCCAGCGAGAGCGGATGGATGTCCCGGGTGGTTTGGCGGTCGGATAGGAGGGCGCAGAAGTGTCCGGAGCGCCGGGCGGAAAACTATCCGGAGAAGCGCCCAAAGCGCCCAAAGCGCCCAAAGCATCCGGAGCATCCGGATTGGGTCCAGATGGAAAACCGTCCGAAGTGGGGGTTCCCCTGACATCACCCCCCCCTTGGAATACACAGGGTCCGGCATTATGAAGCTCCCTTCTTCCAATTCGTGATCGGTTGTTGTCACGATTTCAGGGTAAGTGTCTAGCATTAGTACCCCTAGCACTTCGCCATCCTCTCCTATCCGTTGGATTGTTGTTTCTTCCATCCGCACATTCGGTTCATAACCTTCTTCACTATCGGTTTCCTCAGAAGATTCATCACTCTCCTCGTACCCCCGACTAGTCATAAAAGTTTGAACTTTTGTCGCCAGTACGTCGCCTTCTGTGTTCCGAACAAAATTCTGACGTCTGGTCTTGAGCGGGTCTGTCACTAGCGCTCGCCGTATCTTCGGATTGCTGTCTAATAAATCCCCTAGCTTTACTGGTATGGTGATGTCTCGAATCGACCCCAGAAGACCTGCAGTAGCCTGGTCTTCCATCTCTGTATTTCTAGGAGTTCGGGTCTTTCGTTTTTCCACCGTCCTGCTATCTGCTAGCGGAGCATCAGTCCGGCGCCGAGGCAGAACTTCTGCCATGGGAGGGTCTACTAGCTCGCCTACGTTCCTGAAAGGCAGCTCGTTTCCAAGCTCTTCCTGGCGGGGTGCTAGCGCCTTCTCATCGTCAGAATCCTCGACTTCCTCCACGGTTGCTCTAGGTCTAGACCTAGGTTTTATAGACTTCACTGTCTCTACTTCTGGTTCTGCTATCCTCACGGTCTTCTTCCCGTTCGGTTTCTTCACTACACGCTCTATGACCACCTCGACCTGCCGTTTGCTAGGACTTACACGCTGTGCTTCCTCAGGAGGCTTTTTCGGTAGATTGGCCTCCTTCCTTGGATTCAGCGAAAACCCGACGCGCTCTCTGCAGGTCCCCCAGCTCTCGTTTGAACGAAACTTTGTTCTAGGCGGTTGATGGTAGCCATCATGCTTCGTACATCGTCTTGGTTCAACTGAGTGCTAGCGCCTCCTGAATCGATATCCTCCTCCGTGCCAAAGTATGTATCCATAATCTCGTCGTAATTTTGGCTAATAGCCCGACGGTTATAATGGTCATGCGCTTTCTCCCAAGGAGATTTATGCGCTGGCTCGCGAGGTACTATCTTTCCATCGAAGAACATGAGTCTCCCGTTTGTTAAGTGGATTATTCCTTTTTCCAGGTCCGCCTTTCGGTCGTCACACTGGTCAATGAAATGACCTCCTCTATAACAGTAGAAGCAATTATCGCTTCTAGCGGGTGCCGCTCGATTTCTCGCAAAGTTGGGCACAGGATTGGGATACGTTTGGGAGGAGGGTTGCTAGGAGGCGTCGAGCGGCTCTCTACTGCCATCTGCAACTTCTGCATCTCCCTATGTTGGTCCGCCGTAAATTTATCCATGTGTCCCGTTAACACCTCCTCTAGACTGCTCATAATGTCTTTTGTAAGAGCCTCTTTCAGATTTGTGTCATCCTTCGCACGGCTCGACTCCAGTTTGCCTACTTTATCTGCTAGCTGCTTTAACAGATCCTTGGGTTCCCCCTCTGATCCTTGCATCATAACAGTGGCTCTCTTCTTGTCCTCGGGGTAAGGTTCTAGCTCATAATATGATCCAGACTCTTCCTCGCACAAGACGGTCGCAATTTCGATCACATCCGTCCAGACATATTTGTCGTCATTATCCACATCGCGCGGAACGAAAGGTTTCCCTTTGTTCGCTGGTTCGGCCTCCCATTCGAGCTTCGCCTTTTTATACGAGGTCATTCCTTCCCTAGCCGTCGCTCGCAGTTGCTGACGCAGTGCTAGCAAAAAGTCGGGATGCAACCCTATCAAGAAATTCTTGGTAGCGTCGCGGTTGGAAATTCTCATCGTCGGTTTAAGTAGTTGGCCCACCATAGCCCGGTATTGACGTATATAGCTTTGCAGGCCAGTGATATCATCTATCCGTATCGGCTTGCAATGTGTTTTCTTCACAAACTTTTCTAGGGCCGCGATCGAGCCCCGTTCCAATTCCTTGAACTCTGGGTAACTCTCTCGGATCCTAGCTCTGAACTCGTGCCATGAGCTGTCCGGCTCTTCTGCTAGCAGAGCCTTCCACTCTCGCTTGATCTTGTGATCACAGAAGTGTATCGCTATCTCGATCTTCTCTTCCTCAGTGCTCGCACCCGTTTTCGTGATCACATCCTCAACGGCGTCTAGATACCCTGGTAGAGCATCCGCTTCCCCTCCGAACTTAAGGGCATTCTTCCCCCAAGTCGTCGGCAGCTTAGTACGGTCCATTTTGGTTGGATTACTTTGTGAAGTGTTTACTGAGTTATTTGCACTGGTAGGTGCGGGGTTTTGTAAAACAGTGGTAGCTGTTTCAATGTTGGTCTGCACCGTTGTTACTGGCACAGGGTTTGGATTCTGACTGGCTAGCGAGTTCGAAGCGCTGGCGCCTGTCTGTTCCAGGTTTCCTTCTGGAGATGTTAAGGGTGAGGATAACACGCTCGTGAAAGGCAACGCTTCTCCACTTCCTTGGGTTTGGTGCTCGTTTATTGACAGAGCTCCGGGGACAGATACTGCTAGCGCCGGCTGTACGCTTTTACTAGAGTTTCTGGTGGTACGTTGACGACTCGGTTGTGACGTGGGCCAATCGACTGGTTCGGGTATAAGCCCTCTAGCAGTTTTTTCTGCCGTGGTTACGGTTGGGTTGTGCTTCCAGAGATGGTACTGCTCTAGAAGACTTCTTTAACCGGTGTTTTTACGACCGTTCAGTTTTTAAAAGAGTCTAGTGGGTTTTTACATCCGTAGAAACTTTAAGGTTGCAGGAGAACGTGCTCGACTGCTACCTAGTCCAAAGCGCCTTATTCAAGCAACTTTCTGCGATCTAGCAATTCCAAACTAGTGTTTGAGATCCAAACTGGACCCTCGCGGTGGGCTCCAGATGAAACGGTGCACTTGATATACGACTAGAAATAGCTTAGATTCGTGCTTGCACAAAACAACCACAAAACCACCACTACAACAATCTATTCCTCCAAAGATGTAAGTGCTTCTCTTTGTGAGTTCGGGTCCGGGCCGTAGTATGCGACCAACGGGTTTGGAACAAACACAATTCGACTGCTAGACTTCAACAAAGCTGTTCAACAACACGCTAGCACTACGCAGCTGCCAACAACAATACCGCTAGCACCTGGGATGGGCAGGGTTATATGGGTTGGATACAAGGTGGCTGGATCGCTAGATCGAGGGCACCAGGGCAGAGTATGTAGGTTTGTGAAAATCCTCGCAATGGGGTACCCAAAGACTATTGAGGCTAACAACAAGGGGACTTCAATCCTCAAGCGACAAGGCAGTCCTTAAGCCGCTGACCTATTCCTTAACCAAGAACAGGAACGTTTCCACTTTGTATTGGCAATAGACACTATAAGCGTCCAGCTAGCGACCCAACACACTACGACAGCGCTTCCGTCAATATCGGGGTGAAGGCGAAGTAACTGACAAGTTACAGTCGGTCTAGAGGTGGGGGCACCTAGTCCGTCTTCTTCTTAGTGGGCTCGAGTCAACACACAATCACCTAGCAGGCGATCCAACACACTACAAATATATCGGGGTGAAGGCAAAGCTGCTAGCGCAACTGCTAGCTGGTTCTCGAAGAGAACACCCTTGGTTTTATACGTGAAGACTCCGCGAGCCAACAACTTAGAATCTCAACTTAGATCTCGACGTGTCCAGAGTCAACAGTATTGATTCCAATAAAGCTACTACTTGTGAAGTGTGTGTACAATCTCCACTAGCAACCTGAGACCACCTGCACCAACTTCGTACAAAGTTGGGGTGTAATAATCTGAGGTTCTAGCCTGCTCTGTGCTCCCTTTATACTACTGAGGTCCATGGTACATGTGATAAACAGAATGAATAATATAAATGAGTGAAAATGATGTGATAGATACAACAGCCAATGAAACGACTGCCGTTTGGTTTTATGATGGGTCTATGCCAAGCAGAACAGCCTCACTGATCCGCTAGTGTCCAATTATGGGTATCGTGAGTGATCCCTCAGCTTGCCATCAGCTGCTGGAATTGCTATCCTGACGAAGCGGAGTTGAATCCGCCGCCTGGAGTCATCTAGCACGAGTCAGAGCACCGGCTAGCAGTCCGTTTATCTGTTACTGCATATGTGGTGACCCGCGCATCCGCACCAATAGCCTGCTAGCTATTTCTCTACGGTCTACTTTGCCTCTGTTTGTGACTCGCGACCGCGTCACGACCGTCACGTGCTCGCATCTGTGTTTCGGGTCTCGGGTCGATCGCTAGAGGGGTACTGTACTCTAGCGCCCTTGCTAGAAGGCTGCTAGCGCATAGTTCACTACCCTTCAGATCTTCGACTCGCCGCTCGCACCTCCAGCTAGCGTTCTCGCAATACCACTCCCCTGTGTCTCGCTTCCTAGGTGCTAGCACCTTGACTGTTTAGGCTTATGGTTATTTCCCCGTGGTTTGTGCCTTCAGACCGTACTAGCGCGTCACACTAGTCATATCTGACGCTACAACCGGCAGCTTGGGCTCACTCCAGTTCTCCTTTATATCACCTAGCCAGAGTCCTGAGTGCTAGTAATAGTACTTCAGAAGTGCTAGCGCTTTCCCGTTGTATAAATACTGGTCCTAGGAAATCACAAAATAGCACTAGATGCCGCGCGCTCTTGTTACGGCGTTTCAGCGGATGGTCCTATCATGCCTCCGGAAGGACAGCGAGTCGAAAGCAGCCGAGGCTATCCGGCGAGGAGCGTTGGGGGTAGCGGCGATAGTAGGCATCAATGGCGTCCTTGGCGAAGATGTCAGAGTGCTTTACCCACTTATTGTGCTCCAGACCATAACCCTTCCAGCGCACCATGTACCAGAGGCTGCCGTACTGGACCCATGCTTCGAGGATCTCGTCGACCTCCCACCTCTCGTCTCCATCCGTCCGGAGGATAGGTGGGGGCTCGTCGTTCCGGGGGCGCCCGGGGAACGGGTCCGGCTTTGCAAGCTCGAGTTTCACCACCGGGAAGACCGGGTGGAGCTGGGAGTACCGTGGAGGGAGCTCGAGCTTGTACGTGCCTTTTCCCACAACCTGTACGACCTTGAAGGGTCCGAGCCGCTTATCCGAGGACTTGGGAGACGGGCGCGTCGTTTTGATGTCAGACGCTGAAACACCGTAACAAGAGCGCGCGGCATCTAGTGCTATTTTGCGATTTCCTAGGACCAGTATTTATACAACGGGAAAGCGCTAGCACTTCTGAAGTGCTATTACTAGCACTCAGGACTCTGGCTAGGTGATATAAAGGAGAACTGGAGTGAGCCCAAGCTGCCGGTTGTAGCATCAGATACGACTAGTGTGACGCGCTAGCACGGTCTGAAGGCACAAACCACGGGGAAATAACCATAAGCCTACACAGTCAAGGTGCTAGCACCTAGGAAGCGAGACACAGAAGAGTGGTATTGCGAGCACGATAGCTGGAGGTGCGAGCGGCGAGTCTGGGATCTGAAGGGTAGTAAACTATGTGCTAGCAGCCTTCTAGCCAGGGTGCTGGTGTGCGGAACCCCTCTAGTGATTGACCCGAGACCCGAAACACAGATGCGAGCACGTGACGGTCGCGACACGGTCGCGAGTCACAAACAGAGACAAAGTAGACAGTAGAGAAATAGCTAGCAGGCTATTGGTGCGGATGCGCAGGTCACCACATATGCAGTAGCGGATAAACAGACTGCTAGCCGGTGCTCTGACTCGTGCTAGATGACTCCAGGCGGCGGATTCAACTCCGCTTCGTCAGGAGAGCGATTCCAGCAGCTGATGGCAAGCTGAGGGATCACTCACAATACCCATAAATGGACGCTAGCGGATCAGCGTGGCTGTTCTGCTTGGCATAGACCCATCATAAAACCAAACGGCAGTCGTTTCATTGGCTGTTGTATCTATCACATCATTTTCACTCATTTATATTATTCATTCTGTTTATCACATGTATCATGGACCTCAGTAGTATAAAGGGAGCACAGAGCAGGCTAGAATCTCAGATTATTACACCCCGGCTTTGTACGAAGTTGGTGCAGGTGGTCTCAGGTTGCTAGTGGAGATTGTACACACACTTCACAAGTAGTAGCTTTATTGGAATCAATACTGTTGACTCTGGACACGTCGAGATCTTAAGTTGAGATTCTAAGTTGTTGGCTCGCAGAGTCTTCACGTATAAAACCAAGAGTGTTCTCTTCGAGAACCAGCTAGCAGTTGCGCTAGCAGCTTTGCCTTCACCCCGATATATTTGTAGTGTGTTGGATCGCCTGCTAGGTGATTGTGTGTTGACTCGAGCCCACTAAGAAGAAGACGGACTAGGTGCCCCCACCTCTAGACCGACTGTAACTTGTCAGTTACTTCGCCTTCACCCCGATATTGACGGAAGCGCTGTCGTAGTGTGTTGGGTCGCTAGCTGGACGCTTATAGTGTCTATTGCCAATACAAAGTGGAAATGTTCCTGTTCTTGGTTAAGGAATAGGTCAGTGGCGTAAGGACTGCCTTGTCGCTTGAGGATTGAAGTCCCTTTGTTGTTAGCCTCAATAGTCTTTGGGTATCCCATTGCGAGGATTTTCACAAACCTACATACTCTGCCCTGGTGCCCTCGATCTAGCGATCCAGCCACCTTGTATCCAACTCATATAACCCTGCCCATCCCAGGTGCTAGCGGTATTGTTGTTGGCAGCTGCGTAGTGCTAGCGTGTTGTTGAACAGCTTTGTTGAAGTCTAGCAGTCAAATTGTGTTTGTTCCAAACCCGTTGGTCGCATACTACGGCCCGGACCCGAACTCACAAAGAGAAGCACTTACATCTTTGGAGGAATAGATTGTTGTAGTGGTGGTTTTGTGGTTGTTTTGTGCAAGCACGAATCTAAGCTATTTCTAGTCGTATATCAAGTGCACCGTTTCAACGCATCCACCCAGACTCGGTCGCCTACCTTGATCTCCGGTGCGGGTACGCGCTGACGATCGTAGTACAGCTTGAACTCGTCTTTGGCTTTGACGAGTGCGGCCTTGGCTTTGGACACTCCAGCAGCGATTCGGTCACGGAACTCGTTGACCGATTCGTCGGCCGAGCGCATGCCGTTGGGCTCGAAACCCATCCGAGGGAGCCGGCCGGTGTCCCTCATAAACGGCACCTGCTGCGTCGAGGAGTGGACATGGTTGTTGTAGGCGAATTCGGCCGCCGGTAGGAGTTCATCCCAGTCGTCCTGTTTGTAGCTCGTGAAGATACGGACGAACTGTTCGAGCTCCTGGTTGACGCGCTCGGTCTGACCGTCGGTCTGCAGGTGGTAAGCGGTGGAGGTAGCGGGTTCAATACCTATGAGGTGCCACAGTTCCCGGGTGAACTCAGCGATGAACTGCGGACCCCGGTCGGAGATGTACTTCCGGGGGGTTCCGTGGTGCCTCCACACGTTCCGGTAATATAACCGGGCGGCTCCGACTGCTCCGAGGCTGGTGTGGCACTCGTTGAAGTGGGCCCGCTTACCAAGGACGTCGACAACAACCAAGACCGCGTCGAACCCGTGCGCCTCCGGAAGCTCGACTATGAAGTCCACCGAGACAGTGTCCCAGCACTCGGCCGGAATCTCGGTTGGATGGAGCTCACCATAGGGAAGTCGCCGAAGCGCCTTCGTCCGGTTACATGCGTCGCAGGTTCCGACATACTGACCGACGTGTCGGGACAACTGGGGCCACCAGTAGTTCCGGGAGATTAACTCCAACCTATTGAAGCGGCCAGCGTGTCCGGCAACCCATGTGTCGTGGTGCTGCTCCATAATCTGCCGGCGGAGGTCCTTGTTCCGTGGCACGACAATCTTACCGCGAAAAAGGAGCAATCCGTCCGAGATCTGCCATTCGGCCGAGCGGGGAGAAGGGGCCTTCCGGTTCTTAAGAAGCTCCCGGGCGCCAAGCGCAACGGGGTCCTCGAGTTCCGGCTCAGTCGCAAACGCCTTCCGGACGTCGCGCAGGAGGGGGACTTCGGGGCCGTCAACCACGATCCCCTCCATCGCCTGGATCCGGAAAAGCTCCAGCCGAAGGAGCGTAACGTCCGAGTTCTCGGATCCGGCGCCGTGGTCCGGGCGGCGGGAGAGCGCATCCGGGCGACCCATGAGGCGACCCGGCTGGTGGAACAGGGCGAAGTCGAACCGGGACAGGTACAGGGACCACCTGGCCTGCCGCCGGTTTAGATTCTGCGACTTCTGGAAGTACTCCAAGTTCTTGTGGTCTGTCCAGATCTCGACCGGGTGCTGCGCGCCTTCGAGGAAGTGCCACCACTCCTCTAGGGCTCGGACAATCGCAAGCATCTCCTTGTCGTGGATCACGTAGTTCCGTTGGACATTGTTCAAGCTCTTGGAGTAGAAGGCGACGGGGTGCCACTTTCCATCCGCATCCTGTTGCGATAGAACGGCTCCGGTCGCCCGATCCGAACTGTCCGCTTCTAACCGGTACGGCCGAGATTCATCCGGGAGGACCAAGACGGGCTCCGCGGTCACCGCATCCTTGAGGGCTTGGAACGCGGCGGCCGAGGCAGCGGTCCAGGTCCAGGCCACACCCTTCTTTGTCAGGTTGAAAAGCGGCCGGGCGATGTCCGAGAACGCCCAGATAAACCTCCGGTAGAAGTTCGTGAAGCCGAGGAACTGCTGCATGTCCTTCTTGTTCTCGGGCTCGGGCCAGGCGGCGACGCCGGCGACCTTGACAGGGTCCATCTCGACGTGGTTGTGGGAGATGATGACGCCGAGGTACTCGATCGTGGACTTCTTGAACTCGCACTTTTCCGGCCGAAGGAAAAGGTGGTGTTCCCGGAGCCGGCGGAGCACCTCCCGGACGATTTCACGGTGACGGGCGAGGTCGGAGTGCGCGATGAGGATGTCATCCAGGTAGATCATGACATCTCTGGACAGAATCAGATCCTGGAAGATGTCGTTCATCATCGTCTGGAATGTGGCCGGGGAGTTGGTAAGGCCAAAGTACATCACCAGCGGCTCAAAGAGCCCCTGGTTCGTACGGAACGCGGCCTTCCATTCGTCACCTTCCTGGATTTGGACGTTGTTGAAGCCCCACCGGACGTCGAGTTTCGCGAAGAACCGAGCTCCTTTTAACCGGTTAATAAGGTCGTTGATTAAAGGGAGTGGGTACTGGTTTTTCACGGTCATCGCGTTGAGCGCCCGGTAGTCCTGGACAAACTGGAGGGCACTGTCCTTCTTCTTGACGAAGAAGACCGGGGATGCCATCGGAGACTTTGATGGGTGGATGCGGCCGGTAGTCAATCCCTCCGAAATGAAGGCATCGAGCTCCTTCTGTTCGAGCGGAGAGATCGGGTAGACCTTACAATTGGCCGGTTTCGCATCCGGGACAAGTTCGATGGTGTGATCCCACGTCCGCCTGTCCGGGAGAGAGTCAAAGGACTCCCGAGCGAAGACGTCCGAGAAATCCACGGCCCAGGGCGAGACCTCGGTTCCGGCCGGTGCAGAATTCCGCGCGTGAGCCTCCGCAAGACGTTGCGAGACGGTGCTTCCTGCGCGGATCTCTTCGGCCGGGGCGAACACAGTGTAGAGGATGCGATCGCCCTCCTCGAGCTCGTCGTCATCATCGTCATCGTCCTCCGAATCCGGAGTGAGGTCCGGGAGCTCGTCGTCGTCGGCCGGTTCGTCCCCATCGTCTCCGGTCCACTCTTCCGAGTCGACGGCGCAGATGGACGGGGTCGGACCCTCACGCAGCTGCCGGAGGATCGAAGCGGCAAGCTTCTCGTTCTTCCGGACCGCTCGTAGCTCCTCCCAGCAGGTGCGGCATCCGGTCGGGCAGCGCGTCATACGAACCTCCTTGGTCTCCCAGTTGATCTCCGGATTATGTTTCTGGAGCCAGGAGTAACCGAGGATGACGTGCTGTTTCCCAAGCCGAGTCACGGCGAGCTGGATACGCTCGGAGTGCCCTTTGTAGTCGACCACCATATCGACTACGCCGGTGATGCCGCCCGCTTGGTTCGGGCTGCCGTCCACGTTGAGAACCGGGATGGGCTGCGAAAGGGGCCGGACCGGAAGGTTGCAGGAGATGACATACTCCGAGTCAATGAAGTCTCCGGTCGCTCCGCAGTCGACCAGAGCCTTCACCGACATCTGGGCGGCGGTCTCGACAGACTGCAGGTCCAACGGGATGTGCAAGGAGTTTCGGCCTTCGACAGAGTCGATGACGTACTGCCAGGGAAGTCGCTGTTCCCACTTCGGGCGGTGAACGCGCCGAAGCGAGCCTGTCCTCGTTCCCGGCTCGGGACAGGGCCTCCGTCACTGCCCTCATTCCCGGCTCGGGGGCAATGCGGGTTTCCGTCTCCAGGACGGAAGGAAGAGTCTCGGTCACTCGGACAGAGACGGGGGCAGGGGGTGTGCCTCTCGCTACTACCTCGGACTCAAATGTCTTGGCATTATCTGAATACAGGAGGGCGTAGCGATTAGGGGACGCGACCGAGGGCGCACCGCTCACTCGGCCGGGCGGGAAAAACCCGCCGGTTCCATCTCATCTCCGTCTGCCAACTCGGCCGGAAGCGAGGCAGAGGTGGAGAGCCGGACGAACAGCTCGTCGAGGAGGTCGTCCCCGAGTTGACGAACGACCTCGTCAAGAACGTCCGCGTGCCGGACGTCGGATGTAACCGGCAGTCCCGGGCGATGTGTCCGGCCGCACCGCACCGGAAACAAGAGCGTGGGAAAGCGCGCGCTCGGGTCCGGTCAACGTCCATTGGAACGACCGCTGGAAGCGCGGGGGGAGCCGGGGCGAACAAGACCGTAGCGCACGCGGGGGGTGCAACCGGAAGGATTCCCGTTCCACGCGGCCGAGGTAAAGCGGCGGGGAACTGAAGCGGAGGGTTTCCGGATCCGGCTCGGCCGAATGTCTCGTACTGGCGGAAGGCACGCGCACACCAGCCGTCGTAGTCGGTGAGGTCGGGGGCGGTCCCAGACGCCGTGATCGCGAAGTTGATCTTCGGGTCGAGCCCGGAGCGATACTTGGTGACCCAGGTGAGAGCGTCCGAGTAACCGGCCGTTACGGCCAGTTCCTCGAAATTATCCGTGTACCAGTAGATGTCGCGGGAGCCCTGGAAATACGAGTGGGACTCAAGCTTGGTGAGGGCTTGTTCCTGTTCGTTCTCCTCGACGAACAGGAGCTGGAACTCGGCCTCGAATTGGGCCCAGGTGGGGAACAGGAACGGTATGGTGGATGCACGCCGTTCCGCCCATCGGGCAGCCGCGTCCTTCGACATGAAGGACATAGCGAACCGGATGAGTTTTTCCTGCGAGACGAACCCGTCCGCCATGAAAGCTTCCGGAACCAGCCGGTAATAGGTGAGGACGGAGTGAAGGAACATCCGTCCTTGCGTCCGGTCGCCGTCAAAAACGGCCGGGGGGTTCGGTCGAAGGACCGTTTTTGGACACTAGACCACGTAGCCCTTTTGCAAAACATACGCTTGTTAGTGTCGGTGTGCAGTGGAATATTTGTTCCCCTAAAATCTCTTTGGAAGCGACTTTGTTCGAAAGAAATTGAGATGTTCAATAAGGCTCTCCAACCAATTGTTATTCAAAGAATTCTCAGAAAACAGACGGACGGCGGAAATCGGGGATTTCGGAGGGTGCTTGTCAAACAAGCACAAACAACAGCTGTTCTGCGGATTCGGCGGTATTTGACTAACTTTCGTAGTCTTACGGATTAAACTCTGTGCGGTGTCGGTATTTGGTTCGGCTTGCAGCACACTTGCGGGTTTAGTAGCACAAGCTTATATAAGCAGTACTCGAGTACAGGGGGAATCGGTATCTACTGTAAAAACTGGGGCCCTTTATATACTCCAGCATATGAGTCATCTTTTCCTGACTCACAGCGAGGCTCCGAATGTATGACTTGATGTGACTCAGTGTGACTCCTATTTCGGTTCCGCACATGACTCATTTCGGGCCGACTACCCCTTCTTTGCCTATCCACATATTTTCTCACTATTCGCTTGACAATCTTCCAAGCATATTGCTCGCACTTCAAGGCAAACATTATTCATGTATCACATCCGCGGCGAACAGAATAAATTGGCTGTCCCCAGCCACCCAGTGCGAGCAATAGGCCAAGGAGTGTGTTAATTTGTATAGAGCGTACAAAAAGGAGCGACAGGTATAGGTACCAGTGGTGGCAGGTAATAGGCGAGGTCGTTGTGCATGGAACGAAATCAGGGCGGTATGTACACAATATTGTAACTGGATGTTGGCGGATAGCGAACTCTCGAACATTTTTGTGATAATATCCCTACTTTCTGACGCAGCACCCGAAAAGGCGGCGAATCCACCCGGCGATTCCCCGCGCGGGATCCGAAGGGCGGGGCAAGAAAGGAGGCGGCGAACGCGCAAACAGCGCCCCCAACTTCTGCCGTTTCCGTCGGAGGTTCTTTACTGAAAAAGGTCATCTCGTGAGTCCTCCCCACCTGACTCGTCACCTTCCAAATTCCCGTCATTAGTCCGAAGCACTCGAGGTGCTCGCCCACTTGCACCTGGTAGCGCGGGGCCACGGTGAGCTCGAACACCTTCTGCTGCCGAGCGAGTCCAACAAAGACAGGGATGGCGGGCACCGGGGTGATGTCAGGGCGACTAGCTACAGCCGCGGCGACCGCCTGATCCCGCCTTTTCCACGCCTCAAAGGCCTCCATCTCAATAATGAGCTCCTCTGCGGTGTGCTGGGGCTCGCGGGGCCAGAGGTAGCAGAATTCAAAATTACGTGGAGGGTAATCGGGCCTCGCAAGGTGGTGACGCCGGTAAAGTGGGGTGGAGACAAGGTCAGAGGCGCTAGGGAGATCGGTGTAACGGTCGGCAGTGGCAAACGCGGACTCGTAAGCCAGGCGAAGACGAACTTCCCGAGTGATGTCGGCGATCTCATCGTCTGCAAACGACCAGTGGGAATGTTCCCCCTCGTCGGTGACACAAGAGGCTGAATACAAGGTGGGCACTCCCGAAAGAAGCGAAGGCGAGTTTAATTCTCCAGAGATTTCAAGGGACGACCTCGCCACGAGAGTAGGGGAATTGTTCTCAAGAGGGGTACCAGTGGTATGGTTCTCATGCGCATCGGCAGCATCCCGATGAACATACTGGTAACCGATAGAGACATCCCCCTGCGCGCGCACGAACTGTCATGACGGTCATAATGAAGGCATAATGTATAGCATAAGCAACTCACAGTGCGACTAGTTCCCAAGTCCTCTGCGTGATAGTCTTTGTCGCTGTGGGGTTGAGTCCCCATTTCCAAGTCGTAGCGGGGGTTGTTCATAAGTGCGGCACGAGGGTAGTTGACGAAAAATTGGTCTTGGAATAGAGAATAATAACGCAGTAGAAAGAGGCGAACACTCCCTGTAAATTTTCTGAGCTGCAGGCTTTTATATGTTCCAGCCTAGCATGCTTCGAATTTTTAAGCTTCAGTTGAATGTCTGCCGCGGCAAGTTGCCAGTATTGTCCTTTCCTATCTAAGCCATCCCTGCAGGATTGCGAAGATATTCCTCTTTTGGAAGGACAGGAAGAAATACTACTGCCAATCATCTTCAGACGAGCTTAACATGACTTCATCATCTTCTGAGTCTGACTCGGTCACTTCGATTCCCAGGTCGTTTTCCCTCATGAACCAATGATCGCGGGTTATATATGGCAGCAAACGGAATGCGGCAGTGGGATTGCGGCGAAACAATGTCCCGTCCAACTCTCGCAAGATGTAAGCTCCTCCTTGATTCTTCCTCTCCACCTCATAAGGCCCGAAGTAGCGATCATCGGTTTTCCTCCGTGCACTGACTTCGACTTCGATTCCCACATTTCGCACTAGTACTAACTCGCCTTTGCTATATTTGCTTCTCTGCAGCTTCTTGATGAACCGCTTTTCAAATTGTTCTTTTGATCGGAAACGGGCTTTTCGCAAGGTTTCCCCTGCCCGTTTAATGTCCCTAGGATGCTTCGAAAGTTGGCGGATATGAAGGGTAAGCAGTTCAGCTGTCGTCATTCCCTTACGGAATCCGCTTACCAGAAACGTGGCTTCGGCTAAATCAAACGGCAAGAGTGGGTCCGTTCCATAGAGCAACTGATATGGTGAAAATCCAGTCACTCTACTTACAGTGACTCGGTCGGCCAGAAGGGCTGCGTCCAGTTTATCTGGCCATATTTCAATTTTGCCTCCGCATGACTTGGTAACAGCTTCACGCAGTGTATAGTGTCCTTGCTCCACAACCCCATTGGCATGTTTGTTGTATGCAGAAATCTTCACATGCGGAATATTCATTTGCTTCATCAGTGCCTTAAATCCGGCCTTCACTTCGGAACCATTATCGGTAACGACTTTCCGCGGACATCCATATCAACAATATATGTGTGTCCAAAAGAAGTTCGCCAAATCTTCGGCTTTCTTTGTCTTCAGCGCCTGGGCTTCACAGGCCCCGGACAAGTCATCACGTGCAGCCACGATCATGTGATACCCCGTCTTGGACTCTGGCATCATCATAATGTCCACGTAAATCGTCTGAAAAAGTGCGACCAGCGTAGCCACCGGGAATCTCCATCTTCTTGGTACTTTGTACTTGGCATCGGTGGCACGATGCGACGTGATGTTGAATATCGTTGTACAGCTTTGGCCAATAAAATCGTATTTTCAATATCTCCCAAGCCGGTTGCACCCCATGATGTCCCAAGTCATCGTGCACTTGATTCAGTATCTGTAACCGCTTTTGCGGATCCAGAATGACTTTCAAAGGCAGTCCAGTCTTATTTCTCCACAACATTTGCCCTTCGTGCACCAGGTATCTTGTAGCTTGCTGGATAAAGCGTGCATGCTTTTGGGGTTTGTCTGGTGCTTCCAGCGTGGTGAGAAATCTCAAGAAATCTCTTAAGAACTGTTCTTGCCCGTTCCGGCTTAGTAATATCATTGGTGAGGTCTCCGACTTTATTCCTGATTCTTGTTGAAGTTCTCCCATATACAGGGCTATCTCATCAAGCCAAGAATCATCATCACTACTGATCTCTTCGCCGTCTACTGGTTCGCGCCGAGATAACACATCAGGTCCCTGAAATTTTACTGCCGGGACGTGGATTAACGCAAAATGGAACATAAGTATCCCCTGAATCCACCGATTAACTGCGGCATCCAGCTGAAGATCTGGGTTATTCAATAGGCCTTGTATATATTTTGCATCCACTTCTACGGTGAGATTCTTGACTCCGATGATGTACAGACGCCAATGCCGGAGTGCTCGGTAAAGCCCAAATAATTCAAGCTTAGGTTGGGAATACCTTGATTCTCGTTCACTCATGGGCACTGATCCATATCTGGCTGGCCTCTGCCGTCCAAGTGAATCCTTTTGAGACAGAATCATGCCGGCAGCAGTTCGGCTTGAATCAACAGACAAAATAACTGGCTCCACACTCTCGTAGTCGATTGGCCTTAAGGCTGGAGCACTTCCTACCAACTGTTTTATTCTGGTGAACGCCCACTCACGTCGTTCATTCCAGTCGAATTCTTGGTTCCGCCGGTACAGTTCCGTAAGAGGTCTGATGATGTCCGAGTAATTAGGAATCCAGATTCGTACTGTCCCGCTTAGTCCCAAGAACCGATGTACTTCCTGCGGATTTCCCAGGGCTGGCCAGTCCAATATAGTGGATACCTTCTTTGTATCTGGTGTTCGGCCTTCTGGTGAACATACCTGTCCTACGATTAAAGCTTCACGACGACAACATTGGACTTTGGTCGCTGAGAATGTAGCTCCAGCACACCTAACTTTGTGCATCACTCGGTGCACATCCTGAGCATGTTCCCATATGAAGCGTCGGATTCCTGAATTTTCAGCCAGCCGTTCTGGTTTTCCCTGCCGATCAAGGTAGGCCGACGCTGGACCCTTTATTGGGAGGTCGTTGATAAAAATATTGGCAACATGAGGAATTTCATCACGTGAAATGAATACCATGCACTTTTGAAATTCGGCGGGCGAATTAGTGTATCCAGTTGGCATCGAAGTAATTCTCAGCAGCCCCAAAGGTGTCATGAAGGCGGTCATATCCCGACTTTCGGGCTCCATTCGTCGGGCATCGAATCCCCAATAAAGATCGAACACGGTGTAACACTGGCGCCCTGCGAATCCTTCAACGAAGTCATCCACAATAGGTAGCATTCCGGCATCTCGTACCGATACTTTGTTAAGAGGCTGCAAGTCGTGCACAATCCGTAGTTTGCCATTTTTCTTCAATACGCAGAACCATCGTGAACGATAAGATGATTGGCACATCTCATAGACTCTGGCTTCGATCTTCAATTTTAGAACATCTATAACTTTCTGCAAAATCCCAGGCGGAATTGGAATGTTCTTATACTCCCACGGAGTATGAGGAACCGTCGCTATTTTGTACGGCGAAAAATACTCATCTCGAAAGGTTCCCCTTTCTGAGTCCTCAAAAGCCAGAGCGCTCTGATTTAGCTCCATAATTCGGACGAACAACTTTTCTTCTTCGGCGCTAAGAAATCCTTCACCATTCAAGTTGAGGATTTTCAGTCGTTCTTCAGTTAACCGAGCAGTGGGTTGAAAGGGCAGTGGGTGTGCATCCAATGTTGGCAGTGATTGCATGGGATCCTCGGGAATACTACGTCGTACTTCATATTCCGGTGAAAAGGTCGTGGAAACTGGCCTTATCTTCTTATCGACCCTTTTATACATGGTCAACACCACGTTTTCTTGCCCCGTTTGGTAGACTACGTCCACCGGCCAGAATTCCACACTGTTCTCGTCTTCCCATTCCCATTGTGGAGGGTATGGAACTCTCGAAACCGTATCTCTTTTGTACAGCGAGAAGGATTGATACTCTCTTCCGGTTTCATCAAATAGAGCCACTGGATAAAATACACACTCGTCATCTTCTTCAAGTTCCGCCCAGTCACGACGCAGTTGCTCCATGTCCGTAAGTTCCTTCCTCCATAATTTTGGATCCATAGTGTTTTCCATGTTGAGGACTGAATAACTTTGCGG
The DNA here is from genome assembly GCA_029282495.1 of Mycena albidolilacea. Taxonomy (NCBI): domain Eukaryota; kingdom Fungi; phylum Basidiomycota; class Agaricomycetes; order Agaricales; family Mycenaceae; genus Mycena; species Mycena albidolilacea. Next base: position 1,640,676 of record JARIHO010000008.1, on the reverse strand, counting down.
CCGCTTATCGGAAATAGCTGAAGTCATTCTAATAGCAACCAGAAACATCTCCATTGTATTTCGGTAGTCGTTAGAGGAGCTCTGGTATTGCAAAATACAAGTACAAGTACGCCGTGCGAGGGAGCAAAATAGGTCAATCCAGTCATAGCATCCCCAGCCTACGCGCTTCACCGGGCCTCAGCAATAGTAATACAACCGCGTAATCAACAGGAACGGCGGTGCGGCGTCGCATTATCAAATCTCGGAAGGTCATAACTCTCAGTCGTCGAATCTTTGTCTTGATTGTCTGTCCAATCCAAATTGAAATTAATAGTATCGTGGCAAACAGAATAAACGAAAACGCGCACTTCAGTAATCGGGTCATCTCAAAGAACGAGCCCCAAGGCATTAGTGGGATCCGGGGCCAAGTGCGTACCCAAGTGCTCCTGAACGCGAGCCTCGTTGGAGCGACGGGACCCGCAGATTCGGCAGAACCGGCGACCATGATGATCACCAGGGCTAAAAAATGCTTCCTCTTCCCCGGCGCCCGGGTATAGAAACCCGCTGCTGGATTTCGAGCCCTGGTCTTCACTGTCCGCGTCATATTGGTGCACCTGATATTCCGAGAAGGTCCGACGATGGCTGGACAAAGTCTCGGGGTCGTCCAGAAGGTCTTCGTAATTCGACCCATATTCGGGGTAATTGTAGTCCAAATAGCCAGCATTAAGAATGTGCGAGACCACGTATTTGTTCCGGAGCTTGACGGAAAGCAACTCGTGCAGGGTGTCTGCAAGTTTGATATGTCCATTGTGTTGCAAGATGTGCCACATTGTCTGCAGCTTTGCAACTTCCACGTCAAAGAGTAAGGGGTGGTGCAGGAAACGCACGGGAATGGAATGATCGGTAATCCCATAGCGATGCCATACCATATCTTCAATCCTGCGCCCCGCTTCCAAAATGGCAAGACGCACCCCTGCCATAAAACGCACGACCGTACCATCTGAGAGTCCCGTGGCTTTGACAGCTTCTTGGTTGAGCACCATACGTCGAAGAGAATCACCGAAGAACTTACTGGTCTTCTTACGCATTCCTTGCTGATTCAAACCACCTGCCTCCCCATCTGGATTCTTGCGCTTCAAACCTGCACTCTGTTGGACCTCCACGGCCTCAAGATCCCCCAGCGCCCCACTTTCCACTTCATCCTCAGCGGTTGAGCGATCCGCTGACACGGGCAACTGAAGCGGATGGCCTGGAAGACTGTGATCCAGGGACGTGGAAGATGCATCCGAGCTCGGTGTGTCGTCAAGAATAAGCGGATAGTGCTCGAGTCCATACGGTGGAGGCGAAGGGCAACGTAAGTCCAAGATTCCCTCGGCCGCCATGGCAGCGTAGTCCACGAATGTGCTGAGAGGTCCGTGCAGGGCGCGTAATGCACAGTTTGCCGGCTCGCACCCCATTTCGTCCTCGAAGTGTAGGTGTGTCTGCTGATGTGCTTTTCCCTCGTAGATCCAGCGCATGAGCTCATACACCAACTGCGCCGATCCTGAATCCCGGGGCGCCACACGAGGCGGCTCTTCAGGCTCGGCAGTGGACGGCAATTCTGCATGCGCTTCCAAGCCCTCGCGACTATCCGCGTCGCTGTCTTCGTCGGACACAATTCGTGACCCAGGCTCATGGCTCCCAGGTCGTTGAGCGCCCTAGAAACGGCCCAATTAACAATGTGTTGCGGATCGACACAGAATGGCGGTAAGAGGTCAAATTCCTCAACTGACCAGTCTGAAACCGCAGGACTCCAATTCCCCGGAGACATAGTCTCCTGGCGGTACATCTCGCACATCTCCACCTCCTCGTCCGCGTACTCATCGTTGTCGTAGGGCGAACTCGGGTCAGAACTCGGGGGCGAAGGTGAACTTGACCAAAATTCTCGTGTAATGAGTTCCCCTCGTCGTGAATTGGAGGGTAACGAGCGGGTAGCGCGCTGAACACGTGCAGCAGCATCCTGGGCACGAGCCGTGGCATAGCCACGGGTCTCGCGAATCAAACGAGGGTAGGGTGATTTCGCACGCTGCACTGGTGACGCAGCCCGAATAATACCAACCGCGATGTTCCCATTGCCATTTCCCTCATCTGAGTTAGTTCCAGTCGCCACCTCACCCGTGCCTTCTGTCTCTCTCACCAACAGGGCGATTGTCCCAGCGCTCGCTGCTCCCTCATGCGGAACATCAAATTCCACCGTAAATTCTTCAAAGGCTAGACGTGCTTCTCGTGCTGCAGCGACCAATGCTTGAAACACCACGGAAACGGGTCGACGAGATAGCCACTCACTCATGGTAGGAGCTAGTGAATCGTCTGTGTCCGTCTGTAAATCTCCCTGGCCGCTATCGTCTTTCTTGCCCTCCCATATATTGCTCAATCGTTTCACCTCTCTCACCGCCCGTTCGATGCCGAATAATGAGCAGTCCAAAGCAGACGTGTTCTGGCGCTCCAAGCACAAGTCGCAAATTCCTTGCTCCAAGGCTTGCATTCCGTCGTCGCTATCACTGCTGCTGGAATAGATCGACACCAGATCCGGCATACTGTCGCTGTCGGAGTCCGAAGGGAAGAGCTCGTCACTGTCCAACCGAAGACTTTCTTGCGCGCGCCGGTGAATATCCTGGGCCATAGTGGCCTCGTACCGGATCCCGTGAGGACCTAGGATGAGGGCGGTGAACGGGGCCGACTGGGATAAGTAGGCCAGCGGCGACCCATCGTCTCCCAGAACTGCCTCAGGCGCTACCGTCGTTCGCTTTGCTGCCATAACGTCTTGTGCCGAAGCTCTGTCGAACTGTGTATCTTGGTCGAGGGTGAGGCGCTGGTGGAGAGGCAACATCGGTGGGGGCTCTTTAGCAGCATGCACCGGGAAACCCGCGTCGGGAGCAGCAAGCGGCACTAGCGTTGCCATCGCCTGGCGCAAACGACTCGCCTCTGGGTAGCAGAGTTCCAAGTCCCAAACACCTTGCGGGTCGTCGGGCGTGGTAAGGTGAAAGGTGAATTCATGGCAAGACATAGTGAAAGGCGCGCCGGTCTCGCGATTGCGAAAAATACGAAAAACATTGGCGGCGGAGCTGCGATGCAAAATCTGGCCATTAGGCAGAACGACGTGCCCATAATATTCCGACTGAGGGGCGGCTGAAAAGGTCGGGTCGACGTCCACGGGCTGATGCTCGGCGTATTTCTGCCACTGGCGACTCACGGCCTCGGCAATTGTCGCCACAGGTCCGCCCGCACTCAACACGACGATAGGCATAGGTGGATCTCCAGGTGGAACTCGAATGAGATATTGTACGTCTTCCAACACTGGTGGCGGCGGCGTCGACGGTCGGTAGGTCGCGTCCAGGAGGGTTGGCGTCGGCGCCTGTGGCTCGACATTAGCCAGGACAGGGCTTGCGAAAGGCGAGGGCGCATGAGACATAGGCTGGATAATCTGAAAATGGGGGATGTCCAGTGGTACTGTCATTCCCGCTTCAGCCTTTTGTACCTGCCTTTCCTGACTCTGTCGCTTCCAGCAGTTCCACAACATGGTGAGGAACACCGAAAGAATTCCTAGAACGACTCGTACCCATCTGTCGGGGCCTTGAAACTGAGTAAATTGGGTACTCTTCCATCCTGGAAAGATTTTCCTGTCTCTCACTTGTCCTGTTTACTGGCTCGCAAATGGTCTCAGCTACAAGGCTTCTAATGCGAGCTAAAATGACAGGCGGAGACCTCCTCCACAACTCTGCTTTTTCTTTCATGCGCCTCAGAATGCCGGGTCTCGATGCAAACGCGTCACAGGATTCCCGGGAGCCCGCTTCTTTCAAAAATGTAAATGACTGATATTGACTTGAATTTGCAGGAGTGTGCAGAGGCCCTTCATACGGCGTCACAAACAACTCATAGCGCGGCCGACGAGTCTCTCTATCTTTAAAAACCAAATAGGTACCCTCCTCCCGCTCATCAATACTTACCAAGTTTCCGCGCTGCCAGGGCCGCCCCAAAAGCAACCCAAAAGGTGCCTGCTGGGATACCCACAAGTCTGTTGAAGGTAACTACCGCTCCGCAGGTAAATTCTACATTCTCAATTTTGCCTCGTAGCTCACCTTTTCCACCATTCGCGTCATTCATTGTTATTGCTTGTTCCATGTCAATCTCTCTTTTAATCTTCCACGCCGCGACATCCGACCTCACGATGTCCAACTGCGATCCCGTGTCGATTATGGCGCAGACTAGCCGTCCACCCGTTCGCATATCCAACTTAATTAACACTCCTTCTGACCTCGGCCATGCCCATGGAAGCGATCAGCGGATGGTCCAGAGTTTTGCCCAGGAGAACGGCACGTACATTTTTCACCTTGATCATATCTTGGATTTCCGTCCGTAATTCCTTGGAAGTCACCATGATCTCTCGAAGCGACATGGGAATTTCCATATTCAATATTCGTTCCATTACTCCTCGCCTATCCACGGACCACGGTGGCTGTTAATTCTGACTGTCTGCCCGCGGCTTTAATTCCAGCTCCTGAGTCAGTTCGCGGTACCTCATTTTCTGGAAACGTAGGAGCCAGGGCTTTCGATAATTTCTCTCCCTTGGCCCCCGACGTCTTCACCGATTTTTCCCTGCTCGGCGCGTCAGGCATTTCGCTATCTTCATCCTTCCCAAATCTGACGCGGCGAGCTTCAAACGGCAGTATTCCAGGCATTAGCGGCACCTTTTTGGGGGGCAGCGGCCGAGCGTGCGACTTCCCCTTTACTTCTGGAAGCCTGCCAACAGACGGTACCGGAGGCGACACTAACTCAGCAGGCACTTCCGCGGGCGACTTTCCTTCGCCGTCCTTCTTGACTTCTTCTTCTTTCGCAACTGGTGGCTCTTCCTCCTTCCTGGTTCCTGGCCTCTCCGAATCCTTACCACTCTGCAAATCCCTTATCTCGCCTGGCTTGCTTTGCGGACGGCCCGGTGGATATACTCCATCAAACACCTGTCTTCGAGCTTTCCGTACAGCGGTCTCCGTGCGCTCAACCGGCTGAACATATACCGGCTCCGTGGCAACCAATCTGGGGCTCGTTAGATACACGTCCCGAAAATATGGGCTGTCTGCTTCCTCTTCAAATGACGATAATGACTCTATCTCGCTCTCGTCATTCTCATCACTAGAGGCCGCGGCCAATCTCGCCTCTTCTTCCTGATAGAAACTCTGCACGGCGGTCTGCCTATCTCGGGATTTATCAACGAGCACCAATCCTACATGCGGTGCCGACGTGCCGCCGATTCTTTCGGCTGCCTGCACTAACAATTCCCCATACCCTCGGCGAATCATTCCTCCGTTCTTCATTACCAACTTCCGGGTTTCTTCATTAAAGAATATGACGCCCCGTGCTACTAATTCGGCCACCTTTCGGCAATCGGAAATGCGGTGTCCCTCTTCAAGACACCCGTAACAGGTCAAGACGTTGCTCGATCCTCCTGCCGGTCGTCCTAAAGGAATATTATTTGGGTAAGTAACCGGGGGCGCGGCAGCTGGTAATGACTCCGTCTTAGGCGCACTCGTTCAGCTAGGCGGTCTGGGCCGTGCTGAGTAGGAAGGGTCTCTCTGACTCAACTGCGGCGGCTTCACACATTTTTCCACAATCCCACTCTTGTCCAATATCATTACCTTATAATAAGTAGGCGCATATTCCGGATCCTCAAGATTCATCTTACTCAGCTTGCTAATCAGCTTGGTGATTTCATCCTCATTGCCCTGATAGCGGTGAACATCACGATCTCCTGTCATCTTTACAACTCGTTTCTTCTTATCCACTTTCTTCTTCTTGTTCTGACGTTTCTTCTTACGGTACGCTTCGTAATCGGACTCGTCCGGATCACCGCTTGAGCTGTCTGAATCTTCCCCGGAATAGTCTTCATCCCGCTCCTCTCCCAGAGCCGCGGCACGCACCATTAACGCCTCGTATTTGTTTCGCCTAAAATACCACTCCGCTGCCTCGTTTATCTCGGCCACCGTGTATTGGTCGTCGTCATCTCGGTGGGGATTAACTTGCAAAATACGATTTTCCAATACCTGGCGAAGCGGTACGTTGATTCCCAGCAGAAAGTACGCATTGTAATCCTCTCTACTAAGATGCCCCCTTGATAACGGTCCTCCTGCGATGGTATTATACTTCAGGAAATACCCGCGCCACTGCGTTAGATTGTAACAGGTTTGTGAACGCTTCCGGGCGGCATATGTTTCCACATCCACTGGCTTGTATTTCTGGTATACACGATCTGCGTCAAAGAATTTCAGAAGGTCTGGTTTCAAAAGCGCCCACCTTCGATACTCATACCCCTCTAACGTACAAATAATATTTTGCACATCTACTGAACAGTAGGAAAGCAACAATTCGCATTTCTCATGATCGCTCGCGACTCAACACTTCTTGATTAAGCGTTCAAAATGATCTACAAACAACTGAATGTCCGTGTACTTACTTGTAAAGGTCTTGGGCGCGTGCTTAGCACCACGCACCGGCATATCGTGCTTAGATCGATGCCGTGATACAGAGGCTGGCGTATGAATGGAATACGGGGGGGCTGCTCCTGGCATACGCAAATCTGGCATATCTGAAATCGAACTCTCCGAGGTCGATGAGCTGGAGGGACTACTTCCTCCTGAACGATAGTTAGGAAATGCCTGCTGCCTATGTTGAAATTTCTTCTTATTGGCACGCCCGGGTTCCGGTCCCTTCTTCTCTTCTTCCCCTTCAAACGGGCCTACGGGCACACCAAATCATGCCTCCCATGCTTCTTTGTCTTCTGCAGTCTCAAATGTTGATTCATATTCTTCTCGTTCTTGTCGGGTCTTAAAAACTCTGGTAGTTCGCATCCTTGTTACTGAAGCTGTTCTGGATCTGTAGTTCTTGCGGTACTTGTTCAAGGAATCCGAGAATAACAATTCCTGATATTGGAGATATATATTCCCTCGCAGTGGGCTCCAATTATGTGCAGTGGAATATTTGTTCCCCTAAAATCTCTTTGGAAGCGACTTTGTTCGAAAGAAATTGAGGTGTTCAATAAGGCTCTCCAACCAATTGTTATTCAAAGAATTCTCAGAAAACAGATGGACGGCGGAAATCGGGGATTTCGGAGGGTGCTTGTCAAACAAGCACAAACAACAGCTGTTCTGCGGATTCGGCGGTATTTGACTAACTTTCGTAGTCTTACGGATTAAACTCTGTGTGGTGTCGGTATTTGGTTCGGCTTGCAGCACACTTGCGGGTTTAGTAGCACAAGCTTATATAAGCAGTACTCGAGTACAGGGGGAATCGGTATCTACTGTAAAAACTGGGGCCCTTTATATACTCCAGCATATGAGTCATCTTTTCCTGACTCACAGCGAGGCTCCGAATGTATGACTTGATGTGACTCAGTGTGACTCCTATTTCGGTTCCGCACATGACTCATTTCGGGCCGACTACCCCTTCTTTGCCTATCCACGTATTTTCTCACTATTCGCTCGACAATCTTCCAAGCATATTGCTCGCACTTCAAGGCAAACATTATTCATGTATCACATCGGACCTTTTGCAAAAGTCCACGCTAATTATTATCTTTCCCCAAAAGGGCTATCTAGCCTTATCTTTCACCACCGTGTAATTTCTGGGCCGGACACCCTTCCCAATTAGGCAGTCCCCGGCTGATCAGGCTTTCCTTCAGTTACCCTCATCACTGGACCGGCAGGAATTTATATTCAGTATACATATTACATGGTCCGAACAGTCCGAAACGGCCCAAAAAGTCCGAATACCCAAAACCAGAAAAAATCCAGCAAAAAAGCGGTCACCCCACAGCGCAGATGCCCCTCTAGATGTCGTTGTACTGCTCAATGGAGGTGGTTTGAATGGCAAGGAGCTTGTCCATTTCGGCCCGATGCCTTTCAGCGTCTCCCCCTTCCTCTTCCCCCTCCTCCTCCTCCTCTCCTTCCTCGCACCCCTCCTTGTCGACCCAGTCGTCGTCCCCGTCCTCGGAGTCCTCCATCTGTGGTCGCGCAATCCTATCCGTCAGGCGCCACCAGGAACGACGGAAGCAATAGGCTAGCTTCTGCCGCACTGCTGCCTGTCTTGCTGCGAGCGCCATTGCACCTTGCAGATGCGCGGCGCCGTACTGGGTCCGGCCGTTGTAATGTGTCGGAATCGCGCGCTGATCCCACCGAGATGCCTGCCAATCGAGTGTTTGCAGGCACCGCACCATCTCCTCCTGCAGAAGCCTTGTCTCTTCACGCCAGCGCTTCACCCGTGTGTACGCCTTTGACCACTCCACCTGCACGCTGTCATGCATGACCTCTCCCACCGTGCCCTCCGTGTTCCCTGCGCCATACCAAATCCATGAGATGAGGCGGTTCTTCTCACCCATCCCTGGAACCCCCCGCACCTCGCCATTCTCGTTCACCTGCGCTGCCTCTTTCCGCTTGCCCTTCATGGCCCGCTGCCTCCTCCTCTTTGCCTCTTCCTCATCCTCAGGGAGCCGCAGATCCGCTTTCTCGAGCGCACGCCAGCTGCACTCCCCCGCAACATGAACGAGCGCCAGGCGCGCTGCGTGTGCCTGCCAATATCTGCTGGCAGCTAGGTCGATCTTCTGCTGCTGCCCGTCGACAAGTGTTCTTGAGCGCGTGTTCTGGTGTTGGCGGTGGGAGTTGAGGGCCTTGTACGTCTGCAGACGTTTTTTGACGGTGAGGCCGTGGCGGATAGCTTCCAAGCTTTCGCTGCATTGCCCGTCGCGAAGCCGAGCCTCGGCAACAGCGAGACCAGAAACAGACAGTGGTGGCGCCGCTTGGACTGGCGGAAGGCTGGACGGAAGAAAGAGAGGGGCGCGCTCAGATTCTGCGGGCTCCACAAGATCCACCGTGGTAGCAAGACGTTGCAGCACTCCGGGGGAGTATACACGTTGCATCAGTCGCAGCTTCTTGATCTGGCGCGAGATCCGTGTGTGGCGTGTGACAAAGTCTGTCAGTTCCTTTGAGGTGGGGTGTTTCTTGGCAAGCAGGTCGGCAGCAAGCTGGCGCCTAATGCGAAAGCTAAGCAGGGGACTGTAGAAGAAAAAAATGAATAAAACATGCACTGCTGCCCTTCAATTTCCAGACCGAGCATCAGATACTGGGTCATTGTGTCGTCGGAGGCGTCGTGCTCAGCAGGAGCACTACGCTCGCGGTCTTGCTCCTCGCGCGTCAGTTCTAGCTCAATGTCTCGCAAGGTGGGGCCTTGCAGGCAACAACCGTTAGCGCAGGGAACACGCTCTGACAAACCCCTGCTTACCTGCGTGAGGTAACTGGTACGGGTTGACTGAGGACAAGCCGGTCTCAAAGTCATCGACGGCTTTCTGCCATGCAGGAGCCTCCGCTTCCTGCGCTCCAGTGAACTCCTCGAGGCCCTCCTCTTGCCGCACGAGTTCTTTCCTGGCCTTGAGCAAGCGCCCACGAAGTGTCGTACCTAGATAAAAGCGTAGAGAAATTAAGTCAGCTGTACAGCGATCAAGATGCAACAGGCTTACCCATTCCGACCACCTTGTTCCAATTCCAGTAGTGCCAGAAATCGTCCAACGTGTCCTGGCGTGACCCTGGCCCCATTTCACACGTGCTTGCCCCCATCAACCCGCTGGACGACCAACTCCTCTCAATCCCCTCCATATCAGCTTGTGCAGCACCTAGGATGTAGAGCAATGAAAAGAAGTCTTGGCAAAATTTGAGGTGACCCAAGATATGAAGCTTGGGGATGACAAATTTGACAAAGTAGTGGGCAAGCGCAAATCGCAAAGCAGGCGGCAGACTCAGGAGGCGACTGTGTAAGTTTTTGACCCATTGGCACATGATATCGTAGGAGAGCAAGAAGTAAAGCAAGTCGCGGAGGTGGCGCCAGGCGCTGGCGACGATATAGTCCATGTTTCCGTATCTAGACCAAGCAAGGTTAGTAAAGGCTGACAGCAGATGAGCAAGCACTCACTTCTCCCCGGCTTGGAGATCCCCGACGCTGTTCTTGCAAACAACCTCGTGGCGGCCGCAGGTTATCATCCCACAGCCCGTCACAGCGTACCCTTGGGCATATTTTGTGTTGGCGTGGTCGAGGGCGGCGAGGCCGGTGCAGGTGCTCATCTATGGCTGCTCAGCATTTGTTTGTGACGGGGTGAAAAGAAGGTTCACCTCTTTCTGCTCCCCGAGCGTCTTCACAAACTCCTCATAGGTGAAGGAGCAGACGAAATACGCCCACCCATCCTGGATGCTGGGGTCGGCCAGCCAGGTGGAAATTTTCTTCCGCTTCAACCGAAAACACGCATCAATGGCGAGGAAGATCGTATACAAGTATCTATCCCAAAGGTCAGCATCAGGCTCATTTTTGGAATGCTCTGAGGGAATACTCACCTCAATTCCACCGGCGCACTCTCCCACCCTTGGGGAGGGTTCACTCCAGCCTTGGGGCATGCCAGGCAGTTGACAGCGAGCTCCCCCTCGTGCATTTCTGCCGTACGGCAATCGGGATCGTTTCCCATACCCCCGCGTTTGAGAGCACGGAGGTTACGCCATTGGCGTACGACCTGAAGTGCTAGTTGATACCGGCGCTAAGAAGCGTGTGAGCAAGGTGGTATAGAGGAGGGGAGGTACACACTTTGAACGTGCTGCTGCCCGTGTTGTCGGTAATTTTTGCGAGCGCGTTAAAGAAATGATAAGCTGTTGTTTTCCCTTGGAGGCTGACGGCGTGGAAGAGCTTGAGGGCACTGATGGTGATGGCGCTTTGGGGGTTATCGGGCGTCGCCGGGAACCAGCCGTAGGCGAGAAGCTGCTCCCAATGCGACTGGGAGCCGCTGCGTCGACATTGACAAAAGTCGACCGCCACGTGGTGGAAGCCGTTCGGGGCAATAACCACAAATTTCTCCCGCCCTGACTGGGCATGAGAGCATCTTCGGTTGTCGGGATGTCCAAGCTGCACCCGCAGGCCAACCTGGCATAGTTCTCGGCGGTCGAAGAAGGTGCCATTCCAGGCCTGCACAAATTAAAAAGAAAATCAGCACCAACTCCTGACACAAAACGATGCGAGCCTCACCTCGATGCGACAAAGGGGGCGAAGTCGATGTCCCTCCAACAGGCAATCGGTACAGAATATCTGAGCACCGAAGCAGTCGCTGCACCGGTAGCTTGCCGGCTGACCACAGGAGCAGGACAGTTCCTCGCCCAAAAACCCCTCGCGAGTTACGAGCACGCGCAGATACTCGTCGCGGTAGTTCGCCACCCAATGCCGAAGGTTGTCGTCCTGTAATAAGTAGATAGATCAGAGGCAGAAACGGAAAGGTATCGAAAGAAAAACCGCACCGTAGTCGGGTACCATTTTCGTTTTCGTGGGGGCCGGTTATCCGCAGGAGGCTCGTCATCAACCTGCATATCCTCCCATTCATCCTCGGGGGCAGGAGTCGGAGGGGTCGGAACGCGCTCGCGCTGAATAGGAACAACCTGGACATCCGCGCGTCTTCCATCAGCCGTCAGCCTGCCGGTATGAACAGCATTGGAGGGCTTGGAGAGAGTGTGGCCAAAGGATTGGAGGGAGTATATGTTCTTGGTGCGCTTTTTCTTACTCTGGCCACTCCCATCGTTTGAGTGTTTCATGGAGGGTAAGTGCAGGAGAACACGTGGGCATGGCAAACACGTGCAGACCTCGTCGACAGTCTCAATACTTGTTGGCAGTTGGCCTCAGAGAATAGCAGATATACAAATATGATTCAGTAGACGAGAGAAAGATATGAGTATGTAGAAGTAATACGAATCAAAAAAAAAAAACCTGCTCTACTCCTCGTCAGAAAAATCCGAAATGTTGTAGCACTTGAGCGCAGAGTCTTCAGCAAGCTCGAACGCGCTGCGCACTCCCGAGGTCACGTCGACTTTGCGGAAGGAACCATCCGCTAAGCCTTGGTGCGCAGCAGTGGAGACCTGATGTCTGAAGCAGAAGAAAATTAGCGATTAAGAAAACACGATTTATGCTGGAGACATACTGGCTGGCATAAATGGTAGTATCATTACCCCGAGAGTATACATATAGCAAATTTTTTCTGGAGGCAGTCGGGGTGGATGGAGCTGACGTGCAAGCAGGCAGCGCGTCTCCGAGTGGGCGGGGCTTGGTGGGAGTTGCCACAACTGGCTTTTTGCTCTTGACAAACAACGTGCCCGGTGGTGTGGAAGGGGGCGGCGTGGAGGGAGGAGGCCTGCAGCTAGTATTGTACGCGCCAGGGCGGCGCACGTTATCGAACGCGCTGGTGGCAGAAGACCACCCGAGATGCTTTTTGTGAGCACTGCCTTTGAATTTATTGACCTGGATAGAAGCATCCTCCCTTTGTGCTTTGGTAAGCCAGACAAAGATGAATTGAGAAGATGGAGGACGCGCCAGTGTGTGTATATCCCGGGGACATGCCCCCGCGTAACCACATAAAACTCCCAAGTCTCAGAGCCGCGGGTGTGTTCAAAACCCCTCCTGGGATGGAAGGGCAAGTCCTCGAGTTTGAGCTGCTCGAACATGTTGTCGAGTGTGGTGTGCATGGTTCGAGTGGGAGAAGGACAATTGCACAGCCACATACATACACACGTGAACAGAGCCAACTTCGGTGGAAACTTGAATTAGAGACACAACTAGGAACCTAAAGATGTGCAAACCTCTGTTCTGAAAATACACGGAAAAGATATTTTATTGAGGCATAATCAGCCCAATTCAAATTTTGTTTGCGAACCTTTTGAGGAGTTCTTGCACTTGGTAGAAATAAAGTTGACCCGGCGTAGGTAAGGCCATTTATTGTGTCCATCCACCTATTTGAGTACCTGCCAGCTGAAAGATGCTAAATAAAAAAACTTTGGACCAGGATACGACGCTTGGCGCGATGGTTCCCTCAAATTTGGGTTTTCACCGTTTGGGTTATTGGGACCAAATGAGAGAAGCGCCCGGCTTGAAAATAGAGACACGAAGAACCGGATATCATACCTTCATTCCGGTGTAAAAATCAGACCTATAAAGGAAGTTTGAATTTTGAACCAAAAATCTAACTTCGGTGATTTTCGAGGACTAGTGAGGTTAGACTTGGCTTCTAACGTTTGAAACGTGCCTTCAGACATTGTATGTACTCGAAATATTTGAAACATCTGGGGTCTTCAGTCGTTTAATGACCCAGGTCATTGGATATAGCTAAAAACTAGCATGTTGGCTGCTCGTGTTCGACAAAAGTTCAGACCTGAAGGTGGAAAATAATTGCTCTTATTTAGTCAATAAACATACCTTAGAAGCTATCTGAGAGTTTAGACAACTTTACAGAGGAGCCTGGTGCCATGTTGAAGCTGAGGATTTGAGTTGATCAAGACGAGATAATGGCAAGCATAGAAATTGCGCCTCATATAATGTTCGGAGAAACCCAGTTTTCCCTAGATTTTGCATATGAGGTAGATGTACAGTAGATATGTGACTGAGATGGGGCCATCCGCCAGTTTTGAGCGTAGAAGGTGGTCAAGATCGAAAATTTGAACAAATCCGAGATGGCCGATCCAACAGGATGCACCCATCAACGCAGGCACTAGCTTAGGCGTACGGGCACTAGCTTAGGTGCCGGCCCAAACCAGGCGTGCAAGTGCAAAATCGCGCCAGTAGAAAGCAAAAAACGAGTATTTGTAATAATAAAAAAAGGTTGCAAGCAGGTAGTTATGTGCGAGTCAAGTGCAGTGGGATCTTTTGGCGGGGCGCTCTGCGTCGCTCTCGTCGTCCGTCAAGTCGCTAAAGTCGGCGACGTCACCTGAATCCCAAACTTCCACCCTCGACCTCCCGGTATAATTTTTCACCTTCACATCCTTCCAAAGCGAGAAATTCTTGAGTGCGCCACCAGAACGTGCCTTGCGCTCTGCCTCCCGTTGCTCGATGTCTTCAGCGGTGGCGGACTCCAGCCAAGAGCAATCTGATTGGAAGCCGTTGTTGACCCAGCGGAACAGACCCCCGGCGGAATATTGGATGAGGGAGAACTGTTCCTCCCCATCTTGGATGGGGGTGTTGGAGTGGGTAACAACAGCGGAGGGGATGAGGATACTGCAGCCGGGAGGAAAGCGAACGATGAGATTGTAGTCCCAGCACACGAGGTGTCCGCCTTGGTCGGCGTTGAAAGCCCCGAGAGCGCCGATGAGGCACATCCCATCGGCTTTGTTACCGAAGTCGGCGTGGGGTGGGGAGACAGAGACGGGGCCGAGACTGACAGTGACGGTGGTGAAGGGGCTGCGGGTAAAAGTGCACCGCAAAGCCGAGTTCCGGCGGAGAAGGGTTTGCTTGGTAGTGTGGTAGTTGGCAAAGATGGGGTAGCACAACACCTGGAAGTGCGCTGGAAAAGATCTGAATATAAGAAGAAAGAAAAAGAGGGGCACTCACGGATGGGGTAGGTGGCCATGCGGACAACATTGGGTTGATTCAGCAGCTCCTCCATCGCTGCGGCATTCTTGGCCGACGGCGCCTTGATGTTCCCCACCGTCTCCCTTCCGCCGCCAAAAGCAAAGCCGTACAAAGCTGCAGGGAAACCCTCTCCCTCTGCGTAGGCCCGGCAGTGGTGGTACGCGCTCGCCAGGAAGGACATCTTGTCGCGTGCCTCAGGCATTGCCGCTGTCGCTGCCTCGAGGACTGAGTCCCAGTCTTCACCAGGAAGAGGCGGGGCGGTTAACACCCCAATTATACGCCCCTTGCAGTCAAGGATGACGTGTGTTTTTCTGGGAGCCAGGTGAGAAGAAAATATAAAAGCAAACAGGAGCTGAGGACTTACTTGCCGTCCCAATCGGCATATTGCATGTGTTTCTTCAGGAATTCAGCATCGTGGGCGTGGGCGAGTAATGGGTGCTCAAGGGGCTGAGCTAACCCCGTCCATCATGGTTTTGAGGCACGAAAGTCGTCGGCGGCAAAGGTGACAGTAATGGGTGTGGAGCGAGCAGCCTTGTCTAGGACTTGAGGTGTGGGTGCAGGTGGTGTGGTGCTGTTGAGAGACTCGAGGGTGTCAGCCTTCCGCTTCGCGCGATCGCGGCGTCGCTTCTTGTCTTTCTTCTTAGCCTTGCCGGTCAGGGGGGTGGTGAGGTCGACGGGCGTAGTGGGCTGGTCGGCGCCAAACAACGCAGCAGGCGGGATGGCGTCCTCGAGCTCATCCTCGTCTTCAGAGATGGAGCTGCGGTCCTCGCGTGCCATTCAGGCAGCATTCTCGTGCTCAAGTCCAATTTCAAGGTCATACCCGGCGCAGACAATGCGCGCGCCAAGTTCGAAAGTTTCTGGAGATGTTGACGAGTCAGTAAACCTTCAAAGGAAAAAAAAAAAAGAGGGAGGGAGATAGAAAGACAGCCGCCCTGCTTGATCTGCCCTGCTCTGAAGTGGGAGTTGGGCAGAGGAGCAGAACGACCGACCGGAGAACAGGTATGTTAAAAGAAAAAAATAGAAACTCACCACTGAGCCCCTCCATGCAAGTCCTGAGCGGCACGACGAGTTGGTCGTTGTCGAGTGGCACAGGCACAACACGTTGATGGTCAGGTGCAAGTGACTCGACGCGATGTAATGGTCACATCAGCTCGTTACCGTTGTCTGACTTCGTGGTTTTCCAGATTTTGCCAAATACCTTGGTCTTGGTCTGGTCTTTCTCCCCCCTTCCTCATGGCGCGTGGCAACAAGGGCTTCTTCTTCGGAGCCCCTCTTCAGCTTCTACAAAAACACCTCCCCGATTACTTGATTTCGACGAAGAAAGACAACTTCTGGAAAATATTCTGGCCTGACTGGGACAGCACGTATCCCAAGCTTGATACCGACAAACTGCAGGAGGAGCTGGTGGATGAGGAGAAGGCCTTTGCTGAGGCGACCGCAGACGTCAAACAGAAGAATCTGGCCGCAACTAAGGGACACCGCCGTCGCAAAGCCAAGTGTGCTAAACTTCCATTGCCGAGCGCCAGGCTGAACGAGCTGCATGCTCGCAACTCAGACCATGTGGTATGTATTCTTCACTGGACCTATGTACCTCATAGTTAACACAATTCCGCAGAAAATCAAGCGGTGGTTTTCAAATGCGAAAATCAAAGACAAAACCCGCAAGGTCGAGCCGTTCCGTGTTTGGCTCGCGCGTCTTGCAAACTTCCGTGGGTCTCCTCGGCGCGTGCAATTGCCGTGGTTGGTGTGGCAACACGAGACACACGGTCAAGTGCTGCGGGCTCTTTACCGGCAGAGGTACAAGGCCGACGCTGATGCGGAGGAGGAGGAGGAAGGAGCCGAGTTAGACGACAAGGAAGAAGGCGAGGGCGAGAAGGGCGAGGGCGAAGGCGAGAACGACGGTGAGAACGGCGGTGAGGATGATGACAGCGATGAAGAGGAGGGGGGAGGCCCAGTGAAATGCCGTGGCAGGACGCTGCACCGCAAGTGGGCTCTCGCCGAGGAGTATTTCAACGGCCTCAGCGAAGAAGAGCAGGCAGAGCTTCAGGAGCAGAGAGAGAAGGATTACGAGGAGAAGCTTCAGGCGTGCAAGCGGGAAGCGCAGGGTGAGACCGCCTGCAGCTCCGAGGAGCTGGCCGGGTAGGTGTTTTCATTTCACACGTGTCTTTTCTTGCTCTTCTAACCTCCCGCTTGCGGCCGCCGATCCAACGCCGAAACTGTCTCCGAGAGAACGCTCGAGGCGCTTTGCACCCAGATGCAGTGCAAGGGGCTGCTTCTGCTCGGGGAGATTGTTGAAGGTGGAGAAGGAGAGGAGGACAAGGTGTTCATTTCGTTGTAAGTCCTCTCTTGGCTTTTTTATTTTTCTTCTGTGACGCTTTTTCCGTTTCTTTCAGGGTGACGCGGGGCGAGCTGCCGAAGCATGCTGGTGTCGACTTTGTGAAGTGGGGTCCGCTGCGCTCCAAGGCAGTAGTACAAGTGTTCGCAGATTTTTTGGTTGCCTGCAAGAAGGACGAACATGGTAAGCTTTGAGTTTATGCTGGTGCGGGAGCCCCACATTGATGCCTGTGCGCAGGTGTTATCAATAGTTTCGGCGCCCAGGAGCCTCCGACCGCAGGCACCTCTGGCCTCTGCTCACATTGCATGGGATCGCTGATCCCACTGCCCGTGGAAACCTGCCCCAAGCCGCAGCAAAGCAGAGCTGCAGAGGATGACCCACAGAAGAAGGGGAGGAAGGAAAAGCGGAATGGGAAGAGCAGGAACAAGGCAAAGGGGAAGGCAAAGGGGAGGGCAAGGAGGGCGAACAAGGCGGAGGAGGAGGAGGTGGAGGATTCGGGAGCAGGGGAGGAGGACGATGAGGAAGTCGGCTGGGGTGGCGGGTCTGAGGCCGAGTGCGAGGACGACCCGCTCGCCAGCGAGGATGAGGTGGACGAGCTGGAGAGCAGCACCTGCGTGACGCCGGAGCCGAGCAAGGGCAGCGAGCCCGAGACCGAAGAAGATGAGCGTGGCGAGCTGCCTTTCAGCGCCAAACCGAGCAAGAAATACCAGCATATTGTTGCTGTGGGTCGCGTGGGCGGGGCTAGGCCACGGATGAGCTCACGCGCCGTGAACGAGCAGGATGACGCCGCGGGCACCCGCACCCCAGGACCCACCTGCCCCAAGCCTAAACCAGCCCACCGCGGTGCTATTGGTGGCCCTCCCAACCCCAAAGACACACCCGCGAGCGACACGCCACCCGCAGCTGATATTCCGATGAACGAGGACGTGCCGGCCGCCGACAGAGGCTCAACTGCCCAGGAGCAGCCTGCCACGAGTACGGCGATGGAGGACGAGGTGCCGCCCGCCAACAGAGGGTCGACCACCCAGGAGCAGCCCGCCGCGAGTACGGCGATGGAGGACGAGGTGCCGCCGCCGCCCCCCGCCGGGTCCGGGAACAGGCTTGGTACCCCGCCCCCCATCATCCCTTCCTCTCCTTCCCCACTGCGTGCTTCTTGCCCCGCAAAGTACGCTGCAGTGTTGGAGCTTTTCGACACAGAGGTCAAGGGAGGCTTGTGGAAATCAGCGGTGGATACTTGGCTGACACTGGAACACGCCACTGGCTTCCAAACCGTGGGGAAGGCCCTGCCTGCTGGCGGGTGCCCAGGAGCTGTTTCCTGGTGGGTGCAGCGTGGACGTAACACTACCCGGATCCCCGCAGGCATCAACAGTGAAGATGAACACGAGGATTTCTACCAAGCCGTGGTCTTGTGGTGGCTCAACGTGAATCCGGTGTGGAGGAAGGAGGGCGTCAAGAGTGCGGAGGATTTTGAGGTGCATGGGCTGATACAATGCAGCGGGGGAAACCTCGACGGCCTCCCCTCAGGGTTGAATGGGCTAACGAGTGTTCTTGCCTGCCTCGCTTGGTGGTACCGTGTCGCCGGGAATACGGAAGGCGAGCCAAGGTGGAAGAAATTGGTGGAAGACTGTACCTGGGTGCTCAGTGAGAAAAATCGAGCATTTACACACAAGCGGGGAGCTCCCGACTCTTTGGAAAACCCTACGTCCAAGCGTGTCCGTGCAGAGTAAATTTCTAAATATATTTCTGCTATTGTTTCCCCCCGCAATGTATTTCCTTGGCCTGCTTCCTAAAACGGACATGCCCCGAGGGCCGGCCGAGAGATCAGACCGTTCCGGGAAGCCCGGCACGGTCGGGATTAGTAATAGCCCGGTATCTGGGCCATAGATGAGCAAAAGCCGCTATCTATACCCATATGTGGTACCCCGGTGGCGGTGCCACTTATTAGCGTGGACTTTTGCAAAATGTCCGACACTTAATACCGTGGTGTTTTGCAAAACTGTTACCATACCAGCTGTTTTGGAGCTGGGTGGGGGGCCGAGAAATCTGGACCCGGCGCCGGAGCCGGAACGGCAGGGGCGGGGGCAGGCAGCAGATTTTGGGCGTTCAGCAATAGCTCGCGGAGTGCGTTTTGGATGCTCTCAAGGGAGCCTTCGACAGCAGCAAGCCGGTCCATGGCTTCGGAAGCCGGATCCGGAGCGTGAATACTCGGGATCTCGGGTTGCGCGGAGCTAGGTGCAGGCGGCTGGTCCATCGGAACGGAGGAGGGCTCGAGATTTGAAGTGGGGGAGGATGGGGCACTGGAGTAGTGGTCCGAATCCGTACCTGCACCAAACTTCCCAATCTTGACCGGTTGATCCCTTAGATCCTTTCTTCTGCTGTAAGGGCAACCTTAAGCTCGGCGCGGGGCGCGGAAACTAGCGGGGGAATCCGAAGAATAAATATAGGTACTAAAATACAGGAGCGGAAATACTACGCACCTAGCGGGGGAATCCGAAGAGAAGAAAGGATGAGGATTCCCACGCTAGGCGAAACCTTATATACTAGTTGGTAACTACCCAGTAGCACGTGTCCGGAGGTATCTACAATGATCGCGGGCCTGATCGCACAGCACGTGCCAGCGAGAGCGGACGGATGTCCCGGGTGGTTTGGCGGTCGGATAGGAGAGCACAGAAGTATCCGGAGCGCCGGGCGGAAAACTATCCGGAGAAGCGCCCGAAGCATCCGGAGCATCCGGATTGGGTCCAGATGGAAAACCGTCCGAAGCGGGGGTTCCCCTGACAGTACTTGCATTACAATGAGAGAGGAGATAAAGAGTGAGGTAATGAATAGGCAAAAAGACCTATGGTGTATCAGTGAACAGAAGTGACAGGAAGCAGCCGAAAGAGAACTTGCAGATACAAGTGCAAGAGCTAGTGTAAACTCAACTAAGCAGTGTACAGGAGGGTGAACAGTCTAAACTTACCTGTGTGGAATGTTGGCTGGGAGAGAAAATGGCTGACTTGGATGGTCGAGTTGAGCAGTGAAACAAATGGGCAAAGAGAATACTGGGCATGAAGTTGCTCTTTATATAGTCTGACCTGCTATTAGTGACGATTCGATGAAGGGTTCCATGATCAACCATGGTCAACCATGGTTGACCACAGCCAAGCCATAGTTGATCATAGCCGAACCATGGTTAACTATGGTCATCATAGCCGAATCATGGTAGATCATAGCCAAACTATGGTCAACCATGGTCTATTGATGGCTTTTCCAAATTTGGAAATCATGTGATCTGAGCCTCGACCTCCAACCTCAACCTGGGTAAAACCAATATAGACCAGGGCTAATAACCTTAGACCTCAGCCTCAATATGCCTATTTTGCTACCTCAGACCCTGGTAATGCACCAAAACCTTGACCTCAAACCTCAAAAAACACCCAAACCTCAGACTTCAACCTTAGACCCCAACCTCATACAGTGTAAAACCTCAGCTCTCGTTCTCTAAAATACTGTCCTCAAACCCTGTTTCTCGCCTGCATATTTTTCAATGATAAAAAAGGTCATAGAAACTCCTCATTGACGGGCAACTGGCCAGATCCATCGGAAGCCGGAAGCTATACAATGTGGACGTTGTCGATGACCTTGACGGACAACACCCACCTGTCGCTGCCATCGCAGGGCGCAACCGAAACCAGCCCACAGACTTGGAGGGCTGGCATCGACAACTTGTACACGCCGACGTCCACCGTATTGAGAGAATGGTGACGAAGGGTCTGGTCGATGGTCTGGTGATTACCGCAAAGTTATGCGAGGTATGTGTGAGGATTGCATCCTGGGGAAGCAGGACAGAACACTGTTTGACGACGTGGTGGTGCACGAAACGGAGCCGTTAGAACGCGTGCATGTCGACTTGTGGGGCCAGGCGAGGACACCAAGTTGGTCGGGAGCGGTATGCATGATGCTCATTTCCGACGGTGGGACGTCACTCAAGTTTCCGCTGTTCCTGACCAACAAGCGGAAGGAGACAATCATGGAAGCTTTTGAAATGTGGGTCGTGGAAGCTGAGGTGCAAATGGGGAAGCGACTGAGATGTGTGCGCGTCGACCTTGGTGGCGAATTCAATAACAATGTCTTTCGAGCTCTATGCGCGAAGTGAGGAATCCGGATTGAGGCCATTCCTAAAGACTCGTCATCAGCAAATGGACATGCCGAGCGGGGGAACAGAACGGTGATTGAGGGAACACGTACCCAGCTTATCGATGCCGGAATGGACCATCGCTTCTGGGCAGAGGCAGCAACGGCCCATTGCTACGTTCGGGGATTTATTCCCTCGTCGCGACACCCCGATGTCATACCGTGGGTCGCATGGTTCCAGAAGATGGACAGCGACGGGAACCTCGTGAAGCTGAACATGTCGCACTTGCGTGTCTGGGGGAGTCGGTGCTGGGTGAAAGACCTGGATTACGTTGAGGGAAAGCTGGGGAAACAAGGGTGGGAAGGGACAATGGTCGGCTACATGGGACGCCGCGGGTACCGTATTTACGACCCGAAGCACTCGCACATATTCCAGGTGCGAAATGTCATCTTCGAAGAAGGCGAGCCGCATCGGACGCACCCAGCAGACATTGAGGAAGGCGACAATGGCCCACTACCCCGCGACCTGAGCATATTCGAAGACGACGTCCTCGCTCATGCAGACGATCCCCTCCCACGACCCCCTTCTCCACCGGCCAACAACAACGACCCCATTCCACACCCTTCCACGCCACCAACAGAGCCGACGCCTACTAAAGCCACGGAGGTTGCAGACCCTCCGCGTCGAAGCAGTCGCGTCCCGAAACCAACGCGTGCCATACTCAAGATGGAAATGTTCCATCGCGAGGAGGAGCAAGCAGCGCTTGCAGGTAAAGACTGGGCGACTGACAGCGAACGACCATCGGCCAACAGTGCACTATTGGACGCTGATTGGTCGGGTTTCGACGACGCGCTCCTAGCATCACCATGGGCGTTCGCGAGCGTGGTGAAGGGTGCGATCCCTTGGTCATATCGTGAAGCGATGCGAGATCCCGAGGTGTGGGTCCCTGCCATGCGTGCCGAGTATGACCAGCTGGAGAAATGTGGTGTATGGAAGCTGGTTGACTTACCTGCGGGGGAGCGTGCGATAGACGGCATGTGGGTGTACAATTTGAAGGTTGACAGCGACAGGAAGGTGTTGAAGCACAAGGGATGTTATGTGGTGTGCGGTGACGAGATGGTTGAGGGCAAAGATTTCGAGGTGAAGTGGGCGATGGTGGCACGGATGGGGTCCGTGCGGATGGTGTTCGTGGTGGCGGCTGTGAAACGTTTGGTGGTGCAGTAATGGGATTTTTCAGGCGCTTACCTGAATGGCACAATGGACCAACCAGTTTACATGAAGCAGCCGACAGGGTTCGCGAAGCAGGGGGAGGAGGACAAGGTGTGTTTGCTTCTGCGACTGCTGTACGGGCTGGTTCAGGCGGGCCATATCTGGTACAAGCTGTTGGCCGAGGGCTACCATGACCTGGGATACAGGGAAAACGCTGCAGACCCTTGCATCAGGACGCGACAACGAGGCGAGGACTACACGCTTACCTCGACCCACACGGACAATGTTCTTGGGGTGTCGTCCTCGAAGGCGGAGAGTCGCCGGGTGGTCGACGAGTTTGCAGCCAAGTGGGACTTGAAGGAAGTCGACGTCACGTTGCTGTTGGGTTTGACCGTTGAAAAGTTAAGCGACGGATCAATATCGATTTCCCAGACGCAGTACTTCGAAAAGGTCCTTGAACACTTTGGCTATTCGGATCTGGCTCCGCTGTCAACCCCACTACCCGCCGGCTATCAGATCGTCGCCTCACCTTCCCTGCTCTCCGTTGAAGACACCGTTTTCATGAAGAACAAGCCCTTCCGCCCCATCCTCGGCACCATCGTATGGGGGAGCAGCGGCACCCGACCCGATGTGCCATATGAAATATGTTTGACAAGAACATGCGTGCAAGCCCAATAAAGAGTAGCAAAGAAATTCAAGAAATAAATATTCAAGGCTCATTAGTAATCGGTTATGACTAATGGTCACGGGATCACGAATGAGTCATAAGGAAGGTGATTCAATCAGAATGAGTCAGAGTGAGTCAGAATGAGTCAAAAGAAGTGTGCGCTTCTTGAGGGAACTAGATTCTATATAAGGAAACACCAAGAAGCTATATAAGGAGGAGTGAATCTGCAGAATGGAAGTAGTTTACCACTCACGCTCTGTACTAGGTAGATCACTATTGACTTCCTTGCTGCTTTTGTCCGAATTCTTGAGTTCTTGAGCCTATTTCGAAGTCTGTCAACTGATCTGTTCCAACCACCTGACCTGACTGCAGAACAAGCCGCAGTTGCCGTTACAGAGACGCTTACGTTCGCTTCCGATTACGTAAGCCACCTGTTAGTTAATTGAATTCACACACTGTTTTTCCTTTAATAAGGAGATTTGTTGAGGCATTAAGGACACTTGAGGATTTTAAGAAATAAGTACATTTCTTGAGTCTTTAAGAGGAACTTAAATTCCATCGCACATCATTGGAGCCCACCGCGAGGGGATTTTAAGCTTCAATATCCTATAATCTCTTTGTTTCGGAAAAATTTATTACTGGTGTTATAAATTACTGACAGACAAGTGCTACCTATCTGAGTTACCTACTGCCGAGTTACCTACCGCCGACAAGTGCTACCTATCTGAGTTACCTACCGCCGATAAGAGTTACCTACCGCTGATAAGAGTTACCTACCGCCGAGTTACCTACCGCTGATAAGAGTTACCTACCGCCGAGCTACCTACCGCCGATAAGTGTTACCTATCCGTGCTACCTACTGCCGAGTTACCTACTGCCGAGTTACCAACTGCCGAGTTACCTACCGCCGAGCTACCTACTGCTGATAAGTGTTACCTACCGCCGAGCTACCTACTGCTGATAAGTGTTACCTACCGCCGAGTTACCTACCGCCGACAAGTGTTACTTATCCGTGTTACCTACCGAAGACAAGTGCTACCTATATCCGAGATATATTCAACAAGCTACCATAACATGACTCAGACAACGACAAACCCACCTTATATTTTTTCATCTTGGGCGGAACGTCAGCAGTATGAATCAGCTTTCGCCAATGAAGAAGATCGAAAGAAGTACGAGGAAATACATGGAAGACCTATTGGGCCTCTTGAAGAAGAATACGATCAAGATACTTCCAATCATGCAGGATCTTCCTGAATTCCAAAGTCGAAGAACACATCTGCAGCCCGAGAGTCTGGACAAAGGAAATCACGTACTCATAAACGTAAAGTTCATTTGCCTCAAGTATCAGAGGATAGTGAGTCATCATCATCCGACTCTGATGATAGTTCTACCTCATTTCATCCACTGCGTATGACCTCTCAAGCTCCCCCGCCTGCATACTTTAATGCCCTATTGCGTACTTCATATGATTTGCCTCCA
Source organism: Mycena albidolilacea (assembly GCA_029282495.1). Lineage (NCBI taxonomy): Eukaryota > Fungi > Basidiomycota > Agaricomycetes > Agaricales > Mycenaceae > Mycena > Mycena albidolilacea. The sequence continues at coordinate 1,616,448 of JARIHO010000008.1, read as the reverse complement.
CGAGGATCTAAAGAGGCCCCAAAGACTTTTCGAGGCAAGTACATGGAAGTTCAGAATTTCATTGATCACTACAAGTGCTTGCTGAATAAGTGTCAAGTTCAAAGTGATCATGAGAAGTGTCAAAATATATTGATGTATTGTTCCGTGGATGTACGGTACGTAATTCAGACTCTCAAAGGATATGAAGCTGCTCGTTGGAGTAAGCTCAAGAAAGAAATTCTTCGACATTATGATGCGGATCGAGTTTTCCAGAAGCACAAGCCAGCTGACGTGGAAAGATTTGCAGCCAAGCGGCGTAATGTTCCTTGCCATAACTTAACACAGTGGCGACATTACTATACGAAATACCATACAATTGCTGGTGGCCCTCTTACAAAGGGGCATCTTAGCCGGGAAGATTGTAATACATATTTTTTGATCGGCATTCATCGCCCATTGCGGCAAGTACTTGAAAATTGTATACTGCAATCCAATTCCTTCCGGGGCGATGTTGATCAATATACCGTAAAGGAAATTGATGATGCTGCTGAATGGTATTTCCGTAGGAACAAATACGAGTCTTTGATGGTTCGAGCTGCGGATCTAGGAGAGGAACTGGAAGAAGAGTCAGAAGAAGAAACCAGTGACGATTCATCCGACAGTGACCTTACGGAATCAGATTACGAGGATTTCCGGCGGAAGAGAAAGCAGCGAGCACGGAAGAAGCATCAAGAGAAGAAGCGGGAGACTTCCAAGAAAAAGGTTGGGGAGCGAGGCATGCAGCAATATCAGGGGAAGGAGGAGGAGATCACGTCAATGATCCGCAAACTCAGTACCATGCGATTAGATGATCCTGAGTATGCTCCAGTATATTATAAGGTGATGACTATGGATCAGAGCGGAATGGCACAGAAATGTGTTAAGCCTCCAGAAATTACCCCGAAAGAAGCACCACCCACTCGGTCAAATTATGGACGAACAGGGCCTCCACGAGAATCAGGAGAGAATAATGCGAAAACTCCAGCTACGTATCCAAATAATATTCCTCTGGGAACACAAGCACCTGGAAGGGATGAGTTAACATGCTATGGATGCCAAGGAGTTGGTCACCGAATGTCGGACTGTGCAGCTGTAATCAAATTATTATCGGACGATATTGTTAAATATCATGAAGATACCCACCGATTGGTCATGAAAAACGGTTCATTTATTTGACGATATGCAGGAGAGTCATTGGTGAAGGCAGCCGAAAGGATTGTGGGTGTAAACGCTCCACGAGTGATGTTGACGTTTTTGGAACCAGTTAATGAACGGAGAACTGCGGTGCAAAGCTTCTATCATGAGGCCGAACAGCAGGCCTGGGCTGAAGAAGTCACGTCTGAAGAAAATACCTCCGTAGGTGAAGAAGACACAGATTCGGAGGATTCAGAAGATGCCAATAATAATTCTAACCATCGCCAAGTTTATTTGTCAGCACCTCAGCCCGTGAAGAAGAAGATTCAACAAAGCTATCCAGTGGAACGAACGGAACCCAGTACCAGGAAAGCTCGAAAACAAGTTTTTGATGGGGTTTATCCACCAAAGAGGGAGAAATTGAAGATAGGAGAAATGCGAGACTTAACAAAAGATTCACAAGCTCCCAAAGATGGAAACAAACCCAATGCAGAATCTTCTTCTCGCCCAGTTCCTGCCGTGGTGGAGACAAATGAAGAGAAGCCTAAGAAGCCCCCGATAAGACCCGCTTCACCGGATCCAATATTAAAGATGCCGGAACCCAGGCCCATTGAGGCCAGAAGACCAAGGGCTAGTGTGGAAGAAGTAGAAGAAGAAGACGTGGAAATGAACGACGTGAGAAAAGACAAGAAAGGTAAGAAAGAATCCAGAAACGAAATAACAATAGGCGATCAATCCGGCCAAAAGAAAAAGGACGAGGCCAGCAATAAAATTGTTGGACGGCAATCTGAATTAACGGCCCCAGTGGACAAGCAAAAAGTCGTAAATCGAATTTTGGATCTTCAAATTCCCATGTCCCTCCGAGAACTTATGGTTACTTCGAAAGAACTCCGTTCGGACATACAAGACTTAATCAAAGTCAAGAATGTGCGAGCAGTTTACTTAGGACACGCCCGAAATCATCCGTTAATAGCAAATTTTTATTGGCCGTGTACAGAAGGTATCCTTATAAAAATTGAAGTGAAAACAGGAGCGGGTCGACGCATTTGCGCTATTATCGATACTGGATCTCAACTGAACATCGTCCGAACAGATGTTGCAAAGTCGTACTTACATTGGGAAATCGACATGCATCAAATTGCCAATATGAGTGACGCAAATGGCGGTCGTGCGCAACTGCAAGGACAAATAAATGATGTAGATCTACGTTGCGGAGATGCACTTACCATCGCAGATTTGTGGGTTTCGGAGATCGCACCGTTTACAATGCTACTGGGAAGACCCTGGCAGCGCGGGAATCTTGTAAGTATTGATGAGCAGGAAGAAGGAACATACCTAATTTTTAAAGACCGGGAGACTCGACTCCCTCGTTTCGAGCTCCTAGCGGTACCACATGATGGAAGTCTTGAGGAAGAGGGATGGCCCGCCAGTCATTATCAGACGTTCGCTTGCCTAAATAAGCAAGATTTCAATCTGGAAAACGAAAAAGAAAGTTTCATACCAAACTTTCGATTCCAAGCCTCGTGTTGCGGAAACGACGGCAACAAATATGATTGGGGAAGTGGTGAGAACGAATTGATGCGAGGGCGCCCGCGGAAAACCGAATATCAAGAAGTGCAGGAGGGTAAAATTTGGGCCGCGGTGTACAACGGTATTGGATGGTGGTTTCAGACATTCTGGAAAATAATCGCGGCGACGTTCTGGAGTGGGTGGAGAAGAATGGAAGTGTTCTGTAATGGTGAGAACACACCGTTCAAGATATTTAATACGGACAGTGAACAGGAAAAGGGGTCGCCCGTGTCAATTCCTACGCCCGCGCCTCGAATGTCGCTCTCTGCAGTCCCTATTGACCCCATCTTGCTTAACGACGGCGGGGGTCGCTTTCGCTCCTTTGAAGAGATTCAGTATCTTTCTCAACAAGTATATCATACCCCACCTATGCCTGTTGCCGCTCTTAACGCTTCTGGACCCATATCCACTGTGGAGGATTTCACGGCCCGTCAATGGATGAAGTATATTGATCGTCAACCGCTTGACATCGATCCTACCTTCGCCGTTGCTCCCCAGTCCGAATATTACGGTAGTGCTGAGCTCTCGGATGGTCAGATTCTCCATTGAAGCTCTGCGGCCAACGTCCTTCGAATTTTTCGCGACCGAAAGACTGGCCGTCCTTATACCCTTGCTTGCCATGAGTTCACGTTCCATTTGGCCGCGCCTAATGACCCGCAGAAGGCGTGGCAGCTGGAGCTTTGCTACCCGTCTGATGACGATGGCGGGGATGGCGCCAGCGGGTGCTCTTGAACGGGGAGAGGTGATGTTCCCAATGCACGCCACGAAAGAAAGACCGCCTATGTTTCCTCTTTTTAAACGGGCGCAGGTGGATCTGGTAAGTAAAAATTGGGCAGATCGGAAACAAGGGACTTACCGGAATCAGGAGTTGCCCGAAAATATGTTTCGAATGCATGCAGTCCGCGAGAACGAGTCGATGAATGAGAGGACGGCAACCGTTAACCCGGCGCTGGTTTCAAGGCCAACTGTGATCAAGTCCGAAGCGAATGCGGATTTGGATACAGTTGCCGAGGTTCAGAAGAGTTTGGAAGGCGAATTCCATGAACGCAAACGAGACCAGTCCGTGTTGCGTCTGGAGCGCGACAGATCATGTCTGACCGACAGCAATGGCAGCTTTCCGGATCTGGAGGATGCAAGTTCACCGAGCGATATGGGGACTTGTCCGTATTGCTTTGACCGTCAACATGTTTCAGCGCTGGAATGCCCGCTTCAAGGGATTTCGGAGGCGATGGCGGACCAGCTGAACGGAATGGTCTATCCAGAGAGACAAGGTGCGAACACATATTCAAACTACTCGCAATATTTTTTTAACGCACCTTTTGTAACCTCGCCAGCCCTTTTGATAAAGTGGCTGGAATCCAACTCTTCCAACGTTTTGCTTCTTCCTAACCAGTCGCCAGTAGTTCTTCGAAGTGCGTTTGAAGATTTCGTAAAACAAAACAAAGACGCCGAGGAGAATAAAGAGAAGAAGCCACCTGCTGATCCGCGCATCACCATTGATCGGACCTCTGCCCCGCCTCAGGTTTTTCGGGCCGGTAACCTGTCAGCAGCTGCATGCGTTGTTCCACCATCCTTTCCACGACGCGGCTGAATCGTTACCCGGGAGACTTGGTCCAGTTTGTCGCCGTCCCCGCAAGATTCTACTGATGAATCTTTCGAATTTGTGAGGTGTACGCGCGATACCCCACCCGACGAATCAACATCCCTTGAGCCGGCTCGATGGAGCCCACTTATATCTCATTGGTCAGTGGGCGTTCCAGAATATACATGCAATCTTGCTAGGGTTGCTGAATCTTTTATTTATAGGATCCATGAACTTACAGGGAATGATCCTTCCGAATCCGATATCAGTTCAAGTTCCAACAGCGCCATCTTTTCTAGTGCTTCATCTTCGTCCGGAACGGAGGATAGTGTTGCCGATCCGCTGCAGAAACTGCCGCAATACAATCCACCGCTCGGAGAGATGGCTGAATTGCACACAGCACTTTATTACTGGGCTTACGATGGAGCGCTCCGACAGATTGATGCGCGTCGCTATGAAGATGAGAAAGGATCTGAGCCCGCTGAGCTAGCGTTACGCGTTGTACATGGATCCCTTCAACGGTTTATCGACTATGGGGCAATGGCTACTGATGAAATTCGACGCCCGAGGGTTTTTGCTGCCCGCCCTCCGACGCCGTTCCAGCCGCTCACTCCCCTCTTAACCCCCGTCAAGAACTTTTTTACAATCCCCGACAGTCCTCTTGAATCCTCTGCATTGTTTACGCCTGACGTCAGCGACTCTTCTGGACCCAACCCCGCACAGTCACCCACGTCGCTGGATTTCCGCTTGCCGTTGCCGCCTAACGTGGAACCATTGCTGCGAGAGGAGGAGACTCTTGAGTCGGATTTGTTGGATCAGGAGGCGTGCGCAGATTTGCCGGCGATGGGACAATACAGCGGCAGCAAACGCAAGGCCCCAGATGATCAGAAGGGGCGGCGTCAACGAACATTTAGTAAGTTCGCTGGCGAATTTCTTCGAAAGAGTACTGTTTCACGCGCAACCTTCAAAGCAACCGGGATTCTGGACGCCGATGTAATTCGTAAATTTGCTGGAGTCCGTTTGGCAACTATCGAAACGGCGCGACGCATGGAAGAAATCGTGTGGAAGCTATACGGAATTAGTGAGCAATCCTTTCCAACCGAACCGCCCCATCACCCATTGCTCCACGAATACGAACTTGCGAAGATGTACACTGTACTTGACGTCCTTCATCGCAACGGGAGGTTTCGACTGGCTACCAATCTCCACAACTTACTTTCCATTCGCCTTCGCGACGATTACGCCGTATCCCAGTTGCTCAACATCCGATTTCTTGATGCGAATTATCCCGAGTTTGGAGAAGACTATCACGACTTGTTGCGCGAAGCTAACGAGGTTCCGATACCTTCATCGGGGACGATCCCCGACTATTTTCCTGTCGATGAACGCGAGTCCGGCACCGACTCCGAGATGCCCGAGTATAGTGATGAAGAAGATTACGAAGAATCACAGGGGTGGAGCCGCTTTCGGGCTGCTCATTCCGTTTGAGAGTACGTGGCTTTTTCTGTTCGCCGTGGAGGTGCTGATGCAGTGCAGAAGCTTCGAACCGTTTTTGAACAGAATATGGATGAATCTTACCGCCAGCACGGTGTGAGGTCTCCGAGCGTGCTACGCATCGCTCGTCGCCTCATGGCCCCTGCGAACCATCCGCACGAGTAACGGGACGAGCTCGGACGTACGCGACGGATCTTCCTAAATGGGATTCTACGTTACCGGAAGCAGCTTCCGAACGAGTCCACCGCTCTCCCCACATCCGCATCGTCTCCCCTGCCGTTCTGGGCTCGCTCCTGCACATCGTCACACGGATACGACCTGCACGCCTACGACGAACCGGTGCTCCTCGTATCGCGCGCTGCGCTCGTTGCTGCTCGTCCACCGACAGGATACGACCGGTCCCTGATGTTCCCTCGTTTCCGTTCTCGGACGCTCTCCCACACCGGACGGACCCACCACGTGCCTGAGCCGACCCATCGGACGAGGCAGAGGTTATCCCGACACAGCCCTTCTCCACTTCACACGACGCATCGACTAGCCGAGAGGAGACCATCCGTCTCTCCCCCTTCCTGAGCACTTGAGCACCCACCGACACACAATTACCAGCCGTGCCTGGAGCTCCAGACGTATTCCGAGGTCGTTCGGCCTCACTGCGCCTCGCGCGCACCCAGAGACGATCGGTCTCCTCAGCAGAGGTGTCCGTTCTCCTGTCATATATGCACCTGGAAACACCTGCGACCCGCATGGCACCTCTGGAAATGTGGGAAGTCGTCGAGTAGGTATAAAAGGGAGCACATTCAGTAGGAGTAGTCAGTACCTTCCGGCCTGCAGAAGTAGCTTTCGGGGTGTTTTTTCCCACTTTCTGTACCGTTCTCAGCTCAATCTAAGGGGTACTCCCAGCCTTCCCCGACTTCGTACCTCTCGTGCACCCTCCTCCTCGCCCACTGCCGGAGGCAGGCCACACATCTTGCATTTGCTCGTTCATCGGTGTCTCACCTCCCACACCTCCATCAGCAGGGTCCCTCCTCACCGGACCTGGTGTCACCATCCCAGGCTTCCTCGATTAGGATCACCGTTCTCGTGAGCCTCGCTCTGTAGAAAACAGGCCCGGAGAGAAGCCATCACATACAAATCGCCGTCCATAGCCAACGAGACCGACCGTCTCACCGTCGACCAAACAACGTCGGTGTCATTGTCTGTGCGACACACATCGCATCTCCAGTACTGGTTCTAAGGGGAAGAGCGCACGAAGGAAAGCAGGCAGGGCAACGCATTTAGGGTTCCAGTACTCTCGTACGGGGAGCCAGGTTTAGGCATTCACACCTTCTTTACCGTTTTCACTAACAACAGGTCCTCCGCGCACGTCCACACCCAGGAGACGAACGGTCTCCACGATCCCCCGTTCACACACACACACACCTATCACTCATACGAGGCCGATTCGCGCACCGACCTTCCGCTCTATCATTCGACTATATCTTCCCCTCTAGAGGACGAATGTAGTCGAATTCGAATCACATATCTTTCGATACCGACACCGCGGTCCTTATCACACCGTATACGGTCACGGCCGTAAATTTACGGACCGTGGCCGTGTGGATTTCTTCGTTCACGGTACGGTCAAAAATCCAACCGTAACCCTCCGTATCAACCGTAACGGCCGCAACGGGCAGTCAAATCCGAGTTTGGCGGACCAAGACCATATGCAATCAACTTCTTCTGGTGAGTAAGTATCCAAACAGTTTGTGAAAAAAGATTGCACCCTTAATTTCAGTGGATATCGACCGACCGTATTTCACCGTGAAAAAACGGCCCGGTATTGACCCTCAAAAACGAGCCACGGCACGGCACCGTGACCGTATTACGGTACGGTACCGTACTCCGTGGCTATACGGTTACGGTGGCCAGCCCTACTGCTCTCTTTCGATCCTCGAATTTGGGCAGGTTGATCTTTTGGACTACAATGTGTTTACAAGTCAATTTTCTATGGCGCCCTTCATATCATTATAGTGAGCAAGTACTGGATCAACTAGGGTGCTCGCAACAAAGACTTCTGGGCCCACAAATTCTCAAAGCATGTGACTTGCACATTGACACATGCTATCAGTGAAGGATTTCCCCAAGATCAGATTTGGTCCCGTCTGCTGGACCCTGCACCGCAATGAGTTTCTCCTCGATGTTGCCTTTTCTTAGCCTGCTGACCCGGTTCTCAGGGGCCTAACACGTTGGCAGTGTCCTAGATCAAATCTCCATGCTCAGCAAGCCTCGCATCGGCACCGCCGGACGTGTCCGATGGGTCCAACCTTTCCATTTACCTTTGTCGCATTTCGCTTGATGAGTCAAGAAAGTGTTCCTGGCAAACTTTTCATTGTGTTACATACCGATTTAGATACCGAATTTCCTCCCAGATTTCTGTGCACTCTTTATGCATTCCAGGACCTCCGCCTTTTATTAAAGTTTTGCATCACGAGGAGAGGGATACAATTCGTCCTCGGTCCATTAGCCCATATTTTCCTACGCACCACATTAATACCGACTTTTTTTCGACACCCTCCTAGCTTCGATGTGTTTCATTCATGTTGCATGGCATGTGTACATCCACCCCGCTATCTACATCCAAGTCTTCAACTCCATCAGCAAGGTAACCAGAACTCGATTCAATATTTTCCATTCAGTCTTGACTCTGTTTCCCTGGTCGCTACATTCACTGAGTGCATTTAAATTGCAGCTGGGCTACCAAATGAAAGGAATCTCTATGTATGACAGTAAGGTTGATATACCGTGCAGGTCTGTGTACATAGAGACCTTGAGTGAATGAATAGATTTTCTCAGGCTTTGGAAAAATGCTTTCACTGATCATAGATCTTACATTTGGTATATTTTAAATGAGGCTGGTTTCCTTCCAATACACCACAGTCTGTGCTTCTGCTAGACACCGGGGGCAAAGATCGATGCATATGAAAACATATGTGTCAAACACATATGGTTCACATATGTGCAGATCATGGAACAAAGGTGTCAATCACCTTTGTTGCACCTTTGTTTGAATGGAGGCCCATCATGGAGCTCGTAGAGGGTCATATATCTGGGGAAGGTAATTGCAATGCTATCAAATTATTTGTGTTTACATTATTTTTAATAGAAGTGTTCATAATGTCCGTATTGAATGACTTTGGGTCGACATCACTGCCCAGGTTGGTGCGACCTGGGCTGAGCATTTCACTGCCCTCAAAATCTGATATGGGCTTGATATCAACAATGTCGCCCACATTTGGCTTCTGCATTTCCTCTTCCTTGGCACTATAAACACCCAACTTGCCTTTTTCGCTGAGGCATGGAACCAGCACCGGACCCAGATCCGTAATTTGACCAACCACTCACCAACCAACATGTTCGTTTTTGATATGTATGCTAACGGTGTCCGCGGTGATCAGCTCCCCCCCGAAGAAGAGAATCTCAACGAGGAATTAGAGGTGTATGGAATTGACTATCAGGGTCTCTGCGATAATGGTGTGCTTCAGTCACAGGCCCAAAATAGCTTGATGGGAGAGGGCTCGAGCTCTTGGGTAGGCCGGACTGGACCTCCTCCTGATCTTAGTCAAGTTACTGTTCAGCCACCAACTGGTACTCTCACCGAGGAGGAAGTCACCGGGTTGTATAGTTCATTTTCACATCTGTTTGGCAGTGCTGAAGACCCTGATATTATATTGCTGTGGACCCAAGCCTCGCTCATGTTCGTGTATTATATGCTGATGTATTTTAACTGTAGAATACTTCGCCGAAATGACAGCACTAGGGGCGCTCAATTCTTAGTTCGGTTCGTCCGGTTCGCGAAATTAAATAAATCAATTCATTATTTGTACCGTAAACAACGCGCAAATAGAATGATTTTTGATAGAATGTGGCAAGGTGAGAAGATATCAAGGCACAGGTACTCACTGACCTTGATTCGCAGGGGTGCGAGTGTTCAAAACCGAACGGCGGTGGTGGTGGTTAGGGAGTACACAAGACGCGCATGACTTAATTTGTTCATGTTTATGGTACAAATAATGAATTGATTTTATTTAATTTCGCGAACCGGACGAACTGAACTAAGAATTGAGCGCCCCTACTTGATGCCTAGAATTGGCAAAATGAATCACAAAAATTATAGTAGATCCAGGCAGACCATGGTAAACCATGGTTTACAATGCCAGTTGGTCTTAGCTGAAGAAAATTGCAAAATGAAATGATATCATTGGCTAAAGAATCATGGTTTTGATCCCTTCCAACCTAGTCTGTTAGTTACCGCGCCCTGATTACCGTTACCCGCCCTTATTATGTAAGCTTTCCTTTTTCAGATCTAATTGAAACTGCGCGAGACTTGGAAGGACGCGTTTTCAGACGTCAAGGTGCAACCAAATTTCTTAGGAACACATTCTCAGATCTATAATAGGTTCAAGAGTTGTCTGAATGATATTTGTGATTGCTACCTGGTCAGTTGTGCGTGAGTTGGCATCAAAAGCAGCTCCAGGTGCACAATTGGGTGTTGACACCCTCCCATGGTGTCCTTTTTCTATGATGGTGTATTATAGAGCACAAAACAAGAATTAACGCTGCTCCAAGACAGAAACCTTTGAAGAACGCGTCAACATCGCAATACGACGCGTCCGGGACACAAACACGTGAGTCCCCAAAATGGAAACTTACATAATAAGGGCGGGTAACGGTCATCAAGGCGCGGTAACTAACAGACTTCAGAACGAGGTTGCGAGTGGGAAGTCAGTGCAAGAGACTACTTCCAACCATGGTCAACCATGGTAGACCATGGTAAACTATGGTTGATCTTAGCCGATGAAAATTGATCGAAATGGAATGATATCATTGGCTGAGGGATCATGGTTTTGATCCCTTCCAACCATGGTTGACCACCATAAACCATGGTTTACCATGGTCTATCATGGTCAATCATAGTTAATTATCAAATAAAGCCCTTCTTAACCTCATACCACAACCTCCATGCTCAACCTCGTTCTGCAATCCCAACTCTCGTGCTCAACCTCGACCTCTGTTCTGGACCTTAACTTAGGATCACGTGACCTGACATTCCCGACCTTGTACACTGTTCTCAACCTCAGACCTATATATACAACCTATGCAAACACTGCAACCTTCGTCGTCAACCTGGTCTTAGATACCTGTCCTCCGTACTCATCCTAAAACCTCATATTTTTCAATGAAAAAAGCTTTTATAAGTTTCCCATTCCGGCTGCGGACGGACAACATTCTGCTTCCCCACTCGCCGTGAAACCCTCGCGTATCCAGTGTGGGAAGCAAGATCAAATTCATCGCAAATCCCAGGGTATGTAGCGCTTCAACGTGGATCTTGTGCACTGATCCGTCGCTGATCTTCACTGTCATTTCGGCTAGCCCTTTCCCTGCAACGGTGAAGCCACCGCCTTTGACCGCCGTCGACCCTTCGATGGCCACTGGTTTGTAGGTCAGGAAATGTTTCCGGCTCACGAAGCAGTTCTCTGATGCTCCGCTATCCAGGAACATGTAGCACCAGCAGTCGAATTTGGAGGCAAGATGAAGGGCGTCTGCGGCATGTATTGCAGGCGAGTGATTTACTACATCAGATATGGTACGACTAACAATCTCATTCAGAACGGGAGCACTTGGCCCTCCACGTCCAGACCTGAGGAGATCGTTATTGTCTGTACCCGATGAGTCAATCCACGACGCACCCTCGTCAAGATCCTTGTTGGCCGACACAGACATCGCGTAGACGGCCATGGGAGAGGTGTACGCGGCAGTCGGGGTGGACATTGTTTCCGATGGAGTGTGACTTGGGTTAACGGCGGCTTGCGCTGCTGCAGCATTAGGCGCCGTTCCGTTCTTGGTGTTCCACCTTGCAGCCCGGGCAGCCCTCGCAGCTTCGAAAAGATGCTGATGAGGCTCTTTCCCGGCTGGTGCGACCCAGCGCCCCCGCGCCTGCCCTTCCTGCCCTCCACCGAGTGCCCAGCATCGCTCCTTGGTGTGGCCGGGGGCAGAACAGTTTCCACAGACAAGCGTGTTGGTGGTAGCTGCAAGAGCGTTCGCGACCCCCGCTTGCTCGTCCTCCGCCTCCGCACCGTAGGAAATCTCCCAATAGGACATCAGTTCATTGACGAGCTCGAACGTATGCTTGAAGTTCTGGAGCGTGAGGATTGATCCGCGGAATTCGACCTGGGGAAGGGACTGGAGGACGATGGAGTTCATCTCTTTGTCCTCAATTGTTCCCCCAACGCGAACGACCTCGGCACGGAGCTTCGAGAGCTGGTCAAGGTGTGCACGGATGTGCCGTCCGTCCTTGCACTTCAGGGCGCGGAGTCTGGTGAACGCAAGACCTTTCAAGACTTCGGACGACCAGTTGAACTTAGCGTTTAGGGCATCCCACATCACCTTCGACGTGTACGTAGGCGAGAGTCCATGGGCCTTTGGGTCCTTGACATTCTGGTAGACCATAGCGCCCATCTGTCCGTCGCGGAGGTCCCACTCTTCCTGCGAGGGGGTGCGCACGTTCGCCATCAACGCAGTAGGATGTCCAGCGGCCGATATACTGGTGTTATAGATGCTGGTGTTAGGGGCGACAGTCGCAGGCGTAGCCTCGGGGCGCAGAATGGTGCCATTGAGATAGCCTTCGTATCCCTTCCCGCGCGCGAGACTGATCATGACGTCCTTGAAGGAGGCCCAGTTCTGGCCATCAAGCTGCTTCTCGGCGGCGAGAATCGTAATGCCCGACGAGTTCGACATAGGGGTAAAGATGGTGAAGTTGGTGAGTCTTCTATTCGGTGTGTGCGCGCTCGCAATACTGATTTATGGACAGGCCGCCGTATAATCGCTCTGACTGCGAATCTGTAGAGAATACGGTGTATCAGTAATAATCTACAGGTAAGGTAAGTGTCCGTGCGAGATAAATATAAGTAGATAAATGTACCCTCAGTCGCACACCGATGTGGTCAAGACTGAGGGCCGTTGTCGTGGTCCCGCCTCCTTTATAGGATGCGGCTACAATCGTAAGTGAAACGTATAAATAAAATAAAATAGATACGCGACCGAAAGAGGAACTGGACGCCAACGTCCATGAAAGGCAATAGCCCTTCGTCAACATATAGGTGGCAACACTGGGTGTGCGTCTGTCTGCAGGTGTGCGAGCGAGCTAGATAATATTGTATTAGTGCTCTTCACTCGGCCGTGTGGTGGGCAGAATGAATGTATTAAGTACCTAGATAATATTGTATTACTGTAAGGAATGTAAGTAAGGAACAAGTATAGTATATGTAAACAAGAGACTTATGCGCTCTTCACTCGGCCGTGTGGTGGGCAGAATGAAGAGCGCTGTACGGGACATGTAGCTATATGTAACATAAATTTTAGCCGTCGCGTCGCCTGCACATTGCGTATTCGCTACCGGGGCTCCGCGCCGACTTGCTCTGAAACTTGTTCACTAACACACTTATGGGCTCCATCCACTCAAAACATGCCCAAGGGAGTCTCTATTGCCAAATCAACGTGTTGGACTGTTGTACGCATGCTCGCATGCCGGAAGAAGCCCACGGAAGTGCATGCTTTCACTGATGCCAGTCCTCGGCAACAACGTCGCATTTGGAAGCTCTGGCATGAAACTTCGGAAGTAAAACCCACGCACCAAGGCCCAGAAACAAGAGGACGGCCCCGCAATCTCACCTCGGACGATGTCGCAGTCTGTTTCTCGAGAGTCACAGTGTACCATGCCTCGATGGTGACGGCAACGGTAAGGATGGATGCATTTCCAAAGTCTCAATGTAGGGACGTCGACGTTCGTAGTAATGTGTAGTATGTGCAAAAGAATTTGTGTGTCAATATCTGCCCACATTGAAGAGTTATGTAGGAATCTCCGTGAAGTATACTATTTCGACTAAATATTTTATTTGTTGGTTGAATTGCCTGGCTTTTGGGCTCAGGGCCTGCACGCAAGATAGGGGTGTCCGAAAGCATGTTATTTTGTGAAGAAATACAAGGAAATGGGTGAGATACGGCAAACGGAAGGTTCTACACAAAAAAGTGGCAGCTTGGCCAACTTTATTGCAAACAGCAATAATAAGGATTCGGCAATTTGAAGGCTATCAAACTCCAGACGCTCGCCTGCCGATTCATGCCCGCAACAACGTGAGTGAACACATTGAAGGTCATGGGTGTAATTGCGTCACGATAGCAAGTATGGAACTTCAAACCATTAGTAAATTAAGAAGTAGATCACCGGGTTGGATCAGCATTTGAGTGGGGACACATCAGGATCAGGCGTCGGACGAGTCAGCATTCGTGGTAGAGGCAGATCAGCATACTAAGCTGAAAGTCAAGGTTGGATTAGGACGCAAAACCGCGGAGCGATCAACATCTCAAGCAGCCGGTTGAGCCGGCATCAGCTCGAGCGACTAACATATTTTCCTTTTTAATTTACGCGTCCATCAGTCACGTGTGCCGTCTTCTCTGTTTGTCCTTCACTAGATTTAGGCACCCGTGTCTTCGCCACGGGCGGCAGACACGGCGGATTCCCAGTTCCATACAGACACGGCGGATTCCGAGCCCTCCGGCGCCACACTGCCGCTCGCTAACGCTCGCGGCGCGCGGCGCCTCCGTGGGAAACTTCTCGTGACTTTCTGTCAAAATTCCCGTGACTTATCAAAGAGGCTGTGTTCATCGTCTCTTAATGTATAGATTCAATGGCTCCTGCGTTCGCGGAGACCGACCAATGCTCTGAATTTTCGTATGACAGCGACGAAGACGTTCCATCCGATTCATTCTCACTCACAGCACTCGAAGAAGCTGTCAGTAAATGCATCGGCGGAAGGTGCAGTTTGGTAAAATTGGCGGAGGGAGGTTACCACAAGGTCGATACGCACTCTACATATCCCTGTTCGAATCATTCACCTTCTTCAGGTTTACGATATCTGCTCAGAAGGTGAACCCGTTAACATTGTCGTTCGGGTTGCTGCGCCTGCATTCCCAAAGGACAAGATGGAATCTGAGGTGGCGAAATGATTTTGATACTCAATGAGCTAACTGATTGCGCGAAAGATTGCTACCATCCAATATCTTGCTGCGCACACCAATATACCTACGCCCCGCGTTTTCGGCTGGAACTCGAATGATGGCAATCCGGTCGGCTTGGAGTACATGATTCTTGAAAAGGTGCCTTTTTACTAATTATAAATAAGTGAAGACTAATCCGTCTCAGATTAGTGGGGTTCCGGCTAGCGACGTATGGGACACCTTGCCCTTGGAAAGGAAACAAGTCACTGTCTCCGAAGTGGCCGACTATATAATTCAACTCTTCCGCCTTCGGTTTGAAGCCGGTGGCTCGCTATACAACGGACCCGACGTAAAAGAGTTTGTCGGTCCGATCGTCGCCAGTCCGTTTTATCGAGCTTTAGACGGAGTCGTACGCTTCGCTCAACCAGTCGATCGTGATCTCAGATCGTACCGTGGTCCTTTCGAAAATGCCTCCGCGTACTTGCGCAGTTTCCTCGACGCCGAGTTGCATCTTGTCGGGGATCAACGAGAATATATATTGGAACACGAATTGGATGGCGACGAAGGGCGCCTCGAGCAAGCCATCCGTGTCCTCAAAAAGGCTGTGCAACTTTCTGCGGTCTATCCGGGAGATGTCTGTGTGTCGGAACCTCTTACCAGCCCAGGCCAGCCATTCTCACTGCGGATGGACGATTTTCGGCTCTCAAATGTCATGGTCAGTGCAATTCAACTACTTCCGCTTCTTGGGCTACATCTTTCTAGATTGATACAGCGACCGGTCACGTCACTGGTCTCATAGATTTCGAGGGTGCAACGGTGGCGCCCTTGTGGGACTGCGCGTATATGCCACGTTGGTTGCAAGACCCCGACGAATGGGATGCAACGTATGAGGGTGGTCCAGCCGAAGACAGAAAAATTCTGCGGGGTCTGTTCTTGGAAAAGGTTGAAGAGCACGATCAAACGGGAGAATGGATCCGTGCGTTGGTGCGAGGTCGGCCGTTCCGTGAATTCACGGACAGACTAAGATTCAACGTGGGTGTCTGGGTGGACCAAGAGGAATGGATGGACCAGCGGATAGAATGGGCAAAAACCCATCCAGGAGTTGGATATCCACCTATGCTGTCGCGTTTATAAAATAAATCAATTTTATCTCGAGAAGCTCACAACGAACTATCTTCTGAAAAGTCAGTTTTTTATCTCGAGTCGAGTTGTTAACATGTCACCATATTTTGAGCAAGTGGTTCTATCGGCACTGGGATCCCGAAAGATCTCACCAGACGAGATGAGATATACGTATACAAGAGTACCATCTAAAAATATCTCGAATTTGGAATGCAACACATCTCGAATGTCGGGTGCCGATATCTAAAATTTCAGCAAGATTACGGAATTTGTCCGGCACAGTGCCCGACTACGTCCACTCGCTGTCCGAAGCGAACAGGGCCATTGGCGTGCACGGCGGTGTCGAGTGGGTCGTCGTTGAGGGTTCGGACCAAACCGTGCCGGTGTTTGACACCATGTCAAGTTGACGTGATGAGCCCGCTTTCACTCCGTCAATCTGAGATGTATGGCTTGATTCTCAGCTCGCTGGAACTGCCCTCACTGCGATAGATATTCTAGCAATGGATCCAGAAACGCGGGAAAGAGATAGCTAACGGAGGGAGAGGGCGAAGAACTCGTGCATTCACTCTCTTTTTTCCAAGAGAATACATTAACTGAAGGATGAATAGTCGGAGGAAGATCTACAGCTCAGGAATGAGCTTGAGATGCTCGCAGAACGTCTCAAGGTAATACGCGTGTTCATTACAGCGTCATCCCCAAAATTAATGGTCTTGCAGGAACCAAACACAGAGTTGTATCGACCAGCTCTCGAGACCCTTCGTACCCTGATAAGAACATCGACTTCGTCCATGACCTCGGTTCCGAAGCCTCTGAAATTCCTCCGGCCGCTGTATCTCGATCTCCAAACTCTCCGAGACATGGCCTACATCCGAGGACAAAGTTTGTCGCTTTCGTTTCCATTAGTCGTCTTCCTAACGTGCGTCGCGTTCACAGTCGCTTTTCGCCGACATTCTCTCGGTCCTCGCCATGACCTGCTCCGACACCCAACCCCATGGAACTCTCCGTTACCGTTTTTTGTCTGCGTCTCTCCGACCAGTCGGGTCTCCACTCGCTGGCCCCGGTACTTGGGGGCACGAATACGTCCGCCACTTCGCTGCTGAGCTCGGAGACGAATACACATTCCGTGAGACGGAGGCGGACGCGCCGACACCAACGCCCGCCCCGGAAGCGGGCAAGGAGGAAGCCCCTGCAGAACCCAAGATCATTGGCACCATCGAGGATCTGCGCGCTCTCCCAAAGGAGTGCGCCATGTTTTTGATCGGCCACAACACGGAACCCCACGCGGTCGATCTCCTCTAAGAACTGGAAATTGTCGATGAAATAGCGCAACTGGTGGTTGACAACACGTATACCCGCGTCTGTCAGTACATGATACGGTAAGACTCGCCTCCGTTCATGTTTTACGGTCGCAGAATATGTGTCAGCTGTGTAAACCTTTTTGCCTCCCCCGGACGATATTTCCTTCTTGCGGACAGCCCACAAAATATATGTGCAGCACCGTAAATTCCCCGAAGTTCTCACCCTCGCAATACGGCTCGGAGACCCCGAGCTCATCTGAGAAGATTTCAATGCACCCGGAAACCCGTACGTTTGACGCGGAATTTTAGCACACAGAGCTGACGATCTCGCAGACTAATGAAACGGCAATTAGCATTCCTCCTTGCGTGCGCTCAGACACCCATTGAGTGGCTGCAGACCCCCTCTGACGACCCCGACGAAGAAATCAACATCGAGGATGAGTTCCCCGAGGACCTGCCGGAATGCGTTAGCCACACCCGTATGAGCGGTCATTTCCGCGATGTTGGCAAGGAGCTCGGCGTCACGGACCCCAAGAGCCACAAGGACGTGTACAAGACACATCTTGAAAACACACGTATGTGCTGTACCTTCGAGGACCTGCGGGAATGCCTCAGCCACACCCGTATGAGCGGTCATTTCCGCGATGTTGGCAAGGAGCTCGGCGTCACGGACCCCAAGAGCCACGAGGACGTGTACAAGACACATCTTGAAAACACATGTATGTGCTGTACCTTTCTTTCGAGTCTACGACTCACCACTGCACAGGAGGCTGACCGAACGCTCTGGCAGACGTCGACTCCGCACGTGGGAATCTTGCAGGAACCTTTGTGAATATGCACTACAGCGAACCCGTTATCCGGAAATCCGTGCCGCTGGCCATGGGCCTCGTCAGCGTCTCCAACTCCCAACTCCCCATCCTCGAAACCTTGTCAAAGTACAGCCACGACAACGACCTGGCCGTACACTATCTTTGCAATGGAGCTCGTTGGTGCGGGAACCAACAACGCGCGGCTGGCACAGATGCTACGACAGCTTGCGGGGTACTACTACAAAGAGCCCGACTGTCTCTTTATGGTACGGATCGCGCAGAGGCTCGTGCATATGGGCAAGGGCACGATTGGTCTAAACCCCTTCTTCTCCGACCGGAGCATCATGAGTCAGCCAGAAATCGTTGGCCTCCTGGCGACGCTGACAGCCTTCACCGATGCCAAGCACTGTGAGTGCCACCGATTCGTGGCTATTTCTTGAGCTGACTTGATTGCGGGACGATAGTCATCCTCGACAAATACCGCTGGATGCTGTACTTCCTCGTCACCGCTATGTACCCCCGCTTTTTGATCACTGTCGACGAGGAGCTGAACAGCAGCCCGGTCACCGTGCACGTCGGACAGGTAGGCAGACTATGTTGGCGCCTTCGTTATGCAATCATACTGAGACTTTACCAGGCACTCGCAAGGAAAATTGATCGTGTCGTACATGTATCATAGTCTTAGTAGTCTTATATGTATTGTAGCTGTAACCCAGTGTGCATTCATTGGGTTGATGACCTTCATGGTTGGGTACCGACCCATCTCCGCCTCAGACCGCGCAATTTTAATACAAGAAATTGAAGATGACATTAACAGCAAAAGGGTATGCAGTTTATCTACTAGTACTGCTGTGATACTTTGTCAAGAAATCGTACCCAAGTTGTTCAAGAAATGAGTCCGAGAATGCGGAAACGACGAGAAGTCAGCTAACGGTCAGATTCAGAATCAGATGCGAGTGATGGCGCGCGCTGCCGTAAGTGCCATCACGGAATTGCAAATTACCACCACCGTGCGGAGTGCGCCGGAGAATGACAGGCACGTCCTCGGACAGTTTTGCCAGCTCTTGGCTGTTGGATGCAGAGCGAAGAAAGGTATTAGAAGTGGCAGGGGACTGCATCTCATAACCTCAGGCTGGAATTTTGCTGAATCACAGAATGCGCTTCGTTCTCGAAGAGTCCCGGCGTCTAGATGCGGATGCAACCATCAAGTGGTACGCCAGGACTGGATATCGACGCTCCTGAGGTTTCCAGAATGTCGGTCCAGTTCTGGGCCTGCTGGCGACGGAGACGGAGACGGAGAGGCGCAGTCAAGGTGCAGTCGAATAGTGTATCCGTTCGCAAACAACTAAGGTGCCGAACCTACGCTGGACATTGCCGCAGAGGGCTAGAAATTGCCAGATACCTCATACTCGTCCACACCCGCTGCCGACAAAAGTTGCTTATTCCTGCGCGTTACTTTTATGGATTCTAGCCCAGCCCAGCCCGTCTAGTGTCCGCCCTTGTTCTCGGCGGCAATCTGGGCTGCGTAGGGGTTTCGCGGGTCCTTTGCAAACTCGGCGGCTGTTCGTTCTGCGTTAGCGACTCGCGCAACAGGGTGTGATGCAACGCACATCGGACAGCTGAGTCCTGGAGTTTTGAGATGCCGTAGAGCGAGATGGATGCGGCAACCATGAACGGCCAGAGGGGTTTAAGGATCTGGTAGAGGCGCGTTAGAGGGAGGGGGATGGTGAGGGGATAAAACTTGCTGGTGTCGGCCATTTGCGCCAGCCAAGGAAAGCCATTTAGTGTTATTCTGAGGGGATATGAGACAAGCTGTCCGAGTCGGAGCAAGGCTGGACTTACACTTTGTCGGTCGGGCGATGTTACGGGGCAGACCGCGATATTGTTTGGTTGACACCATTGGGATCAAACATAGTCCAACTTGCTTCCAACTGCGAAACTTACTTAGTCTCGAAGCTCCTCAAAGCAGATTCGTGCTAGAACTACCTGCACCCTACTTGCTTTCTTTGCGTGCCTCGTCGCCCTCAGTTTTCTTATTCTCATCCATTGAGTATATCTCTGCCTACAAAGGGCATGATGGCTTACCATAACTGTCTTCTCAACGGCTTGCTACCCCAGTCTATTGCCCCAGTGACTTACTTACCGGGCGTCGAAAGGAGAGGTCCTCGAATGAGAACTGAAATGACTGGCCCAACATTCCACTATTCATAATTCAACCCGTGTTGCCACAAATATATTCCTTTTCATGTTCCCAAATGCAAGACAAAAGCATTCGGTCGCCAACTCGACATAATTGACGACTATGACAGTGACTGAAAAATGCTTTTGTCTTGCTTGGAGTCGTCTTGGGTTCCGCTTGCAATGATCTGCTTTGACCGCTTTGACCTCTTTTCAATCCTATAAAATGGCGTTGGCCATCCACTGTATGCAACATCATGTCCGAGCTCGCAGTCTATTCAGCCCCAAGCCGTAACCGGGATTTCTGGTTTCCCGACGGAGACATCGTTCTAAGCTGTCCTCAGCCACATGGACGACGTTGCCTTTTTCGCGTCCACAAGTTTATGCTCACACAACACTCGCTTCCTTTCGCGGAGATGATCAAGAAAGAAGCCCTTCTTTCCGTCCTGGAGACGCTCGACGGCCTGCCCGTAGTCCTCCTCCCCGAACCTGCATCGGAAATCCACAAGCTCCTCTGTTGTTTATACAACGCACTGTACGTCTCCGCCACGCCATGCGCATCCACACTCACAGAAGCCTCAAAGTAATGGCGGGGCTTTCAACGACGAGGAACGGCCGATCACACGTTACGACTGGCTCCTCCGCATCTGTTCCAAGTACAAGATCCTCCCCCTCCACAAGCGCATTGTCGCGCAACTCAAGGCCGAGTGGCCCGCCACCCTCCCCGCCTGGGACGCGCGCGAGGCACACATCGCCGCCCTGCTGCAGCAGCACATCGCCGCCGGTCCGCCCGGGCGCGTGCACGACATGTACCTCGACGACCGCCTCGCGGAGCCCGTCCTGACGATCCACACCGCGCGCGCGCTCAGCCTCCCGCAGCTGCTCCCCGCGGCGTTCTACGACCTCGCGCGCCGCGACCCCCGCGCGGACTGGGACGCCCTGCATACGGACGCCGCGGCGCGCGCGCTGCCCGCGAACGAGCGCCTGCTCGTCGGCGGGGTACGGAGCGCGCGGTGGGGCGCGCTGTGTGCGCACGATCTGCTCGTGCTTGCTGCGCTCAAAGAGACCCTCGCGACGCTCGTGCGCGAGGGGTGGGAGATGATGAGGCGGGCGCAGATCCCCCATGCTGTTTGCGACGCCGCGCGCAAGGATGTGTTGGAGCGTTCGAAAGAGCTGGCGGTGGTCTCTCGGGACCCTCTTTACGCGGCGCAATGGGCATGCCAATACACCACCAAGGCAGGGATGTGCAAGAGCTGTGAGACGAATTTGGTCCGATGGCTTGCGACGTTCCGAGTGTCCTGCTGGCTCACTCTGCTTCAAAAGTTCCAGCATAGAAATTGATAAATTATTTGATATGCTCCACAAATATGTATGTTCCTTCCTCCTTGTAAATATCGTACTATGCATTATGCGACTTTCCATGCCCAACAAGGTCCTATTGAAACCCGTGAGCCATGCGGGGGTGCCACAGCGGAAAAGCATACCTAGAGGGTCGGTGCTCGAATGTTCCGCGCCGGTCCATAGTCCAATAATC
The DNA here is from genome assembly GCA_029282495.1 of Mycena albidolilacea. Taxonomy (NCBI): domain Eukaryota; kingdom Fungi; phylum Basidiomycota; class Agaricomycetes; order Agaricales; family Mycenaceae; genus Mycena; species Mycena albidolilacea. Next base: position 1,594,677 of record JARIHO010000008.1, on the reverse strand, counting down.
CCAACCGCCGAGCCAATGTCGCCTACTTGTACGCTCTCGGTCACCCACTCCGGATCCGAGCCCACCGCCTCGCTCGAGGTCTGCAGTGACTTTAAGACTCGTACATATACCAGTCCCACGAGATAAAGCATATACGCACCATACTCCAGCGCACCGCGCCATCGCCAATCATCCGCACCGTGCCCTCGACCACACGTGTGCTCACCTCGTCAGTGTCTGTCCCGTGCGATTCCCCCGCAACGTGAATGATCGGGAGACGCCAAATGAGGGCGCGGGGGTCGGCACCGGGCGGCGGGCGCGGCGGGGGCGAGTAACGCGCGATCCGCAGACTCATGGGAAAGATCCTGATGGTTTCCTGGACTTCGTCCAGTCCAAAGCCGGCCGTGGCGAAGTCGACATTGTGCACTATGAAAAACAGTTAGGATAGAATGGGATGGCAATGGAGGAGTGCGGTGCGTACCAAGCAAGTCCCGGTAGTCGAGCCAGCATACGACTCGCCTGGTGGCGAGTGAGAATAATTCGACGGGGGCCAGAAAAGTGCAAGGGAGACCTACCTCCACTCTCCTTCGACACCGGCCCAGTCCCATCCTTCGACCTCATCGCTCTCGGTTGCCTTGCCCTTGCCTTTATCGACAGGTGCCGGAGAGTCATCGTCGTCGTCCCCTTCCGGCTTCTCCGGCCGCCATACGTCCCAAAATCCCGGTGCACCACCCATACGGACGAGCTCAAGGGACTGCATCGCATCCACAACCTCGCTCAGCTCCAGTCCCACGTCTGCGGCAGCCTGCCTAGACGCGGAGCCCATTGAGCTGAAATGGCTCTCCATATCGAACTTGTCGCGCATGTTGGCTTCCATGATGTAGCGCGCAGCGGCGAGGAACGCGTAGTCCGGGACCACGCGGTGCGGCGCAGGGAAGACGTAGGTAGGGTGCGTTCGGTCGTCGGTGAAGTCGATCCCGCGGCTAGAGAGGAAATGCAGGAGGTGGTGGCCGTCGACATGGCCGTCGTCGTCCCCGTCCGAATCGTCCGCGTCCGGGTCGTAGTCGGGGTCGTCGATGTCCTCCTCTGGGTCGAGCAGACTGGGGGCGAGGACAATGGACGAAGGGTGGATGATATGGGCGCGACGGGAGCTGCTGGCCGAGCGGAGAGCGATGTCCGCATCCTGGGAGTCCGACTCGGGCGGAGCGAGGGCGGAGAGTCGGGTGCGCCAGGTGTAAACATGCGGCTGATTCGGGTCGAGGGGCTGGAAAGGTCCCCAGCAGCGCTCCGGCATGAGGTATTTTGTGTTGTACACGCGACTGCGCGCCACGGCGCGCGCTGCAGCGTGCTGGTGCTCGACCGTCGACGAGCTCTGATCTAGCGGGATGAACCCCCTCAGGAATGCTAGCTTGTTGAACGCCTTGCCCGCAAGGGTGTCCTCAAATTCGGCGCGGTTGTATTCAGGGCCTTCTGGATCGAAGGAAGCCAGCATACGCTTCGTGAGGGGTGCAGGGTACCCGCGAGCCAGCACTTTGTTCAGCCATGTTGTATTAGCTGAGGGGGCGAGCTCCCGAAGAAGAGGGGGGAAAACAAGACGACGGCGGTGGACAGGGTCGAGGGTACGAAGCGGGGAGACGGGCGCTGCGGTTGCAACGACATCAACCAGAGCTTCAAAGTTGCACGCAGGGTCTCCGACGGCAAGACGGTTGGATACAGCAATGCGGCTGGTGAAGTTATGCCAGTCATACGCAATTTGAGGAGGGCTAGCTGAGCCCGGCCTCGAATCCTTGAGGGCATTCTTGGGCCGGGGATCGTCGAAGAGGGCGAGATACAGGTCACGCCAGATGGAGTGAACTAGTTCATGCAAAGCGCGACAACAAGCAGCGACAGCGGCGACGGCGTTGGGGCAACTCTCCACTGTCTCGACTAGAATCTGCTCCAAGATTTCCGGGGGGAGCTGTAGCAGAGTCATGGCTTGAAGGTGGCGGTTTCTGACCAAGCCGGAATAGATACGCGCCATATCACCGGCAAATTTACAGAGATTAGAAAGCTACGATTACAAAGGCTTGGCTGCAGCGCTGCACAGTCCCGCGGCCGTCGGCCGAGTCGGGATTTAGAGTAGGACTAGAATTTTTGTAAAAGGTAGAAGGGAGTCCTGTTTGGCATCGGGTAATTAGCGCGCAGCCTTGCTTGCTCTATACCACCATCTCAGCCATACCGATGCATGCTAATTGAATAATACGCACATTCGCATATGTCCTCCTTACCTCCTACCGCGCCAGCAGTAAGCAGTTTCTCATTCTTGGTGGCGCGGCATGAACCCCTTGTAGTGGCGCAACTTCCCGTTCTTCGACGTAGTCCCTGTAAAGGACGCCCATGACCTTAACGCGCCCCCCGAGATATTCAAAACAACCCCAGAAATATCCACAATCATCCCCTCATCCGCTGGAGTTCTTGTTGCGGACATATATGGCACAATACACATCATTAACAGAGATTTCGAGGCCCAACGATCCTGGGTCGCGTACGAGGGTGGCCGCGTAACTCATATGGCCGAGCGGCGTGGTGTTCTTGTGACTGTCGGCGTGCGTGTGTTCTCGGGCCATATACCACATCAATTCATCTCTGTGTAGGAAGACGAGTCCGCCCGCGCACCTGTACTGAAGATATGGGACCTCGAGAAGAAGGCCAACACGCCTCCATTACTCCGGTCCACAAACATGCAGATCACCAAGCCGCACCCCGTCTGCACCATTGCGCTTTCTGCAACCCTCTCTCACCTCGCAGTTGGTTTTGCGGACGGCACTGTCGTTCTATACCGGCACATCGACCAGTCAATCAATAACAACACCCCCCTCCTCAAGCCACGCACCGTGCACGAGTCCCCATCGGAACCTATCACCGGCCTTGGCTTCTCGGAGTCCAAGACCCTGTTCGTGGTCACCACTAACCGTGTATTGTCGTACCTGGTCTCTGGGGCCGGCAGCGGCAAGGCCACCGTTGTGGATGATGTCGGTTGCGCTTTGGGCTGCGCCGCAATGGACTGGAGAGGTCACGACGTGGTTGTTGCGCGTGAAGAGGCAATCTACGTCTGTGGTGTCGAAAGTCGCGGCGCGTGCTACGCGTACGAGGGTCAGTTCCCTACATTTGCATGTAAATAACCTTCATCAACTCCGCCGCCAGGCAACAAGTCGTTCATCCGGTCCCATCTGAATTACCTCGTTATTGTTTCCCCGCCTATAACTCCAACAGCATCAGCTGCGTTTCGCACCGTGCGCAACTTTGCAGCCCGCAACCCGACCGAGACCGACATCACGAAAGTCGCTGTGTTCGACCCCGAGAACAAGATCGTTGGATACAGCGGCACCTTTACACAGGGCGTGCGCGATATCGTTTCTATTCCTGAGTGGGGTGGTGTGTATATCCTGGGTAACGATGGGACCCTCGTGCAGCTATTGGAGAAGCCATTCTCGGCCAAGCTCGACATGCTGTACCGGAGCTCGATGTATCCTGTCGCTCTGAACCTCGCCAAGACGCAAGGCCTGGAAGATTCGAGCGAGACTGTTGCCGATATTCACAGGCAGTACGGCGACCACCTGTACAACAAGGGCAACTGGGACGGCGCGATGGGTCAGTTTGTCAAAACCATTGGATGGGTCGCGCCGAGTTATGTTATCCGCAAAGTTCGTGTTACCAGACTTTCTGCTACTCTACTAACGCGCTGGCGAAGTTCCTTGACGCCCAGCGGATCCACAACCTCGTCACGTATCTCCAGGAGCTGCACTCGCTGGGTCTTGCCAACTCGGACCACACGACGCTACTTCTCAATGCGTACACCAAGCTCAAGGATGTTGCACGCCTCGACGGGTTCATCAAGACTGAATCCCGGCGCGTGAGCTCCGGCTCGGATGAGAAAGATGAACTGCCGTTCGACCTCGACACCGCCATCCGTGTCTGTCGGCAAGCCGGATATTTCTCTCATGCGTCGTACCTTGCGAAGAAGTATGAACGCCACGAAGAATATTTGCGCATCCAGATTGAAGATGCGCAAAATTATTCCGAGGCGCTGGTGTACTTGCGAGCGTTAGGCGGCGATGCTGTGAGTGTTTTTGTGCTCGCAAACAATGCACGCATATGAACATATTGTTACACACAGGCTGAGAGCAATCTCGCGCGCTACGGCCGGGCTATGCTGGACAGTCTGCCGGAGGAAACGACGCAGCTCCTCATCGACCTCTGCACGCCGGCGGGCGGCGTGGTCATGGAGCCGGAGGAAGAAGTGCCCAACACCGCCGCGTCGACCAAGGCCCTCTTCTCCGCCGGGGCCAACGGGCCGTCGTATCTCTCGTATCTCGCTCTGAACCGCAACTCGCTCGTCCTGGACGCGCCGCCGCCTTCGACGCCGTCGATCAAGACCGTCAAGCCTGACACTGCATCCCGCCGCGCCTCCGTGCACGAGTCGCCCCCGCAGACGCCGTCTGTACACACCACTGCGCCGAGCAGACGACCACTCGCACCACTGAAGCCGCCGCCGAAGCTTCTCTCGCCGCGGCTCTACTTTGCCCATTTTGTCGACCACATGGACCAGTTTATCGTCTTCCTAGAGACGGTGGCTCAGCGCCGCTGGGGGCAAAGTGTGGAGGGGATCGACGACCTGTCCGTCGCACCCGAGGAGGAACCGCTGGAGGACGACCACGATCGGCCGGACCAGGTTGCAGTGTGGAACACGCTTTTAGAGCTGTACCTTACGCTGCCCGATCTGTCCGCGGCGTCTGCAGCGGCGTCTGCCGCTGCCACGGATGATGAGGATGACTCGGGCCCTTTACGGCGCAAAGCGTTACGTGTACTGAAGAGTAAAACGCTACCGTACGACCCCACGCATGCGCTCATTCTGTGCTCGACTCGGGGGTACACGCGCGGGCTGGTGCTGCTATGGGAGCGGATGGGCATGTACGAGGACGTGCTGCGCTTCTGGATGGGCTCAGCCGAGCAGGGCGCGTCGGACGAGGTTGTCAGAAAACTGAAAGCATACGGCTCAACACGGCCGCAGCTATACCTCGTCGTCCTGAGGTACCTCTCCTCGACACCGGCGCTTCTGGCACGGCACGAGGCGGACGTCCGCGAAGTGCTGGAGCATATTGATAAAGAGCGGATCGCGACACCACTCGGAATCATCCAAGTACTGGCGCGGAACGACGTCGCGAGCGTAGGGTTAGTGAAGGACTGGCTCATGACGCGGATACAGACAGCAAGGGCTGAGATCCAGAGTGTACGTGGTTTTCGCAATTGTTCACACTCGCGCTGATGTAAACATTGGGTATAGGATCAGGAGTGGACGACGTCGTACCGGCTGGAGACGGCCGCAAAGCTCAAGCAGGTCGAGGATCTTACGGATCCCGAACACCCGCGCGTGTTCAATGTTACGCGGTGCTCTGGCTGTGGCGGGCAGCTCGACCTTCCGAGCGTGCATTTCATGTGCAACCACAGCTTCCACCAGCCGCGGTGTGTACCGTCGCTCACAGTTTCGATTTTTTCTCTTACATTGTATCACAGGTGCATACAAGAAAATGAGACGGAGTGTCCGCTCTGTGTGCGCGAACATGGCGTTATTCGCGAGATACGGCTAAATAACGAGCGGCTGGCCGACCAGCATGACCTATTCGTCTCGGAGGTAAAGGAGGGTGGATTTTCCGCTCTTGCGTCAGCCTTCAGCCGGGGTATCTTGAATATGTCGCGGTTGGAAGATGTTGCCGTGTAATGCCGTAGGCAAATAACGACAAACTCATTCAACGCCGTCGTCCTAATTTGGGAATTTCTCGTTGATGTGTTTCGGGCGACGTTATGACAATCTCAGATCCTCATGCACGCTTTCATGCTGCCCTTTTCATTGTGCTGATACTCTCACTCGGAGGTTACTCCGACTACAAGTGACTTGACGGGCATCTGTGCAGCCATATCATAATAACCAATCTTAAAATATAATTCGATGCATGTTGTCCAGCTAGATGTCTTGAATTGCTTCAACTTAAAACTACCGAGCTGGAAGTACTTAGCGAGCCAACGACTTCCGTTTGTAACATGGACAAATAAAACATGTCTTCATCATCTGTTCAATTGGACGCCAAAGCGCGCGCGACCCAATCCCGCAACCCTATTTCTTTGAGACTATACAAAGTCTTGGGCACCAATTTCGACGACGACGCGACAAGAGAAGCGCTGCAGACTCTGTCCGAGCTTTATGCAACATCTAGTACTCTCAAGGGAAAGGAGATCCTTCGAAATGTCGAAGAGGACGAGGTTGAGGAGGAATGGGCGAAGCCGAGTGGCCTCGTAGCTGGGGAACTCCTGACTGAAGCTGTCCCGGGCGAGTCTGCGGCGCGAGCACGCAAGAATCTCCGTCGCGACATGGAGAGGAAATTAGCTGAAGGCAGCCATCAGTTTTTGGAGGCTTTCGGTGAAGTGGACCAAGTGCGTCCCGCTTCACCACATTCTTTGTTGTTGTATCTTAGCATTCTTGCTTGCAGAAATTGGAAGAGCTGCAGCGGCATGTTGCCGCAATGCATGCCAGCTGTGATGAGGCAGAAACTCAACTTAGGCTCACCAATGAAGCGAGCTCGATGTTACTTGAGCGCGCGGGTAGTCTGAGCGAGGAGAGGTTGGTACATTGCGCGTTGTCCACGCGTATTCTGACCACACCGAAGGCAGGAAGTGGAAAACAAGAAATCAATTGTTACTTTGTTTCTGAGCCGCTTCACCTTGAATGAAGAAGAAGTAGAGGCAATGACATCTCGCGACGTTCCGGTCGGACAGCGATTCTTTCAAGCAATGGACAAGACAGAACGCATACGGACGGACTGTAGGGTGCTTATGGCGGGAGAAGATGGACCAACGCAAGCTGGGTAATTATTTCACCTTTCCCTCGCTGGAAGATCTTACGGTTCGGTGTAGGCTCGATATCATGGCGTCGACGTCTTCACATTTAGAGCAGGGATACGAGAAAATCTTCCGATGGTGTTCCTATGAATTCCGGCAAATGGGACGCGATATGCAAGTCGAAGTAGAGGATACCATGCGGGAGGCTATTCGCCGATTGCGGAAACGCCCAGAGCTCTTAAAGTGCATACGTTTCGCTACCCTCTTTCCGCGAAGCTAATGCCCTTTACAGCGAAGCTCTCACCGCCCTTTCACAGGCCCGTCAGGCAACCCTGATGTCCTCCTTCTTGACTGCCCTCACTAGAGGAGGTCCATCTGGTCTCCCGCGACCTATTGAATTGCATGCTCATGACCCCATGCGATACGTTGGTGACATGCTCGCTTGGGTACACCAAGCCATTGCCGCCGAGCGCGAATTTCTAGAAAGTCTCTTCGGCCTCCAAGCGGATGGGAGAATGGTAGGTAGTGTCCGGACGTTCCATGAGAAGAGTGAGGAGGAGGACTGGATCCGGGAGTTGATGGATCTCGCCGTAGGAAAACTGTGTGTTCCTCTCAAGGTGCGGAGACAACTAACCGCTGTGTTGGATTCGCATTAACCTTTTGAAATAGGTCCGAGTACAGCAGACGATACGTTCACAAGAGAGCAGTATCATCTCGTATAAAATCGCCAATTTGCTGCAGTTTTATATGATCACAATGCGCCGGACGATCGGGGAAGCTGCCGTCTTGTCGACTACGTTGAACGAGTGCGTTTCTCCATGTCGAGCCCTACAACTGCTTGATACTCTGCAGAATAACGGACGTCGCTTACAAGGCGTTTTACGACGCGATCGAAACACAAGGGCGTGCACTATTGCGAGCCACTCTCGTACGTCGGGCCATGTTTCGATTGTCAAAACGAATTTAACTTGCAATCAGGACCTCGACGATCCGTCTCTTGCTCCACCTCTTGTGATTCTGGATCATGCGCAAATACTGAGGGAGGTCATGAACGTCTACGAGTCCTCCCTTGTTGGAGACGAAGACACGGCAGAGAAAACCGCTGGCTTCCAGCGTATTTTGGATGTGGGAGTCGATCCGGCGATTGAATTCTGCACAAGCAATAGCGAGGAGAAGAAGCGCCTGAGACCGAGATGGGACCGGGAGGTTTACGTGCTCAATTGTTTGAGTTATCTTCAGGTTCGGTTTCGGAGTTTGGCTTGCCCCCGAGTCCGCTGACATGAAGCACTTCCAAAGAGCGTACTAGAGCCATTCCCGTTCACCGCTCAGAAGCTGCAGACACTTCAAGACGTGATTGATGCAAAAGTTGTTCTCCTGACCGAGGAGCATGTAAGCTGTTTTCTCACTCTTCGTCTTAAGGATCTCCACTCATTTTCTTTCCAAAGTACAAAAATATCATGGCGGATTCGGGCATTCACCTGATCGCTGAAACCTGCGTAAACCACGGAAGTGTACGATACACTGTTCTCTATATTTTCCTCCGCTTCAACCTAACACATTATCGCAGGAACCAATGTCTCGCATCCCAGCCACCCTTCCGGCCCAACTGCAAACCGCCCTGCGCAACTTTTCGCTCTGGCTCTCCGGCCTCGAAGTTGTCCAGTCTCCGCGTCTTTCGCAGCTCACTGCACAGCGCTTGCACATCAAGATACACCAGGCGGCGTTGGAACGTCTGGCGCGCTCGTATCAGCTGATATGCGAGCAAGTGAAGAAGCCGGAAAACAAGTACGAAGCGGCATCGACGCTGTTGGGGAGCGAGCGGCCGTTTGGGCAGGTCAATTTGCTGTGGCAAATCTTTGGGTTGGAGGGAGACAGTGGGAAGGATATGTAGTGTTTCTGTATCCTTGTATGCATGAATCGGCCCTAGAGCGGCCGCAACGCGTCGAGCGCGAATTCGGCATCACGGAAACGTGATCGTGACCAGCGCGAGTGATCGAAAAGATGACCTCCACCTTAAGCAGGCTCAAGCCGCTCTCTATTCTTCCCCGCGCGCCTCGCAATGCATTCAGGCAGTCGCATCCACTTTGTCGGCGGTATACCGATGGAGCACCATCCCAAGATCGGTCGGGGTCGCTGTACTCAAATTTCAAGCCGCACCGCCCACTCCCTCAAATTGAAGTATAGCTGGCTCTCAGGCGCTCCGCACAGATGCTCAATGACTTGTAGAGACGATGGCCGACCTTCATCGGCATTGGTGTCGTCGTGTTGACAAGCTGGGCCGCCTTCTTGACCTATGTGACGAACGAGACGAAGGTCACATCGTCGGTGGTCAAGCAGATTCTGCGGAGCATAAAAACCGACCCGCAGCTGCTTGAGACTCTGGGGCTGGCTATACGGCCCCAGCCCGAGTGGTGGCTGAATGGATATCCGATTATTCACGGGCAGGTGTGTTAGAATGTTTCTGTCGCGCTCCTTGAAGGTTGAAGTGAGAAAAACTAGATTAACCAGCTGCAAGGGAATATCGATGTCAGTTTCAGAATCAAGGGGGCACTGGGTGGGTCTCTGTCTTGTCCTTGTCCCTGTCGAAGTGAAACCAAACGCGCCGACTAGGCTCCGGGACTGTTTATTTCACCAGTGTCCGAAAAGCCAAGGGCATTCCCTACGAAATCCGTACGTTTTCACGATATTTTGGGCTGAAACTATTCTCACTTCGACCGTGCAGTACGATTTAGAGTAATACATGACGATGGCCGAGTTGTCGAAGTGTCAACAACCCCAGAGTTGCCTTCCGAATCTGAATAAACTGTATTTTTGTCCACCGTGAAGTTCAGATCATCCCACTCATTCGGTGGTCTCTCAAGCCAGCCCGGTTGACTCGTGTCCCTCAACACAGCGCATGGAGGTTTGAACACTTCCTGTCGGGAAGCATGTCCTGGCGTTCATTTATGAAAAGGATTCTCTCGACGCATTGCAACTTTGAATTTCCTGCGACGCCTCGATGGTCTTCCTTCGGCGTTCTTATTAAACTCGCACTATAGTCGGTAAGGAAAAGTGGTGGAGATGATGCTTGTGGGGACCTTGAAGCCTTGCCAATAGGCGCGGTAGCGGTTGCCGATGCAACTATCACGCATTTCCCACTTCCCGCGTTGTTACATGAACCTCTGCATTTCCATCGCGATAAATCTTTGTTTATTCGGGAATATGCGTGCAACCACCTCTCTCATAATGAAGGTCTCACTAACTGCGTATGTCGATGGCATGTGTTTGTTCCACGGTTTGTCTGCTCAGGCTGTCGCGCGCACCAGTGAGACAAAGGCTGAAGGCCAGGCCTGGATGAAAATTGACCATACCTGCCACTGAAAACTGAGTCCTTGCTCGAGGTGTAAAGATTTGGCACACAAAAAAAAACTTTACACGCTCCTCAATTTACAATATACAAGTCAAAACGAGGCACTACCGTTTCCTTCCCTTCCTCTGGCCCGTAGTCCCCGCAGCAAAGCCCATCTCGACGCATTCCCTGCAGTACCACTTCTCCGCCGGCGGCTGTGTGAGTTGCACACACGACAGATGGAACTGTGCGATAAGTAAGTAGCCGTCGAATCGTCTAGTGTACGGAAGACTTACCCATTCGTATTTACACTCGTCGTTGTCGCACGCAATCATCTGCCCGTAGGTCAGCATGCGGAAGTCAAGAGAGTGAGAGGAGAGAGAACGCACGTCGCCATAGCTCTTCTTCTGACAGAAGCAGTACAGATTGTCGTCTTCACCCTCTCCTTCTTCCTCGCCCTCTGCATCCACGTCCATCTCCTCGCGCTCGGGATGAATTTGGCGCGAGAGACGGGAGCGCTTGTGCGAGGCGCTGTGCGAATTCGCCGCGGCGGAGGTGGTCAAGGGCGATGCGGACCGGCGGGGCGGCGACGGCGCAGCCACGGGCGCTAGCTTGATGGACGTCGGCACCGAGCCAGTTAAGCGGCGTTCTGTTTCGGAGGAGGAATCAGCACTGCACCCAGCATGGAAGACTTACACCTACTCTTCTGCGCCGGGCCAGCAGATATGGACGCCACGGAAGCCAAGACGGGCGTGGTGGGCGTCTGCTGCCGGATATCGGGTAGCGATGCGCTCCCGCCGAGGGCCGTGCGCAGGCTCTCGCTGATCTGCGACGCGGGGTTGCGCGACGCGCCGACGTAGATCTCGCCCTCGAGCATCGGGGACCCGACGCCCGACGGCGTGCGCGGGAGGCGGGTTCCGGCTGTCGTTGAGGCGGTGGCGAAGGCGGGCTCGGGGAGCTCGCCTTGGAGGACGCGCACCTTGCCGAGGTCGGCTTCGAGGCGCGCGCGCGTGCGGGCGACGAGATCGATGATGCGTTGGGCGAGGGCGCATTTCTCGGCGGAGAGCTCGTTGATCTCGGCGTAGGCGGCGGAGACCTTGCGAGGGATGAGCGCGGATTTCGGGGAGGGCGCGCGGGAGGCGGCGGGCGAGGGCGAGACGCTGGAGGAGGAAGACGCGGAGTTGGAGGCCTTTAATGAGTGGCGGATGTACCGCGACGAGTCTCTGTCAATCTCTGCCTGTAGATCTTGTACTTTGATTTCCTTCTCCTTGATTTCTTGAAGCAGATGCGCGACTTCATTGGGGAGATTATCTAGGCCTGGAGGACGTGTAAATTGTCATACAATGCGCATAAACATGTACTTACTGTATATGAATTCGGAGACGATGGTCGACGCATCCTCTAGACTTTGCGGATTAGCATTCATCTTTCAATTGGGCATGGACGTTCGGGAAGAGTTGTGTAACGCCGAGCTCGTGATCGGCATTCGGGATCACCAGTGTCATTGCCTTATAGAGTAGTCGCTTAGATGACTCAGTTATACCACCAGAGAGGCTAGCTTTCCTCGAAAAAAATATTTTGTAACAAATAAAGGAGCAAATACATAAATGTCCTTGGTTCTGAATAATATTTCGATGACCTGCATCCCAACGTGGCGCTTTCATCCTCGGTAGGTACAACAGCTGTCAATATTTTAAAAGGATTCAAACATGCACGATTGGAGACCACTGACCTGACCATGTAAGGTACGATGGAAAATACCAGCGTCACAAAGCCTGCCCAAATCAGGTACAGACCCTTGCCTATGGACACCTCAATCCCCACGGCTATTGGAGGCGTGGTCCGCAGCATGACTGAATTGACGGATTGCGTCTTTTTTATCATGACGGTCCAGATAATCGCGCCGATGAGAAGGAAGATGCTGCCAATAATGGCGGAGAATGTCGAGAGGAAAAAGGTCCAGCTGCTTTTGGGGATTCCGCTATGTGCGCAGTGTTATGTTGGTTCGGCGGCGATGAGGCGGACGAATGAAAACACGCACGTTAGTAGGGCCAAGGCAGCGCATATCGTGCCGAGGAGGAGCATCCAGTAGGCCGCGCGTGAGGTATGGCCGAGGGAGTCCGAGTCGGCAAAAGACGTGTCGGAGAGAATAAAATTCGTGATGTCAGTGTAATTGGGGAGCATGTCAGACGTGAGTGCGGCATAAGGCGTGAATTGGTTTTGGATGGAGTGGTTGGCGCATATTCCGGCGGAGTTGTTAACGTAGCCGCAGTGTGAATACAGGCCGAACAGATAAAATTGTCGTAGCCCGGCACTGGAACCGAGCGGGGCGGATGAGTCGTTCGTGTAGAGTTTATCTATCGGGTCGAATACTGCCTGGTGTAGAGCATCACTGGGGCCAACGCATTAGCTAGGTATGTGCGGCGCAGCAGGCTCTCCCACCCGTAAGCTGATACGTTGATTTTGACCTAATGAAGAGATTAAGAAAGTGTAGGAGGTAATGAGGTGATCGCACCAGTGCTATGGCGTGAGGAACAGCAGACGTGTTGATTTGGGAGACCTAGGAAAGCTGAGGATAAGATTGGAGGAGCAAAAAGCGACCAACGTGGACGAAAATGAGTAGCAAGAGCGAGGTGAGCCTGGAGAGAGAATCAGACTAGAAAGAAGAAGAAGAAGAACCAATACGATAGGATGGTCGCCGCTCCAACACAGAGTTCTCCGCGCATGGTATGAGTGTACAGGCGAAGTCAAAAACGCGTCCTTAGCCGCCTCAGTCGACGCGCGACTGCAACGTTTTTGGTTCGACTTCGGTAGATCCCGGTCCGGCATCTAATCTAATCGCAATGAGAGGCGACAAATTGTAGCGGCCTAGGCTGCTCTGCCGGCGCAGACTTGAAACAATATTTATTACAAGCAACTAGTTGATCGCATCTCCATCCATACAGCTCTGCGAGTGTTCTGCACGGCATAAGCAGAGCTCAAGCGCCGAGAACAAAACACGCGGCAGCCTGACGGACAGAACGGAGCGCAAAGTACAGTGATTTGGGAGTAAATAAACTGAATAGGCCCTTATAAATAAAATAAGAGAATACTGAATGGATTGAAGCCAGCTGTGGTCCACACAGACCGAAAGACCGCGACCAGGACAGAGTGACGGTGTTGCGTACGTCAATCCGGAGATATCCGGCTCAGAGGCCCAGTCTGGCTCCTCTCTCGATAAACGCCTTGCACTCCTTTGCTCTTGTCCACCATGGCACACGTACCCCCGCTCCTAACACCGATACCGCCCTCTTCAAGTGTGGTCATAGATACCTCCCCCGAATCCCTGGGTCTCGCAGAGTCCAAGGAAAGCGAGACTTCTCGGAGCCGCGTCAAGCGTCTCTCGAATTCAATGGAGAAGACAGTCAACAAACTTGGTAGAAGTCTCAGCGGCAAGGCCACTTCGTCGCCTCCAGGCTCTCCAAGCAACTCTGGTGCCCGCCACAAGCGAATGTTCAGTCTCAGCCGTAAAGGCAAGGGCAAAGAACGGGCTGAAGACGGCAACGGTAGCATCGTACACCCAATTCTGGTGTATTGTCTCACATACTGCGTTAGATATGCTGTCGCCACATTCGCCCTCGAGCACACCCAACGCGTCTCGTCCCTCGTCCCCGATGAAAGCTCCCCAAGCTCCCCAAGCTCCCGACCACCCAGACGACTCGCCGTTTATCACCCCGCCTTCCCCGACTATCGCGCCCAGTCGTCCGTCACTGAGCTCGTTCCGTGGTGGTGGCTCTGTGAGTTCTCTCCGACACGCGTCTTTAAGTGTACTTGCTTATTCCCGATCCAGATGCGTGCGGGAACACAAACTCTCATCCAAGCCCTTCAGGCCCTACCCTGGACGGATCCCGATAATGAAGATGACATGATACCACAGACTCTGAGCCCCATCGATTCTGACAGCGACGAAGAGGGCAAGCCGGGTCTGCATGCGTTTACTCCGCTGTTCGCAACTCACTAACACTTGACTGCTCCGTCTCTAGCCGATCGTCTCGCCTCTTCTATTCACACTATATATCGCCCGTTGGCCCGCTCTCAGCGTCTGAACCAACCTGGCTCGGGTCCCCGCAGAAAGCCTTTACCGCAACAACACATGGCGGTCAGCGAGGAGGAGGACGCGACCCAAGGGTCATCGGAGGAGCAAGATGCTGAGGACTTTGAGGAGCCTGAGGCTACCCCTCGACCTCCGTACGCCGAACGGCCGACGCCTCTCCACGAGCGCCTTCAGCAGCAGACCGACATTGTCAAGCTACCGCCCTCTATGATGCGGTCCGGGAGCATGGCGACTGTCAGAGTACAACGCAGAGTCCGGCTCGCCGAGAAGCTCAAGCAAGTTTTCGATCTCGACGGCATAGATGAAGTCTGGGCTGGTATGTCGCACGACTCCTCACAGTTCATACCTTGATATTCCCTCAGAAATGCCTTGTTGGCTACTGCGCTCAGTTTGTAAGTAATTTGTCATTGACGCGTTCCCAGCTAAATGTTCCCTTTAGTGCTCCAAGGTTATATGTATCTAACCAATTCCTACCTGTGTTTCTTCGCCCATATGCCTGCGCGAGAGGTTGGCAGCTTACCTATTATTTCGTATTCGCTACAATTCATGTCCCCTAGGACCAAGTCCTCAAATCGGGCTCACTTAATAAGAAGGCACAGCGGACCAAGCGCTGGATCAAGCATTGGTTTGTCTTGAAGAATGACGCACTGTCGTGGTACCAGTCGTCTTCAGTGAGAAGCTCCATTCGCTGCCCGAATTTGAATAATGAGAATTGACCTGTTATGCCCTTTAGGACCCTTACTTCCCGCACGGCATTTTGGATCTCCGCTATGCAATTTCATGTGATGCAGTGAACGACAAGGAGTTTCGCGTGCGGACGAACCAGAGGACGGTGGTTTTATCTGCAGCGTCTATTCCGAGTCGCGAAGAATGGGTCAAGGCCATCCGCAAGGTCATTTTCAAGGCGCAGAACATGGGGGACAGCGTCAAGATCGCCATTCCATACTCCACCATCCTTGACGTCGACAAGTCGACCGCCATGGATTTCAGCGAGACCATTGAGGTGAAGGTGTTTGACAAAGAAGAGCATTTCTCGGTCGACTCGTACTTTTTCGCCTACTTCCACGACCTTGCCTCTGCTCTGGACCAAATCCGCGACGCCGTCCGCGCGCACCGCCTACAGCCAGAGCGGTCCTCGCCGCAGATGCTCATGGACACAACGGCCCCGCGCAAAGAACCCAGCGTTCTCGACCGCACCCAAAGTCTTCCCAATCCAGAGCACGGAGGAAAAGTGCCGTCCTCCTTCAGCATCTCCTCGTTCCTGCGGCCATTCCAGGAGACAAAATCCCTCAGCCGGCCGAATGCATCCACCCTCTCGCCTACACCTGAATCAGAGGACTTCACGCACATTTCGCGCCGGCCAAACTCATCTTTCGTCCCTGTGACGAGCTCCCCGAAGGGGCTCGACGACCCCGCCGTCCAAGATGCCGGCTCCCCGAACTCGCTGACGCCGACCGCAGAACACACGTACCCTCCGTCCCCTTCCGTTTATCGCGTTGATCCTGACCACCCGTTGATTAGCGAGAGCAGCGGGAGCGCGTGGAGCGTCGGCGTCCCGTCGTGGTTGCGTGGGCCGCGGCGGGTGTTTGGCGGGAGCTCAGACGCGTCGACAGCGACGGTGTCGCCCTTGTCGTCTTCCAATAGCCGTGTGCGGGAGGTGTACTCGAGCACGCTGGCGGCGGCGGCGCCTGGCAGCCGAGCGAGCGGATTCGGGGATCTGGCGTTCAGCGTGCTGGAGACACCCGATACGGCGGTCGACCCCGAGATGACGGAGAAGTTCCGCACGGTGTTTGCGTACGATGAGAAGGAGACGTTACTTGGATGTGGGTATTTGTCTAGCTTTTTGGGGTCGTTGCTCACTTTGTGCGCGTTGCAGATTTTCCTGGGTATATTTTCCGGCTGCTGCCTGTCCCCGGGCGGTTGTACATATCTACGAATTATTTTTGTTTCAAATCTACGGGGCCATTAACGGCCAAGACGAGGGTGAGTGGGTTTTCGAGATTACTCAACTGTGCTGACGCAACATTCATTAGATGACGCTCCCCATCCGGGACCTGCTCGCCATCGAGAAGACCAAGGCGACGCGATTTGGGCACCACGGTCTCATTGTCATCGTGAAGGGGCACGAGGAATTGTTTTTCGAGTTTGGCGCGGAGGACAAGCGGGATGCGTTTGTTGCGCTCCTTGAACGGCAGATGGAGGACACGCGCCGGCGGCTTGCCCAGGGCGACATGTCGTTGACGCAGGGCAAACGCGATGCGCTTATCCTCGAGGAGTTTGAGCTCAAGACGTCCGCCGCAACACACGACCCGGCGCCCGCCAACGAGAATATGGCCGACTCACTGCCCGCGCTTATGTTCACGTCCGCGTCGTCGACGTTCCTGACATTCAAGCCGAAGAGGAGCCTGCACTTTACGTTCCTGACCATCGGCTCGCGTGGCGACGTGCAGCCGTATATCGCGCTTGCCAAGGGGTTGATGGCGGATGGGCACCGGTGCCGGATTGCGACGCACGGAGAGTTCAAGGACTGGATCGAGGCGGTATGTTTTCAGTGCATCTATGATTCTCCGCGCGTATTAACAATGTCAAACCAGCACGGGATCGAGTTTGGGCATGTCGGCGGTGATCCCGCAGAGCTGATGCGCATATGCATTGAGAATGGGACTTTTACTGTGTCCTTTTTGAAAGAGGGTTTACAGAAGGTGTGTTTTGTTCACTTCGTCGCCTCGTTGTATTGAATGTCTCGTAGTTCCGCGGATGGCTTGACGACCTTCTCAAGCAATCGTGGGATGCCTGCCAGGGTACTGACGTGCTGGTCGAGAGCCCGAGCGCCATGGGCGGATATCACATTGCTGAGGCGCTTGGTATACCGTATTTCCGGGCATTCACGATGACTTGGACACGAACAAGGTACGCAGTGTCCCCAAATATTGACTAGGCTTTTTTGACACGATTTAGGGCGTATCCTCATGCATTCGCGGTGCCAGAACGTAAGATGGGTGGAGGGTACAATTACATGACCTATGTCATGTTTGACCAGGTATTTTGGCGGGCAACCGCGGGTCAGATCAACCGGTGGCGGAGGAACGTCTTGCACCTCGGCAGCACCAGTTTGGATAAGATGGAACCCCATAAGATACCGTTCCTCTACAACTTCAGTCCCCAAGTGGTACCGCCTCCCCTGGATTGGCCCGAGTGGATCCGGGTGACAGGTATTGTCACAAGAATCCGTCGGTTCAACAAACTAACAGCTCAATAGGTTACTGGTTCTTGGATGACGCCGACGTTAGTGCTAAGAAATGGACGCCTCCTCCGGAACTGGTCAAGTTCATCGACTCAGCGCATGCCGAAGGGAAGAAGGTCGTTTACATTGGGTTCGGCAGTATCCTCGTCTCCGATCCCAAGACGATGACGCGCTGTGTTATTGACGCGGTATTACGGAGCGGCGTGCGCGCGATTTTATCCAAGGGATGGTCCGACCGTCTTCAAGCAAAAACAGGCGACCCCACTGAGCCGGAGGAGCCGCTGCCCAAGGAAATCTATCCAATACCCTCGGTCCCTCACGACTGGCTATTCCAGAGGATTGATGCGGCCTGCCATCACGGTGGTGCAGGGACTACTGGCGCGAGTTTGCGAGGTATGTGGCCGTTGTTGAAGACGGGTTAATAGATGCTCAACATATGTCCCTAGCTGGAATCCCTACGATAATCCGGCCGTTCTTTGGAGATCAATTCTTTTGGGCTGACCGTGTCGAAGCCCTTGGGGTGGGGAGTGGTGTTCGAAAGTTAACTGTTGACACCTTGACGGACGCCCTCGTCTCGGCGACCACCGATATCAAGCAAATAGACCGCGCCCAGTTGATCGGGGAAGAAATCCGGGCGGTGTGTCGCGATTCTTTTCTCTTTCTTCTCTCGCTGACAGTGATTTCAGGAGGACGGAGTGGCCACCGCCATAGAATCCATCTACCGGGATATGGATTACGCGCGTTCCCTGATAAAGCGTGTCGTTCTTGACTCTGATGACGACGACGACGACGAGTTAGATGGAGAACACTCTACCATTCGTGACCGACCAGCCGAACAGTCCGGGTATAGCTCAAGCGGATCTGTACCAGGCGGCGCAGGAAGTGAAGACTGGAGTGTTATCTCTGAACAGGACGGCCGGCGGTCCTCGGTCAGCTCTCAACATAGTGATGGGAGACCAGAAGTTTCATCGAAACGGAATAGTCTGGCTGCAGCTGTCATGTCTGTATTACCATCATCTTCGTCCAAGCGACGGACACCGTCGACCGCTGCTACGGAAGCACCTCATACATAATTACATTAGATTTAGATTCCTACACATATTTCATGCCGATACATCATTGTAATGCTCATCAAACACCCTTTTGCTGAATTGACCAAAGGTGCATGAATTGGAAAGGAGTTGGTCGACGTCGGGCTGCATGAACAACGCGAAGGTTTCTCGACTGACTTTATCCGATCCGGGAGCGACTCCAACTCGCACACAATGGGGTGTAGCACGTAAAGTTCCGCCTGTGGCAACTTCAAGCGCCTCGCCTGTCTGGAACGCCAAACAATCCACGGGAATGGAAACCTTTGTCAGGTCACCGCCGCGAGTACGGATGTAAAGCCCCGACGCAGGGGAAGGTGAAGCGACCGTCTCAAAACCAGATTCACCTTCACGAAGGAACATGGCCTGTGAACCGATCAGAGGGCGAACAACGACTCGGATGGATTATTTACAGAGCAAAGGCCAGTCAGTAGACTGTGGTCTTTGTGCCAACCGCACCAGTTGTCGACCGGGTCAGTTTCTTGGGTAACAGGGGTGTCCGGGCTTGGGGGGAAGTAATGTAGAAGACGAGCCTTGACGGTGTTGGACGTGCTGATTAGTTGAGGTAGCGACATTGAAGAGTCGTTCAAGTGGGACAGAGCTGCAGTATTGAATGAGAGAGGGTCCATAAGCAGACCTCTGACATACCAAACGGCTGGCATGCGACCGCTAATTCGCACCCAACTTCAAAGACGAATCTGACGAGGTCCTTGAATATCCACCCTCGTTCGAGGATGCACTGAACCAACTTACTTCCCCAGGTCTTTGAAAGCACTCTCAAAACCTTCTACTCCAGCCTCATCGGCCTCGGGCCCTGGGGAGCTGTGAAGAACACAGACAGGGAAACAATGAAAAAATCGCACATATGTTCTTGTTGTAATATTCAGGATATGCTTCTTGAAGAGCAGGCGAAACGCTTGGGACCTCAATCCCAGGATTGATATTAGCGTAGTATGAACCTTTGAGAGTATCTGGTTTGCCGTTCATAATTTCTTTGCCGTGAGACCAGCCGAAGCTGAACTGGTCGATGTTCAAAGTGGCACAAGATCATGATGAATGCGAACCTGTAGCGACTGTGAATATCGGCGTATTTTTCGCGGATAGGCTCGTCAAGTTTGGCAAATGCACAAGCCAACTTGAGAAGCCGTTCCCGATAAGCGGCGTAGGCAGGCGGAAGGTCTGGATGCGTTGTTCAGGTCAAGTCAATCCATACCAAACTTTGGCGAACCGCGGACGACAACGATTCCAAGACATTCTGGATTAGACCCAAAGGCCTTTTCTGCGGTTTTTTTTAGTTCTATGGATTCGTTCAATATTTAGTAAAACAGACCAATGGATTTGCTGAGGGATAGCGGGGAAGAGACAAGGTCCTGGTACGCGATGGAAACCGCTCCTTCTGGGGTATATGTTATTGGAAGCAACTCCATCTGGACGTTACGCGCTTAGAGGACTACGAATTTTAGCCTCACTATGGTTTATGGAGGAACGAGAGAGATAAAGACCAAACCTAAATCAGGCAACGATCCGTTACGATCGACCGTTGATGTTTGATCGACGTTTCCCAATATCGATGTCGGGTTCACCGGACCGCAGGGCTGAAAACAAGTCGAAAGCATTCATTACAGCAAGTACAGTATCCTAACATAAGTTATACCTTCCGCGTGCGCATATATATCCCGGAGCAGCTAATCACCATTTGTTTTGATCGACCTGCCTTCCTGGAAACTCCCATCGTGCAGCTTGATTTGTTCTAAGGCTCTCCGCAGTGATGTGCCCGTATCGTCGACACTACGCAGAAACCGTAAGAGTTCTCGGCACAATTGCCAGTCCTTTGCCATGACCGCACTTTCCAGTAAACGAATAACATCGTTGTGGTCCTCGTCAAGTTGCTCCAGGTTGTGCAGCACCAAGAGGTACGAAGCAGCTGTCTTGAGCTGGTTGGACTCAAGGCAAGTCTGAAGTAACATGAATCAAAGATCTGACGCATCGGGAAATTTGTTGTTTACCTCGAAAAGTAATTTGGGATTCCCCACAATACTGAAGAGGCGCTTCCATCTCGTCATTTCCGTTTTCCGAGCGCAGCCGACGACAACATCCAATGCAGCATCGAAATGGTCTAGAAATTCGACGACGGTGCGCAGCACCGTATCGGAGGAAATGGAATCTTCGTCCTCAGAATTGTTGCCATCATCATCGTCCGATTCAACGACCGTATGCAACAAAATCTCCAAGGCATGCGCAAAGAACACGAGGTTCTGGTAGTGTGAAGCGAATGCTACGGCCTCGTTCACCTGGCGGGCTTGGAGATGGAACAACAGAATATGGGTGAGGAAGAGATGAGACTGTTCAAGTGTCAGCTTTGTCCAAAGTAATGCAGGTACAACACCAACACTCGTCGCATGGCGGAAAATTACGAAAGGGAGGTTGGATCGAGTCGCCACTTCATGCTCTGCACCGATTATTATCCCTTTATCCATCAAAACAGCTGGTTGAAATGAGATGAGCGCGTTTCAACATCGTGATCTGGTACAACTCACACAAGGGGTAGAAATCGAGAGGAATATTCACGCTCTCCTTCACGGTGTCCTGAGGCTCGTTTTCATCCGATCGCGGAGCCTCAATCGCGAGTGCGTTGAGCCAGACTCTGATACCCTGGCCATCGTACGCCCACAGTGAGTTCTCCAACGCGTTGATGCCCCGAAGATGGATCCAGCAAAATTCAATCCGGTCTGCGAAGATTTGCATGTCGTACTTGACTTCTTGATCCCCCGACTGCGAAGTATTAAGTCTTGGATTTATTTGGAATAACGGGCAGTTTCACCTTTCGAGGCCGCAGAAGGATGAGCTGGCCGCCAACGACCATCAACACAGTCGCAACAGCAAGGTCGTCGACGGGATCTCCGAGCTCTGGGAGAAGAAATAATATATTCAGCGCGACGATCAAACTGAGGAATAGACTACTTGCGTTTTTGTGCGCTCGGTATCATCCAACTGAGCATCCTCACAGCACTCGGCGCCGCAATGATCCCGTTGAACGTGATGCTCCCGCACAGGTGCAGCTTGATAGTATCGGCCGTCGGAACAATCAGGTAATGGTACAGCGTATTATCCGACGTGTACACGAGCAGTGAGTTGTCCACCAGGGACAGAATCACCACGGGGCACGAGATAATTTCGCGATGGAGAACGTTCTGGTTGCTCAGCTCCATGTCGCGGGAGTACAGTCTGATCTGTTGTCATTTCGTCAATCAATTGAATCGTAGATTTATGGGAGAAGGGCCGGACCTGATAGGACTTGGACACTTCGACGGCGGCGATGAGGACGTGGTGGAACCACACCATCCCACCTTTGACGACGAAGGCCTGCTCCTGTATCTCGTCTGCAAACAGCTTCCACCGGCCCGACGTTGAGCTGTAGTGTATCAACCCGCGACGTCCAGCAATCGCGATGAGCCGCCCGTCACTGCTGAGCGACGAGTACCTGATTGGCCAATTTGCGGCCAAGTAAGTTTGAGGGATCTATAACAAAAATCAGCAAAAAACCGCAGAAGAAAGAAAAAAATAAACGACCTTGATATGCTGCCATACGTCCGATTCAGGATTTATGACGCTCATGTCCGGCTGATCTGCCCCGCGGTAGACCAGGGCGCGGTCATCCATTTGGAGGAACGCATAACGCGTGTTATCGGGGGCGAGCTGGCCCGTGGAGGCGCTCTTGGCGAATGGTATAACAAACAGCTGTCCGTCGAGCTCTGATACACCGTAAGCGCGCCATTAAACATCTCTAATACAGGGAAATAATTCACTGGTTGGACTTGGTTGCGCCAGAACAACGAGCTCGAAATTGCCAGGAGCCCAGAACTAATAGATCATGAGCTTCAATAAATTAGAGCAGGTAATGGATTTTACTAGGCTTCGCACTCCGAACATGAACGTATCCTGGAATCTAAGCCAGGTAGATTAGCTCAAGCTCAACAATAGCTCGCTGAGTCACGTACTTCGTCCCGTCGATATTGGTGTCGACATCCTCCACCCCAAACCCCTTCGCAAGGCACCTCCCCCCAACACTAAAAATGGCCCACCCATCGCGCCACCCCACCGCCAGCACATACCCGTCCCCGCTCCACTCCATCGTGCACACCGGCCCGACGGCGCGGTTGTACGGCGTCGGCACCTGTATCTGCACCGACTGTGGTGGCGCAGACGTCAGCCCCGAGGGGAAAGGCGTGTACTGCACCGCGCCGTTGACCATGCCAACCGCAACGAGAGAGAACTTGCCGTTGATGGCGACGGCGACGGCGCGCCGGGGTTCGGTATACGCTGCCGCGCGGCTCTTGCCCTTGTCCTTGCCCTTGGACGCGGACGCGATGCTGTCGCCGTCGGAGGACTGGGACGCCGAGGCCGACGCGGACGCGGATGGGTACACCTCATCTTCGGTGTCGGCGTCGTCGGGGTCGAGAAGCGGGTCGATGCGCCGGGACTTTTGCACCCACCGGGGGGTTTCGAAGTCGTGTATGCACGTCCCCTGCCAGATGGATTTTTTTCGTTTTGCGGAGGACGTCGAGTCGGTGGAGGCGGACTGGGGCGGTGAATTAGACTAGACTAGACTTGATCAAGCACACGTGAAAGCAAAGCAAACCTGATGATGGCGTGGAGTCTTCGGAGATTCTGGGTCTGCGGGCTCTATACTCTCGTTTAATCCGACAAAGTAAGCTCTCCCGTCCGAGGTTATCCACGTCTCCACGCCCGTAGGCCGCGAGTACAGTATCTTCGTTGCCGTTACTATCCAGAAAAATATCAACTCAACTCAAGACGCGCGAGGGAGTACACACCATCCGCATCCACAAAGAACTCGAAATCGTGGTCGTTGAAAATCCACGTCTCGTACGTGCCAAACTGCTGCGTCCGGGGCTCCCCGTCCACTGTGTCGTGCTCCTGCTCGTCCTCCTCGATTTCGGGCCACGGGATCCGCTGCACCGCTGGCGGACTTTTGGTGGAAAATAGTATATATTGCTTTCGCGGCGACACGCTGTTCGTTGTAATATTAGCTCAATTGCTCGAAATACATAGAGTGAACAGTACCATATCAACCCCCCATCGACGCGGATGACGCCCTCGAACCGCAGGCTAACACACTGCAGCGGGAGTGCCTCCCCTGGACCGGGTAGGAAGTGATTGCGGCTGGTGCTGGGCAACGGCGGCGGCACATGGATCGGCGTCTCCGCGAGATATACGACGGTTATGAGGACGAGATACGACTGGGACGTCTGCAGAGATGTTGGTTAGCGCCGTGACTCCCTCTGACTTTCCCCAATGGACGGATGGACCTGTATTATGATCCGTCCCCCGTCTGGGGCCCAGTGGACCGCGATGTTCTCGCCATGGTCGAGGACGGAGGCGGGTGTGCGCGAGAGATACGCGAGGACGGCGGAGGGCTGCGCTGTGTGTGTTGAGATGGCAGACACGTCTGAAACGCTACACACGCACCCTGACGCGCCAGATGGACACCCCGGTCCTGCTCAGGGTGCAGAAGAGCGATTTGCGCAGGCTGGGCACGAGCGCGATGAGTTTCTCGGATTCCGGAGGGATGTTTGGGAGGGCGGGGATGGAAGAGAGTTGGTGGGCAGTTGTAGTTGCAAAGAACATCGGACAGACATGAAGTTTTGCACGCTAGCTAAGCCTTCCCAGAGCAAGAAGGCTATATAGTAGTCCGGGTGGTATGGGTAACAAAATAGACGAAGCCGGAGCACACGGTTGAGATCAGAGTTCAGGGTGTTTTGTTGACGCTACTAATACACGGAATAAAGTATATTACACAACTACATGGCAGTCGGCCGGTCAGTCTGCGCGTGGAGGGGGCCGGAGCCACGATTTCAGACGCGACCAAGAGTTTTGTGGCCGAGGTATCGCAGTGTGTGCTTCGTCGGTACCGGTAGATGTGTGGTGTTCCACGGTGGGTTGTGCCGGTAAAGCCAGAGACACGGATGCGTGCTCGGGACCGCCAAGGGTCATTGGTTGCAACCGGGATTGTCTCAGGAGCTGGACGACAAGAGAAACGCCCTCACGAGACTGTAGGAGCAGTGAGTATGCAGAGAAAACAAGTTTATGCATGATCGCACCCTCTGAAGATTGGCCTTGAACTTGTTCAGACCATGCGTTTCGATCCGTCTGGTCAATCCCCAACCAAACCCACTCCCAATTCTCGCCTCGGTGAGTTGCAGAGTTTTCCTACTGATCGTGAGACTCGAGTGAGGACGTGTCTGGAATGCATCTCACCCTTCGGGGGTTGAGCGAAAGACTACAGTCTCTTCGACCTGCATAACTTTGACATGATCCAAATTTTGCGTCTTGCACCTGACTACGCGGCCGACTGGATCGACCTCGGTCTCCTCCACAACCCAGGTCTCGGCGCGACTGACGATGCCTTTGGGAAACCACCGAGGCATCGCGCCTCTCTTGAGAATAAGCCTTGTGGTCATGAGAGAGCCGGTGGGAGTGACAGAGCGCGAAACAACATCGCAAGAAAGGACATGGGATGCATAAGGATTTGGGTAGCGTAGAAAGAAAGCGAGGGTCACGATGGACCAAGGGTCACTGCAGCCAGTCAGTAAATAGAATCGGGAAAGGCTTATTGTAATTACTCGTATGAGTAGGACTGAGAAAAGAACTTCATTGTGCTGTGGTAACGCCTGCAGGGATCCTGGAGAGGGAGAAGAAGCAAGAGCTTGTCAAGTCTTGCAATAGCATAAAGGTGAGCGGCAAGTGCGCGGCTGGGATTTTTGATGGCCGAGTGTGACGTAAAATGGACCATCACATGAATCGTCTGGATCTCGTTCTCTGCTGCTCTCATGTCTAGAACACCTGTGTTGCACTCAGCACTGTGTTCTACGCATGGGTGTTCTATGTAAAGGTCTTTCTGGACCCGCCCAGCCATGTTTGAATCTGATTCAAGGTCAAATCTCAATTCTGTGGTTAGCAGAACTTCACGGAACTTCCACCCCGGAGCTCACAGGAGTTCACATTGCGCAATGAATGACATCGGTATGCATTTCTATTTTCTACCTTCCGTAAGCAGGAACTCCACCCACGAATCGCGATCACATGACCGAGTACACGTCCGGCGCGCCGAATCCTCCAATGATACTTCCATCTGTTCAGCTTCCAGTCATCGACAACAACTCATACTGATGCCACGCTTGGTCCCATCGAATCCCCGGCCGTGACAACCAGCATTGTCTTTTTGTCTTTGCAACAATAAGCTTTGCCCCCGCGGAGCTATTTAAGTAATGATCCTGATCCTCCTAATAGTCCTACCCAAGCCTGCGCGATACTCGCTCTCATCCCACCCCCATCGTCCGTCGTTTCTCTTTCTACTCGAGCTCGGCCATTTACAACTCCTTCCAGGCTAAATCCAATGCGAACACAAGAACAAACGGTCGTGACGCGCGATACGAAATCGCGGTCGTATGGAGATATACCGCAAAAAACACAGCAAAGTATTTCCTGCCCGCGCACACTCCCTCAACAAGAGACTTGTGTAAAACGCGAAATCGATACGGCAGTGGAGTTACCTCCAGCGGCTCCGTCTCGTCCGCCCCCGTCCAACTTCATTTACACCACTTTCGTGTCGTGTGTGGGATGGTTGCTCCGAATTCTATTCTGTTGGAGATCCAGCGACGTGGGGGGGCTCACTCCGAGTCTGCGGTCGAACGGAGCACCAGCCCCGCAGGAATTAGAGCAACTATTGCTCCGGAGGCACTCGCCTGCTCCGAGTGCGCCGACCCACGACCCCAACCCGCTCCCGGACTGGAGACTGCAGATGCTCATGGAGCGGCGAAAGAAGGAAGCCGACCGCGCACAGGATAACCGCACTATCGTCGTCACATTCTCCGGGCCAGCTCGACTCAACGTCGAGTTGGGCGTCCTCGAAAATAGCAGGGCAGGAAACCGAAAACAGGTCTGTGACCTTTCGGAGGATGAGGACGGTGGGCAACCGCCTCTGCCTTTTGTTTTTTCTGGTCCGGAATCAGTATGCGATACCACTGCGGCACCGGTGAGCGAACAAGATCTTGCCGAAGAGAGAATTGAAGACTGATTTTTTGTTCAAGTGTTGTCCGATACAGCAGGTACCCCCATTACTCGACTGCCCTGGGCCGTGCTGTCCGTCCTCATGTTCGTCGAACGTGGCTTGGGGCGACTCGGCCTCCGATGCAGATCATGCATCCACATCCTCGACGGAACCAAGCGAATGGGAAGAAGACGAATTAGACGAAGAGGAGTGTACAGCTGTAATATCTCTAATTTATGAACAAGATTAATTAAGTTTCGATACAACCCAATGCCAAGTATATGCACCAGGTCATTCCGGCTCGCTATAATCGTCCCAGAACTCGAGAAACCTCCGCATCGTGTCCATATAGTCCGCTTCAGTGCCCTGCCCGCGCACGAACTCTTCCTCCCAACCCTCACCGCGTTCGTCCACCATCTCGTGCCAACCCACCAGCACCTGATCCGTATGTTCCATCACCCACACCCTCCACCGCTCAGTCAAATTGAACCCCCCGCGGGGTATCCCGGGCATACCCGCCAGCCTCGGATCGCGCGCGACCAACGAGCGCACGAGCAAGTCCTGATAGAACCCGTCGGCGGCATACCCCTCCTCTGCGCCGTACCCGGAATTCACCTTGTGTCCGTACCGCTCTGGCTCGACGCCGGCCTCGTTGCGGACGTGCTGCTCGCGCTGGGCGAGAGCCGCACGTAGTTCGTCACGCGCGTCGAGGAGGCTGGCGTTCGCGATGGTGTAAGCGGCGAACGTCGCCTGCGCGGCGTTTGTCATGCCGGTGGGGTTGTAGGTGAGAAGCGAAATAAAGTACAAAGCGCCGGGTGGATACCGCGAGTCGAGCGCGACGGTGTGTTCGTAGAGCGGTGAGATGTAGCGGCCGTTGGTCGTCAGACGGTCACCGTTCAATGGTGGAGTTTCATCGAGGAAGCCAGTGGCCGAGAGAAATGGAACTCTGACTTCGTAACCTGTGGCGAGGATAATGGTGTCGACGTCGGGGAGCGTGCTTCCATTGTTCAGTGTCGGCAAGCCTTTTTTCAGGCTCACCATCCGCGGTACGTTCTCCGCGCCGCGAATGTCAGGTAGCTCTGGTTCTCCGTCTTGACGAGACCAGTATAACTGAAAGCGCGTCAGAAGAGTAAAACTCATAAGAGAAACAACTGACCTTGCGAGCGGTATGTACCACATGTCTTGCTACGTCGAGTCCCGACGGCCCGCCGCCGACGGTTAGCACTGTCTGCCCAGCATACCTGTTCGAATCACGGAACCACATACAATGTTCCAGTCTCTTGCCGGCGGCAAGCCACGCGTCCTGCCCCTCAAAGGTCGGGACGCGCGGAAACCTGTTCACTCCAGGCGCGACAATCAAGTTGTCAAACTGGAAGCCCATCGTCCGGTTCGTACTCAGATCCATTACCTGCACGTCCCAGTGTCCGCGTTCTGCATCCCCGACCCACGCAGCGCTCGTTACCGAATGCCGCAACAACACACGGTCGTGCTCCCCCAACGGCGTCGCATCGAACAAGCCCTGCCAGTACTCCAGCACGCGCTCTCTCGGCGCCAATAGCGGGGTCTCTGGCGGGAAGGGCTCGCCGGGGACTGTCATGTGCATGTGCACGGCGTTCATCCTGAGGCCAGGATACGCAGGCGTCTGTGGAACGGATGGCGGATCGGGCGGGTAGTCCTGAGGCACCCAGAGCCCGCCCACAGCGTGCCGTTCGTCGAACGCTGTGATCTGCCAGCCCTCTCGCATGTGCATAGGGAGGGCTCTGAGGGCTCGCAGAGTCGCGATGCCTCCTGTGCCGAGACCAACGACGCCGATGCGTTTTGTTGGTTCAAAGGCGCTCGCAGCAGAAAAGGCATGCTGGGACGTCCAAGACGCGCGGCCATAGGACACCAGAATGTAGCAAAGCAGTAGCTGCTGTGCGAGCATTGGTTCAAAATGTAAGGTTGTGACTAGCTTGCAGTTCCAAGTTCCAAAGTGGAGTCTACATAGGCAGAGAATCGCGGTAGATTCCGATTCTTGCTAACCGACTGATTGGGTTGACGGAGGTTGAACGGAAGGAAGCAGTTGAACGCGTAATTGTCACTGAGTAAAGCTTATTTGCAGTTTTTAGCCGAGATTTTGTACGAACGCTGATTGGTCGACAGCCGTGGAGCAGCCAATCAGAGGACAGAGAGCCGGTACAGAGTGAGGCACGAACGGAGGGAGCCGGGGTTTCGTGCCGGACCGGCCCGCAACAAGACCGAAGCAAACAGATGCAACAACGGTTGATCTTTGCTTCGCGCGTCGTTGTACCAAAGACGCGTCTTGTTCGGGCGCTCCCCTCACCCGTCGTCCGCTCGCCCGAACGTGGCGGTCTCCGAAAAAGAGACCGCCCGTCCGGTCCCCCCAAACGCTAGATCCTTCAAGAAAGAAGGATCGGACTATACTCACCTCCTCCGAGGTCCGACAAGCGCGAAACGCTTTTCATCACTTGCAGCTTGCAAATAAGCTCTAGTCACACGCTCACGCTGCAGTGCTCTCCGGAACCGAACCAGGTTCAACCTGCAACTGGAATCTCAGACGAGCAATCCCTATCGATGGAATTTGGATTCGTCTACTCTCCCGAAGCTGTTTACTCTTTGAACCGGACGTTCCCGAGAAGATATTTCGGCATATTACGTACTTCTCGGGATTTGCTGATTCGAATCAAATGTAGAAACGGTTCGGACGGGTCATACGGAAAAAAGGCGCAGGCAATAATCTTGGGCGTGCAGTCGACCATCCTGTCAACAGCCCGATATCTAAGCAAGATCCCGACTGTCTGCCTCCATAGCGCAGGCCTTGGCCGCGTCGCCATAGGAAAATAATCGCCCGCGGATTCAAATTGTTCTGGACTCGCCGCCGCGCGATTGAGTGTTACAGGTGGGACAAGTTTGCAGCTCTGACGGAGTTGATTTCGACAAAATTGGAAGGCTAAGCTCTGTTAAACTCCGCCGCACCAATGCACTTGCTAGACAGATTAGGCCAAATCTACTTCGGTCTCGGGACGCATGGAACCAATCGTTAGAGTTGGTTCTCTATGCTTTCGGCGCCGCGGCAGCTTTTTGGTCCGAGTTACTTAAGATCTCTGTTCATCTGCTTCTTGAGCGCTTTCGAGGCCGTGGAAGACTATTGGATCCTTTTGAACTGCCACGGAAGCTATCCCTCCTAGAAGAGAAAGCTGCCTCGGTCTCTGCTTTCAATTACTCAACCCCGAGCGGGGACTGTGGCAGTTTTCTCTACTCAATTGAAATCAGAGACCGTGGTCGCTTTCTCTCCTCCGCGTCCTTTCTCCTCCTCAGTGTATTGGGGTTGAGTAAGAATCGGAGATCGTGGCAACTTTCTCGCCTACATACTTCATCCAGCTGCAGACTGTTCCTCTTCTGCTTCTTGTTCCCCAGGCGTCGCACCGTGACTGAGATTTCACAATCCGTTGCGTATCACCCAACTGGGTCTGAGTGGATATTTTGGACCTCCATTCCTCACATCACGGATTACGGCCATTCCTTTCAACCCGAACGCGAACGAACGTGAACGATGAATTCATAGGACTTAATATTATTTCTGGCCAATGATTTGACAGTGCTGTGCAGCCAGATCTCTTGACGTATCTGACTTGATTCAGACCAAGGGACGGACCGGGAACGAGAGAACGGCAGCTTTTTGCGTAAGTTGATTACGACCGGAAATTACGACCGCTGTGGACGAATGCGCCAGTGCATATGTTCCCCCCCGTATGTCTCAAGACTTCTGCTAAAGCCAAATTAAAATTGAATTTACAAAAGCTGCGACTCGAATGGTAATGAAAAAAATAAAACGGAGCCAACGGAAAGGGTACCGCTGCAGGCAACATCCTTAACTTGTGGTACAGATAACTTGAATCAAAGCCCGCCCTTTTTTAGCGGTTCAATATTTAAGCCAGCACTCGATACTGGCCACGGTCCTGGCCGCGCCGCCGTAGAAAAATCATAGCCCGCGGATTCGAATTGCTCTCGGTGCGCAGCTGAGATTCCTTCAACATCTGTGGGGTAGACTTCGCTAACGAGTCTGAACATGGAAGGAAGGCGCGTACCTTGATGCGCGTCTCAAACACCTGCACCTCTTGGATGCACAGAAGCAGGGTGAATGTACGACCCCGGAGAAAATCGCCAATGCTCGCGCGCCAAGAGAGTGAGTTGTGCAGGGTTTCTTCGATGATGGCGGAAACCTTGAGTTGCAGGCTGACGAACGGTCCAAAATCAATGCATGACTGAAGCACACGGCAAGCAGGCATACATATACAGCGCGTCCGTTTCGGCGGCGAGGGGGGTGCCTAGCCCGTGCGCTTCCATGTATCTGTCCCCAGCGTCGTCGAGAACGGCGATGAGGATGGTGGTTAGGCGCAAGGGTGACATGTAACGGGAAACCATCGCAATGATGGCGACGACTAGTACTGCGACCGAAGCCGTTGTTGACAGATCTGGGATGAGGGCGGAAACAGGTTCTTCCGCTAAGGTGGGCATTTCTAGTCGGTGTGGAAGGACTGGCAAACAACATAGTTCTTTTAAGAGTAAGAGGCGCAGATGGATGCTTGGAAAGGAAAAGATCTACCAGGATCTATGGGTGTTGGAAAGGAAAGGAATTTAGATCCGCAAATATTGCAGGAGGGTGATTGCCACACCGTGACATTAGCGATTCTGCGTCTCAGGGGTGACATCAGCGATTCTCAGTCTTAAGGGTGACATCAGCGATTCTGAGTCTCAAGGCTCGAGCTTCTTCAAGTGGCCATTTTCAGCGCGGCGGCAACAGCAGAAATATACATGGGTGGGTGGGACTAGAGTTCAAATGAAGATTGAATTATTCGGCCAGAAGCATAGCACAGAGAGTTCACCAAAAGCTGACCCAAAGGAGAGTGGGGAGGTCGTGGGCGACTTGTGACAGTGACTAGCCACTGCATTCTGGCATCAATGCAACGAAGAAGGAAGAGCGCGTCTTCAAGATAGTGTCTGCCAGCTAGATCCGAGATCTGAGACCCCGATGTTTCTCTCTCGGATTGTTTCCATCGCTGCGCCGAGAAGTATTATGGAGCTCGGCGCTCGTATTCACAACTTCTCGGACGAGGATGACGATTTTGGCATTTTGCGACCATCCGCGACTGAAAGGGACCCAGAACTGGAGTACTTGAATGTAGAAACCTACGGACATTATGACATAAGGTTCAGCCGAGTGACATGGGGGGCGCGGAAGCTGTAGATGAATGAAATAGTACTGCGGAGTAGCGATCTATAGTTAGCATTTTTCTTTGGAAATTTCTGTTCAAGGGACACACCGGAGTAGGGCGCGATAACGATTTGCAATAGGGAGATATTCATCTTCACGACAGGCATTACGCGAATGCGAACGAAGAGTATCATCGTGGTTGTGAGGTTTTCCTATGCGCCAGAACCGAACCGATGCGCTTAACAGCTAAGTATTTCATTCGTCAAAGAGAAAAATAGGTTCCATGTCAAGAAGAATTCATGTTAAACTGGCGGACCAAGTTTCAAGGAGATCTTCTCCGATTCACGCCGCCCTGGTCGGTAGCAGCACACAATCAAACCGTACACTCGCCCAAACAAGCCCCGCCCGTACTTCAGCATGTATCCTCCTGGCGCCACGGGGAGGGCCCGTAGAGCAATGACCTCCTGCCAGTGAGACATGCGCGCATAGCAGTAGCTGTCGGTTTCAATGCAGGGTTGTGACTAATTTGCAGTTCAAGATTCCAAAGTAGAGTCTACATGGGCAGTGGGCACTGAGTACTGCGAGTGGCGACCAAATCTCGACCGACTGATTGGGTTGACGGAGGTTGAACGGAAGCGGCAGTTGAACGCGTAAATATTAATGAGTGACACACCTCAGCGCACCTCACCAGAACCAAAACCTCCAACTGGAGTCAAGATGAGCGTCTCTGACGCAGACGATAATCAGGAATGGCCCGAGGCGAGTCCCGGCGGAATTGGTTCATTCTCCTGAAGCTGTTTACTCTTTAAACTGGAAATCTCAAAGACGATATTTCGGGTACTAATACTTACCCCGAGCCCAGCCCACGGGTGTAGCAATACTTGCTATTCTTGAAGTTGCCACACCCAAGTTGTATCTACTTGCCGCGGCAAACCCATTAGAAATCTTAGCCTAGCCACGCTCTGGGAAACATATCCTCGATTACAGCTAACGCCAAAACCCTAGAGCACTTTCCAAAAAATCCACTTGGGGCTTTTGGCATCGCTTACCGCGTTTCGATGACCCAGGCAGCGCGGAGCAGAGCACTAGAAAAGGTAATTGACATCGGAAATCACCTGAGAACTTTTTTTGAAAGCGCTCTAAGGTTTTGGCGTTAGCTGTAAGCCGGCGGTCATCTTCAAGTTCCCTGCACCGCCTGGACCTACCGACAAAATTAATCCCACTTTGCGCGATTTCGGACGAATCGAACCACGGTCTGTCGCCGATGTCGGCATCCGCCAAGGATGTTGATTGAACGTAATTTCAACCCAGTACGACCGCAGCTCTTCCGTGGCTTGGAAGTAGAGCTCCAACCATTTCAAGGCCACAACAATCATGGAAGCGATGCTAACCAAAATGTGGCTCAAGGCCCAGGGCTTCTAAAACGCGCATCATTGGACTGTGGTAGGGGTTAGCTAGTTCGGTTTTTTTAAATATAGTGAATCACGCCTTTTCCCCCACATTTACGTAGTACGGCTACCTGTTGTTTCAATTTGGGACCGCACAGGCAATCCTCCTCCTCCTCCTCCTCCTCCTACCCACAAAAGATACCATTTGAAACCGGTTTCAAACGGTTTTAGAACGGTTTGACAACCGTTTCCGTTTGATTTGCCCAAAACTTTAAACGGAAACTAAAGAGCTGCGGGTGTCGTGGCAGAGGTGGCGCGATTGGGAGAACAAGCGCTCAACCATCAACTTACATACGTACCAGCGTGGAACGAGTTCTGGGTTACGGGTTGGGAAGCCTTCGGTGGACTATGCTCGGCCGCCACCTTGGTATCGTGGATCAATTTATACGACCCGTATGCATGCTCGAAGAGTATACGCCCTGAAGACGCCCGGTCTGTGGTTCCGAGATCTATATCAATCTTGCGGAACCACGTAAGACATAGATCACACTCAGGTCACAATTTATAAGCCAGGGATGCTCACTTGCGGGGATGATTAACTGTTTTTTGGGAGGAACGGACTTGTGGGTGGAGGCCTGAGCTGAAAGAATGTGGGCGCCATCGGAATTCGGCAATAACAATATCCTATATGGCAACATGGACTGGACAGCTTCAGATCTGCGCCTCGGCAGTCTGACAAGCGTGATTGGCGATTGTATTTGACCCTTTGGGATGTGAGGACCCCAGATACATGTCGCTTGGGGCATTTGGGTATTTGTAAGGGCTAGTCTCCCGGCCAAAATTGTGGCCGAAAAACCCCGCTTCTCTGGGATCAATAATCAAGATTTTGGTGTTTTTGTGCAACATTGAATCCCCGCAGTCTCAAAACTCATGAAAGGTCGCGCTGGCAGGAGATGATGAGATCGGCACAGCCACATACCCTTTGGGAAAGTGGTTGTGTTTTCGTTCAATGTACGTTGGTTCATTCCACACATTCCGAAAATTGAGTTACAAGTAAGAATGGTAACTGGTGCGGGTAAAAAAGCCAAGGGAGATAGCTGAGAGTGATTCCCCCTGGTAGTGAAACAGTATCGGCTCAATAATGAGTGGCATAGCAAACCCCGCAGAATAATTTGGTGTAAGAGAGAAGTCTGAACCAGCAGGGAGAGGGAGAGAGAGAGATGCTAAAAAGAAAGGTTCACAATAGGGGAGACTCACCGATGTTCAGCATGCCAGTAAGTTGAACATCTGTCTGGGTTGGTGCAAGTGAGCATCGGAAGGATGGAGGGAGAGAGGCGCTTTGTTCACTGCAGTACTGGAGGTGCGGTGTAGCCTTTCAGTGGAAACTCGAAAAACCAAAACACGTAGCAACCCGTATGACTGGCCCAAGTCAAACAGGTGGTGTCTAGACATGAGATGATTTGAACTTTGCACAATCATAGGTTCCGCAACATACCCACAATGTGGTTCGCCTTGCCATAATTTTTTCCAGAACAGTATTGGGATTCTGCGTAGTTTGAACTTGCTTTGACATCTGGTTGAAACTTGAGAATTGTACTGCCCTGTGGGATAGCAGAAAGGCAGAGAAAACATCGACAAAAACAAGATGTCAATATTGTTTGAAAGACTCAGGGACCCGAGTCGAATGGGCAGTTTTTATGTACTCCACATCTTCTGAGCAATTGTGCAGACACATACCATCCACCACCGAGTTATTGCAGGCTTCAGAACTGGCTTGAGGAAGTGAGAGCGGTCACAAATGTTCAACATTCAATGAATTGAGGTAGAGTTCGAACTGGGACTCTTGTGTTTCAATACTTCGACAGAGATCACAGAACACTCGAAGAGCAGACCAAGCTCAAGTGAACTGAAACGAACTCATTGCAGTTGACTAAGTGGACATACCTCATGCAACCCAGATGGTGTCTAAGTGCAGATAAATTCAGGATAGAACAGATGTTGGCAAGAATTGAATGAATCATAGGTACGTCCAGTGTATTGCAGTGAAGACCGAAAAAGTAAACAAGTTTAATGCATCATGCAAGTGTGAGCCCAGTGAAAAGACTGGAATACTGAACAAGTCACACAGCAAGGTTTTGGTGCCTCCAGCTTTTCCCCAGCTCGGAAAGTGGCACTTTAGAGAACATAAGCATCAGGATCTCAACTGCATACAGAATTTAGGGACACCCCTTGAACCTAGTCTCCTCTCAGATAACAAGGGAACGGCAAAGGAACACACTGGCTGTTCAACCAGAAGCACGGCAGCTATAATTCAAAGATTGAGCCCTAAATCAAGTCAGTTGATATCCGGGTATGTATCAAAAGGTTGAATGTACCATGATCTCGAGGGCACAGTCTGTGGGGGTGTTGAGCAAATTCTGAATCAAAGTCAGTGTGTCAAAAATAATCGGGAGTAAGGGTTGAACGAGGCGGACCTGGTTCAATGCGGCAGTAGCCATCTGGACATCATGGTTGTTAAATCATAGGCACACTGAAGTAAGCAGCAGTTGAGTAGGTGAGGCTGTGGCTATCATCAAGATCCAATGTCAGTTCACTTTCTCATTCAAGTCAGAAATTCCACCCAAAATCCAAATGCACGGCACAAGTCTGTGTATATCTGGCAAGTACTTTCTTCCAATAAGGTTGACCTAACACAGGAATCAACTGGTAGACACAGAATTGAAGGGAAGTGTATGGGTATTGTTGTGATTGAATGCATCTGCGCAAGAAGACAGATCAATAAGTGAAAGATGATAGCTCATCTGAAGAGCATTCAACCATGCAAACATAGTTCAGCCATGTCACAAACCCAGTGAGACTGGTGGTGCAATCCATTAGTTCGAAAAGAAAGGCTCAGGCAAGTTGGTCCCCAACAGAACTTGTCTATAATCAAACTAAAAATCAACCATGTGATTGCCACCATTGGATTTGGAAAGGTGGTGCGTGAATTGAACAGAACTGTGGTGAGGTCAGGCTGGTGCATGATGTTGGCATCGTTTGCAATAGCCAGAGAGCTTGAATAAATCCAAATCAGCAAGCATGTACATAGTTGAACGAAAAACCACCACTTTCTCAAGACAGGTGTGGCTGTGCTGATCCCATCATTGCCCTCTGCTAACCCTCGCTCGACCTTTCTTGCGTTTTAGACGTCTGGCGCCGAACGGTGTGTTAAAAGACCCAAATATAAATGAATATTTTGATATAACCGCATTCTGAGGCCACACTTTTGTCTCGGCACCTGTTCTTCCAAATACCTCAAATAGCAATTAATAATGTGTATCTGGGGTCCTTGAACCCCCAATGGGCAAATCCTACTGCCAATCACGCTTGCCGTACTGCTGAGGTGCAGAAGCAAAGCTGTCCAGTCCATGTTGCCATAATCCTATGGTAGGCGAGACAGTTGCGCTTCAATTTCAGTTTCCAGTATCCGGATTGTCGGTCGCGATTCCCATTTTGGACATGTTACCTGACAGCACAATCACATGAGGGTGGCTTCTGTCCTCACGTCACGCCTTCCTGTCTCAAAGTAAGTTGATCCTTCCCATAGATGGAACCTTGAGAAAATTGGCTGAAAGTGCATGTGCATCATATATGTACACAGTAAAAGAGAACCGCATCTGAACTGGATTTATTCTTTACAGTGCCATTTCAAGTTGTCTTTATTGTATCTGGATTCAGTATCAAATAATTTACGTCTTGCATGAGCTGCTTGGATTTGACATGCAGACATTCTCCCTCAATTTCACGCTCCAGTGTGATATCTCGGTCCCTTTCTGTTGGATTTCAGAACATTTGCATTTCCACTATCGATTTCATCTGTTCAAAGAGCTTCTTTTCATGGGCCTTGACTTCAGCAAAGTTTAGTCCAGAGAGTTGATCTGTGCCCATTTTTCAGGTCTAGATATGCAACATAGAGAGGCTTTTTTAGATCTTGTGCCTCGTTGATGAAACAGAGCAGCACAAATGCACTTTCATTGGTACAGAGGTGGGCCTGGAATCCATTCTGAGACCTTGGAATTGTACTGAGGTCCTCGGCAGCTTCCCGAAGTTGTTGATCAATTGGTTGACTTTCCATAAGGCATTTTTTATTCCTGAGCCTTTTTGAGGGGTGCCAACCATGTCGGCATTGGGTTTATTTTAATCAGTTTAATTAGGGGACTTCACGGTAGGGCCAATTTTCCCGTTTGTGAATAAATATATTCACTTTATGGGATGAATAAAATCGTTGTTTGTGGAATGTATGCATGATCACCCCATTTGAGTCCCAGGATATTGTTATATTTCTATAGCATCAATTCCACCTGCCAGGCACACACACCTCACAAAACACCTTAGGTGCACCATCTAGTCATCTGACAGACCCCTATATCAGCTAAACAATTTGGATCAGGGAGTATTTTGTTCTATTTTTTTTTGACAGGAGGGCAGGACTGTCACAGGTGGAGCAGGAGAGGCGGGATGACAGGCAGGACGAGGTGGGATGATGGGCAGGACAAGGCGGGACAACAGGTGGGGAAGGTGGAACAACAGGTGGGGAAGGCAACATGATGGGTGGGATGAGGCGGGATGGGGGCAGGACGGTCACAGGCAGCTTGCTTACTCAAGCCAGTATATATATTCCACAAAAAATGTTTATTCCACAAACAAGATTAAATCTTGTTTGTGGAATATTTTTATTTTGTAAAAATAATGGTCCCATCACTTCATTATTTTTATTCACAAATAGAAAAATAATGCCTAGGATGAAGTCTCCTATTGTTCCATGTTCCCACAACCAATAGAAATAGTGAGAGTTCATTATCTGTGTTGAACAGCCCATACACCATCACACAACACTTTGGACGCGTCTTTGACACTTATTGTATTCCTCCAAGCCAATGGACGTGTCATTGCTGCATCCTAACATCATCAGGCCCATTGAATTGAGAAGGAACATGTTAATAGTGTGTCATTGATGTGTCACATTGTGAGTCGCAATACCGAGAATGAATTTCACGGAGTCGCAGGTAGCAGCAGCTCAAGTAGATGAAATGAAATGATTCCTGTTCAACTTGCTGTGGAAGGAGGCAGTAAGGTCCTGGTGAAATTGAAAGCAAGCAGTAGAGGCAACATTACCTCAAATCATTTCATAGCAATTTGCACCCAAAAGTGGCCACATGAGAAGCGGAACAGTATGTACTTGGCCCAAAACGGTTTATTCAAAGTGAGAATAATCTAAAGAGGGGGTAGCGACCCCCCCTCCAGATTATCATAAAATGAAGGTTTAGAAGAGGGTCAAAAATAATCTAACTGAGATCTGAGGCCAATGGGGTCCTGACAGCTGTCTTGTCAGTGCAGTGATTTGGCGGTTATAGAGGGTAAGATATTTGAAAACATTTTTTAATGCTTATGGAAAGTCAACCATTATTAAAGGTAAGCATTTTCAACATGCAGCATTCCTAAGGCATAGCACGAGTCTGGGTAACCCATGGGTCAGTATGAGTTGATCCATGGGAAAACCCATGAGTTTCCGACTCACAGGTTCAAGTACTCATGACCATGAGTCATCTGCAGATCCAAGTTTGGATTCTGGTGAAATTTTACTCAAACTCATGGGTACTTAACTAAATCTTAACTGCAGCAGCTTTTAGATGTCCTTAGATGCCTTGGAATCACTCTAAGGTTGTTACACACCTATTAGATGCTAGCTATAGTCATTCTTTCCAACCATAATGCCCATATTGCATGGTATACAGCTAAAATATGTGGAGAACTTGTGGGTACTCACAGGTACTTGTGAGTTTTGCAAAACTCACAAGTACTCATAAAACTCATGAGTCAAGTCACCATGGATCCAAGTTCCACATTTTTTAGTGTGGGTACTCATAGACAGATCTGAGTCTACTCATGAGTAGACTCATGACATGCCTTAAGCATTCCAGTGCAATAAGATGATAGATAGATAGCCTTTGGGGTCTGTGGGGTCCTTATCTTGGTTAAGAATCCCATTGAGGAGTGAGGTTAACCAGTAGTGTAGTATTTGTTGACACAGTATAAGAAGAGTTGTAGCAAGTTTTCATGTGGTATTTCTAGGTAGTCTTGGTAAGGAAAAGCTGTCAACATCACCCGCAGTTTCCAGGCTGTGCTTGCTGACATGTTGCTTCATCCATTCAACATCTTCCAGGGTAATATCTCGGGCGCATAATTGATGTGGGGATGTGTGGGTGGCTCAGCACCACTCTCTTTTACATTTCCTTCAATCGAACATAACCAATTGGAGGTCTAGTTACCGTGAGTTGGTTGAACCTATATATTCATCTTACAGCTTTGAAACCATTTGCAGAAGTCAAGGCCCATGAATAGAAACTCTTTGAACAGAGAAATCAATAAAATCTAACAGAAGGGGACCAAGATATCGTGCTGGAGCATGAAATTGAGGGAGAATGTCCATGTGTCAAATCCAAGCAGCTAATGCAAGACATAAATTATTTGATACTGAATTCAGATATACAATGTTTGAAAAAGAATGTCTATTAGCTTCCCAGAATTCAACTTCGAAGTTTTGGAACCTGGTGATCCAATACTTTTTCCGAGTCAGTGTAATAAAGACAACTTGAAATAGCACTGTAAAGAATAAATTCGATTCAGATGTGGTTCTCTTTTACTGTGTACATATATGATGTACATGCACTGTCAGCACAGAGCAGATTCCAGGTTCTGAGGTGACGAGGGCGACTGAAGCACGAAGAGTTCCAATGAATAAGCCTGGAGTTTAGACTAGAATAGCGTAAAGTACAGGGAAGTATCTACCGCTTATATACTAAAGTCCCTAGGGTTGTAAAGTAAGGTACAGTGTCCAATGGCAATGGACAAGATTAATGGAGAGTAAATGAAGGGGTATATGAGCATAGAGGGGCGATTGGGAACCCAAAGGTCGGGAAACCAATCGCAACCGTTTGAGATCCTAAAACGGTACCCTGGTTCAATTGATCAGACAGTTGATCTGATCAATGATCAGGTTGTTCGGGTTTGCTCGGGTTCTGGAAGGAAAATGAAAAGACGGTTCATGACATGCACTTTTGGCCAATTTTCTCAAGGTTCCATCTATAGGAAGGATCAACTTACTTTGAGACAGGAAGGCGCGACTTGAGGACAGAAGCCGCCTCATGTGATCGTGCTGTGAAGTAACATGTCCAAAACAGGAACCATGACTGACAACGGAAACCGAAATCGAAGTGCGACCATCTTGCCTACCGTAAATATCTGACAATCCTTCGCCCAAGTCCCACAGATTACGTGGCAAAACTGTTTAAACTGTTTGTTTGCTAACCGTTTACTGTTTGACCCGGCCAGCAAATCAAACGAAAATAAAAATGGTTTTAACCGTTTGAAACCAATTTCAAACGGAAATGGTTGGAGCCCTACTTGGCAGATCCCCAGTATGTATTTCTCACCTCAGGGTGCACCGTGCCTGTTACATAAATGGCCAGTTAGGGGGGTTATCTTGTAGTACAATAACCCCCCTAAGAGACCACATCCACTGTGCAGATGCTAGTCAAGTGTTGGTCAAGTATGAGTCAAGTTCCCTTTTGGGAAATATGCAGCAGGTGGGCAGCTGCAGGTGGATCACACCACTTCTATTGATGGCTTTACTCATCCTGCACCCCAGGGCACCCACCCACCCTGCCGCCGCATCTCCGGGCAGGGTTCTCCCTGCGGTTCTCATACTTCAGTTTGAGCAGTTGCCTTGCCACTGATCTCATTCTCTAGGTCCAATATACCCTCATTCCAGAATGTTTTGTACCAGGGCGGACACACCTGCCAATCAATTTTACACCCTGGCCTCGCCTTGAATGCAATCCATTTGTAAAGTGCTTGCAACAACTCTCTTGAATTCAACACCTGTGTCCATTCAAGACCAATCTCACTTGATCAGGGTCCTGTGACCGACAGCAGACCTGTCTGCCACTCCATTGCATGGTGCAAATCTCAGGGGGGATTTCCCTATTTTTTCAACAGCTGATTGTCTAGGGAACATTTACCTTCTCTTCACATCCAAATGAACAGCTTGCACCCATCAATCAGCTGTTCCAGTTGGGCAGCAGACTGACTGCATTCTGACTTGTTCATCAATTGATTGCATGCCCAATTTTTGTTTCAAATTCATTACTTTGGTACTGCAGCTGGAGCAGCTGGCCTTCACCAAGCACCTTACCTTCCATCTGGGCCCAACCCACCCGGTTTCACCTTGCCAGGGATGCCGGCAGACACATCTGCCACTTCATCAAACCCCTTATCAGCATGCCTTTTCTAGGCTCGTTTCAGCCTCTCTAGTCTACCAGGCATGAAATCTGAAGATACATCAGGAAAACCCCCCGCAAATATTTTCGACAAATTTTCCCAAAATTTTGCGAACATAGCTTCAGTTGTGAGGATAGGCAAAAATGTGCGAAAATATGTTTCCCCTGGAAGAAATTGCAGAATTTTGTGGAAAGTTGCAGAAAATTGCAGTGGATTCTCAACAGATTTACACATTGAAATGCTCTTTACATTTCTCAATTCACATCCAAAACAGAGCGCAAAACGAACTATAGTGATTCAAATCTACCACTACAAACAATCCGACGCTGGGACTACTACTACATACATATGTCGGCAAACCCTGGAATCCAAACCACATGTCTACGCTAGCCTTTCCTCTTAGGCCAGAAGAATATGCAAGTCTGTCAACGCAAAGTGAGTGGAAATGATGCGACATAGTACAATATAGCACGTACCGAGGACTAGTAGCCATAAAGACGATGACCATGCACACTCCTCCAGCGCATGGAGTACTGTACTATTTCGACCAAATGTTCAGGTGACGGTGACACCCGACTTTTTTGACGTGCCCAAAAATCGCTATAATTCAAAAGAAAATTTATCAGTCACCTCAGTTGACAAAAATCTAAACATAATGAACATTTGGTCAAAATAGTACAGTATGTCTATGCTACCCGAGAGCCTAAAAATAACATGAGTGTCAACAAAATGAATAGACGAATGAACACGCACATGATGAGACGCCCAAAGACAGAGGAACCATACAATGTTGAAGGCAGCTTGACAGAAGCTTGAAGCAAGTAGACTTGAAGCGAGAGGCACAGGATTTGAGTGGGACAGGATTTGAGCGGGAAAACATGTGTAAAGAAAGAAGGTTGAGGCCGAGGCTTGAGGGGGACGGGACTTGAGGGGGGGAAGGGAGTCTGAGGCCAAGGCTTGAGGTGCATAGGACTGGAGGTGAGGGAGCTTGAAGGGGGGTACCAAAAAGATTTCAGGACCAGGAA
Source organism: Mycena albidolilacea (assembly GCA_029282495.1). Taxonomy (NCBI): domain Eukaryota; kingdom Fungi; phylum Basidiomycota; class Agaricomycetes; order Agaricales; family Mycenaceae; genus Mycena; species Mycena albidolilacea. The sequence continues at coordinate 1,552,057 of JARIHO010000008.1, read as the reverse complement.
GACTTCAGGAGCAGACTGGCGAGCTTCAAGACTTGAGTAGCACACCTCAAAGTGCTTCGTATATGATGTTTGGCCACGGGCCATGAGGATTCTTGATGATTGTGCTTGGGGTGGCCAACTGCTGGGGTCAATAAGTCGAGGGTGCGATGGGGAGAGGATGTGGGGGAAGGAAGATGAGGGAAACAAAGAGAGGGGTGTTCGTGACGTGGCAACCAACCAAATCTTTTGATCACGACATCGATTGATCCAACGGAACTGTTGCTGCACACAACCAAAATTAGCGAGGATTTAGGGCAGGTCTCGGCAAACTCTTGGTCGGCCGCTATCGTACTTTCTTCGTCTTCGCAGTTGACGGCAGGAGGGTGGAATGACAATAGAAGAGTATTGTTTTTCTATCCAACAAGCTGCTTAAACCTCAGTGACACTTATTCTACTTGCATGCCAGACATGCAAGGATGAATCAACTTACTTACTGGTCAACACCGTTCACCAGAACCTGGTGTAATGCTGTGCTTGCAGGAACTTTGGACAGAATAACCAAAAATATATGAGGTCAAATAAAATGTCGAACATTTTTTGCTACATTGCGCTGAATCTACCGAAAAGTTGCTGAAAATAGCTGAAGTTGCAAATTTTTTCTTGCCACAAGATATTTTTGTGAAAAATTGTAAAAAATACTGCGGGAGGTTTTCCCTGATGTAGTCATTCAGATCACATATACTAGAGAGGCTGGAACTTACGAGTACAGCCGAGTACGAAGTGCCTCGGAGTTTGAAATTGAAACACCTTGGCAACCGCTAACAATCAGCTCCATCAATTATCGCCCAAAAACCTCGGAAAGAAATGCTCAGAGCTCCTTCATTACCTGCAGTAAAATCTACGAAAAAATCTGAGCACCTTGTATTGATCGAAATTTGTATCTTGATCAAAAACAGCTTTATTAGGAGATTTGGAATGTGCATAGGATATGCCATCATAATTTTCAAACTCCGAGGCACTTTGTACTAAGCTGTATTTGTAAGTCCAAGCCTATGCTTTTTCTTGGTTTGACCTTGCATTTTGATGTGTTGGTTATTTTCCCACTGTGTTCTTCTTTTTTTGGTTCAAATTAATCAAGTTGCAGACACTTGGAAAAGCGGCGGACACATCCTGCTGTTCGATATAACTTCTGGATGTTTTGGGAATATGGAACAATTAAATGTTGTTGTGTACACCTTATTCTCTTAATTTGCAATCCCAACACCTGTTTGTTGTTTCTGAAACATTCTTTGTCTCCAGCAAGCACTGTTATTTTCATTGGTATTTCATCAAGTCCTTTCCCTCTGAGTAGCTAAGCTCCCATCCTTCATTAATCAGTTTCAACTTTGAAGACATTTAAACTAAGCCAAAAGAACATGTTCTAGATGCTGTGCTACAAGAATTTATGTCTCACCTGGTATGTGGATGCAACTTGGTATAGTTGCGGATCTTAGGGGATGGACACCAGCTAGGAGAATTGAACTTCGAGATTTGGCAATTCAAACCTGCACAAACTGAGGGGTCACTGGTTGAATCGGCTGTTGGCGGACGCATCAAACACGGATTCCCATGGTTTCATTTCGGATTTTCATGACTGGGAGGGCCCAGAACGAATCAAAATAGTCAAGTGCTTGAGTCAACAGTACACTCCAAATACAGTCTCGACACATGTAAGTATTTGGTACATCCATACTCTATATCACATTATCAGAATTTTGGATTTTGATGGTTTCCCCTCTGGTTTTATATCTCTGACCTCCAAAATGATTAGCTACCGCTCTCACATGTACCATATCTATGCAGGAGACCTGCAAGATGTGTCTGCACCATTAGCAGATGTGTCCGCCCACCTTCAATGTAAGTGGCGGCAGCAGTTTACCTCACCTGCTCAACCAATCAGGAGCTATATAAACCTTCATCTAATTTGATTTTTTCCTATCAGACTCATTTCTAATGGTTTCAACACATCTCTGGGGTGGAATATGATTTGGAAAGCTGTCTGATTTCAATCTGATTTATTCAGAATTTTGTATCACCTATGAAACCTATGCACCCTGTTGGTGCACACTTGCACTGAATTCAACTGTAAATCTTGTCAACTTTCTAGCCAGTTTCATGCACACGATACCACACTCAGCGCAAAAATCTGAAATAAATCAAACTAGAACCGGAGGCAATTCCGAATTATACCCCACCCCAGAGATGTGTTTAAACCATGAGAAATAAGTCCAATAGAAAAAGATTTGATTAGATGGATCTTTATATGGTTGCTGATTGGTTGAGTGGGTGACATAAAATATCACTGGGATTTACGTTGAGGGTGTGTGGATGCATCTGCCACTGGTGCAGACACATCCGCCAGGCAGCAGATGATCTGGGGCAGAGTCAGAGGTGTGTACCTGAGCCCGCCTAGAGTTTTGGAAGTTGTGGCTACCAGTGGAATTTGCAGGAGAGCAAGTTTTGTATTTATTTCAGCTGCATTGGGCTGAACTTTCTTGACTTTGCTTCCCCTCACTACAATCCACTATTTGCCTCACTCTGGCTGTCAAGTAGACACATCCGACAAGCAGACACATCCAACTAGCAGGCCAAACAGCTTGAATTCTTTGACCTTGAGGGAAGTAACTGTTACTTTCCTCCACATAACAGTTCTGCAAACTCAAGCACACTGCTTTCAAAAAAGTGAATGTGTTGGGCAATTCTGAGTATATCGTGCAGTATTTGATGTGGACATTTTATTTTGCATACCAATCTGAGATGAGGACAACAAGCAATCATTGATTTTGCACTGGAACTTGATGGCAAGGGAATATATATCCAGATATGGTTGACAGAGGATTGAGGGCCTGAAATAGCTGAACAAATGAGAGAGGTAATTTCCGGAGGGTATAGCCGTGGGTAGTGGTGTGTAATTAAGTGGTGGATGTGTCCAGCCCTGGTTTCGAGTTATCAAAGATTAGCAGACTGGAACCTCGAAGAAGGTAAGGTGTAAATGAGGAATTACCATTCAATTTGCCCCAAAAAATCAAGCAAAATTTGCAAAGCAAGCAGAGGACAGTGGAGGCAGATGTGTCCGCCGCAATATCCAAGGGTTCAAAAACTCAGTTGTTCAAAATCTAGAAGAAAACAAATGTTAAAGGACAACCAATTACTCAGAATATGTAAGATCAAACCAACAAATTAAACCAAATGGGTGAAACTTAGCTAAATTCACCCCAGGTGGAAGATGGTTTTCGGATACAAACTGCTGCTTCAGGTGTGGTACAGTACCAAAGTAATAAATTTGAAACAAAAATTGGGCATGCAATCAATTGGCAGACACGTCTGCCACCAGGCTCCACATGTCAGAATGCAGTCAGCTTGCACCTATAGGTAAGCAAAATATTGGTTGTAAGCTGCTCACTCAACCAAAGTATCAGAAAATGTCAATCCAACCATGAATCAAGCTTACAATCAATGAGTGGACATGTCTGTGTCGTGTTCCAAGAGCCGGATTTCAGGCCAAATTGAACCCAGCAAGGATGTAGAGATTGCATTGGATCCAGAGACGTGAAAGGAAGCCATATACACAAGAAGAGAGTGGCAGGTGGACCAATCGAGAGCGAGGCGGACGCGTCTAGATGATGTTCCATGTGCCGAATTTTAAGCCAAATTGGACCTCCAAGGACTTGAAACATTAGCTAGGATGCTGGTACGAGAAGGGAAGTGGTGGTGTGGGGAACAGCGGAGGGTACAGCGATAATTGACGGTGGGGCAGGTGGTCTGCCCACCGCATGTTTCCCAAATGGGCTCATGACACATTCTTGACCAATAGTTGACTAGCGTCCACGCGGCGGACGTGGTCCCTTAGGGGGGTTATCGTACGACAAAATAACCCCCCTAATTGGCCATTTACGTAACTTTGGCGGTCCCTGAGGTGGTATTTCTCGGGATTTGCTGATTTGAATTATTTAAATGTAGAAATGGTTCGGACAATGTGAAGAGGTCATAAGGAAAAAGGTGCAGACAACAATCTTGGACGTGCAGTCGACCATCCTGTCAACAGCTAGATATCTATGCAAGATCCCGAAACTGTCTGCCTCCATACTGCCTCTATGTATAGGGGAGCAACGGTCACAGTAACGGACTGTCCATTGCGTTGCCTTTGTCACGGTAATGGTGAGCTCGGTTGCTTCGAAAAAATCGTGACATTGACGAAAAAAATCCGAAAAAAAATTCTGGCCTTGGGAATAGGTCAGAAAAGTCACGAAACCAGTATTTCTCTTCAGGAAGCACTGGATAAGTGCTAGAAATCCCGTATTTGGTCCGCTTCTGCAGGAAGAAATTCTATCTTGTTGCCTTCTGAGGCAACGGTCATGCTCACGGTGGCCTCCGTTGCCTCAAAAAGAGGCAACGGGTATGTCACAGTCCTTGGTCAGTTTCTCCCCTACATATCGAGACAGTAGTGCGGGCCTTGGTCGCGTTGCCAGGAAAACAATCCTGCGGATTCAAATTGCTCTCGGTACGCAGCTGAGATTCCTTCAGCATCTGTGGAGGTCTGGAGGAGACTTGGTCAACGCGTCCGAGGGTGTGGTATGGGGAACTAGTACCTTGATGCGCATCTCGATCGTCTGCACCTCTTGAATGCACGGAAGCAGGGTGAATGTACGACCCTGAAGAAAATCGCCGATGGTTGCGTGCCAGGAGAGTGAGTTGTTCAAGGTCTCCTCGAAGATGACGGAGACCTTGAACTGCAGGCTGACGACGGTTTGACGTTAATTCATGGCTGAAGCACCCCGTAAGCAGACATACATATACAGCGCTTCCGTTTCAGCAGCCGGGGTTACTCACTGACCATCTCCAACAACTCGCGAGATCCTGCAGGATCCGCAATGCGCAGTCAATCACCATTCGTCTCCGACAACCCGTGAAGACTCGTAGAAAGACCGAAACTCCGTATCAATTTTTCATATCATGGCCGAAATGCCGACCTTTCAGGAGCGTTCTTTCTGTTGTGTTTTCCTGTTATAGTCGTTTCGCACCTGCGAGGGGACAGATCGCGATCCAGGGGACACGAGTCCTAATATTACGATGTTTGGGGGAACCCACTATTACAGTGGGAATCAACGCGTGACTTATCACAATATGTTTTCAACTTCAAGCCTCAGCCAGTTTTGTATTCCGGTGCCTGGATACCTAAGGGGAGCAAAAATAGGTATTGGCGGAGATCGTAGTTTCTCGTTCAAATGATGTTCTTGTTTGTAATTCTGAGATGGAGTGACTGCCTATTCAATTGTGGCAAGTTAAACTATGGGTTGGTTTAGGTTCGGATCAAGCCGCCATTCCTTTGTTTGATGATGCGGGCTGAGTTTGGCGTCAAACACCGGAAGGGGCTTGTGCCAAGATGACAAAAATAGGCCGGACCTTCGTCGCGTCCTGCAGCCCTCAATACCGCACCAATCGTTTGACATAATTGAGAAAGTACGTTAATTTTCCGTTGAATTAGACATTGGCCAACTCAGATTTTCCACAATTGACATAACAAGAGTACAAGGTGCGTCTGATGTAGACTGTTTTCAAAATCGAAATGTTGTATGAATTGCTTCATTTCACTTTTTTTGGACCCAAAGTCAATTATCTGAGTTGGCTATCTTGGGATAATTCTATTGAGAAACCCGGGCTGCAGACAGAAACCCTCCTAAATAAGGAAATTTTGCGGAAACCCACCCAAACTCTTAACAAGAAACCCACTTACGGCAGTTACACCCGGTGAGCGGAGTTTCAAGCATGCATCAGTGGAATGTATCTGTGAAGTTAAAAAATGAAGTGTATGTTGAATGTCTGGCTCTCATCTGTCCCGGCTGTGGTCCCGCACACTCCGCTTCCTTCTCGGTCATTGGGGCTGGCCAGCCGAGCTGTGCTGACATTTCGGCAGCTCTTGATGGCTCCGGCATCCATAACACACAATTCTGGGGGGCATGGAATTGCGTAGAGTCGCATACACCACCCTTTGAGAGTCATTCAGAGTCAATTTTCCATATGTGGAGCAGAGACTTGCTCTTGGTCATACAATAGCACCTCGAAAACGGTAGTATTTGTTCCATGCAGCCGCCCGATGGTGGATCAGCAATTGACTCAATGGGGCACCCAATCAAAGGCAGAAATACCCAAGAGAGCATATTACATTTGCTGTCAGGTAAATCTCAAGCTAGAGGATGTTGCAGACAGTTTTCCTGAAGAGGGATCAGTTTGGCACTCTTCGGCCGCAGCTGCCGCATTTGGGAGGGTTTCTCAAACCCGGGTTTCCAAACAAGGATAGTGGAAGCCCGGGTTTCTGAATAGAATTATCCGCTATCTTGTTTCGTTTTCATTTTAAATTGCTTTCCCGCTACTAAATTGTCCAAATTGGGGAGCAGCATCGTGCGCAACTCCGAATTCCCGAACCCAGCCAAGCGCCAATCACATTTCCATTTCGGGAATGCTCGGCTAATATCTCATGGCACTGATTAGGGAAACTGGCGCCACAATTTCTGACATCCAAAAGCCAAATGAAAAATTCTGAAGAGACAGAAGTCCAAGATATTAATATTCCCTTCCATCGAGCCCATAAAATCAATCTTCCGAATAACCTGACTTCTGGAAATGGGTGTCTTTGCGGTCCCATCAGTGCCCGAAAGGCATATCAACAGGGGACTGAAATTTACTTCAAAAAATGCGCAATATGCACAGAATAGATTTCAAACATATCATAAAGAATGTTGTCTCTTAGATTTGGCAGGGTGAAACTAGGTGAAGTTAAAAAACGGCTTCAAAGGTCCTCACTATTTTCGTCAGTTTGTCCCAAGCCTCTCTCCGAGAATAGCCGGCTCGCCCGGCCCGGAGACAGGCTTGCTGGTTGGTTGGAAGTAGGTCCGTGTTTGTCGGTGTCTCCGATCAGCCATGATCGGCTCAGTCGGACCGATGAGCCGACCTTAACGCTTGCAACGCTTGCAATGACCGCCTATTCTGCTGGAGTCGAAATCGTGTTTCTGGGTACTACTCCAATGATTTTTAGATGAATTGAATTTAACATTAAGTAAAACAGGCACTGGAACCAGCAGCAGCGTTCCACACATCGGTTTCATTGAGCTATTGGCGTATCCATTCACCCAGCTCATCTGTTTGTAGATTGTATAACAGCTCACGCGATACCTGGGTCGTCTGAACGCCCCCCATGCCGAACGTGCTTGTCCACAATAGATGGAAGCGCTGAGGGGAAGAAGAATATTCGTCGAAACACGAGCATTGCTGTACGAATGCCGGGCAAGAACGGCAGTGTGTAAGATCCATCTTCCCTATGACTTACAATGCACTAAATCATGCTAGCACTGTTCTAATTGACTGTGGCAAAAACTTCCAAGGTACTTCACGATTCCTCGTGCTTGCGGAACTTGAGTTGATTCTGGACGACAAGCTGCGGCATTGGAATGGTTTCCGCAGTTTGGTTTGCGGCAAATCGATGCAGGTGAATTTGAAGCCTCTCCTTGAAAATATATTGATGTCTTGTTAGTACTCATCACGCATGCGCATGCCGATGGTTAGAGAACGTTCACTTCGATAGATAACCCACTGAATCCGTCTCCAGCGATCAACGGATTAGACGATCTTCGGGGTGGGTTCGGACTTTTGAGAGGAGAATTTGCTAATGCCTCAGCAGCGTGGACGTTGAGCAAAAGAATTCAACCTCACATCGACCTTTATGTTTCGGAAGCGACATACCAAGACATAAAAAGGTTCTTTCAACTCGTTCAAACGGCTTCCCAACTGAAGGCTGTCTTAGAATGTTTCCGTATCTTGTATCCAAAGGTATTCTCAAATCAACGCGTTCGAACGTTGCAACTGAGGTTTTTGCCAGAATTCGCCTCTGGCGGCGGCGATGTCTGTTCTTCCTCTCTAACCCGTGGCAGGGCTAATCCTCGCTGCCAGATTCCAGAATTTGTTTGGCACGTTTGCATCGATAATGGCATACCATTCGAGATCCAAGATACATCTATAACGGTTACCCCATTTTTAGTGCATCACGGCCGCCTATTTACCAGCACAACACCGGCCCCCGTGCCCTCTCTCGAGGTCTCCGCAGCTCAAATAACGCTGGAAGATCCGTCCACAAACGCACAAGTACAAATAACGGAAGCCCCAAAGGAAGAAGTCATTCAACCCTACATGTGTTTCGCATTTAGGTTCGTTCATTTTTTTTGTCTCAGAGACGTGTGTTGATGGTTTTCGCTAGAATCCAGGAAGACCTTGTCTATATTTCAGACTGCGGGGCGATTCCTGACGAGGCGTGGAGCGCTCTTCTTCCGGCCTCCGGACGTCAACTTCCAGTGTGCATCCTCGATTGTCTCCACCTGCGGTCCCACCCCTCGCATTTCGGCTTGGAGCAATCGGTTGAGGCCGCTAGAAAAATTGGCGCCAAACGAACATATCTCCTGGGTTTCTCGCACGAGGTCGCACACGACGAGTATGTGGGCATCCTGCAGGCTATTGGCGGTGAACCCCCAGCGGATCCCACCGAGAACGAGCTGAAAGGGCTGGGAATGATCGGCGAAGGTGATCCAATATGGGTCCGGCCAGCCCATGACGGCCTGAAGATAGAGATATCACCCGAGCAGGTGCGGGACCTGACTTACGATTAGACTCAGCGATGGGGAACGGTTATGTATTTAATGTGGTCCAACTGGTTCCTAGTAGATGAGCGGTTACAGTCCTAAATGTTCGAGTCATAAAGAAATCATAGAGCCGGGCAGGAAATTTTTTGGTTTCAGACTGCCGACTGCATAGCTCGAGTTCCCGGGCTCTGCCACTTTCTTATTTCCTTTTCGAGCCACTCCTCCAGCCGCTCAAAAAGGCAATATCGAACAAATACAACCAAAGTATGTACACATAGACTATTTCGTGAAAACTGTGTCCGAAATGAGCGCATGCAGTAATTGGCATAGTGGAACTCACTGGATACTACATCTTCATCTTGGACTTGATGCGAGAGACTGACCTTCTGAGCATGTGGGTTGAACTTGCTTGATCGTCCCTGTAAATTCAGTTAGTTACGGTCTGCGTCCAACGTGAGCATATAGCTTACCCTGTAGAATGGTTGAGAAATGGATTATCAAATATGGAAATTGGATTGAAACTCACCAGACAAGCCCATATCGATAGTTGGGTGCCAGACTTCGATGAACACCATTGCAGACATCCTAGGCACGTTAAACGAGGAATTTAAACGGGTGGATGAGTTTTACTTCTATCGTGGCGCCTTTTCGAAGACAAATGGGGTCCGAGAGGTCTGGGTGTGCCCCTCTGCGCGTGTTGATAAGATATGGAGAGTAAACCTGCAGCGGGGCCTCGATGAGTACATACCTCTTTTTCGTGTACACTTTCACCAGATTCAGCTCATCCCACATGCGTGCGATGAGGTAATCCAAGCTAAGAATCGATTCAGGAATCGTCTCGCCGATAGGGCTCAGAGACTGACTTGAGATCCTGAAGAAACAGTCAGAAGAGCAAAACCAAATTCGAACCAGAAAACTTGCCATCTCGCAGCTGATGACAATCGTATTCGGTGTACGCGCGAGCTTGTCCATTGACTCTAGGCTGATGGCATCAATCTTGTTGTAGACATCTGGGCGTGCGTTATTGAGGAATCACTGCCTGCGAGAAGTCGGCGGAACACACATAAACACGGTATGTATTTCCGTGTGCCTTTTCGAATGGTTCAGAAGAATAATCCTTTGCTCCAATGGGAACGAACCGATCAAGACGTCAATGAAATCGTCTGTTGTGATCTATCTGCGGTGTTGGGTACGCGCGCGCTCGTAATGCCAACAACTCACGTCTTCCCGGATCATAATATCGCAGTTATGCAGCTTATCTGAGGGAATGTGAGCTTGAAAACCGATGGATGGAAATTCCGCACAGCCTGCTAGAATAGTTCGTATGGTCTTATCGTCCGTCTTGGTTAGTTTGACCGTGCAGTTGATCTACGAAGAGAGATTTGAAGGGAAGAACATGTATGCAAGACTTGTCTAACCGTGATCTATACGCAACGTCATTGAAATCGGTTGACAACGAAGAGCGCACTTACGCCGCCCGTAGTTCGTCGTTTGAATACCACGTCGGGTTTTTGCTGCGTTATTTGAGCGTCCAATAAATGGCAAGGCCGAGCCTAATACCTTGTTCAAACGAATGCCAACTGTATCCAATTCAATCTCTAAAAGCCGCCTAATGTTGGAGTCAGACATGGAAGAGATTTTCGCCTGCAAATATACCTTTGTTCTTCCGATTTCGTTGCGTCAAGCTAGATTACATTCAGTTTTGCTGGCTAGGACCAACCGGCCACGCACCATAATCAGAATGAGGTCGGCGGTTTTCGCTGTCGACACGACTTGTCGTCCACGCCCTCGGCCTACATTGCAATCAGTCTCAGGAAGTGAGGAAGAGTAGGAACGCGTTAACCTTGGCTTGCACCCTCAACAATACCCGGAAGATCCAAGAGCTGAATTCTAGCTCCTTTGTATTCGATCACCCCGGGAATCGCAGTCAAGGTTCTGCAGTCGTTTAATTGCAAATCTAGTCTCCCAACAACAAAGTACTTGCGTGAATTCATAAGACGCAACCTCGGACGCCGTGTGTGTAGTTTTGCTTAGCAGAGTTGATTTTCCGACGGAGGGAAAGCTAAGGCAGGTTATTTAAAAACTAGGCATGGAACCAGAATTATTGGCGAACCCAATTAAGGCCACCCTGGCATCCCCCGCTTTCTGAAGAAAAGCAGACAGTCACGAATGAATGCGAAAACAGCGCGATTTGTCGTACCTGGACATCGAAACCGACACCTGCGGGTCCGGATTTTGACGTGGGCTCAAGCAGCTGTGCACGGTATCGCGCTAGTTTCGCCTTCAAAAGGCCTAGATGATATTCCGTCGCCTTATTTTTCTGCGTGCGAGCCATTTCCTCTGCAGATTCGACTTGTTTATACGTTACCCGGCTCGATCAACTGGTCTGACCTTCAATCTCTTTTATCTGGACCATAGTTAGTTCAACCGACCTACCTAAAAAATGTAATACAGACCTTTTCAACGACGCCCATGATAATAGTACTGATATTGAGATGAAAGCAAGTGCGATGGGATGACGCGCCGGGCCGAACTGCCGGGCTTGCTCCCAACATTCACCTCAAAATGCGGCGGCATGTACCCACCACACTTTACGCTCATCCAGAGGAGGCGGACTTGGACCAAGAGGAGGATGACCAGTGGGAAGTGTCCCCCACAAATTCATACTATCCAGCCACCACGCGTTCGGTAACCAGCCGTATCGGCTCGCGAAAGGGCTCAGTTCCAGAGCCCTCCTCCCAAACCGCCTACTCCCATTTCGTCAAGCGGTACAGATCCCAGGATGACCCGCGCAGTGACCCCGACAGCCATTACTTCCAGAGAGGTCTGGGTCAACTCATGGATGCAGGCGACAGCGATGAGGAAGCGCACAGTTCCTTCACCGCCCTGGATATATCTTCCCTCGCACTCGAATCCGAGTCCAGCCATCCCGAATCCCATGAGAGGGAGCAGTGGCGTGCCATGCTTGCCTCTGTTTTGGCTGGAGACGTGCTTAAAACCGAAAAAACTCGGATTGCCACTGTCCTCGAGTCGGCAACGTCGGAGAAGGATCAGATCCACAACGACATATGGATGGGTATACGAGCCAAACTTCACGAGAGATCACTTGAGGAGGAACGCAAAAAACTCGAGGAACAGAGGCTGCGCACAGTGGATGCAGTCATTGACGATGTACACAAATTTTGTCTTCCCAAGGACATTGGTCACGAAGAAGCCATGGAACAAGTGTCCGACCTCCTCCGCCGCCTGGACTTCGTGCGGTCGCTATACCCTCATCTCAAGGCTTTCTATGCAGATCGCCCGGTTTGCAAGGAGCCCTTGTTCATCGCTCGACGTGATGCTCTCATTTCATGGTACACGATCCTCACATCTGTCGCTCATCAAATAGCACGCCTCCAGCGATGGACCGGGAGTGAAGCCCTAGATGTGAACCAACGGAACACCTCCGCCGAACGGCCTATCGGTGCCCACCCTGCGCGACATGCCAGAGCTGGCACCGACATAGCGGATGGGTCTAGTTTCGCAGAGCGCCTGCTTAAAGAAGAAACCATGCAGCGAATGTTCGAACGGCGATTTTTGGTCACCGTGCATGCTTTCCTCGTCGCTGCACGGAATTCGCAGCTCGATCTCGCGCCGTTGTTCAAAGAGATGAATCTTCCGACTTTCGAAACTGAGCTTGTTCCGCTCATATCATTCCCCACCCAACTTTCTCAGGCTGGTTTACGCCTTCGGCTCGAGTACGTGAAGAACCTACAGGACCCCGAAGTTATCATCATCGAGCAGATGACTGAGGACCTCAAAATCAGCATCGGTTTGGCCTGTTTAATGAAGCGCCAATACGAAGCGTTCCTTGAGGCGGACCCGAATGGCAATTGGAACTTGCCCCGTTGCATCAGCGACGATTACGACTCGACAATTCTGGATTCCATGAAGGTTTTCTTCAAACTCATCCACTGGAAACTCAAAAGTGGAGCCAAGGGTATATACTTCAAGGAGACCGACGTTTTGGAGGCACAGTGGGATACCTTCAACGATGTCAGCTTGACAGTCTCGCGAGGTTCTTGTCTTATCGGGGAGGAGCTATGGTCCGTCCTTTATTTTTTGTGGCCTCGGAGTTATCCCATTCATTCGCGTCATAGTTCTACAACTAACAAACTGATGGTCCGGGTCACCAACTACTTCGATACACAGGTGCAAGTCCCCACCGGATACTTGCAGGAAGTCCACGACAGTCGCCGTCATCACCACCACAAATCCCCCGGCGTTAACGGTATCGGGGGTGGTAAAGAGCAGATGACGAACGAGCAGATGGTTGGCTGGTACGGTAAAATTCTTGACAGCGTCAGATTGCGCTATCGAAAGTTGCAGCGGTTTGCCCGGTAAGTCGATGCCGCTTGTTATCTTCATGCAATCTGATAGTCCACCGCAGGGACCTCACACAGCGATTCAGCAATGCTGCTGAGTACGAGTTGGACAACGTCCGCATGGACCTCTTTATTCGCACGCTCGTGGAAACCGGACACTTCCTCGTCTATACCCGTTCGTACGAGGAGGATTCGACGTACATAGTCGCATCGCACACACTGCGCGACCGCCCGGATGCCATCGCTCGAATACTCACGGAGGCTTTTGACGTCGACGAACTCATTAACGCGGACGGGAGCCGTGTGGTGGGGAACAAAGCGCAGATGACGGGGGAAGAGGAGGATGAGCCGCAATATGTACTGCTCCTTTCGCCCCTGAGCCCGTTTTTATGGAACGGGCATACGGAGGAGAGACAAGACATTCCCAAGATCGCCCTGGACCCGAAGGATAACCACGTCCGGCTCATTGCCGATGGGCCGCAGCATCGTCTTGCCCTAGCGAAAGAAATGTTCATGGACATCTTCTTCCTCGAGGACGAAAACGGCGATCCCGTCGAGCCAGAGATTGTCATGAAATGCCACACGGAGCAGCTCGCCAACATCCCCAGTGTCAATCGCGAATTGCGCAAAATCAGTCGCGCCACGACCCGGTTGGCGGAGTCGATCATCAACTCTGTGCACTATGTCCGTAGTGCACTCGATGTTACCGACGGATGCCAGGAGCTATTGGAGAACTGGTATTCATTTGCTTCCGAGCACGGCACGCATGCACAGAAGTTCATGGATCGGTCGTCCATGGTGCGATTTGATCGCTCGCTCATCAAGCATGCGATATCCTGGGTGTCGTTCATTTGCGACGATTGCGACCCGACAGATCGCAACACGTTTAAATGGGCCGTGCACGCATTAGAATTTACCTTTAGCAGAATCAAACGGAATATCCAGCACTTACCCGAGGAGCAGTTTCAGATGTTGCGCCACAAAGTGGCAAAGTGTATGACGCTGCTGATCCACCACTTTGACATCCTTGGTGCACGATCGACGATTGAAGCTAAGAAGGAGAAGGAGCGACAGGCGGCGATGCTGAAGGCGCAGGTGGCGGAGGTCTCGGACGACAGTGAAGATCTATTAGACTACGAGGATACGGCGACCGCCCGTGTCTTTTGGGAGAAGGTCCAACAGTCGGTGGCAGATCTGGAAGCTTCTCGCTTAGAGACAATCGCCGACGAACACCACCAGACGCTGGGTCGCGTCCTGGACAACTCGAAACCCGAGGATCGCACATTGGTTTTCCTCGCGTCTTCTTCCTCCAACATCTCTATCAGATGGCAGCAGGTGAAATTCATCGGCGCTGGTGCATTTGGATCCGTATACTCTGCGGTGAACCTGGACAATTTGACCGTGATGGCGGTCAAAGAGATCAAGTTCCAGGAGCTCTCTGGCTTGCCGAACCTGTACGCGCAGATCAAGGACGAGCTGAGCGTGATGGAGCTGCTTCACCACCCGAATATCGTCGAATACTATGGGATCGAGGTCCACCGCGACAAGGTTTACATATTCGAGGAATTTTGCCAGGGTGGCAGTTTGGCGGCGCTCTTGGAGCACGGCAGGATCGAAGACGAGAGTATCATCCAGATCTACACGATGCAGATGTTGGATGGACTTGCATATCTTCATGGTCAAGGAATCGTTCACCGCGATGTCAAGCCCGACAGTGCGTTGTTATTAGTTATTTTTTACTTCTCTAATTTTGCTTAGATATCCTCCTCGACCACCGCGGCGTCATCAAGTTTGTCGACTTTGGAGCCGCCAAAATCCTCGCTAAGAACCAGCGGACGATGCAGCGTACACGGCGCGGGTTGGACAATACCGCGGGTGTCGCTGCGCCGGGTTTCCCTGCCAAGGGTCCCCAAAACAGTTTAACAGGAACTCCAATGTACATGTCACCCGAGGTAATCAAAAACGAAAAGCGCGGGCGACATGGCGCCATGGACATTTGGTCTCTGGGATGTGTGGTGCTCGAGTTCGCGACCGGGAAGAAGCCGTGGAGTAATCTCGACAACGAATGGTGCGATATCTACTTGCTGAACTTCCTCAGCGCCAACTGAATGACGGGCAGGGCGATCATGTTCCACATCGGAGTAGCTACACAGCACCCGCCTCTGCCCGAGCCCGACCAGTTGAGCAGCCTCGGTATCGCGTTCATCAAGGAGTGCCTTACCATCGACCCGATGCGGCGGCCTTCGGCCGACGATCTGAAGAACCACCTGTGGTTGAGCACACTCCGGGCGACGTGGAGCACATACGAGAATGCTGAGGCGCCAGCGGACGAGGAGAACAGCTTTGAGGACTCTGCAGCGGGGCAGGCGGCTGCCCTCGAGGCGCACGCCGAGGTGGCGGAAATTTTGAGCCCATCACCTCAACCTCCATCCACCCCCTCCACTCCTGCAGACAGTCCGTGACACGACTGATCCACCCATCTTTCTTTACTTGTACAGCATGTCTTCCATTCTTCTGTTGTATCAGTAGTTGCTTCGCTTTGCTGACGTACCATATAAACGCATTACGATACAAGTGTAATATTGAAACAAAATGAGGTATGAACAAAAGAAAAAGGGCAAAATTTTGTGGAATTCTACACTGAAAAAAACAAGTCTCCAGTTCAACTGCGTAAAAAGCGAGTCCAGCTGGAACATCTCGAACAATCATCAATCATCAATCACCCATCGCTTGTTACCTATTGTGTTGGCTTCGCTGTCCTGCCGTTTGTGGGTCGAGTCGGAAGAATAGTCGTAATAGCTGTTCAGGCTGCCGAAGCTGCGGTCGCTGTCCCGCTTGCCGGGCGCAGCGGTGTGGTTGCTTTGGTACGAGTCCTTCGTCGTCGACCGGGTAAGGGCAGCCATGGGCGGCGAGATTGGCGAGGTGTTGCGGGAACTCTCAAAGGGCTCTGCAGATGAGTTAAAGAACCGCGGGCCCAGCTGGGGGCTCGATCGGAACATCTGCGAGGGCACCGGCACTTCGGATCCAGATCCGAAAGTGGCTGCACGAGGATAAAAGCAAGTTAGATTGTACAGTATTTTTCAAAGTCGAGGTCGAGGCTGACCTGAATAAGTGGGAACAGGCTTCTCATTCGAGGGGAATGCCACCTTTTCGGGGTCGCCGCTGCCGTGCGTAACCGGGGTAAAGTCATCGCCCGGAAGCGATTCGTGCGCGTTAACTGCAAAGGTTGTGATGAGCAACCGGGGACGCCGGGCAAATTTAGGGGGAACGGATGTTTAACTTACGGTAACGCAACAATCCTTTGCCAAAGTTCAGTCTGCACACGACGCCCAGCACGAACGACATCAGGGCCAAGAACACAGACGCGCTGGACATGATGCCGAAGTAGAACCATGTCCGGAAGGTCCAGCGGAACGTCGTGGAGAGGAACATGATGCCCCAGCCCACGAGATAGCAGACCGACAGACCGAGGAACACAATCATGCCAACCCTCTTCTCGCGTCGAACGGAGAACCAACCCTAGATGCATCTTGAGGCACAAAAATAGCGGAGATCGACTCGGCGACGTACCAGCATCAACCAAGGAATTAATATCTGGAAATAAATTAGTCGAGGCTGTGGAAATGATGATGAGTGGTTACGTACCACGCCGGTAATAATAAACCCGATCTTGTACAACGTAGCATTCCAAGCAAGGTGTCCTGCCCATCCGTTGAATAGCTGGTCAAGGAAAAGGGAGACCGTGACGCCCATGAAGAAGAGCGACAGCTGCAGCGTAATAGACAGGAGAAGAACAAGCTTGTAGACGCGGTTGATCGTCACTGAGATGAAATGAATCAGAAGGGGGGAAATAATCGAACACTAAACTTACACGACGCTCCTACACGCTTGAACGTCTGCCAACCGAACGACTGGACAACACTCAGTCAAAATTGCATATAATTGAATTGCCGCTAACCTTGACCAGCTTCCATGTCAGGACAGAGGAAACCAACAGCGCCGCGACGTTCAGGGCCAACGTCGGAATTTCGGCATTGGCCCGCTGGTGCCAGTAATTGGGCAAAAGCGAGGGCACGCCAGCGCAAGCTCCGTCGGTAATGTAGTGGTTGAAGTCCCTGCGGAAAGTAGCGGTATGGGAGATCTGGAAACCGGACCATCCGGTGGCGAGCACATGCGTGAGGAGCGATGCGATGATGTGTGGGATCGACTCGTTCAACAGAGCTACCGCCGACATGCCAAGGACCCAGAACTGGAAGGCGATGAACACGATGTCCTCACGCTTGGTGTTATCCAAGCTACACGAAGCGTTTAAGAAATTTGAAAAAGTGGGGATTGGTTCCACGCACATAGACACCGGCCAGTTCAAGGACCACATGCAACCTCTGTCGAGGTTAAGAGGGTAATTGATGTAGCCCTCTCCAGTAATGTTGACCTGCACTGTGGTGCTGTTGGCGAGCAAAACTTTGGCATGGGGAAGCTGCAGGCAGTGGTCAGATAAAGGACAATATGAGGATAAAATGAACCGACCACGTTGCGCTTGATGGCAGAGGTGGGCGCGGGTGCTACGACCTTGGTCGGCGACGCAGTTACAAGTTCGGTGACGATAACGACGACTTGGGACGGGAGCGCGGGAGCGGGCGCAGATGCGGAGGCGGAAGCAGAGACCGATACGCTGGAAGCCGAGGGGGTCGCACTGGCAGACGAGCTCAAAGAAGCACTGGAGGACGATGCGCTAGGAGAGACACCGGCAAATGCAGCAGCATCTGCAGCAGCGTTGGCAGCAATGTTGGCAGCATCGTTGTTACCGTAGGCGGCATAACTGTCGGAATCGTAGGGGCTATTGTGGAGCGGGATGCCGTTGTAGACAACAGTGCAGTTGTCGGTGTCGAGATTGGTCGGGACGTAGGCACACATGCGGATCTTGTTGTTTCCTGCGGTGGGGAAGCTGCTGTTGGTGGCATTTCCCTGGAGAGCAATGCTGAAGAGCAGTGTGGCGGCATCGGCGTTGATAGTGAATGCGCGGACTTGCAGGGAGATCTGGAGAGCGAAGTGGACGAGCGAGAAGATGACATAGGCTGTGGTGAGCTTGGAGAAAGTGAGGCGGTCCCACTAGATGATCGCGCGTGAGTTCGGGCTGATAACTGAACGCCGACAACTGCGTACCACTAGCTTTGCCTTGGCCGGGAGGGGAAGATAGTCCCAGATTTGTTTGACACGCATTTCGTTGAAACTAATGACGGTGAGATGCAGAAACTCGCAGAGAAGGGTGGGCGTACAAAAGGAATAAAAGAATGAATATACCGCTAGGGTGTGGGGATGGAAGCGACCGGCCTACTGGTGACTTTGAGCAGGCTTCAGGCAGGGAATGGGGCCGCAAGGACGGGCCAGCCGGTGAAAAGAGAACAGGGAGATTTGGTGTTCAGCGTTCACTCCAAAAGAGAGGCTATTTGGCGATCATTGGCCACAATCACCTTAACAACTGATCTGCCATCCAATTGGTCCAACTTGTACAATATCTACACTGAGTACCAACGTCGTGGGCCCACAAACAGCCACACTGTCTCCTCGTCCGAAGCAGGCAATGTTCCCCCCCGTACCGTCATAAATTGCGCGTCGTACAAATATCGCAGCACCTCATTCACCTCTTGTCGGTCGTACACCGACCGCAGTCGCCATCGCAGCTGGGCCTAGCGTGTTCTCGATCAGTCGCTGCAAGCACAATAACCTCATCACAGACCTGTGTCACACCCGGATGAAAGACAAGCACCCCCATCACAGCTCGTGTGGCCGCCTCCCACACATCGATGAGCTTCGCGCCCGTCATGTCAATCCACCGACGCGGGAAAATCCTCGTCTGTTCCGCCGACAACTGCACTGACCACGCCCGCAAATATGACGACGCCACCAGCACGAGCGACCGGTACCCTGCCCAGAATACAAGTGGCACTGCACCCTCTGTGATACTCTGGATAACGGCACTGACCGCGTCGTCTGGTAATCCCGTTTTTGCCTGTCGTAGTTGCCGTTAGCGTCGAAAAAAGATCCGGAGTGGGCGGTCCTACCAACAGATCTCTCTTCGTGATCCCCTTTGCACCGCTCCCCGTCACCGCGTCCAAAATCAGCTGGAACTGATCCCTATCTTTACCTCCGATGGACCCATATAGCGCCCCCCACTCTTCTTCAAGGCACGCCGCGCAGTCGATCAGGCTGTCCTGGTTGACGCGCTTGCAACACGCCGCCGAACCATCTTCAGTTGTTCCGTGCTCTGCAACCGTTTCGACTTCCATCGGCCCTAATGCAAGTGCCGGCGCAGGGCTGGGTGTCTTCGTGATCGAAATGTCATGAAATCGAACCAAGATGGCCGTCTCGAGGTCGTCGTCATCTGTAAACTTTTTAGTATAACAATTATAACCCAAACACCGAGACTAACCTGCTTTCTTACTGTTCCAATCTATAGCCGCGCGTGCCGCTTGGGCATGAGTAGTATCAATTTTGAAATCAACCTATGAGTCTGAATGAGTCTTCACATCAAGGGGGAAAAAAACCTCGTTCCGTACTTTGTTGTCGGACACCAGCTGGATCAGTGCTGCAGTATCTCCATCTGTCGAAAGCAGCGGCCACTCGCGCCACGACAGATCGTCAGTCGAAATGTCCTCCAGCGCTGCCGCATCTTGAAAAGTGTCTTGTGGAATCGACCCGCCGATCGCGTTTTGATTGCTGTTGCAGTAACCACGCTTGGTCAGTATTGCTGTGCACTTAGGTATTACCGGAAAAGTTCGCGCACATGTCAGAGATCTTCAGCATCCGTCCGGGATGGCTATTGGGGTTTTTGAATCGCCGAGAAAGGACGCCGCGATTGAGGAGGTTCTTCTGCGCCGGGCTCACGATATCTTCTCCAATAGAATGCAGCACCCAAGACGCGGTTTCGGGGTCGTAACTCTCTTGCGGGCTGCCCATCGCCATCTGCACCACGGTCAGCGATCTACGCGACGAACGAATCGCGAGGCGATTACCTTCAAGATAGATTCTGCCAACAAAACCTCCTCCGAGGAGTGTTCAGTGCCCAAAACGAGCTCATCGTGACGCGTCGTAAAGGCTTGACGCAGCCCACGCTTCTCGCGCCCCTCGTCGACCAACGCGCCCCACATAAACTCCCATGTCGGTCCCCCGTTAGGTGTTTCGACGACATCGAACTGACTCATCAGCTCCTCGACCGACGCAGGGATAGTGTTCTTCTCCTTCTCCTTGTCCTCCACAAACCCGACGCGTCTATAGCGGCATTAGCGCTAACCGCCGAACAGAGAAAGGAAAACATACAGCGCATTCTTGTCGATGTGCTTTCGCAGAAACTCGATGTGCGCGATGAGGTCAAAGTCGAGGCTAAGAGGATCGCTGTCCGGGAGAAGCGTCGTCCCACGGTACCTCAACCAAAGCTCGTGCCAATGATCCTCCAAACGCGACATGTACGCAGCCATCGTCGAAGACGACTCCCTTATCTGCTTCACGTGGACCCGAACGTTGCTCTTGTTGACGCCGGGGAACACTTGCTTGATCGCCCCATAGTCGAGCTTGCCTCGGGACCGGCAACGAGAATGGATGATAGCAAACGCGTCCTTCGCGAGCTCATCGTAGTCCTTATTCCAATGGAATCGGATGCGAGGTCCAGGATTCTGGACAGGTGCTGCTGATTGATCCTCGCCAGGGTCTGCGGGTTGAGATGGACCTTGGGGTTCAGGAGTGGGTTTAGTGGGTTTGTGACGTGGTTTCTTTACCACCTTTCTCTTCGACTTTTCAACCGCGAGCGGTTCTTGGGCCGCTATCAGGGACGCGATGGATTTTTCGGGTGGGTTCACAACGACAGCCGGAGCGGGAGGAGGGGACGAGGGAGGCAACTGAGGATGCGGTTTGATCCACTTGGGCTGCTTCGAGGCAAGAGCGTTCACGGCAGTCGCCATATCCGCTTCGTGAACCGCTTGTTTAATTTCACGCTCCCATTTCGCTTTCTGTGTTCCCGTGGCTTCCAAGTACTGGGTGCGGACGCGGCGAAGCCGAATGGCAGCAGCATCGCCCAACGGGCCAGGATGCAATTTCTTCACCAGCGCCTCCCACTTCGTTTCGCGGGCGGTCCTAGCCTCGGCGGCCTTTTGCGCGAGCGACATTTTGGTCTCATCGTCCGACGCCTTATTCCGCATCTTCTTTTCCATTTTACGGGCCGCCTTCTCGCGCTCACGGAGCCTTGTCACTTGTGCGTCCCGAAGGAGCTCGCGAACGGCGGGTTCCGGTGCGCTGGTAGCCCGACAGAGCTTCCGTATTATCTCATCGGCGCCATCGCCATCCAGCGTGAGAGGGGGCTGGTCTTGGAACCCATTCACATAGCGGTTGAGATAATAGGTCTGGTGCCACGTGAAAGAGTAGCCGTCAAACCACGAAACACGGCGGCGAATCGTTTTCACTTTCTTCTTCGCGATGGTCAAGTCGGGGGGAGGGAGATTCAAATCAGGGAGACCAAAAGGGCTGGTATCAAAGCCAGTATCGCAGCAAGCTTTCCGGAGAAAGTTCCAATAATCGACGGCTTGCGCGCACGAAAGTACGGGCATTTCCTTCAAGAGACGAGGACTGTGTTCCGATTCAGCCCAATGATAGACCGGCGCATTGGAAGTGAAGTGCCAATAATCAGGGGCAGCAACGGTTGCCTCCTGGTTCCAGTCGTCCGAAGTGACCTCTTGATACGACGTCGGATGATTGCCATTAGGTGCGCAGGTGATCAAAGGGGTGCCGCCCTCAGCGCATTGTTCCAATGGTATCGCCAGGCCAAGAGATCGGAGGATTTCGAGTAATTCGATGATCCTTCCGCGCCCTCGCGCGCGGCCAATCTGCAAGAGTGAATGGAGGGCAGAGGGAACATCCTTCGCAGATACGTTTCGGCCTTCTTCGGTTGACAGAAGCTGGTACAAGTCGTCGCTTCCCTCCAGTGCAGCCACGATCGCACAGTACAGACCGACAGGAATGTCCTCGTAGAAAAATGAAAAGTGCGCGATCCGTTTCTCGTGAGAGATTACAGTCGAGTACGGGAGGTTCTTCTCCAAGATGTTGAGACCATGAAGATGGAGCTCACGCGCTCGTATAAGCTTTCCGGGAATGAAGCCGTACATTTGAGCGAGCGTCATCTTCTCAGTCAACAGAACCTCTCGAATGGTCTCTTCATCGTATGAAAATAGCTCGTCGGCGCGATCTGGGTTAGGAATGCGGGCGTTTCCTGTGACTCGCCCGGCCTGCAACAATTGAGCAGGAGCTGTTGGAGGTTTCCTTCTGCGTCGGGCCATCCCTTCCGAGCCATATTCCGTATTCTCGGCGACTACGACCCCGTTGAAAACGTAGCCTGCAAACGGTGCCGTACTGCGCCCTTGTTCGATGATGAATGTCTTTATTCTGCTTTCCTCGGTATCCGGCAGATAAACGATATTCGCAGGACGACTGAGACCCGTAACGCTCGAAACGGTTGTCTTCAACTGCTTGACCCGTCCGCGAAGCTCCAGGTTGTTGAACGCCGCATGGGCCGTACGTCTGTCGAGCCTGGTCCCCGGCGGTGCACTCGTCGTTTCGCCTGCTGCAGCCATGGAAGCGAGGACCACCAGATGAGCATCGTAAGGCTCCTTTGTTTGTGTATTGATGATGCCTCCAAGATTTTCAAGAACACGGAACAGTTCGTTCTCGCGACGGAGGGTCGACACATTTACTTTCTTAAGTGAAGTTGGAATGGAGGACGAGCTAGGTGTTGGCTACAAAGAACTTTAGCTATCGTTTCATCTTTAAGGTTATTTGTGCTCACTTCGGGAGGAGTAGGTAGTTGAGGTACTGTCGAGATAAGTGAGAGTGCAGGATCGATGAGGGCTGGTACCGAATCAAGAGGGGAGGGAGCCGAGGCTGAATCAAGAGGAGATTTGGGAGCGTCGGGCTCCTGCGAGTTCACAGGCATCGGATCATCGAATAACTGCGAAGCAGTATCGGGAGGGGACAACGGGGCGTTCACAATATCATCAAGAGTCACTGCATCCTCATCCTTCTCGTCTTCAAGTTGATCGATATCAGGGAGAGAATTTGGGGGTTCCGAGAGCGGACTGGACGGGGCTGCCGATGCGGGCTGCGGGCTCTGAGCGGGTGGGAGAATGGCGACCGGTGGGATAAGGGGCATGTCGAAGGGAGGCGGAGGCGGAGGGGATTGCGGGTTCGGTGCGTCCTCCGACTCATGTTCCCCCGTGTCTGGTTTGGCACTTTCTTCTGCAGGTTCCTTCTGGCCCCGACGACTACGTTTCTTGGGCGGCTGTGCATCCGGGTCGACCTCCTTCTTGGTGCGACCACGCTTTTTGGGAGCCGCAGGGACATCATCGGTGCCGGCAGCGTCAGCGTCAACACCTGCAGCTGGAGCTTTCTTCCGACCGCCTGTTTTGGAGGCCGGAGCGGGAGCCGCATCGTCACCATCGGCAGCGGCAGCGGGAGGATTCTTCGGAGGACGCCCTTTTTTCTTTGGCGGAGCCGGAGCCTCTGGCTCTGCGTTGGAAGCGAGATCTGCGTTTGCAGTTGGGACAGGTATAGCATTGTCGTCGGCAGGTTCTAAATAAGATGTCAATACAAAAACAAAGCATTCATTCCTCATCTTACCTTTTTTCGCATTGAGACGCCGCTTTTTAGCGGGCTTCTTTGGTTCCGAAGGACCGTCCTCTCCGTCTTCAGCCTTACGTTTGCGCTTCCTCGGCTTGAACTCCTCACCCTCGGGCCGTTCCTTCCTCGGCCTCCCCTTCTTCACCGTCCCATCTGCCAACAGAGGATTTTTGGTTGGCCCCTTTTTCTTCCCAGGTTTATTCGACGGATTCCTCATGAGCTTCGCGTCGCGGTCTTGGTGCTTGACCAGCGCCGCGTGCTCCGTGTAGAACGATTCCTTTGCAAAGGCGAAAAATCCCCCAACGTTGCTGAGATCGACGTCCGCATACCCCCCCGCGCTGTCTTTGTCGAGTTTTTCTCGCGCCACTAGAGCCTGGTAGGATGCGATTGTGAAATATCGGTTTCGGCGCTCGCGGCCGCTGGTTTCCATCAAGCCCGCGATTCCGAGATCGCTGAGATGTGCGGGGGGAGGAAATTTCTCGGCACGAGTAAGCAAGAGCTCGATAGTCCGTTTGTCGAAATGGCATAGCGCTGCAGCGAGTTGCTGTTATGCCATTCAGCTATCAATCGAAGAGAAGAAAGAAGGATGAACACACGTTCAGAGTCATGCCCACGGTACCCGACTCTTCGATGAGAGAAATAATTTGTTTATGAATCGTCAAGTTCATTTTAATACAGTTCTGGTCGTCTGAGGGGAATGAATACCAAAAAAAAACCGATAGAAGCAGACAAGACATACCAGCGGCGGGATCGTCATCGGGCGGAACAACTACAGCCTCCCCTTGTGTAACTGGGTCGGAATCGGGGGTAACCAAACGGAAACACTTTACAGCAGAATTAATCGATTTCTTTTTCCCAGGCACGAAGACGCCCTCAATGACGCGTTGCTCGACGAGCTCGCGCGTATGGGACGCAAAGAAACGGCGATCGGTTTTGGTGGGATTAGCGAAACCCTGCAGACAAAGGCGTGTCAGACGAAATATAATACATAGATCTACTAGGAAGAAAAGACGCACAATTGCGATAAGCAAGTTGTGGGAAGCGTGCATCAGATTTTTAGACGCTTTGAGCAGTTTAACTATTCGGGCTTTGACGAGGGGCAGGCTGGACAGGTGGCGGGCGTCGATGGGCGAGAAGTTCAGACCCGGGAGTTCCGGGGGCGCGTCCTCTTCTTGGGGAAGCGTCGATGCCGCGCGCGAGGCGTCGTGTGAGGGCGGCTCGGCATCTGCTGCTGCTGCACGCGTTTCTTCGTCCCGGATGGATTTCCAAAATTCACTCCGGTCGAAGAAGTACTTGTGTATACAAAAATTGCTGCCAATTCCTCCTCGCCGTACTTTGACGCTGAGGATACAAGTGTGAGCATTGAATAGACATTCGGAACAAAATCGTACACAAGGTCAAGTTCTGTTAACTGTCGAACAAGATAAAAACAAGTTTTCTGGTCGTATTTAGATTGTTGCCCGAGAGCAACAACGGAAACGCCATTATCTCTGCCGCGGGTGATGATTTGGAGGGCGGAATAGACCATCGGACTCATTTTTGGAAACTGGAAGAGAAACTCAATTCGAGGACTCGTCAAGTTTCAGAGCTGCATACCCGAATGTGCGTCCCAGTCACCGCAGCATAAGTCGCATCGGGATCCGCCGCGATTCTCAGGTTGTCGCCATATTCCGCTCTCAAGTCTTCCAGCGATCTATTTTTGGCGTCGGGGACGATGTCGAGCTTGGGCGGCGCAACTTCGACGGCCGCTTCGCCCTTTGCCTTGGCTTTCCTCTTCGCGCTAAGCTGCGGGGCGATCCAGACCTCAGACGTAATACCCTCCGGAACAGTCCCCACAATCACAGTCGGCTGCTGGACGACAAGCGACCACACGAACGCACAAAAAGCGTCGTCGGCATTCTGGACGCTCGTATTGGTGCTGTGGGAGTAGAAATCGACGATAAAGTCCCGCAGGCGCGAGACGTTGCACCCTAGAGGCTAAAATGAGCACGAAGACAAAAATGGGGAAAAGAAAAGAAGAGATGAGCATGACCAGGTTCGAACGCGAACGCAGTCGCGTCAAGGTGGGAAAAAGTGCCTGAAGAGCATCACATGTTCGCGTACTCACCCAGGTCTCCGTCGAAAGAGAGCTCGCGCAGACAGTGGTGCAGGAGCTCGTCCATGGTGGAGGAGGGAAGAGGGGAGATGGGACCCAGGCGGGCGCGGGCTAAGATGTAATTGTGAACCTTAGTTGACTTGTTTCAAGTTAGGATAGAAGCCGCACGTCTCCTGCAGTTCACTTCACGTCAAGAAGCCCAACTTGAAGAGCACAAGATAGCAAATTTCTGGGATTGTTGGCTGCTGAATTTAGCCTGTGACCCACGTCACAATCGATCACATCTGACTCGAGAAGAAGGCCCCAAAATTCGAGAAAAAATTACAACGACGGGATATATTATCTATGTACAGTACAAGGAGTAAGGAAACACGCAGGCCACAGTACCTACTTTCCGGGAGGGGCATAGTCCCGCGTCAAATCGATATCGCCTGCCAAATGGGTATTTGTGATGCGAACTTGGCGTTGCCGGGGTGCCCCTCCCCGTTTCCCTTTCTTCTTCGTCGATGGTCTGAGGGGAGCTTGGGCCGCCGTAGTTAGCTGCAAACCCTCTGCACAGGTTGTCAGAAAATATTAGGAAAGTAAGAAGGGGAACAAACCCTTTGCCAACTCTCTGCGCAACTCGACGTCGTCGGGCAGTTTCAGTCCATGCCATAAATCCTGAAATTCTATTCTCCCAGCATTAGTATTCACGGAGAATGGTACAAACAACCCGCGTCTCCGCAAAAGTGACACCATTACCGAGAAATGAAGAACATCGAACTCACCTTGCTCGACCGGCATCCCGCCCGCTTCTTCATTGGGTTTGATCTCGTTCCAGAAAACCATCCGCAGCTGCCCGTCCTTGACGGTCCGCGTCACCATAACCTCGCCCTCCGCCTCGAGCTCCTCGATAGCCGACGGCGCCTCCTTCCATGCTTCCTTGAGCGCCTTTACGTGGATCCCCCGCCCACTCTTCGTTGCGCGTTGTATTTCTGTCAGCAGCGCGGCCTTATTCCGGAAATTGTATTCATGCTGGCAAAGAGAACGTCAGGAACAATGGATAACGATATCTTATGGCGAACCTTGTACGAATAAAGGTTGGTCTTAGGGTTATACTCGATCCGATCATGCGCCTTAAACTTTTCGAGCAGCACAGGGTCTTCAAGCAGCGGCGTATTCGTCAACAAGGCGATATCCTCCAGCCGCGTCGGGTTCGGGGTTCCCTACACGCAACAACGCAACTCAGACGACGAGTGGCAACAGGCGCCCAAGTTACCTTGAGATAATCCACGGCATAGACCAACTGCGTGTTCACGTTGTTCCCAGACCCTGTGTCGGCAGGCTGCGACCAGACCACATCTAATGCGCTGCATCAGAGAGAACGGCCGCTTGTGTGGTGTAGTATTTTACTAGATTTTGGTCGGGGCTTTTTCTTGGATAACGAAGGCACAAAGTCTGGATCTGCTTCAGTCGGAGCTGCCGGCGGAGGAGTCGGGGCGGCGGCAGGGGCGGCGGGGGCGGGTTGAGAGTGCCATGATGTGTAGTCTTGTCGCTTTAATACACTTTTGAACGCGGCTGAATCTTTTGCGAGTTTAGACATGCAGAGTCTGGACCAAGTTACAGTGCGCACTGCCACGATGTTTGTTCTGAACATAACAAACCCCTATTTGCGAGCCTGCCGCGTCCGCAATAATGTAAGTATGCAGTCTGCACACAATACTGTATCTCTGGCGGATTCTCACTGCTCAGTTATTTGACGCGTTCAAAAATCAACATTTTGCTTGAAGAGGCCTTGTGAATCTCCGTGCACAGTTGTTAACAATTTGCATTCCTCCATGGAACGTGGTGCAGACGATATGTCCATAGTCAGTTACAGCTACCCGTTCACCCAATCCCCTACGCGAATCCCCTCTTTAAGACTCCAAGCCGAGAACGTATGCCCTGACTTTTCGTTCTCGCCCTTCCCAAAAACATATTTCGTCAATTTACCAAGAATATGCCCCCTGCAGAATGGTGAGAAAGTCGCGATTTTAACGGCTTCGTATACGTGTGAATCGCGCATATATCGAGCGCTAGCGAGATCGACCTGCTCGAAAATCGCGAGGTATTCGGCGCGGAAGGCTTGCAGGGCCGAGGGCGAGTCTTCTTGCAGCTCTTCCCGCGAGGGGATCTCGCCATCTTTTTTCGTAGTACCGTCTTTGCTCGCAAGGGTGGACTCGTCCTTGTTGCTCTCCGACTCGTCCCCTTCGCTTTCGCTGTCACAAGAGGGCTCGTCCACAGTAGGATATCCATACATAAGAGGGTCCCAGTCACGAGTAATCCACGAGGGATATCTCGCGTATCCCCCCTGCCGTGGACCAGCGAATATATCGTCCCAATCTATCAGACTCGTCACCTGGCCGTTGTCGTCCACAAAGATATTCTGGTAGTTGAAATCCGGCATAGACAGCACAAAAGGCGGTCCGTCGAAGGAGGTATCGGGTAATGCCCCGGCGAACATGCGCAGCAGCGACAGGGAGATTTTGTGGTCCAGCGACCGTGCGGAAGTCGTTTGCCTCGGGATCTCGCCAAGTAGGTATGCGTGAACGGTGGTATACGGCCGCGTTTCGATGGTATTTCCGTTCGAAATGTCGGCCAAGGAAGGTAGCAGAGGGACTACCACATGGGAACCAGTGTCGGTGTCGAAATCGAGGCCTCCTATAGCGGAAAACTCGAGTGCCCGCAGTTGGGACATGGCAGAGACGAGGGATCGAAAGACCGTCTTGCGATGTTCCTCCGTGAACCACACAGGGTAAAACCACACCTTACAGAGCTGGGTACCCTTGACGCGTTCCATGAGGGTATACGGACGCCCGAACGTGTTTTCTGGGGTAACGCAAAAGTCGTGAATGGGAGGTATTGGGATGCTCGTCCGGTTTTGTATGAATCGCATGGCAAATATATCTGACCGCAAGCGTTTTTCGAGCGCAGGACTCCATTCGGCTATGGGGGTGCGAAGAACCCATTGGACTCCGTCGGCAAAGTCGATAAACCAGACCACGTTGAATGCGCCTAATTTAGGGATGGTACTGACAGTGCAAGCCACAGACAACGACGTGCTTCGGAAACGTGCAGCGGTAGCTACAGCTGCAATCACGTCGAGGTCGATACGTTCCACGAACGACGGGACTGAGGACGACGGAGACAGAGAGATGGTCACGGTTGTGGTCGGACATTGTGGGCGTCCCCGGGACCCCGGATCTGATGCAAACTTGAAGATAGCTTAGTGCTGCCTAGTGTAGTCCTGTATCTTCAGTGCGCCTTAAGGCCTTAAGGGCTGTATCTTTCGCGAGTTTAGACATAAAGTCAAGAACATGAGATGTATGTGGAGTCGTCCACATAGGAATTGATCACCCCTAAATGTTTTCTCCTGGCAATCCCTTCGTCCATGATGCATGATGCATGATGATTCACCGGCCAAGTTCCATCTCCGCTGAGTATCGCAAAATGTCAGAGCCAGAGATCCTTCTTTCACGTCTTCCGATGAAGTAATTTAAAGACGACTTCAGGCATCCGAACCTAGTTATCCTTTCGAAACGCGCTGGCTTTGACTGCGATCTGCATCCAATTTCATGTTCCGTCATTCTTTCGATACAGATCCAGGATCCCTTTGAGCTGTCTGCGACAAGTAACCCTGCAGCTTCTCGTCGACCGCTGCAATTTTCCTTTCCATTTCCACCAGCTTCGTCATCACCTGCGCGAGAGTCACATTCATGACCTGCGATTCCGCGACTGACTCCGTGTCGATGGCTTGAACGAGCACGTGAAAGAGCTCGTGTTTGGGATTTAATCTGGCAGCAAGCGGACAACAGCCGGGATTATGCTTGGGTGGAATTACTTGAGAGGTAGAATAGGTGAGTAGCTCAAAACAGAACGACTATATCTCAGTACCTTTGAGTTCAATGGAGCCATCTTTGTTACGCATCTCAGTCGTATAGCAAGCCGGCCCGCAATGTCCCAGAGCTAAGCCCTTCGCGTCGCAGGCCAGGCAGATATATGTGTCTGCATCTGGAAGTTGCCAGTGTAAGACGTATTTCCACCCCAGACGTCGGATAGAGAAGACATACCGCATTCAAGGCAAACCCAGCACGGAAGGGAGATGGGTTTCTCGCAGTAGCAGCAGAAAAACTGCTGCGGTACCTGCAATTCCAACGCAGTCACATACCTGCTCGGTTGCGGTGGGCCGTCGAGGTGGGAAGTTGGAGCTTGCGCGGCCCTGAAGCGCTCCTTGACTTGGTCTGCAACGAGCTTAGCTTTCGGGACAATTCGGGCCTTATCACCATCGTGAATACGGCGGATGGTCTTCACCACGGTGTGAGAGCTCGTGTGGGTGAAGGGTGATTCCGGTGCTACTACTGGGGTCTTCTCGTGGCATTCAGAACAAAAATCGATGCCGTTGTCGTACTTATCATCGATGCATTGAACGCAGAAGCGCCGGGGCCCGCGAATAGATCTGTGGCAGACATCACAGAAACAGTTGCTGGTATCCGTTAGTCAATGAAACATAGGCACAAAAAAAAGACATACTGGGCTACCAATTGCTGAAGTTCGGACTTTGCCAGCGAAGTATAAACGCGTGCATCACAGGGGCGCAGCTCGATCTTGAGGAGCTGCAGCTCTGTGACCTCCTCGTCATCTAGCCATGGTGTACTGAGGTTCTGCCGACCCGCCATCTCTCGCTTTGTGAGATCAATGAATCGCTTCCTCTCAGCAAGACGTTCAACTAGCCACGAGCACTGTCTCCTCGCCCGAGCTTTTCGTAGAGCAGTCGATCCAACCATGTTGATTGCCGCCGCAATAGCTACTTTCCATCGTGCGCGGGCTAACCCATCGGTGGCCGGGGGGCGACGAAACACGAAGCGCAAAGACCATCTCGGCCCAGTAGAGGAGTTGTTCGTCCTGTCGAGAGCTTCCGGTGAGTCTTCCGTCTTCGGCTCCCAAAATCCGGTAATCGTATCTGCCCAAGCGGCATAAGGGCCTTTACACTCCACCCGATACCCGGTGCCTTCAGGCCAAGTAAAGGTGAATCGAAGCAAATTGTCCCGCGCGATTGTCCCGGTCACCTTCAGCAAGCCAGTGGAGTTCTCCGCAAGGCCATTGAAATCGTCGCCAGTACGAATGAGCTGCATAGAGATTGTGCCGTACGGCACGCTGTCGTCCGGGAAGAAGAGCTGTCCAGTCCACGTGCCATCGAGAGCGCCATTGGATTCCGTCACGTTCGCCGGCGACAGAGGCGTCTCCGGATTGTACAATTGTAACGGCTCGTCCGATACCTTGTTTAGTAATATATCTTTGGAGAAGGCGATTGGGGGCACTTCATGTTCATGGTCGCCAAGGCCAGGGTTATGGTAGTCGGAGTCCTCCAGGCCGTCATCTTCCTCGTTCTGTCGGTCGTGGATTGTGTTATGAACGATATCACGCCCGTCGCAGCCGCGGTCACGATACAATTGCGCAAACTGCCCAGAGCATGGGTTGAGATAGCACCTGTGAAATCGAAGAAACACACCATCCCGAAAGCGAAATATCTGAAGCTCTCTTGCCCGTCCTTCACATTCGACTTGAACATTACTTGAACATCGCGATGTTCAGCGGGGACAATATATGAGATATGCAACACCAATCACATACCTGCTAGCCTGTCCATCCGATAATTGACTGCTTCAAATATGGTGGACAGCGAAATATTCATTGTAGGGAATTCATCGACATGGAGATTATGTACACATGCTAATTGCATGATGGCGAGATGGCGTTGTAATAGTAGGTAAAGCAGCGGGTACACGCGCTAGGTGGGAAATCAGCATCTCATAAGAGTTAACAGTCGGCAACTCACAACCTCAATCCGCCGGAGTCCGGACGACTGGGCGCCTGTAACCAACTGGAGAGTAT
Organism: Mycena albidolilacea; assembly: GCA_029282495.1. NCBI lineage: Eukaryota > Fungi > Basidiomycota > Agaricomycetes > Agaricales > Mycenaceae > Mycena > Mycena albidolilacea. The sequence continues at coordinate 1,520,384 of JARIHO010000008.1, read as the reverse complement.
CGATACTGTCCAGCTTGTAACGTAGTTGCTCGAGCTGGCTCTTGAGTTTTGCTTCCTCCCATTTATGGAATTGTCTGGCGAGGTTCTTCAGCTGCGTATCGTCCTCATACACATACTCAGGTTCGGCCGAACGTGTTGTGCGCAGCAGGAGTTCCACGTTGTAGATTTCCCAGCTGGCGAAATACGTGTTTGCCGCCTGTATGTTGGCCGGCTTAACGCGATGCACGAGACGAAGCATGGCGATGAGGATACTGTATATCTTGTACCGGTACCAGGTCACGGTGAGTTGCCAGCCCGCAGCCCAGAAGGCAAACCAGAGAATCAAGCTGAACACGATATGTGTCAACGAGGTGTGGCTCCGACCGAAATGGACGTACCTCCAACTCTTTGGGCGCAGTCGCGCAAAATGATTTGCTTCCGCAATGTTGATCCATCCCGATCCGTCGGTGTCAATGACATCAAGAAGAGGCTGTAGATGCGCCAGGTTGATATATGCAAGAGCCCATTGGTCGCCTTCATGTTTCTCGCCTTCATGCAGGGGATATTCCCCAACAGACGACGTCGGGGAAACAGGTGGAGATTGTGCAGTGAGGTTAACAACAGTCTTTACTGGCCTAGGTTGTTCGAGCTCGGAGGCAAAGTATCCGTGCAGAGCGAGGACGAAATCGCGGGCGTGGACGCTGCCTTTCCACTTCTCCTGCTCCCAAAGCTTTTTGAGATGCTACGAGCGAAGATGAGTGAAGCTAACGGAGGCTAAATGAGCAGCAATTGAATCACATACCGGATCCTTAATCCTTGTATGCAACCCACCGGAAAGCCCCACAATGACCTCGCTGACAATGTGCTTGCCAGTAGAGTCGATCACCACCGTCAGCTGCTTGGTTAGCTGATTTTCCTGAGCCTTCAACTTGCGCTCAAAATCCTCCATATGTTTTTTGAACGCCTGGTCGACATCCTCCGCCAACTCCTTATTCAGCACCTTTCTAGCATCTTCGAGTAGCCTCTTGGTGCTCCCACTGTCGCCCTTTCCCGAGTGTGTCGGGACGAGAGACTCCAGACTTTCACCGCTTCTCTCCGCGAGCTCCTGCAGTATCACATCACTCTCAACGCACGCTTTCGCGCCGTTTTTTGCGAGTATGTACGCCTGTACCTCTTTCTCGCGCGTAGTGTCAAGCATCCGGAAAATGTGCTCAGTCTTCTCCCGAATGCTCTTGAGATCCTGCGCCTGCACGTCGAGCTTATCATTCATGGCCTCGATCACAATGGTGGTGCGTGCGGTGAGTACTAAGGTGAGTGTCCTCTGGTGGCCGTCAAACTTTTTGATGAATTCACCAAAGCGTTCCTCGTAGTCTTTGGCCCGGAGCATTTTGGCTGACGATTAGAAGCAGAGATAAGTATGCATCAAGTGTGGCCACGAAGAACGTACAAAAACCGCTTTTGTTCAAGTACAGATCGCAGGCACTCGCGCACTCTTGGATGTCTGTAGCAATCCTCTGTATAAGGTCGACGACGTCCTGCAGCGGCATCCCATCCGGGCCCTTGACTTGCTCCTCGTGCAGATCACGCAACCTAAGGAAAGGATCAGGCAAAGTCGTCGGCCATAGAATACGGCTGACGCACCGAAAGAGCACGGTCGCTGTGCCCAGAATCTGCATCTTGACCGCCGTCACCTTTTTGTTGTTCTGGCGCCGCGTGAGATCGAACGTGAGTATTAGCCTCAACGGTGATACCACCACTGGTGAGGGAATACTTAACTAAGTGTGCCCGGGAGCGCAGAAAAAGACACACCTTTGACGAATGGATGTAGCTCCCCCAACAAGGTTACCCCATCCACAAGCACCTTGGAAACCTCTACAAAGGTGCTGTCAAAGGACTTGAGGTCTGGAAGGGACTCAAGCACGTTGATGGCGTGGTTGAAGACGCCCGGATGCGCCGCGCAGTAGTCATTAATCTTTTGATGCGCATCGTCCACTATCCCTAAATGCGAACTGAACTTATCCTCTACAGAACCGTCAGAGACTTTAGCATCGGATGAAGCTCGTGTAAGGACGAGCTGGCGATACGCACCGGTTTCAGTAACCTGATCCTCAGAGGCCGCCTCGGTATCGATGCTCAAGGCAGAGGCAGCTCGATAGGATGTCTCGAGGGTCGCGTACGCCGTCTTCTGTCTATGCGATTCCTGCGTAGCAAGGATAGGGTCTTGCCGCTCAGCGGTCGCGGGTGTTTCGCTCGTGACCTGTATAATTGGCGGCGCTTCGCTGAGGGAATGGGGGTGCATCTAAACTCCGTCAGCGTCAACATGGGCTCGTGGACATACCCACCATACCTTGCTATTGGATGGATCGGCCATGGACGGGGGGATCTCTTGAGAGGTCAGCGTTCGGTGTCGCTGCGGATGGGCAAGTGGCAGTAGGAAGTGATGAGTGAGACGATGGTGGGTTTATTAGCAACACCACGTAGGCGCTGGGGTGGCAGCGTTTGTTTCGGTGGTGAGCCATCTGTCAATGTTAGCGCCAGGGCTAAGTTTGTTAGAAGGTGACGCCAGTGCCGAAGGATGGTTTGGCTGTGTCGGCGGAAGGAGTCCTCCGAAGCAGGCGGCAGCTGACGCGGTGGACGGCATAGTCGAAGATGAGCGGAGCTTAAAAAGCTTCGGACGGAGAGGGAGAAAAGAGGGAGATGTGCATCGGGTTCGCCGGGCTGACAAGAAGAAGTGAGAGTGAGAAAATTTCCTTCGGGCCTACCGGATTGAGCGCGCGGCTGTATCTTTGCCATTGGCGAGCACATACAAGTTAAGAGGGAGATTGATTACAAAGCACAGCCACTTTTCAACCCCGTTCAAACCAGCTGCAATCGCGTCGAGGTCGATACGTTCAACAACGACGGGACTGAGGACGACGGAGACGCAGAGAGAACGGTTGTGGTCGGACATTGTGGGCGTCCCCGGATCTGATGCGAACTTGAAGATAGCCTAGTGCTGCCTAGTGCTGCCTAGTGTAGTCCTGTATCTTCAGTGCGCCTTTATTTAAAGGGCTGTGTCTTCCGCGAGTTTAGACAAAGTCAAGATGATTGCAGAGCACAGCCACTTTTCAACGTTCAAACCATCCCCTTCGCCCGAGTGACAGTGCACGCGTCTCATTTCCAGGCGTATAGACGAGGTGCCCGTACGTTGCCCTGCATGAACAGAACCCAAATTCGCTATCTGTGCTGCGATATTCTCAATCTTGGTTCCTCGAACTTCCTGGAACGATGGGCCTCTTCATCTCAAATATCTTTCGGCGGCGCGTCTAATTACTACTAGCAGTGGAGGGGTCGAACTTCTTCTGGCCTGTTTACTGGATGGCCACTTGTTGTTTTACTCTGTTGACGAGAAATCGAATCCTTGGATCTCGGTAGGCCTCTCTGAGGTATCTCAATGGCATTGCCTTTTCATCGTGCCGACGCTGGTGTTATAGCTTGCGCCTCCTCAAGACACGCCTCAAGACCTCAGTGGGAGACTGCTCAAGATACCCGCCAAATCCTCGCGCCTCAAGAGCCCCGGACGCGCGCCAAGTCCTCGCGGCTCAAGACCTCAGTGGGACACTGATCGAGACGCCTCAAGAGCCTCAGATGCGTGTCAAGATCTCACGTCTGGAACACTGCTCACGTTCGTACTCGACTCGAAACTCGAACCCCATGTTCGCTTTTTGATCCTCCTCGCCTTGGCCCTCTCCGCCTAGATGATCTGCGAGCACTGCCACTCTTCATCTCTGTTCAAACCATCTCCTTCACTTAAGCGACAAATTATCCACGGGGCCCACGCTTCTCACCAAGCGGGATAGCATAAGAACAGTACCGACATTCGCTCTCTTTGTTGGATATGCTCAATCTTTCAAAATTCAGATGGTTCTTCCTTGGAACGAGGGGCCTCTGCATCTCAAATATCTTTCGGCGGCGCCCCTAATGACTACTAGCATCGGAGGATCCATCGCACTCCTCGTTTGTGTACTCTGTTGACGAAAATCGAACCCTTGGATCTTGGCAAGAAGTATGCAGAAAAGAAAATTCAGGCTGCCAACCGTGTTTTGCATTGGCGCTTCCTCCCCTTCTCTTCGCGCTTTTCCACCTGCCAGCAACCCATTCCATTAATGTGGTGCACTTCTTCGGTTCTCAGGGGACGCGGCGCTGGGGCTCAGAATCTATTAAAGATTTCTGAAATGCAGGGTCTGAAGAGCGTATGCACGTGCCTTACGGACCAACGTAAAATGCGGATAATGCCCGGCCAACAAGTAATTGTTTCTGCAGATTTCGATGGCGCACAATTCCAGAATCCGCTGGACACTCGCCTGACCTTGAAAAGCGTCAAAGAATCTACGCTGCCGAAACCGCTTACGCGCGTAACGCGAAGTCGACCGATACCAAGCCACTACTATTTTTTGTGCAAGTATGACGCCCGCAGCGGGGGCCTCCGTTCTCAAGCCCGTCGTCGTTTTTGCCGTTCTGAATATCGAATACCACAACACACATATGGTCCCACATGGACGACGGCCTATTACACTTGAGTCGACCACTTTCGGCATACACTGACTCATAGGGATGGCCGACAGCCTTCGAAGCTTCTTCGTCAAAATCGCTGCTGTCCCGAATCAACTCCTATTACGCTTGTATCGTGCACGTTCAACTACTCGGCATATGTACGTGTGCATTTGTACGTGTGTGCATTCCTGGGCCCTATAAAGAGGCATAGACCAAGAGGCTCTCTCATTCGTGTTCGACTTGAAACCCAAACTCGAAATCCAATGTTCGCTCGCTCTTTGATTCTCGTCGCCTCGGCCCTCTCCGCCCTTGCACTCGCGGTCCCCACGGGGTCTCAGGCTAATGCGGTTTGCGGAAACAACATCTACACCCCCGCTCAAGTGACCGCCGCTGTCGATGACGGCTTCCGACGCACCAGAGACGGCAGAATCATTGGTATGTCGGTCGACTGTCTAACAAACCGAATTACCGACCTGCTGCTCGGAGGGCAGCTACCCGGGCGCGTATTTGAACACTGAGAGACTCCCGATGTCCTGCGGCGGCAACTCCAAGTTGGAGGTAAGTTTCCGTCAGCAACGTGCAATATATATAACTCCTCATCCACTACACAGTTTCCCATCCTCCCCGGAGGCAGGACCTACACAGGCGGATTTCCTGGCGCAGACCGCGTCATTTTTAACGAATCCGGCGCCCTCTGCGCGTGAGTTGTACCCCTTTACGTTTTTCTACGGACTGTTGAACTCCAGTCTTATCAGCGTAATCACCCACACCGGTGCCCCTTCCGTGAATCGCTTTGTTGCTTGCAAGGTGCGTGGAGGTCTTCTATATTTCTGGACTGTGTTAATGATTTTGGTAGTAGTAGGGCACCCGATGTTGCTAGTAGTAGGGCGCCTGATGGCCTCCCGGTGGACTGGATCTGTTGAATACATGTTGAATTTGTGCTACGCGAGTACCTGACCTCTCTATGATTGTCCTTGAGTGTTCCTGTGGACGGTCATACCAGCCAGCACATCCTTCCACCACGACCATAACTTGGAAAACTTGATGATAAAAATTTCTAACGCTTGTCCTGATACGGCCTGTATTTGTTTTCGTGGATCCACTGCGGGGCGTGGTGATATGTTATCCGGATACTGAATCGTGAAATACTTGCTCGAGATTTTTGTGGTGACTTTGACAGGCTGCAAGTTTGAAGCAACTACGTAATACAATTTCACATGCTAATACCACGCTTGTTCCGGACTCTCATGCAATGTCCTCATCTGCATCGACACTCCGCAAGCAGCAGCTAACCCAGTTACTGGCTCAGTTCAGCAAAGGATATGCTAGAAACCGGCCAGCAATCCAGCGCGTTCTGAACGCCGCATTCGCCATCTATGCCGTTGGCGCAACGTATCGCGGTCTCTCTGCTCGCCCCTCCGCCCCGAAGAAGGACAAGGGCAAAGGCAAGGGCAAGGGCGACGCTAAGGATGGAGAATCCGGAAAACCCCCCAGGGTTGCGGTCGACGCGCTCTTCTACCGGCGGCTCTCCAACATTCTCAAGATCGTAATACCGGGTCTGACGAGCAAGGAGGCGCTGCTCCTCGTAATGCACTCGAGTCTCCTGGTTTTCAGGACGGTTCTCAGCTTATATGTCGCGAACCTCGACGGCGTGATTGTCGCAAGTTTGGTTCGCGCGCGGCCGAAGGAATTCTTCTTCAATATTTTGCGCTGGCTTCTCGTGGCCATTCCGGCGACCTGGACCAACTCGTGGCTCAATTTCATCCAGAGCAAGCTCGCGATTGCGTACCGCACACGGCTTACGAACGAGGTCCTTAAACAGTATCTCGGTTCGGAGGCAGAGGGCCCGGACGGCAAAGTATATTATAAACTGGGTGCGTGCTATGCAGCCTGCTCTGCATACTTTCAATCTGAAGCTCCTACAGCGAATCTGGACGATCGAATCGTCAATGCAGACCAGATGATCACGAACGATATACAGAAGTTCTCTGCCCATCTTGCTGCTATTTATTCAAACCTCGCCAAGCCCGTTCTCGACGTCATCCTATACAACTACCAGTTGTCGCAGAACGTCGGCGCAGAGGGCCTCCTCGGTCTCACAATTTTGGTGCAGACCACCGCAGCAATGCGTACGGCCGATTTCATTACTCCACAATTCCAATTCTAATTTCACTTCTAGTCCGCTACTTGACCCCGCCGTTCGGGATGTACACCGCCATGTCCGCCCAGCTTTCCGGCTCTCTGCGACATACGCATTCGCGGCTCGTCGAGTTTGCGGAAGAGATCGCGTTCATGCGCGGCGAGGAGACGGAGAAGATGCTACTCGAGCGGGAGTATGCGAGCGTCATGAAGCACGAGAACCACGTGCTGAATCGCCGGTGGTGGTTTGGCTGCATCGAAGAAGGGGTGATCAAGTGGCTCTGGGGAAGCTTTGGGGCAAGTCCTAAACTCATCCACACCGTTGTAGTGAAATTAATTGGCGCGTGCAGTTGGTTCTGTGTGCCATCCCGGTGTTCTTCAAGCTACCGGGAATCCCCACCGTGGACCTGGGTGGGCGGACGGAAGGCTTCATCACCAATCGGCGTCTCCTCCTGTCTTCCTCAGGTCGGTTGCGAGTCCTAAAACCACAACGAAGTACTAACGGTTTTGTAGATGCTTTCGGGCGCATAATGTACTCGTATAAAGATCTATCCGAGCTGGCAGGTTACACCGCCCGCGTCTCCCTCCTTCTGGACACGATGAAGGACGTCCGGAAGGGCAAGTTTGACAAGGCGCTCGTTAGCAGTGCGACCACCGGCGAGAATGCGGAGAGTGCGTTTTACACATTACTATTTCCTCCTCCATCTTTCCCATATTTTGGCTAGTTTTGAAGGGAAGAGGCGAGGTCATTGAGTCGGAGGATATCCAGTTTGAGAACGTGCCGATCGTTACGCCGAACGGCGACGTCCTGGTGAAGAGCTTGAGCTTCCATGTTAAACCTGGGGTGCGGTATCTCCCTCTCTGTCCAAGCGGGTCATCACTGAACATCAAACAGCAACATCTCCTTATCGTTGGCCCCAACGGGTGCGGTAAATCGTCGCTCTTCAGGTGAGAATCTAGACCAAGTAGCCCAGACGATTTACTGAACGTGTTAAAGAATTTTGGGCGGACTGTGGCCCGTCTACGGGGGCGTCGTGCGGAAGCCGGCGGCGTCTGCGTTCATCCTTATACCGCAGCGGCCATATCTATCCCTCGGAACCCTGCGGGACCAGATTATTTACCCGCACTCCAAGGCGGACATGGAGGCCCGTACGTCGATTCCTCATCCCTTAATGAGTATTCAACTAGATCAAATCACAGGCAAGATCACGGACGCCGACCTGTTCAACGTTCTGTCCGCTGTGCAGATGGACCACATTGTCGAGCGGGAGGGAGGCTGGGACGCTGCCAAGGAGTGGCGAGATGCGCTCAGCGGTGGAGATAAACAGAAGATTGCATGGGCGAGGCTGTTTTATCACAACCCTAAGGCGAGCTACTCTCGTTGCGACGGAAATCAAGCTAAATAAACACCAACAGTATGCGATCCTGGATGAAGCGACCTCGCTCGTCCCGCAGGAGATGGAGGGCCTGATGATGCAGCACGCGACGCGGCTTGGGATAACGCTCCTCACCGTCTCGCACCGCCCGTCGCTCTGGCAGTGGCACCATCTTATCCTGCAGTACAATGGGACCGGGGGATATGTATTGTGCGTATCCGACTGCGGTGTGTAATGCGTTGCTCATTCATTTATTGCAGCACGAAATTGGACGCGGAGAGGAGACTGGCGCTGCAGGAGGAGAAGCAGGCGCTAGAGGCCAAGTTGCTTGAAGTGTAAGCCATCTTGTTGACTTTTAATACGAGGGTCTGCTCACACGACACAGACCGAAGATGACTGAACGACTGGCGGAGCTGAGACTGCTTGCGGAGGGACGGAAGTAGAATTGAGAATTTGAGACATGTGATATTAGCGCCAATCCGATTGGTTGCCGGCGATTCCGTAAATGTCCGACAGCGAAATTTGCGATTGCTCACACGAGTGGTGTGACTCCGCACTGGTCATCTTGTCTCTCATCCTGTACCATATCTTTCACGTCCACTCCCTTCACGAACACAATGCATTTCTTCTCTCAAGCATTCAACTATGAGTGCGCGCGCAACCTTTTCTCTGCAAGCCTCTTTCTAATGCATAAGCTAGACATCCCTGGTCCCATGTAGTAATCGGCATGTGGCACAAGTACCCGAATCCCAAGAGCTCGCATGTCGTCAGCATAGATGTCCTAGATCGCACGGTCGACCCCAAGACGGGTGTCATTCGGACGGAGCGCATCCTCGGATGCAAGCAGAAAACACCAAGGTGGATACTTGCGGTGCGTCTCCTAATCCCCAGTTGCGCTCCACAAAATGTCTCATATCGCATTGTCCTTCCCCTCCAGATGTTTGGTGGCTCCGAAGACGCCTTTGTGCGGGAAATTTCGTTCGTCGACCCTGCACGGCAAAGTGCAACGATCACCTCGGTGAACCTCTCCCTGTCGCAGTTCGCGACATGTTTCGAGCGGATACAATACTCCCCTGCGCCAGGCAACCGGACGTCGTTCACGCAGACGGCGGAGGTCCAGGCGCGGATGGCGCTCTGGCGGAGTGCGGCCGACGGGCTCGAGCAGTGGCTCGTCCAACGGTTCGAGCAGAACGCCCACCTGGGCAAGCTGGGCTTCACGGATGTTTTGCGGGCATTAGAAGACCGACTAGAGCAGCGCCAGACGGCGGCTGCGTGATATCTGTTCTGTCGTTTGCACTTTCTTAGATATGGATCCCAAGCTTAGAGATGATTACCAAAAGTATTCACCCCCTCCCCCCTGCGCTGTATTACTATCGCTATGTATGTGCGCCTCTGGCCTTAATTCAGCTCTTGACAATTTTTTCGGAAAACACTCGTCATCTTGCCGAGAATTCTAGATTTGGGTCACACGCTTATCCTTTTATCGCCGCATATGTGAACGGCTTATTTAGAAGACCAAAACAACTTAACGAACAGACAGCGACCTCGACGGACGCCAAACACATTTATGCATGCATGAAAGGATTCGTTTCTCGGACCACTGCTCAGCGCTCAGCAAATTATGAACACACTCTGAAAGGAAAACTTCTGGCAATCCGGGACTGTGAAAAAGGCTTTCCGTTCTAATCTCGAACGCCTCGCTCTCACTGTCTACTGTCTTTAAATCCGACGCTTCTGGGCTATAACGAATTCATTTCCGGTCCGCTGCACTTAGGCTTGTTGGACGGTGGAACACCCTGCTTTCCATTCACGGATTTACTGGCTAACCTGCTGTGGTTGGCTGTTACGAGCGTCCAATTCCGGGCCCTAGCACGAGAATAATGTCCTTTTCCTGAGAAGTCCAGTCACCCGCGTCATCGACGTTTGCCCATGGCACCCATGCCCCATGCAGACTTACTCAGCGCCAGAACCTGTCCCAACGACCTGCGCCTTCGACCTCACACCTTCTTCCTGGAATTTGAGAGAATCATACCCATCTCTTCAGCATGCTCGGTGTCTCGCAATCAGGCCGCAGACCGGATAGCATGTGCACTGCCGATCCGAAAACTCGCTTTGACCGGGCCAATCAAAATCAAAAGCTCGGAAGGCAAGACCTCGCTCAGCTGCACTGGCCTTCAAGGTTCTTCGAGACTCAAGATGCGGCCACATTGGATTGGGGCTCAACGCAAGATGGAAATTCCGCCAAGACCTCGCTCAAGACAACACCTCAAGACTTTGAGACTATTCAAGCCTCAAGACTTCAACGCGTCAATCAAGCCCTCAAGCCTCAAACCGTCAAGACCAACCCCCAAGATCTCTCTCAAGTCCTGTCAAGACTAAACCTCAAGTTTCGAAGCTTCAAGCCATCAAGACCATCCCTCAAGACTTTCAACTCTGAACTCAAGGCCGCAAAGCTCTTCAAGACCGCCGCTCCTTTCAAGCCATCAAAATTCCAACCTTCAAGACTTCAAACCCCAAGAACGACGCCCCTTACCGGCCGTCAAGACCTCAGTGCGATACTGCTCAAGACCAAAAATATCTCAAAGACCAAGATCAGCCAGGACATTAAGCTCGACCGCCTCAAAAACCAGACTTCAAGATATCACTTCAAGTTTGAGGTCAGTTCCCCTTCAAGATGTCGAAAACCGCCCCAAGAGGTTCAAACTTTGAAGTCCATTGGTTCAAGATTTCTCAAGACTTCAAACCTCAACTCCGGTACACCCATCTGATTCAGCATGTCCGCCTCAAGCACGCAGACGCGCCGTCGAGACCGCCCTAGGTTTCAATGTCGCCGCCCCCCAGTATGTGTCAAAACTTGAAACTCAAAACTTCAAGGGCACAAGACTCAAGACGCCGCAAGATACTACAAACTTTCAATGCACCGCTCGCCGCTCCCGAGGTATGAATACGACGGTTATTCTTCACGTGCTTTGCCTTGTTAATTTTTTTTGGGGGTTTACCCGCTTTAGTGACGGGTGCCATCGCCATCCTGCATGTAATCGTGCTTCCGGAGAGATCTTATGTTGCGAGCAAATGGCGAGTTGCGCGCTGAACAATGAAAAATAGCAAAACTCGCCGTTCTGATGCGGTGTCGGCCCAAGCGTTAAATCACATTCGAATGTGTACCTCTACAAAATTCTACCTTCTTGCCGAGCAGTTTTCACCCACCGAACGACCTGACTCCAATCTTTTACTCTTTCTAATGGGACCCCATCAGGTATAACCAGCATGTCCTCCTTCCAGAACTCCTTGCCCCCACCCGCTGCCAGTCGTCTATCGAAGGACATCTCGTCCGCGCCGTCGCCGGGCCCGGATATCCGTTTATTCCACTCGTAGTCACCGAACAGCAAGACGCGGGTTGGAGACGAAGCTGTGGAACACTGGATTGCATTTTCAGCCGAGTCGTCGATGAGTACTTGTGCCTTGAGATCGGCGCAAACCTAAAAACCGACCCAGATAAGCTTTCGGTGTCTCGAGTCCAGGTCGATTAACGCACCCCGGACTTGGTTAGATTTGTCAAAACTTCGTTGTGGTGTAATTTGTGCGCATCCTTGAATTGACCGGTAAATATGACGTTGGCAAACATGCCTTGAGCCTCGAAATCAGCAGTGGTCCGGACTGGATTCACAGCGAACATCGGCTTACCGGGGAAGTATTTCTCCACCCACTCCCAGCTCGCGTCCGCAACCTCCGCTGTTCTAGCGGTGACAATGACCAGTTTATAACCCATATCCTTCAGCGATTGAATGCCTTCGCGGGCGCCGGGGACCGGTATGGCGTGGAATATACTGTCGGTTCTGTAGAATTCTGTTACCTTCTCAAATGTTTCCTGTGGGGTTCCCCAGAACGGATTCTGACTGAAGTGATTGGCTTCTTGGTTCACGAAGCGAGGAGTAGCAGCACCTTCCAGTAGTAATAATCTGCTCATATTCATATAAACGGTGGGGTTCAATGGCAAGGAAAAAACTTGCAATAAAATGTTGACAGGTCCATCTGGGTGCCGTACTTCTCATTGTGCCCTATACAACACCGAGATTTGATCAAGCTTGTTTTTGCCTCGAAAGGGTAAGATGGCTGACATTGGGCAACCTTGAGATTAGTCTGGCTCAGTACATCATCGAGATCCACTGCGATGACCGGTTCTAACGAGGCGGTCGGAGGAGAGAGAGCGGCAAGTTTTGCGAGTTTCGCGGCTTCGTCTGACATGGCAAGTAGCGGTCTTGTAAAGAATCAGGCAGAAGTCCTCAGAGAGTCACTAGTTGAAGCAAAGTTCACTGTTTCGCTCGATCGAGTAGCGCTCAAGAAGGAACTCGGATCATTATGACGTCATCCACTTGCTTTCTACCTCCATGTTCTAGTCAAGTTATAGTAAACTAGCCTGACGCCGCAGCCTCCACAACCTTGGATATCTGGGCATTTTCCTCAGTATAATATAAACTCTCCCAGTGATTCGGTACCCACCTTGCCTGTCTCAACATCATAAACCCACCCAGAGAGCTTTGTTCCTTTCAAAATCAACGGATTCTCCGCTAGAAACTTCACGTCGCTCTTGACCGACTCCTCGACGTCAAGGATGTGGTAAAAATCCATGCTGTCCACTGTTGCCGCGACGTCATCTCGCCCGGGATTCGCCGTCTTCACGAGCTCGCGCATTCTGTCCGTGGTCACTTTGGTCATGCCGCAATCTGAGGATTGTATGTATCAAGACGGGGTAGGACCACAAAATCCATCCGAAACAAACCAGTGTGGTGGAAGACTGCAATCTCGCCGGTGACTGCAATGCCATGCTGCAGCACCGTGATACTGCGTACAGCGTCTACTCTGCATTCGAAGTCAATTTATCGCGCTCACGGACCATTGGATCGACCTACGCTGAACCACCGGCATTACGAATGATTACAGCCTCTCCGTTCTTCAAGCCTAGTTTAGCGTAGGGACTGGAATTTTATTGTCAGTCTACTGCTAAGGAAGAAAAATAATCGGCCTACTCGACGCGAGGATCACAGCAAGCGACTGCTCGATGTTTCTATATTAGTATTTTCCAACTAGCTACTGCGCAGATACTGACTGATCGTCATGTTTTTGAATCCAGCCATGTCAGGTTTTTGGAAGCTGGCGGCATACTTCTCGTTGGCTTGGATGATTTCTGGATTCATGTTTGGTTGTTGAAAGTCTAATTGAGAGCACATTCTGCGCTCCTCTTTATAGTCATTCTACCGAGCGTCATGCGCGCGCGCGTCCGACGGTTGCGCTCCATCGTCGACCCCGGCACAGTGACGAATACACCGGCGCCTTCCATCTCGCTGCCTGTGAACGCCGGCGACGTCGAAGCGCCGTCGGTACCCGCCCTTTTGTCATTCGCATCACCAACGTGCTTACTTCTGACCAAGCTCTGAATACAGTGCATTGTCAGCTCTTGTCGGTTGGGCAAAAACGGATTGCCAAAGCCGGAGAAATCACTCGGATTGTTCAGCGCTCATCCCCGTGCCTCCCGTACCTCCGCTTGGTTATACACCGAGATAACTAAACTTTAATGAAGTTGATGCCCACTGTCTGCATTCACAAAATCAGCACTATGAGTGCCTACATATATCCATACAATCAGGTACACGCAGCAGTTCGGCATGTAAAAAATTATTCAGCAGGGGATCCCCAGATCCGAACCTCTCTGCCCGTGGCGCCCCAGAGCTCCTTTCCTTGTGCCCCAAACACAAAGTCCGAAACCTCGCCGCCCTCCTCGAGCCGGGTCAACTCCTCCCATGACTTGTGTGCAAACACGCGAGCTCCCTGGCTCCCCGCGACACCCAGGAACTGGGCGCTCGTATCATACAGCACTTTATTCACTTTGAACCCCTCCCTGAGGTCGATCGTGTGCGCCGTCTTGCGCTTGCGCAGATCCCACACGGCGACGGTGGAGAGCGAATTGGGCGCCAGGAGGTGGTAACCGTTTTCGGAGAACGATAGGGAGTTGACGGTGAAGGGCGGGGCCTCCTCCGGCGGGTCGAGGATCGCGGCGAAGGTTCCCGTTCGGATATCGTAGATGTGGATCTTCGAGCCCGGGGTTCCTAGCGCGAGCAGGGTCCCATCGGGGTGCACTCCCAGCGCCGAGAAGGCTTCCTCGGACGGGGCAGATTGGAAGACCTGCGAGAACGTCTTGAGGTCGTGCAGAGAATACGTTTTGTCCGCAGACGCCAATGCGAGCAGGGTGGAGTGCGGGTGGACAGCCAGCCCGGTGATTTCGCTTTTGTGGTTCCGGATGGTGTAACTGGGGATGTACTCGCCAGAGGCCGAGTCGTGCGACCATACTTTGGCGATTTTGTCTGCACCACCGGACAGTATCAATGTCGGCTCCCCGTCGCGCTCGCGGAACGCGACATGATTCACTTTTTTGGTGTGACCTTTGAGCGTGGCCAAGACTTTGTCGGTGCTGCGGTCGTACAACTGCACAATCTTGTCGTTTCCGCCCGTCAAGAACTGTGAGGGGTTGTTGCCAGAAACCGCCAACGAGGTGATTCCAGCAGGGGAGGCCGAGTGGAGGGAAGGAATGGTGTGTTTCGCGGTAAAAGTTTTGACTTCAGCAGCGTTAGCGTACCCTGGAGGAGGCTTTCGCTTTTTCCGGGCAGCGGAGAGGGTTGCGTGAGTCTCGTCGATTTGAGCTACAATCGCCTCTGGCATGGCCGGGCCTGCACCCTCTTCGTTCATCTCTACATCTTCGGGAGCAGCACCAGCGGAAGGCGCAATGCCCATGGACGCTTGAACGTTAGCAAGAGCCCTAAAACGAATGAGTAAAGAAATCAGAGGCGAAGGAAGTAAGACGCACTCTCGGGCTGCGTCACGCTCGCGAATAAGACGCGCCACGACGCGACTGGCGGCATCCTGGTTATACAAGGCATAGCTCAACTCTTGCCGGGTAGAGTTGTATTGCTGTTTGAGAGCAAAAGTCTCGAGGACGAGAGCATCCCACTCGTTTTGAAGGGTATTGAGGAGGGCCGGAATCGACGTCGCCGAAGGTGTACGCGGAGCAGCAGTTTCCGGTGCTATGAGAGGGAAATCGCGTCAATTTTAAGAGGAAAAAAACCAAGTAGTTCACGCACAGGCTTTAATAGCGACCAGGTCTGATTCCTCGAGTTTGTCACCCGTTATCGGGTCCGTGCCATTCTCTGTGATGTATTTGAGAATGAGGCGACGCTCGTAGACTTTTCCAGACTTTGCTGCGACGACTGGTTCCTGGGGAGGCTCGCC
The DNA here is from genome assembly GCA_029282495.1 of Mycena albidolilacea. Classification (NCBI taxonomy): domain Eukaryota; kingdom Fungi; phylum Basidiomycota; class Agaricomycetes; order Agaricales; family Mycenaceae; genus Mycena; species Mycena albidolilacea. Next base: position 1,505,076 of record JARIHO010000008.1, on the reverse strand, counting down.
GGAGAGGGCACAGAAGAACATGGCTGTTCTGCGCAAGTTGGAGATTGTTGTTGACACGTGCTAGATTTGTACTACATCGGCTCAACCATGGCAGACTCGAAAAATCGCCTTGTTCTGGCCATAATCGACTTTCTGAACCAGTCAGTTGAAGATGGGACCGTCAAGGCAGACGACAGGGAAAGTCTCGAGGTCGCAAGTACGTTTTCTTTTTCTCCCATCCGCAGAAATCTAATAAATTCAATAGTTCAGTGCATTGGCGAAGCATTCGGCGTTGATCCTTCGGACGAGCAGCAAGTTGCGCGCCTGAGCGTCAAGCCGGCGACACTACCCACTATCTTTGACGTGTTCCTCAAGACAAGGGAGAAAGTCGGTGCTGCTGCGCCAGCATCAAGTTCCGCGTCCACGTCTTCAGAGGCCAAATCCGAAACATCCGCCGCAGAGAAGGCCCAAGCCGAGCAGAAGAAACAAACCGGCAACCAACTAATGTCCTCCAAGCAGTACGATAAAGCCATTGAAGCATACACGCAAGCCATCACCATCGATCCAACAAACGCGATCTACTATTCCAACCGTGCCGCCGCACACAGCAGCAAGGGTGACCACCTCTCCGCTGTCGGGGACGCCGAGCAGGCGATAAAGATAGACCCTAAATTCGTAAAAGCGTACCACAGACTTGGGTACGCGCGTTTCATCATCTCTGGACCTTTCTAACAGCATTCCTAGCCATGCACAATATTCTTTAACCGATTTCAGGGCCTCGGCTGACGCGTTCGAGCGTGGTCTGAAACTGGATCCGAATAACGCCGGCCTCAAGTCGGGGCTTGACAACTCCAAGGCCCGTATCGTCACTGACGACGACGACGACGACGTACCACCGCTCATCCCCGACGCCGCAACCACCCCATCCGCCCGTGGTGCAGGCGGTGCACCTGGCGGCATGGGCGGGATGGCTGACCTACTTGCCGGCATGGGTGGCGGAGGCGGAGGAATGCCCGACATCGCCTCTTTAATGCAAAACCCCCAGATGATGGCCATGGCTCAGCAAATGATGGCCAACGGAGGGCTCGCAAATTTAATGCAGAATCCTTCTGTCGCCGACGTAAATCCCTTATCCTCGTATCTCCCACTGCTTGGCTAATTTTTTGCGTCTAGATGATGAACCGAGTCCAGTCCGGGAACATGCCTTCCATGGATGAAATCATGGGCGATCCCACGCTCAGGAATCTGCAAGTCTAACAAATTCTGTCGCAGATAGCATCCCTGACTTTTTTCTTTAGGGCGAACCAATTCGGTGGGGCTGGGATGGGCGGAGCAGGCGGGAGATAAGATCTCAATATTAGAGAATTGACCTGTGGCGCATCCATGCGCGGTATGTATACAGAGAGGTGTGTCCGATAACTCGATGAAAAGCAAATGATGAACATTGTGGCATAATCATAGTTCCATGTGCATAAGTATTGTAAACGGAGATCTGTCGTGAGTCTTGAATAGATCATGTATCATAACGAGGTCGTTCTATTGTCGACACTGGTCTTGCGTATGGCCGCGCATCAGCTCGAGCGCAAGACCGAGGTGCCTGCTCGGATTGGGCTTTGATTGAATATCGACTGTCTCGATTCACGTATACGCGATGGTGAGCGGAGTCCGAGGAAGTCGCACTCGATGCTGACGATCGATTCGCTCCCTCTAGCTCGCGCAACTTGGATTCGTAATACCTGAAAACCATTCAGCGACTGCATTTAAACCAAAATTCGGCGCCTGCATTTGGTTTTTACAAATTCTTGCACGATAGCGACTGACGTCTGCTTTCAAGTGTTGGCGATCGTGCTCGAGATAGCTGACTCTGTTCTTGAGCTTGCTGATTGTCGTCACCGCTGCTGAAAGCTCGCTGCAAGACAAAAATCAGACACAATACGGAGCAAAGCAAGAGACCAGTCACTTACTTCGTCTTGGACTCGACGGCCTTCTCTTTGAGGTCGAGGTCCGCCTCCAGTTTTCGTATCAGCTCTTGGTTGGCGCTTGTCTTTCCAACCATATCCTTGAGGCAACTGCGAAACGGTAATCAGATTAGGTGCTCTGCAAAAAAAATAAAAATAGGTGCCGTACGTCTGGACGCTCGCTAGCTCTCTCGCATCGGCGTCTCGTCTCTCCTTGGATTCTTCGGTGGCCTTGGACAACTGGCTATAAGTATCCCGAACGTCAGCCAATAATTGATTTATTCGTGCTTCCTCCATACCCTTTCAGATCCGAAATGAGCTGCTCTTCAGGAGACAAGACGCGCGGTCTCTTCCGCGGATCGCGAGTCCGAGTTGATGATACAGAGACGTCGCTACAGGCTTTCCTCTTCTGCCTAACAATCCAGGTCGATTTATCTAAGTTCAAATCCTCGATCAAAAAGAAAAGATTGTTCCACCCACCCCGCGGCGGCGAATTCAAGCTTGGCGACCATACCGCGCAGCTCGTCGCGTTCCCTCGAGAGGAGATTAACCTGAGCTTTCGCGATTTGAAGATGGCTCAGAGGCTCCGGTTTCGCTGCCTGTGTCTGACGGGTACAGAGGGAATGACCGCACTCGGATGCTAGGAGAGGTAATCTGGTGCACGCCATCTTGACTCTGAGCAGATAATTGGGGGTCGGTGATACATCGAATATATACACTTCGCGACGGCCCAAGCCATCCGCATCAAAGCGTTCATCAAAGCGCATCAAAGCAAGAACAAAGTGTTGTGACCTTTGCTTAGGCTTTTTACATCAAAACTATCTCAATTGTGAGCGTATGTCGGCCGGTACTACATACAGTACCGTAATTACAAGCTGTTAAGTATACAAACAAATCCGCCGTGAGTTCATAGGGTTGGGTTAATACCACAGTTCAACCAACGAAGATAAGTATTTAACACTCGGGGAGTCCAGCGAAACGAATGAGGCCAGCCATTGTTAATATACAACGAGGCTGGAAAGAAAGAGATTCTTCGTGCCCGGCGATGATGATGGTGGATCATCGCCCACCATGGTCAGACCACCTCCTCCATCGAGTCTTGGCGCTGCGAGAGATCCTCCGTTGACCCTTTCCGCCGCATCTTCCGCGTCTTCTTGGGGATTTGGCGCGCAAGGGTCGGCGGCACGACCTCGAGCTGGGCGGCCGGAGGGTGTCCCTGTGGTCCGGGTCAGCAGGTCACACAACGCATTTAGTTAGATAGCCCGCAATTGACTGACGTGCTTGAGATGGTAGCGCAGACCGCTGGGCTGCTTGTACGCCTTGAAGCAGTGCGGATGGTGACATATGTAATCGCGGCTTTCTCGCTCGCCGTCCTCCGCGTCCTGCGCCGCCGCGACGGGCGTCTCGCCTTCTTCGGCCACCGACTTGAACGTACACGAGAGCGCGTTCCGGAAATGCGCCGTCGATCTGTCGAGGAATAATGCTCTGTTATCAGCGAATGCCGCACCACAAAAGGGGTAATCGAATACATCTGCAAATGGTACTGAAGGCCGTTCAGGGTCTGCAGCGCCGATTAGATGAGAACCAGAGTAAATCAGATAGATGCGATGAGGGCAAGCGAACCTTCCAAGATTTCCCACAGCCAGCCAAGGCGCACCTATATGGTCGGTCGTCCGGCGATTCGCCGCCCTCACCGTGCACCAGCTTGCGATGGTCTATCAGTTCCTTGGATGTCGCAAAGCACGCTTGGCCGATTGCTGCGTTCGACGGCCAACATGGCTCACGCCCGCAGGCATAGGCTCGGAGATTCGGGCTGCAAGTAGGGTCTGTCAGAAGAGACTTCATCGAACATATGGAAATGTACTCAGTAGAGGGAGCCAGCAACGAAGAAAGTCTCGATTCACCCAGAGCCTTTGGTGGTTTCCTGGGTCGTGTCTTCTTCTCCCGCTTGGAGGGGGCAAGCCGATAGTAATGAGAGGCTGAAAACAAAAGTGAATCGACGGGAAGATGTTCGGTCGGTGGGAGTTCCACGGGCGAATATGGGTTGGGGCTGTCTGCCGGAGACAAAGAGGAAGGAGGAACGAAGGGAGACGACGAAGAAGAGGAGGCATCCGGTCCCACTGAGGTGTCCGATGGAACATGGTCGAATATGCCACCCGGAGGCCGGGAGTCGTCCGATAACGGCAACGAGTCCGTAGAGGAGGAGATAATCGGGGATGAGATAATTGGAGATCTCCAGCGCGGGCTTGAACTACTGCTCGATGCAGGGGGGCTCGGAAACGAAATCGAAATCCGAGACGACGGAAGCTTGGTGTACGCGGTCAAACGGGGCGGGCGAAGCGACAACTGGGCAGGGGAAATAGTATCATACTCATATGGCACTGATTCGGGAGGTGGGGAGTGCGAGGTGGAGGCCACCGGCTCGGGCTCCGAAGCACCATGACAATCATCAAATGGTTCCTCCTCCGGTACCGGAGGTAGAGGCAGGGATGTACGTGGAGGATCCGACAAAGCTGCACTGAGAGATGATGACGCAGAATAATTGAACGGCGGGACCTGGGGCGTGTCGGGCATTTGAGGTGTGAGTTCACGAAAACTATGCCCCCCTCGAGATAGCTCTTCGTCACCCAAGACCGAAGGGTACGCTTCTGGAGGATAGTATGGCCATAGTCCCAGCTCGGTGTTTTCAGGCAAAAATTGGGATTCATCAAAAACAGCATGTGGCGGTGGCTGGGGCGCTTTCAGCGACTTCACGCGATTTCGCTCAAGCATCCGCCACCTAGTGATTGTTTAGCTGCCGCGCACGTATTGAAAAGTAATATACCTATTCCTGCATCCCAAGCCGCTGCGTCGTAGCTCTTGTCCGACTTGTCCCCATTTACCCCCTATCCGGCCATATGCCTGAATCAGTTGGGCGTCCTCCTCTGGCGTCCATTCATCCTTCTTCAGATTGGGGTCGAGCGCTTCCCGGTAACGCTTGGAGCAGGCATCGTCGGTCCTCCCGTGGATTTGGCGGGCAATAGCGGACCATTTTGGACCATTCGCCGTGTACAGCTCAATGAGTAGACGGTCCTCTGATGGGGTCCACGCGGACTTTTTGACAGCGGGTGAAAGCGAGTGAAGCCAGCGCTGCGGAGACAAGCATCCAAGTCAGAAGAGAAAGTTGGAACACGGTGGGAACAGTCGACCTTTCGGCAAGCCTTGTTTGTGCGACCCGGAACAGCCTGCGCCACGGTTTTCCAGTTGTCGTGTTCGCCAAAGTTTGCGACTGCGGCGATGAGCTGCTCGTCCTCGAGAGCGGTCCATCGGCTCTCCAGAGCTGTTCTCTGTTGTGCCATCCGCCTGAACTAGACCCGAACCAGTAGTTATATTCCACTATTGATGATAAAAGATCAATAGGTAGGGGAATAACGAAACGACTGAGTTTGCCTAGCGCCTCTAGTGCTGGCTCGAGTCTGCTCAAGAACACATCGAAACAAGCTGGAACCTGGATGATGGCACGAAGATGAAGGATGATTCGAGGTCACAGTAACAGAGTCACACTCCGCCTCTTCAACCCTTTACTCTAAGATGTCTCTTGCGTTGGGATATTCGTCCGACGAAGATGAAGGCGTCGCAACTGACAATCCATTTGGCCTCGCTTCTGCCCCAGCAAACAAGAAAACACGCGTCGAAGAGCCCTTATCTCAAACGGTACCCTCAGCTGCTCCCCATGTCCTTTCGGAGGTGTGCACTGACTCGAAATCTCGTTGAACCACAGCTCACCCCTTTCCTCAGGATCCTTTGAACATGACATCCCTAGTAACACGTCCGAGCGACACCCAGATGAATGTAAACATCCCCTACGCCGATATGATCCTCCCCGTCCAGGGTCCCGAAAATCCGTTCGGCGACCGGAATCGGTTTCAGAACCAAAACGCGTTGGCAGGGCACGTCGAAGAGCAGTCAATGTCCGAGCACGCATTCAAGGCCCAGCATCTGACGCACGCGATGCTCGGCTACTCTGCCAATCCGTCCATAGACCCAAACGCACCGGCTTTCCTCGGGTCGGTGGAGAATGCAAAGGCTAATGGGTTTGCCACAATCGACACTCTTCGCGCGCCTAAAACGCAGCGGAAGGAGCTCAAGCGGAAGCGGAAGACAAAGGGCGATTTGGAGGTTGTGGATGGCGACGGTGCCTATGTAGGGCCGTGGGCAACGTGGGAGGGCGAGGAGGTGCAGCACGATTTCCTTGCTGGCGTAGAGGCAGAGGATTCGCCTGAGGAGGAGGAACCGGAGATCGAGGTGCCGACGAAGAAGGGAAAGTCGAAACGCACCCCTATTGGCGTCGGCCAAGAGCATTCCGTCTTCCACGGCAAGACTATGACGGACTACCAGGGCCGTACATACATGTCGCCGCCGGTTGCGGAAGCTCCAAATCTTCTGGCAGAGGCTGGGACGCAGGATTGCTTTATTCCGAAGGTCTGCATACACACCTGGACTGGACACACCCAGGGTGTGTCAGTTATACGTTTATTCCCGGATACTGGCCATCTCCTGCTCAGTGGCTCTATGGACACCAAAATTAAAGTACGTGGAGCGATGCTATTTGTGTTAAGGACTCACTAACATATTTTAGCTTTGGGATGTTTATACGCACGGCAACTGTCTGCGTACTTTCCACGGGCATACTAAATATGTCAAGGACGTGTCTTTTTCGAACGACGGCCGACAATTCCTCTCGTGTGGGTATGACCGTCAAATGAAGCTCTGGGACACTGAGACAGGACAATGCCTCAAGCGATTCAGCAACGGCAAGATACCGCATGTCATTCGATTCCACCCCGACGAAGACAAGCAAAACGTTTTCCTCGCTGGTATGTCGGATAAAAAGATTATTCAGGTAAGTATCTGTCGAAAATTGGCGCGCTATAACTGACGGGACGTTATAGTATGACATGAACTCGGGCGAGATCACGCAAGAGTACGACCAGCATCTTGGACCCGTGAACAGTATCACTTTCGTCGACGAGAACCGACGGTTCGTCACCACGTCAGACGACAAGACGATACGTGCTTGGGACTATGATATTCCTGTGGTCATCAAGTACATCGCCGAGCCCCACATGCATTCGATGCCGGCTGTCACTTTGCACCCTTCTAGTAAGTTCGGGCTCCAGCTTTCCGGCGACTTTATCTCATGCATGACGGTTCTAAAGAAAAGTACCTCGCGGCCCAGTCCCTGGATAATCAGATTCTCGTTTACGGGACGGACAACTTCCGCCAGAACCGCAAGAAACGGTTTGCCGGGCATTCAGTTGCGGGATACGCCTGCCAGGTTGGATTTTCTCCAGACGGGAAATGGATCAGCAGCGGCGATGGAGAGGGCAATGTCGTATTCTGGGACTGGAAGACTGGGCGAATCAAGTCACGACTCAAGGCGCACAACAAGGTCGTCATTGCTCACGAGTGGCTACCGCACGAAACGGTAAGCTATTCCGTCCTATTTTTCTTTTTCGTTGGTTCCTGACCAATCGGACCTAGTCGAAAGTCGTTACGGCGTCGTGGGACGGCCTGATTAAGCTTTGGGTATGTTCTGTTTGCTCAATCAGAACGTTCGGCTGATAGTGTTCCACAGGACTAGAGGTTTCTTGTTGCCATATATGGGTCCACGATTGCTCGCGTGTTCGCCTACACCTGTTTGTAAAATTAGTTGCTCAAGTCTGTTGGCGTCCGAGTGCTGTCAACATGCAAGGCTTCAAACCGCGCTTCCGAGTTGAGATAGGATGGACAGCTGATGAATGGATGACGATCAGCGGCAACGTGTGGAAGGTACAAGTTTTGTATGAAACCTCCGGATCCCACTGTGGAAAGAAACTAAATGAATGGCGGAGACCGGAGCGCCGTGGCTGTACTTGCTTTTTTTCTTTGTCTCATCGTTTTCTCGCCCGGATCTGACATGGCTTACAAAGGCTGAGGACCGTCCTTATCGCACGACCGCACGACGATTTTTAGACAGGTCAGGAACGGGCGCGAAGCCCCCCGATGGCGCGAATAATTGTCCGAATAATGTCAGGTCGGAGATCCCAGGCACCGATGAATTCCAAGAAGAAATACGCTAAAAAGCAGGACAGCGGCCAATGGCCCTCCAGGGTCGTTCCAAGGAACAAGCCGAGCCGCTGGGAAAGTATATTTTTGTATCGACAAGCGTGGTGGATATAGAGAAGAATTGGTGAGATGGGATAGATATGTGACGGGACGTCAGTTACGTTGTGGCCCTTAATCGGGTTCACGCCTTTAAAAGGAGCCGACAAGGGCATCTCAAGCCGAACTCCAATTTCCTCCCCGCGTAGCCCAACATGTTCTTCCGCTGCTACATCGCCCTTCTCTCCTTAATCGCAGTCGCCTCCGTCGCTGCCCTCCCCGTGCGTCGTCCTTCCCGACCAGGCCTGGACCCTGCTCATTTTTACATAACTTTAGATTGGCGAGCCGGAACTGGCAGTTCGCGATTCCAGCTCCAACAGAGACTGGAGACGCGACTCGAGCTCCAACCGCGACTGGCGGCGCGACTCGTCGAGCAATAGAGACTGGAAACGAGACAGCTCCAGGTTGGTGGTGCCTTGTGGAATCTCCCTCTTTAACTCCACTAAAATGCTACGCTACGCTAGCAACCGCGACTGGTGAAGACTCCGTGAACAACTCTCGCTCAGCATGTGCCCTCTGTTACCCGGTGAGCCTCTCTCTTTTGTGTCTTGTGTTCGAGGTCCTTATGCTTATCTTTTCAGTGATTCCCATCGCAACATTCTGTCTGTAATTTGCCATCTCGACTGCATCCGACCTGGACGACTCGATTGTCGTACTTTAACCACGTTCCTTGTTATATGTTTATCACTCTGTCCAGATCGTTGTGTATTCTGTAATCAATTCGATTTGCTGGACAATAATTCATACGTGACGTATGTACCAATTGATGTGAATTGATGTGACACGACGCGTTTCTCTTCTCTTCACCCACCATGGCTGCCCCCGAGGACGAGCAGAAGAAGATCACTGACCGCACCATCGTCTTCGACGACTTCCTCACCGCAGACTTTGATGACGGAAACGAGAACTTCAAGTATCGTGAGGAGATCCTCAGAATGCTGCGCGCTGGCCAGACGCGTCTCATCGTCAATATCGACGACCTTCGCGACTATAACCGTGATTTCGCCAATGGACTCCTGAAGCAGCCCGCAGAGTACCTCCCCGCCTTCGAGGCAGCCCTCTTCAAAGTCATCGAGCGACAGCCAGAGTCGGCGAAATACGACATCGAGTCAAAGAACTACCGCATCGGTTTCAGTGGCTCGTTCGGCGACCACCACGTCAGCCCCCGGACCCTCCATGCCGCCCAGCTGGGCAAGATGATCTCCGTCGAGGGCATCATCACGCGCTGCTCCCTCGTGCGGCCAAAGATGCTTAAGTCTGTGCATTTCTGCCAAAAGACGCGTCTTTTCCACTCGCATGTGTATCGCGACGCGACCACATCCACCTCCAACGAGCCGCCGACCAGCTCCATCACGCCACAGAGCGACGAGAGCGGGAACAAGCTTGAGATGGAGTTTGGCTTCAGTATCTTCCAAGACCACCAGCGCATCAGTATGCAGGAGATGCCCGAGCGCGCACCCGCCGGTCAACTTCCCCGAAGTACGGACATCATCATGGATGACGATTTGGTCGACAAGTGCAAGCCTGGCGATCGCATCCAGCTTGTTGGGGTGTATCGGAGCATTGGCGGCGGGGCAAGTGGGGCATTCAAGTGTGTTCTATTCCTTTTTTGTGACTTTTTTGCGACCAAGTCTAACCCATCTTCAGATCGCTGATTTTGGCGAACAACATTAACCTCTTGTCTTCGAAAGTCGGTGGAGGGATTGCACAGTCTCCCCTCACCGTCGATGACATTCGGAACATAAATCAGTTCGCCAAGCGGACAACTATCTTCCAGCAGCTTGCCCAATCCCTCGCTCCATCCATTTACGGCCACGAATATATTAAAAAGGCCATCCTCCTCCTCCTCCTCGGTGGAGCCGAGAAAAATCTGCCCAACGGTACACATATCCGTGGGGACATCAATCTACTCATGGTCGGCGACCCATCGACCGCCAAATCGCAGCTACTTCGATTCGTACTAAGCACTGCTCCACTTGCGATCGCCACGACTGGGCGAGGAAGTTCTGGCGTCGGTTTGACCGCAGCTGTGACTACCGATAAGGAAACAGGCGAGCGGAGACTAGAAGCGGGCGCAATGGTCCTCGCTGACCGTGGCGTCGTGTGCATCGACGAGTTTGACAAGATGTCGGATGTCGACCGTGTCGCGATCCATGAGGTGATGGAGCAGCAGACGGTGACCATCGCAAAGGCGGGCATCCACACTAGTCTAAACGCTCGCTGTAGCGTGGTAGCAGCGGCTAACCCAATCTACGGTCAAGTAGGCGTCTTCCTTTCAAGCTTTTAGGGTGCATGTGCTAATGCCACTTTTAGTACGATATTCACAAGGACCCGCACAAAAACATTGCGCTGCCGGACTCGCTGCTTTCGCGTTTCGATCTGTTGTTCATCGTGACGGACGATGTTGAAGAGGCGCGAGACCGCATGATCGCGGACCATGTCCTCCGGCTGCACCGATACCTGCCCCCAGGCGTCGAGGAGGGCACACCCATGCAGGACAATCTCTCTCAGCCGCTATCCATGGATGGACCCGAAGCATCAGGGGAGGACGTCAACGCCGCAGAAACTAGTCCGTTCGAGAAATTCGATCCTCTCCTCCACATCGGCGTCACAGAGACGGTGACCGGGCGTACTACCCGGAGCAAGGCCAAGAAGCAGGAGCCGCCGCAAATCTTCACCATCGCATTTATCAAAAAATACATCCAATACGCGAAGAGTAAGCCCGCGCCTGTTCTCACGAAAGGCGCGGCAGATTACATCGTGCAAGTGTATGCGACGCTCAGGAACGAGGGAATGGAAGGGAACAGGAAGAAGGTGGGCGTTGCGTCTACGCTGTCTTGTGTCGTGCCTGACTCGACGTTCATTTCGCTTCGCAGACTTCTCCCCTGACGGCGCGCACGCTCGAGACGTTAATCCGTCTCGCGACGGCGCACGCCAAGGCACGCATCTCGACTAAGGTGGAAGAGTCCGATGCGCGGGAGGCGGAGGTCATCATGCGCTTTGCGCTCTTCAAGGAGGTGCCGAAGCGCGAGCGGCGGAAGAAGCGCAAGCTGAACACGGGCGGCGTGAGTCGAGCAGACGATAGTGAGGGTGAGGAAGAGAGCGACGAGGAGCCGGCGACGCCGGCGCGGATGAGCATGCCGCCACAGGCACAGGCCAAGGATAAGGGCACCCCGACTCCCGAGCCAGCTCCCGTTCCTGTCCCTCACGCCGCGGCGACACAAGATCCAATCTGGGGCGACGAGAGCCAAGACATCACCATGGACGTTGACGAACCGCCAGCTGCAGGGGGTGTGGCTGAGGATGGCAAGATTACGCCGCCAAGGTTCGCTTGTCGGCTCCATTTTCTCGATCTCTTCGCTGACTTTTTCGGGCACAGATTACAACTGTTCCGCACACGCCTGGCTGGGCTCATGGCTACGACGTTCCAAGACGCCGAGGCTATTCAACTCGACAAGGTAGTTGAACAGGTCAACCAGGGCTTGACGATTGACACGCTCTTTGGCACCGCAGAGGCCAAGGAGGCGTGTTTGGCTATGGATGAGGCGAACGAGATCATGTTCTCTGGTGGACTGATTTATCCCGTCTAGCGTCAGGCTGACGGCTTGTTTTTACACTCTGTTGTATACCTGTAATCATTTTGCTTTGCTTTGCTTTCCTCTCCTTCGAGTTATCCGCCAAGTAAGATTGACTGCAAGCCGGCTAGTCGTCTCTACTTTTGAGAATCCTCTGTACCTCCTCCCTCGGAAGCTCGCTCGTCCCTGTAATCTCTAACATAAGATCCTCCCACTCCGTCTGCTCCTGCGTCAACGTAGCACGCCCAATCCTCTCCCACACCTCCCCCTCCAACCCAACTAGCCTCCCAGCCTGCAGCAGCTTCAACCACGGCGCCTCCACGCGATTCCTCCCTCCGCTCAACGCGCCCCCTAGCCCAGCCTGACACGTCTCCGCCCACAGCTCGCACTCCGCGTGGATCGCTCGGCCCTCCAACGCGGTGATGTGCCCGCGGTACAGGATCTGCCGCTGCAGGATGTGCTCCGCGAGCCGTGCGGCGATGCGCCGGTACAGCGCCGTCATGACAGACTGCGGGAACGCGGCGCGCAGGTACGTGAGGTGCGTCGAGAGGAGGGAGATGGGCCCTAGGAGGGTTTGCGACAGCGCGAGGTCGTCGGCGGCTGTCGGGCGGTTGGGGTTGGGACTGTGGCCGTCGCACAGATCGCATATCAGCGGACGATTCGAAGCGAGCGAGTGGAACTTACGATGTGGTCGCTGCGAAGTGGGCCTTCAGCCCTCCCTCCACCTCGCCGCACACCTGCGCGACGATCATGTCCTCCGCGCGGTGCACCAGGACCCGATACTGCGTAACCAGCTCCTCAAACACCGTTTCTTGAGGGACTGCTGATCCCGCGGCGCGGGGATCGGGTAGAGAGGAAGCGGCCAACGCCTGTGAGCGTAGGGACGCCCGACGGTTAATCTCCGTCCAAAGCTCAAGGAAGAACTGCGAAAAATAAACGTCATCAACAATCCTACTTTGCCCAGAAACAATTGAATCAAATGAACCCACCAACTCTTCTCCCCACCCCTCCATCGCCGCCTCGACATATCTCGCGCTCAGCCACGCCTTACACAGCCGCTGCACGCCCTCGACACCGTCCGTGAGCCGCCGCGCGTCGACCTTGACGCTGCCGTTGTCTCGCCCGAGACTAACCGCCAACGCGCCGGGCACCGCCCTTACAAACGCAGACGAGAGCGTCTCGAACGCATCCAGCGACGCTAATATCCGCCCGTAATAATTCTCCAGGATCGGTATTTGGACGTTGATGAGGAAACGGGTGCGGTGCGCAAAGTGCGGGAGCGGTGAGTAGCGGTCTATATCGCATTTTAATCAGTTGGGTGATACGATATCGCCGACTGAGTGAATGGAAGGGCATTACCAGTGATTTGTTCAACCAAGGCTTTAAGCCTCCGTGCCGAATTTGTTGAATGCAATTCACGTAGATGGCTAGCTTCCTCGTTGCCCTCCCCCTCTTCTTCCGCAATGTGCCATGCATCAACGGCCGAGATGATTTCGTGGTACTGATCCTCCGCAACTGCGGCACATATGTCAATATATACGAAATTGGAAACGAGCAACATACACTGCTTCTCCCCATCCATCCACGCCGCGAACCACTCCTCCTTGCCCAGAATCACGTCGCTGACGCCGTTCCACTTCTCACTAGCAGCAGCGGACGTCCCCGCCAGCCCAAAGCCGCTCTGGGCCACAGCAGCGTCAAAGACGAGCGCCTGGTATATCGTATGCGCGAGGACTGGGGGATGCGGGAGAAGCGAGGGCATCGACCGCCGGAGTTTGCGCGCAAGGAGGGGAAAGAGGAGGAGGGTGAATTCTCGCTGTGGACGATGGTTAATAGGCGTGAATGGGATGAGATGTGCATGTGTAGGGCCCACCCAAGCAACGATCCCTCGGTTTTCTGTGGCAGAGAGTAAAGGCTGGATTACCGCCTCCATGAAGGGTCGGTGCTCGTGCATGACGTTCAGGACGTGGGTGAAGTACCACTCAGGCTACGACGTGATATTTAGTTTTGACTTCACTTGTCTCGGAGAGAGAGATGGATTAGCGCACCTTGTCCGTCCGGTTGGTCTGCCGAGTGCCCTCGAAATGGTATTTGAAGCGCTGGGATATCGGTTGTATTAAGGCTTGCAGGGGATACAGACCGTCTTTTTCGGAGCGTTCCTTGAGATTCGGGGGCCGTAGTTTTTCACCGCTAGACGAAAGTAAGATTGAGTAAACGCGGAGAGAGACGCGGAGGTGAACGAACATGTTTTGCAACTTCAAAAGATCACTGAAGGTTCTCTCGAAGTCTTTGCGGTCCTGTGGTGCGGCCGCGAGATAATCGACAGGCATGGGCCATCCCAGACGTTCGGAAGCCACGAGAAGAGATCTGGGGGGTAAATAAATTATATGTCTCTGAATGAAGGGGAGAGAACACGTACGAAGAGAGAGACCCTTTGATGTCCGACCAGCACTTGTCCCGAATTTTCTCCAGAAATAGGACAAGGTTCAGCGTCTGTTTCCCCGTACCGTCCTCCACCCCCGCACATGCGTCGGAAACCTTGGACACGAATTCTTGGAGAGACTGGTATTCGGTCACTGAGGCAGACGAGAAAGGTGCAGCGGAGGGGGAGGAGCGAATTTGGTGACAGGCCGCTTCACTGAACGAGATTCAGTGGAATGTTTGGAGAATTGTACCAACCCCACCTTAGTTTCAATGCGTGCTCGATGACCTGGACATAACCCTTTACACTCTGCAGTTCCTTGAGATTTCGATGCAAGGTCTCGATGTCCTCTAGTAGCGTGGATTCACTGTCCCCGTCGGACATGGCCGACGTGAGTTGGTTAAACAGATACGACAGTTCATCGTTGAGAGAATGACGTTGCAGCGAAAGGCTCTGTGCAGTTCTGGTGTGGTTCTGCGCGGCCTCCCGGGTCTGAGAAACTAGAGCATCTACGCTTGCTTGAGATGTCGCCAGCTAAGCTATACAGTTAAATCAAGGTGTGGCCCAGACGAGGGCGGGATCGGCGCACATTCGCCTTGAGCTGTTCGTCGCGTTGTTCCGCTTCTGCCACGGCATTCTCGAGCGCATCGAGGTCGTCGAGGGTGTTAAACCTGCTGTTCAGGAAAAACACGGCATTGTGGTTTGCCTCTTGAATATTTGGAGGCGCGAGCAGCGTGCGGATATGGACGGAGGTCATGGTGGTTGGGTAAGCGATGGTCTAGACTCTCTGATATACCGCGTGCTTTTTCTGTGTCTTGCTCTCATGTCGTGGCTCAAGTTCAGGTTTAAGTCCAAGTAAATTTACAAGTCCACCGAGTCCAAGTCCAGCTCAATGCTGCTTCAAGTTCAAGCTCACTGTCGTGCTTACTCTTCGCCATGACTCATCCCAATTCACGGGACCAGCTAACGCTTTTTTACTCACCGCGATGAAGATACCACAACGGGCCCTGTTCACTTCTAGAGCAACATTATCCACTCCGGCGCGACGTTTTGAGCGGTTTTCCTCGCGTTTTGCAAAACAACAGCCCACCGGAGATCCCCCACAGCTCCCTATCGCCCTCCCTCCCACGAAACGCCTCGCAATTGGTGCGCGCCGAGCTTCGGATCTAGTCTGTGCGCTCACAAACACAGTAACATGCATGGACGCGCGAATAAACCCGTTCAAGCAACTCGGTATATCGGAGGGCGAAGCACATATCATCCGCAATGCAGGCGGCATGGCGTATGTCTTTTTTTTACTCTGTAGGCTGAGGTTTCACCAACCCCTGCCAGAAAAGACGCCCTGCGGAGCCTCATCATCTCCCAGCGGCTCCTTGGGACGCGTGAGATTGCCGTTTACCACCACACAGGCTGCGGCATGGTCACCTTTCGCGGCCCCGAACTCAAACGCCTCGTCAAGTGGGCGAACCCTGGCGACGATGCCTGCGCTGCTCAAGTCGACGCGATTGACTTTCTGGAATTTAAGGATCTGGAGGAATCTGTGAAGGATGATGTTAAATTCTTGAAGGAGAGCCCGTTGATTGTGGAGGGCACCCGGATTACGGGGTGGATCCATCATCTGGAAACTGGAGAGGTGCTCAAAAATTCATTTGTTTTTGCAACTGGTCTGATTTTTTCCCTCGTACAGCATACTCGAGTTATATAGCGCATAGAGCTCGCAGTAGGCATTGCTCCTGAATATACCGTTCCGCAAGTCAAAGTTCGGTATTACGACAATTGCGCGTCCAAAAGAGGTTCTCGTTTGAAGTCTGGCATTCACCTTCAAGTGAACTGCCTCTGCATACGCGAAACATCGCCTGGAAATCCCCCATCTCCGTCTCGTTCGAACAACGGACAACGATTCGGACTCTCTGTGCGCCAGAAACCGATGCATTAATCGGGCGGATCTCAGGTTCTTGGCATAAATAGTTCTATGGGCTTACAATTGCTTCCGAAAATATAGTACAGATACTGGAATCTCTAGCACGTTGACTGTTGCTTTTCTGTGCGGCGGTCAAAGCGACATTTTGTGATGGCGGAACATTCCGCTGGACGGCTTGTCAATGTCAGGATCATCGCGCCTCCGAAGCTTGTCGCTCATCGCGCATCCGAACGAGTCAGGGTTACTCAAATTCGGCTTCATAAACTCGAGGGACTGGCAGTCAAAGATATCAAGTCGACCGTCACCACCAATGCATCAGTCGCACAACATCGCCTGGGACTCCCTTACCTCGAATCTCACCTTCGTCGCCGAAAACCCTGCAGTCACACCCCGACGAACGGATTTCTTCCCTCGCGATCTGCCATCGCAGGCCAACTCTCTCAATCATTTTGCGAGGACCGTCGCAACGACCATCCGCACGTTCTCAGACACCGAGCGCGCCAAGTATCCTACAAAGTTCGATGCCCCCCTGCAAGGAAAACTCTTTCCCGACTCCATCCTCGAACGATATTCGAGCATCCCCTATTCCTCCGTCACGCCCAAAAGCCAGTTGATCGAGTACTGGATAGAACGTGCCGGGCCGACACCGTCGTACGACATCGGCCAGGGCGGCTTGGTCGATATGGTGAAAGTACTGCTGGCAGAAAACCGGCTAGACCAGCTGCTGATGCTCGCGCACCACCCGCGCATCTCGCTGCACAACCTGCACCGGATCCGTGAGGGCGGGTGGGAGCACGTTATGCAATGTGCGCTTGACGCTTACATACTCTTCAACGTCCTTCTCTCCAAACCCGAGCTGCACGCCGACGGCCGGTATAAATCGATGCGGAGCTATACGTACACCCTCCGCCGATTGACCGACTCAATGGATTGCATATACGACGCAGAGACTTTTCCGCATCGCGAGTTCTTCTTCGGCACACTCGACAATGCTGGAAATGTGGAGCGCGCCGATCCACTGGCGGATTTTAACAAACTGCACGAGTACCTGAAGATGTGCTTCCGGTTGTTGTACCGGTATGATGTGCTGGCACGCGAATGTGGAATCGGTCTGGATTGGGAAACAAATGTCGTATATGCTGTTGGGCGGATGAAGGCGGAGTACATAGAAAACGGGAGGGACGCTTGGATTATGCGTTTTATCTAAAATACAGTTAGGGCACTTGTAAAATGCAGAGTAGAATGCCGTAGCTCTGATGGAAAACGGAGTTGGTAGGATTCTCTTCAGTCAGCACTGGTGCCATTCTGTCAGCTCCTCAGTCTGCACGTGCACGCAGGACGCGAGCTAGAGCTGAGACAACGCCGACGGCGGGAAGGCTTCCGACTTAACGGCTGGGTTATCAAGACGCACCGTTTTTGAACGCCAATTAGCCGGTGTAGAGCATAAAGAGCGCCAATACGAACCACAAAGAGGACAACCCAAGCAACATGGGCACCGGAGAATTCAATCAAGCCAACGAAAAGTATGCCAGTTTTGAAAAGCCCGACCGGAGTAAGCTGTTTAGAAACGTGATTATCGGTGGGTCCCTGTCGTTATCTTGGCTAGTTCGAGGAAACTGAGGCGGGCATCATAGTCTCTTGGATGGATCCTCGCGTCAAGAAAGCAACCTAGGGTATTTTTTTCGAGATAAAGATCGCCGGGAAATTCGAACAACGGGAGATTCGGACTCTGCGCGCCAGAAATCGATGCATTACCTCGTTAAATTCCACAGAAATCGGGTGAATCTCGGGTTCTCGGAATAAATAGCTCTATGGGCTTACAATTGCTTCCGACAATATAGCACAGGTTACTGGAATCCCTAGCAGGCGGCGGTCAAAGCGACATTTTGTGATGGCGGATCATTCCGATCAGTAGCCTGTCAGGATCGCGCCTCCGAAAGACAGCTTGTCGCTCTCATCGATCATCGCGCACCCGAGCGAGTCAGGGTTACTCAAATTGTGCCTCATAAACTCGAGAGACTGGCAGTCAAAGATATCAAGTCGACCGTCACCACCAATGCATCAGTCGCACAATATCGCCTGGGACTCCCTTACCTCGAATCTCACCTTCATCGCCGAAAACCCTGCAGTCACACCCCGACGAACGGATTTCTTCCCTCGCGGTCTGCCATCGCAGGCCAGCTCTCTCAATCATTTTGCGAGGACCGTTGCAACGACCATCCGCATGTTCTCAGACACCGAGCGCGCCAAGTATCCTACAAAGTTCGATGCCCCTTTGGAAGGGAAACTCTTTCCCGACTCCATCCTCGAGCGATATTCGAGCATCCTCTATTCCTCTGTCACGCCCAAAAGCCAGTTGATCGAGCACTGGATAGAACGCGCCGGGCCGACACCGTCGTACAACACCGGCCAGGGCGACTTGGCCGATGTGGTGAAAGTACTCCTGGCAGAAAACCGGCTGGACCAGTTGCTGATGCTCGCGCACCACCCACGCATCCCGCTGCACGAGCTGCACCAGCTCTCCTGGGGGCACAGCTTCGGGTGGGACCACGTCATGCAATGGGCGCTGGAGGCCTACATATTCTTCAACGTCTTGCTCTCCAAACCCGAGCTGCACGCCGACGGCCGGTATAAATCGATGCAGGGCTATAAATTCGCCCTTCGCATATTGACCAACTCGACGGATTATGACGCCCAGACATATCCGCATCGCGAGTTCTTCTTCGGCGCATTCGATGATGGTGGAAATGTGGAGCGCGCCGATCCATTGGCGGATTTTAACAAACTGCACGAGTACCTGAAGATGTGCTTCCGGTTATTGTACCGGTATGATGTGCTGGCACGCGAATGTGGAGTCGGTCTGGATTGGGAAGGAAATGTCGCACATACTGTGGGGTATATGTGGAAGGTGAAGACGGATTACAAAGAAAACGGGAGGAACGTCTGGATTACTCGTTTTGTCTAGAACACGGTTAGGGCATGCGCACTTGTAAATGTAGAGTAGAATGCCGTAGCGCTGATGGAAAACGGAGTTAGCAGGATTCTCTTCAGTCAGCACTGGTGTCATTCTGTCAGCTCCTCAGTCTGCACGTGTACGCACAACGGCCAGGACGGCGAGCCAGAGCTGAGACAACACCGACGGTGGGAAGGAGACTTCCGAAGTTAACGGCTGGGTTATCAAGACGCACCGTTTTTGAACGCCAATTAGCCGGTATAGAAGCATAAATAGCGCCAATACGAACAAAAAACAGCACAACCCAAGCAACATGGGCACCGAAGAATTCAATCAAGCGAACGAAAAGTATGCTGCCAGTTTTGAAAAGCCCGACCGGAGTAAGCTGTTTAGAAACATGATTATTGGTGGGTCCCCGTCGTTATCCCGGCTAGTTCGAGGGAACTGAGGCAGGTAACATAGTCTCTTGCATGGATCCTCGCGTCAAGTAAACCACACAGGGTTTGTCTTTTGAGGTAAAGAGCTGATGAAGTAACCAGTCCATACGACCAACTCGGCGTGAAGACCGGAGAGACCATCACAATTCGGAACGCCGGGGGCTCAGCGTAGGCCAATAGAAACCGTCACGGGCGCATATCGAGTTGACCGCCAAGCCATATAGCAAAGAAGCACTGCGTAGCATTATTGTGGCGCAGCATTTCATCGGAGTTGATGGCGAAATTGCAGTTTTTCACCACACAGGTAGGCCCAATGCGCTTTATAAGTGTCGCAGAACTTGCGTCGAATTCAAGTTGAACCTCTACAGATTGTGGCATGTCCAGGACGACGACAGACCAAGTGCGCGCTCTCGTGAAAAAGGCGAATCCTGGGCGAGACGATATCGCGGAGACAGTCGACGGCATCGATTTTCTTCACATTACAGGCATCGAGGAGTCAGTCAGGAGCGACGTCAAGTTCTTGGCGGAAAATCAGTTGGTGCTGCGAGGAACGAAAATCTCTGGGTGGATTTACGATGTTGAGACGGGCAAGGTGGGTACCGAAATACAGGGAGAGTTGATAATATACTAAGGAATCTCGCCAGATATCCAAGGTTGTCGAGGCTGATCATGAAGCGTGAATTGCTTGTGACATTCGTGACCGTGACAAATTGAGCTTCTTCCTCAACGATTGGGGTGTTATAAGCAGCCAGCTGAATCTGGGAACAACCAGGGAACAACTGAGTCTCGAGGGGCTTCGGTAAATGTGAGAAATTTCATCCCGATCTTGTCCATGTCGCCGTAACAATCTACGTGGGACTGTACGAACAATCAGGGACTCGGCACTGAAAATTTCGGCAGCAGTGGGTTGCAACCAATCCGTAGCGGAGGCACTCTATGTTGTTTTCAACCTTGATCTTACGCCATGCCGGACGTTCTTTCCGCTCAACACCCTTTCTCAATTTCCAAAAGTTGGCTTATACGACAAGACCCCGTGAGATGGCTATTTCAATCCCTCTCAAGCCCCACGCCACTGCTCGGGCTTTCGATGAGTCCAGGACTGTGGTCACGCTGTATGACAGCGATGGAGAACAGGCCGACGATGGGGAGGTGTTTAACTGCGAGGAGGAGCCACATATGCTGCCGGCTTGGATAACTGGCGGGTATTTCCCACTCCAACCTGGAGAGAAGCTCAAGTCCTCTGGAACTGAATACGAGATCGTGCGCAAGATTGGCTGGGGCGAAGGATCCAGTGTTTGGCTTGCCAGTTACAAGTATGTATCATACTAAGTCTCTTTCGAACTCTATCCGACGTAGAGCATGGATGAGGTGGGATATGTCGCACTCAAAATGCTCACCGCTGGAGAACCTTTCGCTAAGGGCTCCGAGGAGGATCGAAGTTTGAAGCTCCGACTGGTTTCGAAACTAAATTTGGTCATCCACCATGGCACGGCACCAGTTGGCAGCGATTGTTGCGTCCAAACTTTCGAGTCATTCGTCGCGGGTAGCAAGCATGGCAATCATATTTGCCTCGTCACACCGCCGTATGGATCCTCTATCGACGAGTTTGTGCGAGCCGGCGACAGGCGAATCTTACCCTTCTCACCAGACACCACCAAGACCTTCAGTCGCCAGACTCTTCTCGCTTTAAGCTGCATACATTCCCTCGGCTTCGTTTATACAAGTTGCCCCTTTCCTGCCTCTAGTTATCAGAAGTGTCTGACGCCCGTCTAGATGTCAAAGCTTCAAGTATTTACATGAACCTCTCCGACCCGCAGACTACCACTCAAGTTCTCCGCGACTCTCCGTCTTTGAGCTACGATCCGCATATGGAGCCTGATATTTCTCCCGACCCTATGATCACGGTCCGTTCGCAACCGCTGACTAAATTCGACTCCGAACTCCAAACAATGCGAGTTTACCTTGGCGACTTCGAAGACGGTATGCGTTGATGTAAGTACGAGATCTTGAAGCCCAATTTCATTCCAAGCGGTTTCAGTAGACCAGACTGCTCAAAAACTCGCGACCACGGCTACGCCTCTCTGCCCGCCGGACTACATTCTTGGCCACCCTTGGGGCACTTCTTTCGATGTCTGGTGCGTTGGGTGCTTCGTAAGTTGTCATGCACAAATCTTCGACCTGCGGGCTCAGCCGTTTCTTCAGCTGCTTGACGCGATTACCGGAAAGCGAGGCAAGATCTTCAATCTCGACTCTCCCGCGGGGATGACACACACCGAGGTGCATCTGGCGCGGATGGAGGAGCTGCTGGGTCCGTTCCCTGCCGCCTACCTCGAGCGCTGCAGCAAGACCCGCGAGTTCTTGACGCGCACGGTTTGTTTCATTCGATCGGCCCAAACGACACTATACTCACATGCTGTGGACTGGGATTGGTCAGGACGTCTTTTAAAACCTTTGGCAAGCTTTTTGGACCCCGTGGCAGGGTTCCCTCCCAGCGGAACGCGAGCGCCTCGAGCAAGCCCACCTGAGCGGTGCAGAGCTCGATAGATGCGAGGCCTTCTTCCGCCGCTGTTTCCAGTTCGACCCGGAGTTGAGGGTGTCCGCTCAAGATATGCTCCAGGATCCGTGGCTTGCGCCTGAGTCCGCGTAA
The DNA here is from genome assembly GCA_029282495.1 of Mycena albidolilacea. NCBI lineage: Eukaryota > Fungi > Basidiomycota > Agaricomycetes > Agaricales > Mycenaceae > Mycena > Mycena albidolilacea. Next base: position 1,483,001 of record JARIHO010000008.1, on the reverse strand, counting down.
GACATGTATGACTTTGTTGTATAGCTACTCTAGATGTAAAGTACCTCCACTCACAGCCTGAATGTAAATTACCTCCACTCACAATCGTGTATACTAGTAGCTGAATGTAACATATACACTCACAACCCCCGAACGCGAGATTTGAAAATTGCCAGGCGTCCGCTGAAGAGAACGCGTCACGATTAGCCGTTACTACTTCTACTCCTATGCCAGTACAGTTGAGCGATATGCCTAGCACGGCATGGGATAGATCGAGATCGTTCAATGAGACCCGTGATATTGGCAGCTGAAGACATTCCGTCTCAGAGAATTGTCGCTAGAATGGGACTGCACTGTTCGGAATCATTGGCACTACATATAAAGCCCGTCGAGAGTATCAACTTGGTCGATTCAGCCGAGTTGGAATCTCAATGGAACACAAGTGCTAAGATGATTTTTAGTCATTCAATTCGTTGTATCATTGGAGTCATCGAGGCCATAAGCTAGTACTGTAGGAGTTACTAAGCGGAATGAGGAGGGGAATGCGAAGTGGAATAATGTAGACACAAATGCAGATGGGGGGTTCGAGTTCGTGGTAGGTATCGCGTGAGAGTCATGTGTACTAATACAGTAGAGAGTCAACCCAAGAAAGCAAGGAGAATCATGACCAGGACGCTGGCCCGAACGTCCCGGTCTCGGAAACGAGCAGGGGCACGCCCATTGCGTCGTTTGTGTTCATCCAGACTGTGTTACCCCACCAGTCGATGGAGGTGCCGCCGTTCGGGTACTGGACCGCGAAGAAGATCACGATGAGGGCGATGGCGACGCCAGCGTCGAGCGCAGCAGACAGGATGTAGTTGTAGCGCATCCACCAGCGGAAATGACGCCGGCGGACGACGTAGTTGAAGATGAAGCCGGTGAGTGCCCATGCGGCGTAGTTGTAGGCAGACGCGGCAGGGATGGCTCCTACACCACCGCAGAAGACGGGGATGTTGATGTAGCGCCAGTAGGAGAGAGGGAAGCGGCGAGCAAGGTAGTAGAAGGGGATGGGAGCAAGAGCACCGAAGAGGAAACCGTAGAGAAGGGGATTGTACCTGGACAAACGATATCAGACATCATGGAAGAAACGAGAAAATATGAAAAGGACGTACATTCCACCAGCGCTGAAAAGGCGGGCGGGCCCGATGCCTCCCCAAGTCAAAGACGCCGTGGCGAAGACGTTGGTCGACGGGCAGACGAAGCTGTCCGGGGCATCAGGTGTGCAAATACCGGCGATGTTGGAGAACATCCAGCTCTGCACAACGGTGACAACGAAACAGGTGACCAAAGCAGAGACGAGCTGGATGGTGAACATCATGCGCGGGGGAATCTTCATGTAGTGTCCTAACTTCAGGTCGCCGGCGAATGCCACTCCTTGCGCGGTGCCGGTGTATGCGATCGCTTTGAAGACGATGTTGGCGACAGGGCGCCCGGGAAGCGCATATCCTGCAATCATCTCCTCGACAACCTGGAGCGCGACGTGCTGGTTTGTTATCGCCTGAAGCAGCGATCAGAAACTAGACACGGGGAGAATGTCTTGAAGCTCACCTGCAGCATGGCGAGGGGAATGGCAGCTATCATTGCAATGGCGAGAGCGAGAGCGGCAGCCCAGATAGGGAGTCGCGTCGGGAAGATTTCGATGGCGACGAAGATGAACACTGTCGACAAAACGCCGACGAGAATGTACCAGGTGACGGGGACCTCGGGGTACGCCTGCATCAAACGCGAGTGAACATCGCGCTCGTCCTTCAAGCTTGCGCGGAAGCGGCGAACGATGTCCCGCCCGAACCACACTGCGAAGAAGATTAGCGTATGAAGCAATTTCTTCCGATGAAGCCTACGTACGGAATGTGTGGGTAAAAATAGCACCGAAAGCTGCAAACGAGACGAAATACGCCATGCAGAGGGCCGCGGTCATGAAGATTGGCGAATACGCGGCATACAGTTCGGGGTCAAATTGGCCGTCACGAACAGTCGCGGAGATGTTGTACGGCATCCCAGTGTTGTCGAACGAAACGTACGCAGACAAGGGCAAGTACGCGGTGTAAAAGACGTTCTTGACTGTTGCAACGTGAATAGGCGTTCCGCGTACAAGTTGCGAGACACTCACAGTACATGATGGGCACGACAAACCAGAAGCAGATGAAAACCGAGGCCATGGTGTTCATTTCGGACCACCACTAAACATCGAAACGTTGAGAAAAATGCCGCTGCGAAGGATAAAATAAATGGCGCACCGGCGTAACGAGCGGCGATCCAATGAAAGATATTTGGGCCCAATCGAATGTTACAGCACTCATACCAAGACCAGTGAGGGACCCGAAGACGATGTTAACCTTTTTGTTTGTGGGCGCAATCCAGCAAACTGGGCGGTATAATTAGCAAAAAGCGAAATATGGTCCGTCAAACACATACCCCAGTTGAATACGCTGAGAGCGGTGAACAGGTATCCGGGGACCCAATACCAGACAAAGCTGCAGGCGCAGACGATGAAGAAAAACTTCTCTCGTGTCATGTGGCCGCGGTCGCGCTTGCCGTAGTTCTTGTGCAGGGTGTTGAAGAGCGCGGAGTTGACCAATGTACTCGGCCAGATCATGGATGCCGGCCAGACGACAAATTGTCTTAAGATTCCGCCGAGCGAGAAGCCAAAGATCTGGGTGCCCAAGATGAGGAGAATTTGGTAGCTCCAGGGGAGGTGCTGGTGGTAGTACATTTGCTGGGTGGCGAGCACATCCGTGGCGTAGGCGCCGATGTACGCAACATTGATACACACAGTAATGCAAACGTGCTCCTAGATGGAAACGTTTGAGTGCGTGCCCGACTGACTTTGCAAGCAGCCCAACCTTGATATTGAAAGGTCCAGGGTTGAATGACCAAACGTAGTTGAAGGTTTTAAACTGCCTCGTGGGAAGAACCCACTCCAAGAGCTTTCCCAGCGGGAGGGAAATCAACTGTCCGACGATACCCGTGATGAAGACGGACGGGGCTGGCAACACGATGAGAACGTTTCACAAGAGGCGAAGAAAAATTCAAACAAACCTCTGTATTCGAAGATTTGATTCACTCCAGCCAGCAGGATAGTTAAAGAAATTCCGAGGAACCACATTCGGAAGGTGTTGACCGGCATGGATGGATCGTCTACGCTGGAGACCGCCGCTCGCACTTCTGGGTAAGGGGACTCACTAGAGCAGCCATAAGAAAAACAAATTAGAACCCGAGCGAAAACAAAACGTACTCGTCAAACTCAATTGCGGTGGAATCTCTCGAAGCCCTCGATGGAGCAGAGTGTCTATCTGACGACTCGGCATCAACATCGGAGTGTGCGTAAGTCTTGTCTGCCCTGTAGGATTCCGAGCTGACGGGTTTGCCCATCGGCTTCTTCAAGTCGATATTGGGGTCGTTCAGATGCTCCATCACGTAGTCGACATCCTCGGGGACATCGGGAACATTGCGACGGCGAACATACTGAGGCAGCTCTTCAGTGGAACTCATGTACGGCTTCAAATCGCTTTCGGACATAACGAGAAAAAGTCGTAAATGGGAGGGGGACCGCGGTGAGGTAAAGATTCCACTGGATGCATTGCTCTTTTAATTGCATCGCTTGAAGGGAAGCGTCGGAAGGTTTTTCTTGTCTCGGTCTCGATCGGATCCCAAAGGGGAAATGAACACTATTGTCTAATTGTCTTTGAATCTCTGCATATGGATCGCTGGAATGATAAGATGTCAAAAGAAGTCTCACCCATTGTTCGAGGCGTTCTCACCCTGAAAATATCAGACCGGACGGAGCAAGCACAGCGGTGAAGCAGCATAAAATTTTTCGAGAAAAACGTCGGCAGGACGAGTGATCAGGACTCAGGACTAGTATTGATTCACTTGGCCAAAAGTATAGTGCACCGTGTACGAGCGAGGGGCGAGATACAGGGTATAGAGCCGCCAGGAACGTCCAACAGACTGGCTCAGGAGTCGCTTATTGTATTGTGGAAGTCGAGTGAGTCATGGGTTGAAGAGAAGAATAAGATTAGATTAGGGGGTTGATGGTGAAAGATATTTCCCACGTATTATCACATCTGTCGTCTATTGCTTGGCTAGACCATTGATGGCGCATCATCGGGCCGGCGCGCCGCGAACGGGACTCCGATTTAACCATCTTGCGAACCATCACGAGAACTGAGATGGCGAAGTATTGCGCATTCCTTACACAAGCCAGGATATATAAGCAATCGTCTCCACAAATCATGTCTTTCTGCCAACATGTCGCAAACCATTACAGAAACTCAAAAGGTCGAGCCTCAGGTTCCCGCAACCCTTACTCTCCGGACTCCCGCCCCAGCTACTGAGGATGAATACCGTTACTCTCACCTTCTGCCTGTTTTCTCTCAAGACACCTATCCTCCCTTGACCCCGTTCTCTCATTCGGACCCTGGTCTACGTGCACTGAGCCACCCTAACCCTCGCGCATTTCTGAGCAACGCGACCAGTGTTGTCGAGCTTACGCCGCGGCTGGGAACAGAAGGTATGCTCCGGAGGCGCACCATGTGCAAGACAGTTGCTTAATTTAACTCAGTCCACGGCATTAATTTGGCCGAGCTGGACTCTGACGCTCGCGATGAACTGGCTCTCGAGGTATTTCAACTTTTCCTGCGATAGAGCTAGTATGAAAACAAAACAGGTCGCTCGTCGCGGACTGGTTGTTTTCAGGGACCAGCACGATTTCATAGACCGCGGACCAGACTTCTATAAGCAGTTTGGCGCTCATTTCGGCCGCTTGCATATTCACCCGACCTCTGGACATCCTGCGGGTTACCCCGAGCTGCACCTCGTCTATCGGTCCGAAATTTCAGCGCCCGGGGGAATACTTCCTTGCTTATATTTTCTCTCAGTGACGCCAACTCCACTTTCAATTTTGAAGTCAGCGATAGTACCACCTCCACTGTCTGGCACTCGGACGTTTCATACGAGCTGCAGCCGCCAGGCCTCACGACTTTCTTCCTTCTGGCGCAGCCGGATGTCGGCGGCGATACCCTCTTCACGTCGCAAGTTTCCACCTTGCAAAAGTTATCGCCTCAGTTTGTTGCCTTCTTGCGCACCTTGACGGCGGTGCACTCGGGTGTTGAGCAAGCTGATTTCTCTCGCTCCGGGAAGCGGGGTGGAATCGTGCGCCGAGAGCCCGTCGAGAACGTCCACCCTGTCGTCCGGAAGCATCCTGTAACTGGAGAGGAAGCCCTATATGTCAACAGACAATTCACCCGCCGCATCGTCGGCCTCAAAAAAGAAGAATCTGGTCCGTATCATGCCTGTTCGATCTCCCCACCGTGTCTGACGCTGGCCCAGAAAACATCTTGCGATTCCTGTACGACCATATCGACAAGAGCGGAGATAACCAAGCCCGTTTGAAGTGGCGGCCGGGGACCATTGCTCTCTGGGATAATCGCATCACTGGTACACCCCCATTCTTCCTGTGGTAACTCGATACTAACAGACGCGCAGCCCACAGTGCGATTGTGGACTACGGGTCCAGCAGCCAGCGTCGCCACGGCGCGCGCATTACTCCGCAGGCCGAGAGGCCCATTCCCGCGCTTGACGGATTGAAGCTCGAGTAGGAACGCAGTAGATGAATTAGTAAATGTATTATAAAACGCAGCAAATATAAACGCGGTACATGTTCAAGTGATAAGTAAAACAACATTCAAAACATTCAACTTTCGAACAAGAGTGTAGATATCGGATAAATTTAGAGAGTGCAGGCGGACCAAATTCCGCCTCGTATATGTAAAAGATAAATAGCGGTCACACCGCGCTTCCACGGCCCTTCGTCGACGGGGTGTCGAAAGTGGTGAGATCAGTGCCCTGACTGTCTGCGTGAGGCAGCGCGATGCCAAGTTCGAAATTGCCGCTGTCGTTCATCTGTCCCTTCTCAACTCGATGATCGAAGACCAAGACGGACACTGAGGCGACGGTGTCCTTGGACCATGCCTTTCCCATGGCGACACGAAGGATAATGAGCTGCGGCGAAATTGCCTGAAGGGGGCGTCAATGATAGTTTGAAACAAGTTGGAAAATGCTGCAACGAACACAAAAGTCGGCCCAGATTTGGAGGAAGGCGAAAGAATAAGGAGAGTTCCGAGCGTACGAGATGACATAGACGATTCCAAGGACCGTGAACGGAAGCGCAGACTCGAGCAAAACCGCAACTACTCCTACCAACAATCAGCCAAGGCAAGAATCGGCCAGGGAAAAAAATCAACCGGTGTATGTATGGCAGTACTGCTCGCCAAGAATCGAGCGCACTCTGCTTCGTACAGCAAGTAGCCGACCGCAAATGAGTGAGGTTGTTATGATGTTCAAGCTGATCGTCATCCAGAAATATGGAACCCCAAAGGAAACGGAGTCGCCCGCGAAAAAACTCGCCCCGGGAATGGCACTCTCGTAGATGAGGAGAATGGCCATTGCTGTAAGACATTGAACTGGGGATTTGCGTTGCGTGGTGGGAGGACTTACACATCGCTCCAAAATAGAGAACAATTGGCAAGGCTACGATCCGCCATGAAGACCCCCAAATCACGTACGCCCGATACAGCTGGTGGCTGTTTTAGGATGCGGGGAGATAGAAAAAGAGTGAACAATCACCAGAAGGCCGTCTGCCATAAAGTTCATGCAAATTCCAGTAACCGTTCCGAGCGTGTTGTACCAGGCCGAAAGATTATCAAAAAGGTATTGAGCTGGGCCTCCCAAGACGTCCCGGTGGTCGATCCTAGTTCCAGTGGATTAGACTCGCGAGTTTTTGAGAGCCAATACTTGTTTTTTACCAGATAAGTTGCCCAAAGACCGCATTGCAACTCGAGGCCACGGTCCACAAGATTAACATCACAGTGCCATAGAATATGTAGAAATAAGACTCCTTGCGAGCATCGGTCGAAGAATAGAGGAGGAAGTAATTCGATAAAAAGAACATGAAGAGCTGCATCCCTGGAAAAGAAGTCAGACATGAGGCAAAGAGGGGGCCGATGAAAAAAGTACTGGCCGTAGAGGATGGCGGTGACATACGAGCCAATGTAGAAGGACCGCTCGAAAGCGAGCTGCGCGGGGGTGTCCAACTGCGATTGCAAGCTATCCATGGTGGACTGGAAGTGAGATTCACGACACAGGCGAATACGGAGCACTTTAAGTGGACACCTCCGGCGTGCCCCGGCCCAGCCCACGCCGGGAGGCGGTTTGGACGGCCAGCCGCTCGATAAGATGCAAGCCTGATGGCTTCATTTCGCAACTTGGCATTCAAGGTACCTAAACTAGCGCCACATGAGCTTTTAGAAGCCGATCGACCACTCGGTATTACTAAAGAAGGGGGAGCCCCGCTGCGGTGTCGTGTGGTCCCGAATACTAACAGGTACGCGGACGTCATTGTCTGGCCAAGTGAATAGAGCAAAAAACACAAAAAAAAATTGCTGGGAAGAAGTCGAAAGGGTGGATCACTAGGTGATTTTTTGGAGGCTTTCGACCATGCGAGGATGGCGGACGTCGAGATCTTCGAGACTTGTCTCAACTAAGCTCGCCGTAAGCAAAGCAAAACAAGCGAATGGCGATGGGGCACTTACAGCGTGCATGGGAATCAGCGCAACTTCGATGTCCTTTTCGGTCAACGCACTCCAAAACCCCACCGGTACAGCCAGTTGACCTCATTGCAACAATGCGGTGATGATTTCCCAGATGTTGAGATCGAACAGTTGGTTCAATTGTGTTTGAGGGCGTACACTCCAGGTAATTGAATGCGACGCCGAAGATTCATCAGGCTGATTGTGATTGAAGCGGAAACCTCGGTGCAGACCATCGTAGGCGGCGATTTATCTCTGCTAGATGCGTTTTTCAGCGCTAGTATTCGAGCTGGCGTACTGGGTGGCGATATCTACGTCGCCACCGAGGAAACCAATGGGACTATGATCCGAGGGATGGCCTTGTGGTGGCGCCCAGGCGTCGAACCGTTTAGCACGTCAGTGTTCATCGAAAGTTAACCGTGCCCGCAAGTATTAAACATGTTTCCAGGGAAGAGCAACAACGAGAATTGCATCCGTTCCTGTCGAAGCTTGGGCCTGAGGCACAAGAGTGGCACAGCACTATCGCGAGTCCATCCGACTGTTTCCCCATCCATACATTGACCCTTGCAACTCAGTATCGTCCAGACTTTGCGAACCTGACAGAAAAACTTTTGGGGTCGCGGGGAAAGCTCGACTCATGGTATTTGAACTTGTTGGCCGTTGACCCAGACCATCGAAGACGAGGAGTGGCAAGAGCGCTTATCGACACCATCCGGGAAAAGGCGAGTATTTTATTTCGACGTGAGAAGAGTTTTTTGAATTGAATGGTCTTGAGCTTCAGGCGAATCCCTCGGAGCTTACTCTTGCAGCAACCAACGAAGTAAACGTATGTGACTAGTACCTGGCCGGAGATCCAGCTCGAACTAGCCTGTAGGTTGGGATTTATCAACGCTTGGGTTTCCGAGTGAGAGGGTCCATGATAATGACAGGGCCACAGGGAGAGTTTCCGGTCTTCGTTCTTTCGCAGAGTAGCGCAAAAGCCAGTACGCCCTAGTAATAAACGTCACAATTCTGGCGCCAGAGCCGAGGATGGGAGGACCTGCGGTCCTCAACGGTGCGCAACCAAACTGCTAGACAGCTGGAGGGAAAGAGAAGGGGATGACGTCACGCGCTGCCGATCCGGTGGGTTCCGCACCGAGAGGTTCAGAAACAGGAAATTTCGCAAACAAAAAGCCTACGAGAAACAACACTAGTCTCGTAAATTACGGCGGAGAAAATCGTCAAGGAATATTCAAATCGTCTGGGATAAAAATCGTCATGTCCTGCATCGTGCCGGCGAAGTGCTTCTTGCCCCACTCCTGAATCTTCTCAAAATCTCTGCACGTATGGAGTATGTCCGATCGCTCCTTCGCTGCCTGAGATTTCTCCGACCATTGCCAAACCTTGGAAAAAAAATTAGCGACGCCAAAAACGAGGACTTAGGAACAAATATACGATGGTAGATATATCGGCAGTACACATTATTGATTGCCTCAAGCTCGAGAGGCAATGGTGCATGTGGTTGGTATTTATACCTTCCGAGGTGTGAGGATAGTAATCCGGATACATCGCTTTCCGTATTTCATCCTGCGGCAAAATTGGTCGTTGTGCACAATTCGAGCTTGAGAAATTTACGAGACAGTGAAGCTCATGAAAAACATCTAAAGCAAGCATATACGTCGCAGGATTGTCTCCGAGAATCGGATAGGTCTTATTGGCCAGGCGTACTGCTTGATTTCGGGGAATTTTCGAATACGCGACTAGAAAAAAGTAGACCAGTTCAGCATCGGAATTATGGTGAACGTCGCTCCTCATTCACATTCATAGAGACCCTCCCAGGCCCTGTCGACTTCATCTGACGGGGGCTGGTCGTAGATGGGCATATCAGGTCCAAATCCGCTGTGAAATTTGACCGATTTGTATTCGAGAACGTCCTGTGCCGGTGCTGCAGGAAACCGAAGCGGTGTCAATGAGACGGCAAATATAACGAGAGGAATACGAACAGTACAAGGCTTGAGGAAATAACGGATTGAAAGGGCCGTTTGAATAGAACCAGATGTAGAGAGTCGCAAAGTTGAGCGAAACGGAAATGATCAACCCCACTGACAAAAGCAAAAACAACCGGTGAGAGACTGTTCTTTGTTCATGAGCAGAATCTTGAAGAGAAATGGTCGAACGATCTCTGAGCGCTGTATATGAGAACTTCATGGAGAGCTGCCGAAAGCCTGCAAGCAGTGGGTTGATCTTCGAAATAGTCAAAATACACGGCACTATGTGCGGGGGTGAAGAAGTCCGAGAGGCGGAGTCTACCGAGAACGCGGCGAGGCAATAATGGAATTCCGGAAGCTCTCGGCATATTCTTATCGGGGCTTAGGTAGTATGGAATTGCTGCATAAACCTGGAAGGGATGCGAAAGCCAGAGAGAACCGGCTCGGACTTCGGAGAGGCGCGAAGGGCGGTTTTTTTAGTTTCGGTTAATGGTGTTCTCGATTTAGATCGTAGATACTATACCGTCCGAATCGCAGTCTGAATGAATGCCAGGAAAGTCCATTGAAAATGCCGTTTCCGACGCGTCGCGGCCGGAATCAAGTCGAGTTGGGGTAACGTGACCAGTCGCGTTCTTGCCTTCGCTTCGTCGATCTTTGATCTCGTCAGCTTGGGACTGGTGTACTTCGCGGCTTCCTTATCGTCAAGTCAGAGCGTTCGAAGCATTTGGGAAGTCCCAAATTTAATTTTTAAGTTATGGAATGTTGTCTGTGTAACTGGAATCGGGGTTCGTTACCACTGGTTTCATACTGGTTCGATCCTATTCGACTCGATACGCAGCCAGAACATCGTCTCCCTACACGTCTCCGCGGGCTATGCTCTGTCTTCCGAGTCCCCGTTTATCGACTCATCTCAACCCGATCACCCAGCTTCTCAAGCGAAGTAGCGTCGCTTGACCTCACAAGCCAGCCACATTGCAGCGAATAAGGTCACGACGAAACCCTTTTAAGATTCTCTATATAAGAGTCTTTTGCTCCTCTCTGCGCCGTCTTCTCCTCAAACAATAATGCTAGTCTGTGCACTCAAGTTATTTTTCTTCCTCTGCGTTGGTTTCGCGGCCGCATTTCCGGTCCCCGCGACTGAACCGCACCTCAGAAAATCTGTTTCGTCCTGTAAGTGATCCAATGTCTTTAATTCCAACAAGCGCTGATACAGGAATGATCCACAGCGGTTGTACAGTCAGTGTCTATTCGTGCCGATACAGTGCCCTCGGATCTGAACAGTTTCTGTTTCTAGGGTCGAATCACGCCACACCGAACCAGCTGGCCGGGGTAACAAGATATTCGCGTCTGCGCAGTGGGAGAGGTATTACCCTGTTTCACGTCGGGTTGGCAGACCCTCCGTTGAACTCCGAATTTCAGGAGTTTCCCTTCCAGAGTCCGCGAGGCTCGCGATCCCCAATCCACTATATTTAACCACAATCAGTGGGACGAGTACGCTTGGAATCTACTCTCCATATTCACCGCAGCTCACGGACTGCATAGCCCCGACCAGACCGAGACTGCTCCTCGATCCTCATCCCTGATATTTGCGCACGCACAGTGGGAAGAGCGAGGAAAAAACGGGTACGTCAAATTTTCTACACGGTTTTCATCTTGTCTTTCTAATTAGCATCTTTAGGGATACACCGCAAAATGACGCCGAGCGCAGCGGTAATGACGCGCAATTCGGGCGAAAAAGGTGAACCACACGACGCAATTCCATTGATACCACCTCATTATAAACTGCAAAAGAGACCCCATCTCAGAAGACAACGCTGGATCGGACGTAGACGAGCGCAAAGATATCTCTACAGGCCCTGTTTTCTTCGCTCATGGGCAATGGGAGGAGACACCCTAGATAGACTCTTCCCGAGCTCGCATTCCCTTGGAGTATATTATACGTACATAATTCGTTCTTGGCGTAGTTTGGGCATTTTGCATCTTTATTTTTGCTCGCGTTCTTCGACGCGTCGAGTTTCTTCCTTGTTCCCTCGATTCGCGGGTACGGCAATCTAATTTGCATCTAATCTAATCACGACCGGCCATCAACTCAGATTCATCTCTCTTTCTCTCCTCCATCACTGGCAAGGTCCAAGCATGGCGACAGCGTACACTGTATTCGTTGGGATTTCCATATCCCTACTGAAGGAATTCAACTCCGTAGTCTCTGAACCGTACATGGTACTACTCTGCCGCCTTGAAGGGATTCGACGTGTTGATTTGCTGGCACCAGGATGAACCGTTCCATATCCCCCAGGCGCAAGCATACTGCCGGGGAGAATTCGACGTCTGGGATCCTAAAATTACGACGCCTCCGGGACTGTAAGCCGCCACCGCCATCGTTAACTACGGGCTACTTGTTTATTCCTTCTGTCTCTAGATATATGCTGAGTCTGCTGCTGAAGAAGATGTTCATGCTGAAATGCAATGTCCCAATGCTCCGGCTCACTACAATGCTTCCGCTTCTCGCATTACCTCCTGTCCTTACACGCTTAATGTGTTTTCATCAACGGGACCGGCCGTCTGCGCGGATTCTGGCGCCGAACCTCGACGCTATCGTTCTCTCTGGGTTTCCTATTGCGTGGTTCTTTGGGTTTCTCTACTACACGGAGGTTCCGAGCCTGCTTTTTGTGGTCGGAACTGTTGTCGCCGCAATGCAAAACAAGCACTGGTTTGCTGCTTTGGTATGTGTTCTTTCTGCTGGGTTCCCGAGGGCCTAATTAAGAGTGCCAGGGACGGTAGCTAGGGTTAATGAGCTGCACGTTCCGCCAAACGAATGTGATCTGGGTTCTCTACGCGTATGCATCGAGCCAACTCATGTACCTGCGGTTTAGACGGACGCCGCCTGGTGCCAAGCCGTTAAACCAGCTCCACGACCCTCCGGCGCTCTCCACGGGTCCGGGTACATATAGTCCTCTCCATTTCGTGCCCCTTCCTCATTATATTTTAGGTGATCTCGTTCAGTCTGTATTGAGCGCACCAAAAATCCTTGGAGATATCCTCCCGGCTTTTGTTCCCTATGCCCTGGTGCTGGCATTATTCGGCGCCTTTGTCGTGTGGAACGGAGGGATCGTGTTAGGTGCGAACTGCTGTTTCCTTTCTGAGACGCCAACATAATCTGTTCAAGGTGACAAATCAAACCATATTCCCTCCCTCCACATCCCGCAAATATATTATTTCTTTGCGTTCTCTGTCGCATTCGGGTGGCCTGTCCTCATCAGTGGCGAGGGGGGTGCGCTTGGCCTTCTTGGTGAAGTACGATCACGAATGTTCGGCACCAAATTGTAGGCGTGGATTGCTCGTTACACTATACTCCATCTAACCCCGCTTTCAGACGTATCTTGAGCACCGTATTGACATGTGCAATCATGGCCGTTACTGTGAACCTTTTCACGTCTGTCATGTTCTTTTCTAGATTTCCTGCTCGCTCTTACGTTCTGTAGCATTCACCACCCATTCCTGCTCTCAGACAACCGCCATTACACGTTTTATATATGGCACAGAATATACATGCGGTACCCGGCTCCCTACCTCCTAATTCCGATCTACATTGCGTGCACCTGGGCATGGTTTCTTCGTGTTGGTATGTGCAAAAACCGATCACTTGCTGTGGAGTAACCTCTGAACAATATTTATAGGTGCCGAGCAAACGATCCTGCAGACATTGGTTCTGCCGATCTTCCTGCTCCCCACTCTGCTGCCGACCCCACTTCTTGAGCCTCGGTACTTCCTCATACCATACATCCTGCTCAGATCGCAAGTTCCGAAGACGCCAACTTGGTCACTGATTCTGGAAGGTGGATGGTACGCAGCTATAAACGCGGCGACAATGTGGGTATTTCTGTACATGCCACGGGAGGGAGTGGGACGGTTCATGTGGTAGATGTAACGTCGAGTAGACTCGGTCGAATACACAGGCTATTTATGGGGTTATGAGGGATCAAAAAGCGCCGATCAACAAGTTCAAATGAGCTGTTACGTTACCAGCCATTTTCAACTTGCACCCGAGTCGCAACGGTCCTTCGGCTCATCGACTGAGCAAAACTGGATACGACGGCATCGTTTCACCACTTCCTTTCCACCGCGTCCCTTTCTTTCTCAAAGCATCATGCCCGCCGCAGCAAGCTCTGGTACCCCATCTAAGCCTACCACCAGGAGTTCCATCCGGCATTCTCTCGGTCTAGCGGGAAAGGCTTTAGCAGAAGTAATAAACAAGGACTCGGATAAGGCTGCGAAGAAAGGAGCGAAGGATACTGCTTCTCGCCGCCTTAGTGCGGTCAACGCGAAGCCTGCAGCGCCACGAGCGTCCATTGGGGACGGCTATAGGCCTTCCTCAATCGCGTCGCGGCGCACGGACACCCCGGACTCCAAGACGATCACCCGTCGGCGCATGTCTGTGAATGCAGCCAAGCAGTTGACGGACGAGCCCACAAAGCCTACCGAGGCCACTCCTGTAACAAAGCCCAGTGAGGCTGCTGCAACAAAACCCATCGAAGCTGCTCCGCAGGGCGCGGTCGTTTCCAGATCGGCTTCGCTCAGACCCCGTCCCGGGGCATCTAACCTGCCCAAATACCGCCCAAAATCTGTCGCGGGGGAGTCTTTGAAGCCTCCTTCGCCCGGACCGGTCACTAGAGCGGGCGTTCGTCGGCGTCATAGCATTTCCGATGAAGAGAAGGAGGAATCAGCCCCGCACGAATCCGCTGCGGAGAAGAGTCTGCGGCCCATTAGCCCTCTTCCTCAAAGGGCTGCCTTCAAAGTCAACCTTACCAGCGTTATCAACGCCGCCAGCCCACCAGCACCAACAAAGGCTAGGCCTGCGCCATCATCGTCTAGCAAGGCGAAGGCTTCTCCCGCACGACCCACTAAAACAGTGAAAATGGCGGCCTCCTCCAATCCCACCGTCCCCAGGCCAGATTCCTCCGCATCTTCTTCCAGCTCTTTGCCACGCACTCCAAAATCCGCCGGTGGCAAGGCGGTGGCTGCGGCACGGCGGTCAGATAGATCCCAGGCTACTCCGTCGCCAAAACGCGGCCATCCTGAATCCCCCCTTGCTCGACATTCGAGAAAGGGATCACAGCTCGCACCACCAACACCACAAGATGTCGGCAATATGTCTCACATATCCGAAGGGAATAGCGAAGACAGCGAGACGGAGCACGTTGAGCTGTTGCTCGCGCCCGTCGCGGCGTTGGGTGCTCCGACGCCGGCGATGCCTCGCATGGTCTCCCGCCAGCGACTACGCGGTGGTGCTCCCCAAACACCCAGCCGGTCACAGCTCCCGTCCCGTGCCAATCTTTCATATCTGTCCCCTCTACCGCCGGACTCCGATAGTCCTCCGTCACTCAGGCCTCAACCGGCGGGGCAAGGCACGAGCGCGGGGCGGGGGTCCATTCTGTCCTGGGAGCAACTTGCGAATGAGTCGCAGACGCTGGGGGAGGATGAGATTGCTAGCATGCTTTCTGAAATGCCCGCACCCTTCCGCCCTGGGGCAATCTCGCCCATTGGACATCTGGAAGTCCCTGAAAGCCCGTGCCTCAGCGCCATGAACTCCCCTGGAGAATACGGGTCCATCTCCCAGGTCCTCCTCCCGGAAGTGACGCCATCGCCCGCCGTCCACGACTCATCCAGGTACAGCACCAACTCAGAAGCCCCTGTGGTGGACGCCGCTCTTGTCACACTGTTACGTCTGCAGCTCGTCTCCGCCGAAAGCATCGCGAAGGACCGGCTGCTTCTCATGCAGTCGATGGAGGAGGAGATTCATAATTTGAAGCAGGCACGATTGTACGACGCGGAGGAGCTGGAGAAGCAGGTCGGGCAGTTGGAGAGTGAGCTGCGGGGGGATTTGGAGATGCGGGACCGCACGGAGGAAGATCGGGCGGTGCACATTGCGTCCCTGGAGGAAAAGCTCCGACGCGCGGAGGCCTATCATGAGCAGGCAATCGGCGATGTCATTGAGCGGACGCGGGAGACTACGCAGGATGAGGCGGATGCGGAGTTGAGGTTACAGACTGCGAAGACGTCTGCCTTGTGGTCTGCACGTGTTGCTGGGACGCAGTGGGCGTTTGTTCGCGATTTTGCGGAGAGCGAATTGGACGCTATCCAGGGCGACCGGGAAGTGTTGTCGACGCTGCTCGCTGATCTGGACGAAGTGCAGAAGCGAATCTTATCCTCCTAAGTATGTTCATTATAATTCTCCGAGTGAGTCTACTTTGCCCCTCTGTCCGAACGAGTCGCTGATGTTCAATAGGTCTCTCACACCTTTGTCGTTTCATTTGCCATACCTGTCAACTTTGTATACCATCTGGAATTGTATTTGTATATTTTGTGTTCTGTGTATATTATTCGTTTCGTTATACAACCACACTCGTCTTTAAATACATTGTCCGGTCATCAAAGTCCATTCATCAACGCCGTTCTTCCATCCATCCAACTTCCTCCACCACGACTTCGATATTCAATATGCACTTTTGAGGCACCTAGATGAGTACCGCCGCCAAAAGGCCGGCGCCGAGTGTCACTGCCAATGCCTGGCCTGCGGCGCCCATGGAACGCGCCCCATTGGGCGCGGTGGTCGAAGGAGCGGCTGGACTGCTGCTGTCGGCGCCGGAACTACTGGGCACCGGTAGGGTGAGGCTGGGAGAGCTGGGAGAGGTGGGTGGTGTTGTTGCGCTCGATAGTGGAGACGATGCAGAGTCGGATGGGGGCGCGCTCGAACCCGGGGCGGAGGTCGCGCTCAAGGAGGAGAGGGACGTCACGCTCAAGGAGAAGGACGGAAGCGGCCTTGTGGAGATGATGGAGAGCGGGAATGAGATGGACCTGGGGTTCGCAATTTCGTCAGAATTGTTGCGCAAAATTCTGAGATGGAAGAGACCTACCGACTGGGAGGGCCAAGGGTCGGAATTATTGTGGGGAGAGACTCGATCTGCGGCAGAGCGAAAGCGGACGGAGCAAGCGTCAAAGCAGCGAAGGCGAAAGCAGTAGAGAATTTCATGATGAGAGCAGTTGTGAGAGGAGATCTTAGTTCAGAACATTCAAGTTGACGTCCTTTATATACCTCAGACGGCCTATTTATACCGGGGCATGTGGAAGCACCACATTGAGGTGGAGATATTTTGGAGTCGCTTCGAGGCAGTGACTGAGTGCACATGTGAAATAGCCAATGACGTTCCACGAGCAGTGTCTGTTCGAGCTCTGCAAGGCCAGAGTATTTGTCTGCTCCAAATTGCGCCTTGCATGCCTCCGAGATGTGCATCTTGCGTCACGATGAATTTCTGTTTCTTTCTTTTCGAGATGCGATCGTCCAATGTCCCCGAACGGCTACGCCGCCGATCTTTTCTGAACCGAAATCAGCAATTGCAAGTTCTCATAAATTGTCTACACGTAGGTGCTACAAATAGGCCGAAGAAGGGAAAAGCAAGAAAGTCGTCGAAGATAAATTACAATCAATAGAGCTCTTGGGCACCTATGCAAGCATCCAGCAAACATCCGTAGTTGTCCGGCGCTCCGATTTGGTCCAAACGTTCCGACAGGACAGTAGAAATGGATGATTGGCTAGTAGAGAGGGTCAGCAGAGTCCTGTGGCGAGACAACGAAGAAACATACTCGATCGCGCCATAAATGACCTGGATATCATGACGCAGAAAACCAATGGAAATAGGCCACCGGGAATAGGTCTCGGGGGAGAAGGTGAAATATATGTACGCTTTGGCCTTGACAGCAGGGAACATGACAATCGCCTTTGCTCTGAATCCCTGTCCCGAGGGGAGTACTTCGATCTCGACGGGGTACTTGATAGTGAGCTGGATCAGCTGTGTTCGGACTTGGCTGCAAGCGGACCAGTAATCCGCCAAAGATTCCACAACCTGTGGAATAGCGTTAGATATTTGCTGTGTGATAATGAGCCGCGAGACACACCTGACGGGTTGTGATCTTGCCCTTTGGGATCTGCCGCGCGGCGTTATCCAGGAAATACCTGCTGAGGACCGGAAAGTCATCCGGGAGGCTACGTGAAGACTGGAGGCGCGAAATCTCGATATTCGCATTAATTGGCGCGAAGTTGCGGCATGGGACGGACACTCGGAACTGGGAGGCGTATTCATACTCGAATAGCTCGGGAAGGACCTTGGTTGCGCGGAACATGTGCAGATCTTGCAGATTATTGAGCTCCTCTGCAGATGGCAGATGGTCATCAAGGGATGAACGAAAAATTCAGAGAAGGAGCGGTTTTACCTTTGAGTCTGGAGAGCTCAGCATGTGTGCTGTTCTTTTGGATGTGCAGTATCCGATTTGCGTCAGCAATCGCTGTTCTTGCCCCCCGCTTTTCCAGTTCCAATTCTTCTAATCGTTCTTGCAGCCATTGTAGCTGGGCGTCGCTTTCTGCTACCTCCGCTTGAAGGGCTTCTACCTCCACGCTATTCAAGGATTAGACATACATTTATACTCCAGGACAAACCCTCACTTTTGCTCGGCAATGGACGCCTTCAACTCGGTCAGGTAGTCTTGGTCGCTGTTTTCGATCTCAGCGACCTCAGCCTGTTGCTGCTCCAGCTCCCGCATGATCTCCTCGTATTCGCGTTCCAATGCAGGGAGAACTTCGTCGGGCATCGTCCGTAGCTGTTCGATGGTGGCGGCATCCTAGAGGCAACAAGCAGTTAGTAACGGCGCCGAATCGAGGTGTGAAGAATGACCCACCTGACGCAGGGCTTCCAGACCCTCATCCGCCGCCTCTCGCAAGCCCTCTATCCAGCGCAACTTCCAATCGTACCAGTCCGACTTTGCCAATCCTCTCGCATTGGTGCGGATTAAATTCAATTGATGCTAATAAATTCGAATCAGCCTGTGCCGCGAATAACGAACGGACCTGAAAGACTCACAAGCAACTCAGCCTGGCCCTCCTCGTCGGCGCGCATATACTCTGTGAACAACTCAGGCGTCATCTCGGCTGCCTCCTCCTCCGCCTGTGCGAAAACGCTCTTGCTCTTATCGATCCACCCCTGCAGGTCGGTCGATACAGCAGAGTACAGAACGAGCTCCGGCACGTTGATCGACATCGCGACAGCGTATTCTGCGAGAGGAATCTCGGCGGGCGGTCGAGGCTGACGTGACGGCTGGTGGATGGACCGTCGTGGCGCATCGAGTTCATCCATGAACTTGATGCCTGTTAAGTCGAAGAATTGTTCGATGGATATTCGCTAAAAATGAAAAAAAAAAAAGTTTGTCAGTCCAACGGAAAATACTCAGACGAAGAGATTATTACCACTTCTTCCTCTTCCAGGAAATCTGCTTCCTCAACGCCGTCCCGCCATTGCTCTGTCGGGCCGACGTCCATATTGGGCGCGGCCGCGCCGAATTCGGGTGCCGACTCGAGCAAAGTTGAAAGGTCTATGACGGGGGAGCTGACCTCAGCCGATTTGGACGGCGACTTGGAACGGGGCGACGCGGGGTGAGGAGAGTTAGGGGCCGGAGAGCCTCTTGACGGTGTGGGAGACGCAGCCGCTTGCCGCTCCGCCTCTCGAGCGCAGACAGCCTCACTTTCTGCCGCTGGCTCTTTCTCCTTTCCCTTTCCTTTCCCATTCTCTTTCCCGGCGGCTGGGACGGCGGCCGTCCTATCGAACCGGGTCCATGCATCCGAAGGCGCAGACCCCATACTCACACGTCCTAGGCCCACTCCCGCCTTCTTCTTCGGCGACTTCGGACCCACGGCGCTAGCGGGAGCCGCTGCGTCCGCCTTGTCGGTGGTATCTGGCACCCCCAGTCCAACACCCATGCTTTTTCGACGCGCGAAATATCCTGACGGTCGCCGTAACGCCGAAGGTTGCCGCGGCGCTGCGGTGCTGGTAGATGCCGCCGCTGGGGTCTGGGTCTGAGCCAGGAAGGGCGCCCGTTTGCTCGGAGACAATGGTTTGGGCTTCGGGGCGTCTGTTGGCGGCGTCGAGGCACGCGTCTCTGCGACAACAGGGCCAGTTGATGCCCTCCACTTCCCAGCCAAGGCTAGTCGTTTGGCGGGACTGGGTTTGTCGGTGTCATCGTCCGGGTCTCGAGGCCGTTTACTGGGCGAAGGAACGGCAGGCTTCGGGGCCAGCGAGAGCCGCTTCGGAGCGGCGGGGGGCGCATCGGTAACAGGTCGCTTGAGGGGAACAACCTTCGGTGCGAAGGCGGCCGTGAATGTTGGTTTGTTGGCCCCTTTGGACGGGGAAGTGGGGGCAGGAGTGGTGGTTGTTTTGGACGGGGAAGCGGGGGCAGGAGTGGTTGTTTTGGACGGGGAAGGCGGTCGGAAAATCGATGGACGAGATGGCTCAGGGATCGATGGCTTTCGAGCGACCGGAGTTGATTGCGCAGGAGGAGGGATAATTGAACCGTATATTTCCGACTCGTCCATGGTCGAGTCGGGTTGCCCTACACTCATTCGGGGCCCTCCCCCAGCCATGCTCACGCGGCCCATCACTTTGCTGAGATTCATGGTCCGGTCGCCATTGTCGGCATCACCGAAACTATCGTCGTCCGCGCTAGAGAATGTTTCGTCGTGTGGCAAGGCGGCTGGGACCGGGCCCGATGCAGATGCAAGTCGGTCACCTCCGTGAGCGACAGGGACATATTCGTCGTCAGACGACATGGGTGGCTCCTCGTACGGCGTGTCCCCCGAGTGTGTCATTCTCCGCAGAGCCATCCATGTCTCATCTTCGTGGGCCGGGGGACGAAGAGAACGGTTCAGAGGGATTGTGAACTCTGTTGGAGGTTCCTGCGACTGGTCGGATGCCGAGGATTGAGATTGGTCTGTGAAGGACTGCGACTGGTCGGCCTCAGCGCTGGGAGTGGCGATGGAAATTTGAGCCAAAGGTTTGCGAGCACCACCGAGCGAAACAGGGCGCTTTCGGATGAATTCCCCGTCAAGCGCCTCCGTCACATCCATGTCCATATCAGAGTCGTCGTCGAAAGACATCGACTCGTCTGCTAATGCGGAACCATCCTGTGCAAAGAGGAAAGCGTCTGACCCAGTAGCGGTTAAATCCATGTCGTCGCTACCCATAGACTGGCGTATGGAACTACGCCGACGGTTTCGCTGGGCAGCCCCTGGATAGGCGTTCTCATCACTGAGGACTACCGGACGAGGAACACCATCGTCTACGGGGTCCGACGATGCGATGGGCGATGATTGAGGAGAGGCGGTGCTCATCGTATTGTCGTCCTTGGTCACCCTATCGATGAGACGGACATGGGCGTTGCTCGCGAAACTGACTCGCCGGCCCAAGGACTTTCGAGAAGGGTTGTCGTGGATTTGGGTCTGAAAGTCAGTTGTCAAATCCATTGACTGGGTGGCAATGGTGGTGGTCTCTGGAGAGGGTGCAGGAGGGTCGAATTGGAATTGGGCTTGGGGTAGCGGTTGCACGTCCTGCGAGGTCGGTTCATCTGGTGTTACCTGGCTGTTTGTTGTTGATTTAAGTATGCTCTTGCGTGGAGCCTGATGCCTCTTCTACGTGAGTGACAGACGGATCCAGAGCCATAAGCACGCACCGCGAGTCTGCGCGCCTTTGCGCGGGGGCTTAGTATGTCTCCCGGAACGATGCTATGAGCGCGCCGTTTGTCTCTGAAGATTCCCGAGGGTCTGTTCTGGTTTGTGCCAGCGATAGATTTCCGTCGACTAGAATGTTCTTTGACCATGGTGAACCAAGAAAAGGGCGTCCAGCCTTAGGGCTATAGATGGACTCTGCGACTAGATGGACGTTGTTGTGAGAAGTAAACAGCCTCACGTGACCGTTCAACAAAACGCGTCGCGGTTTCGGCGAGGCTTGAACCACGACCATGTCTACCAAACCAACTCGCGCTTCTGCTAGAACCAAAACACCAACTACTGTGGCCCCGACTACACGGGCTACGAGAGCAACTGCTGCAAAACCCGTGGAGGCGCCACCTGCTCCAGTGGCAAAGAAGACGACAAGGAAACCGCTTGTCAGTAGAGACAATGCCACAGACGTCGTCGCCGCTCCCAAAAAGGCTGTATCTAAACCTGCCACGACGCGTAAGGCACCCAAGAGCAATGAGGACTCGGAGCGGGAGCCAATCATGGTGGGTCGGCACGTTTAGGCGTTTCATTGTGCTTATTCTCGCAAGGCGTATCTGAGAATAAGACCTCATCTGGGCGACGACGAGCCCTCTTCGTCGCCGTACCTGCATCCGCTGTCCGACACCTCTGTGCGGATGACAGATCCCAGTGATCCGCACGATAATCCTTCGCGGTTTCGTGTTTCAGCCATCGCGCCCTCGTCCATATACACTTTTTCCCACATATTCCCAGACCAAACGTCGCAGTCGGACTTTTTCACAAAGACCACGCTTCCTCTGGTCCGCGATGTCCTTCAGGGTCAAAACGGGTTATTGTTCGCTTATGGAGTCACTAATTCTGGCAAAACCTATACTGTCCAAGGAGGGGCCAACGCAGGTAGTGCAGGCATACTCCCGAGAACGCTCGATGTTCTGTTCAATAGCATCGAAGGACTGCATGGTAATGGCAAGGTGGGAGTCGGATGCCACCATCGCTTTCAACAGTTTATTCATTATTGTTTAGTATCGTCCAGTCCGCCTCCAAGGCGTCGAATTGGCAGACAAGACCGACTCTGCGCCTCCTCCTGTTGCCCCGGAGCCCGGCCTCGCTGAAGTCCTCGGGCAGCACATGGACCCTTCCGCCGCCGACACAGACATTGACCCGACAGTCCTGAAACTCGATAGGAATTACGAATATACCATCTGGCTATCCTACGCTGAAGTCTACAACGAGAAAGTCTACGATCTGTTGGACAACGTGCAGGATACCTCTACTGGCGGCATCCCCCGTTCCAACAGCGGCAAATCCTTGCTTCTGACGCGCAAGGCTCTGTCACTGAAACCCTCACCCCCGGCTGAGTCTGCTGACTCTGGAATAGCTGGAAAATACATCTCCGGTCTCCGCCAGTTCCGCGTGCATAGCGCCTCGCAAGCTAAAGCTCTCGTCAAGCTTGGGCAACTACATCGCCGTGTCTTTGGCACGCTCGCCAATAGCGAAAGTAGCCGCAGCCATGGTATGGTTATCCTCAAAGTCGTGCGTGGCCATCGTGGGGAGCGAGATGTACGCCGGTTCGCTTTATCGTATCCGCCTCAAGCCGATCTTTGTATTTTATCAGGATCCTACTGCACTACAAATCGCACGTTTAACCGTGGTCGACCTGGCTGGGTCCGAACGGACAAAGCACACCCAGACGACGGGAGACCGCCTGAAGGAGGCCGGGAACATCAACAAATCACTCATGGTTCTCGGACAGTGCATGGAGGTCCTCCGGAGCAATCAGCGCAAACTTGTTATGAGTCTGTCTCAAGACGGCGCGGACGGACGCATGGACACTCGCGAGGTCAAACGTGGCCTCGCCGTCGTGCCTTTCAGACACAGCAAGCTCACTGAAGCGTTGATGGACTACTTTGTCGGCGACGCGAGGGCGGCGAGTCGTTCATCCTACCCGATGAAAGCCAAATTATTTATTTTGTTCCTGCAGGTTATGATCGTCAATGTGAACCCGTACGACACCGGGTACGACGAGAACTCGCATGTCATGAAGTTCGCCGCCCTTGCACGGGAAGTTTATGTTACGCCGGCCCCCGCGCCTGTCCAGCGCTTGCCAGCCGCCGGGAAGGCTCCAGGGTTGGGGGGGAAACGCCTGCCCACTACCGCTACGTCCCAGCCGTACACAAGGAAGGTGACCATTTCCACTGGCGGACCAGGCAGCGGAAGAAAGGCTAGCGAGGCGGTGCTCGAGGTCTTAGAAGGTTCGTTGAGGCCTTGTTCCTACCTTTTGATGACTGGCTGAAATCGCGCTAGAGGACGAAGGGGACGGTGCAGAGAGCGACGACGACGAGCCCATCAACCCGCTTGTGGACGCGTTGTTCGATGAGGTAGAAGAGCTCCGCATGCAACTCTTCGAGTCCGAAATGCGGTGCGCTATCATCGAGGCAGAGGTTCGCGAGGAAGTGATGCGCGAGATGGAGCTTCGCATGGCGAGCATGGAGAAGATGTATGCGAGGCGTCTGATGCATGAGGTACGCGGAGTTCTGTCTCAATGTTGGACCCAAGCTGAACGTTTCCTCAGGTTCAGGCGAACGAGATGAAGACAGACGCAAAGATCGACATGTTACACCAGTCGGGTCTGTTCGGCAGCCCAGTAAAGCGCCGTCAGCCTGAGAGGGACCTCTCGGAGGATGAGGAGGAGGAAGAGGAAGATGTGGAGATGAGCCTGGTAGGCGTCGCAGCCCATTTGACGAGCTTCAGCTGAATTTGTGTTTCCTCAGATCCAAGAACATGGCGCTGGCGGATTAACATCCGAGGAAGAGTCCGAGTCAGAACGAGGCCGCTCGGAGTCTCCGCTAGCGGGGAAGGGTGGCAGGTGGAGACCCCCCACAATGCAGCCAGAGACGCCACGGGTGATCAGGGAGGAGCGCCAATTCATCCCGGACCCGCCAATGCTCCCTTCGGACACCGAGGATGCTGAGCTTACTGACTCCGAGGCCCAGTCCGAGGACGGGACGGTAGATTCGGAGGCGGAGACTGGCAGCATCGGTGCTAGCGCCACCACTGGGAGCGAAGATGGATCAGACGCAGATTACACCGAGGACGAGGAGGACGAGCTAGCAATCTCTGCAGCCAAGACGCCGAGGGCAAAGCCTGTACGGCAGCGCGCTGATAGCCCGATTGCAGCACAACCGGTACAGGCGCCAACGCCCCGTGTGTCGAAATTGCAGCGAGGGATGGACAATTTGACGCTGGATCAGGCGCCTACATTCCGCCCTCGTCAGGACTCCTCCGAGTATGAGGATGAGTCAAGTGCTGTTCCCGCACAGAAGAAGAAGAAACGGTATATAAGCTTTCGATTCCTGCGTTGCTGTCGCTAACCCATACATAGGTTACTGGCAAAGAAGACTGTTGTCACCGAGGAGCAGATTGAGCGAGCGGCCAAGGAAGATCGCGGAAAGAGTGTGAGGCGCATGACAGGGCGATATTAAGAACGAGATTTACGACCATTTATATTTCCACTTCCACAATACTGTTCAATAGCATGCTTCAGCGAATTTTCCGACTGGTTGAGTGATGTTAGTTTAGCGCAAGATAGTATCGCGAATAATCCATGTATTTTTTCCCACGATGTTTTTCCAGTTGTTCACGCCTTCTGATAATCACTCGACACATAAGTGGCGGGATCTATTTATGTTGTGGATAACTGGCTTTGAATTACTCGGACTCAAACAGTCTTTGGCTGCTCCGAGAGTCCGGCTCGGATGTCGACGCAGCCAATGCGAGCCATAGTCCACTCGGGCCCGGCATCATCTGTTGCTTCAAAATCTTTCCACCTTGCACTGTCTCTTTGCTACAACCTCTCAAATCCTAGATTAACTTGGAGACAGTGGACACTGTTACTAGTACTCTTCAAGTTGAGCTTGCCTTGGAATGCAATAATAAACGGAGGCCAAACGGATGGAAATGCAAGTGTATGATGATGATGTGCAAACGAACGGTTCTTCCCTTGAATTATCCCCTGGCATTTTACAGCCTTCCCAAGCGCAGCAGCACCCACGGCCCGCTCGGTAAGCTAGATTATGGGTCTATAACGGCAACAATCGAAATATCATTGCGCAGTCTGTCCCAGGCTATATATCATGCGAACCAAAAAAACATGACCATTTCGCCTACGGTCCCTTTTCCGCGCCATGCTCATCCCAGCTCTCGTCGGCGGCATTACACTGCGCGCTGATTTACCTGGGGCCATCGCGTTTGCTACAGCGTTTGCCCTCCTCGGCACAGTATTCCTCTGGCGACTCGTGGATAAACGATGGCGCACCCTGATTCTCATTCAGCCCCTCCTCTTCGCAGTCGAGCGGTATTATCTCTATTTCCTGGCATTCTTTCCTCGCGCTAATGAGCTAACAGACAGGTCGTGTTCACCCTGCGCGCAGGGATGGCCGCAAAGCCAAATACCGAGTCCTCAGGACTGAGCAAGTTCATGCAGGTGTCTTTCACGTTGGGCTACCTGAACACCGCGGACACGGTGCTAAAACTAATTCGCACGATCCTTGTTAACACCACGAACGCCTCCGGCAGCGCGGCGACAACTGACCACCCCTTATCGGCCCCTTCCGCGCCGTCAAGCGCCCCCAATGTCGACGAACCTCGTCGACGGTTCTGGTACCGCCGCTGGTCTGATTTTCTCCAGACGTTGTACTTTACTGCGCTAGTAGCCGGTATCTTGGCGACGGCCCACCAAAGCGAAGCCAGCGAGTCTGGTCCGAACCTTGCCCACCAAATCGAGAGGCGAGATTTATATTCTGCTTCATTACGTGTCCTTGTTCAACGTGCCATCTATCCTAGATATGCGAGCAGCGCAATCGGACTGGTGTTCATTTTGTTGGAGATTCTCACCCTTCTCTGGGCTTCAAAGACCTTGCCTCGGATCGACCAGCGGGCGGTGCGCTTCCTCCTTGCGCTGACCGTGCTCTTGGTAAGACAGTTCCTGCTCTCTGCCAGTACAATGCTCTAACACGACACGAATATCAGACAATCCCGCCAACATACCGGCTCGTCGTTATGCGACACACGACGCCGGATGTACATGCCCTTGGACACCAGGCGCTGAACACGGGCGCGGACAAAGCGGCGTTCTACATTGTGCATATGGTACCCGAGTGGGCCGTGCTTCTCCTCATGTCTGTGGTCAACGTCAGGGACATCTGCCAAACGGGATTGAAGGGCGACACGCGATGGTGGGACGAGACGCCAAAAGAACGCGCGAAGCGAGAGCGGAAGGAGCGTGAAAAGACAAGGAAAAAGGCAGAGGCGAAAAATACAAGTACCATCGAGTTGGGGCTGATTGAGAGGTGAAATGATAGTGGTCTTTTCGCGCAGAAATGCGTGTTTCCATTCTTTTCAGAGGAAGGCCTTATTGAAAAGCAATAGAATTGATACTCTGAGATGCCATTGTGTTTATGTGTATATTTTGAACACGAGCGTCGTGGACTGCAGAGGAGGAAATATTTTTTGCCCATGGCCGAATCAGGACGATGTTACATCGAGTTGCTGAAAAAGGAAATTTCCCATTGACGATAGCCATTCCCACGCTCGAGATCCCCTTCTTACCATCTTGCTTCATTCCTGTGTTTCTTCCGCCTTCCTTCATCTTGACTTGTCTTGGTTGCTCACCGTACAGGAAATGTGTAGGAATGCCAAGCGGACGTGCTGCAACAGGGTCCGGGAGGGGAGTGATGGCACCAGTCGGAGGCGCAACTGAGCCGCCATTTACTCTGGATGCCTCGGGACTCGTGCTCATGCTGCGGACTTCTCTTCGTAAATGCCTCAAGCACAGCCCAATCCTTGGCCCAATCGGTTGGATTCGATCTGCCGGCAATCTCTGACAAGCATCAGGAGCCCGCTGCGCAGTTAGTATGTGAAACAAGACGCGTTCGTTCTCCCCCACTCCCCCTTGCAACGCGAAATGTCCTCCCCGTCCCTCGTCGGCGGCATTGCACTGCGGGCCTACGATCTACCTGGAGCGATCACGTTCGCCGCGGCATACGGTCTTCTTCTCCCTTTGCTCGTTTACCGACTCGTCGAGAAAAAATGGCGCTCAGTGATTATGATTCAAGTCTTCTTCTTCGCTGTAGAGCGGTAATTATGTTTGTGGTTTTGTGGTTCACCCTTGACGAACCAGTCAATAGACCAGTCATGTTTTCACTGCGCGCAGCGGTAGCTGCGAAGCCAAATACCGAGTCCCCTGGGCTGAGCGAGTACATGCAAGCGACCTTCGCGCTGGGGTACCTCACTCTCGCCGAAATCCTGTTGCGATTGGTCCGCTCGATCCTTGTTAACACCACGAACGGCACCTCCACCGCGGACACTGAATCGCATTATCCGGCGGTCACTCAGCCGCCCCCGCTCGTGTCGATCTCCTCCGGATTCTGGAAGCCCAGCTTACCACCGCCGTCACCGAGCGTTCCCAATGTTGACGACCCTCGCCGGCGGTTCTGGTTCCGCCGCTGGTGCGAGTTCCTCCTTAGCCTTTATATCGTGGCAATGGTGCTTGCTGTCGTTGCGACCGCCCACGTCTGGAAGGCGACTGATTCGGGATGGAATAGCATCAACCAAGCTCTCAGGTGTGTTCCACTCTTGATTTGGTTTGAATTATTCTAAGTAACCCAAACACCCCTTAGGTATACAAGCTCGGCAATTGGGCTGGTGCTCGTACTATTGGAGAGCTGCACGCTCCTCTGGGCTTCGAAAAACGTGCCGCGCATCGACCCGCGGGCAGTGCGCTTCCTCCTGGTCTTGAGCACTCTTTTGGTAAGTTACGTGAAGTCGAAACACACCTCCTGCTCACCCAAACAATTATAGACCATCCCACCACTATACCGACTCATCGTCATGCACAACACAACGCCCGACCACGCGCGCCCGGACCACCAAGCGCTTAACACGCGCGCAGACAAAGCCGCATTCTACGTCCTGCATCTGCTCCCCGAGTTCGCCGTGGTCGCCATTATGAGCTTGTGGAACGTAAGAGATATCTGCCAAATGGGATGGAAAGGGGACGAGCGGTGTTGGGACGAGACGCCGAAGGAGAGAGAGAAGCGGGAGAGGAAGGAGCGCGAGAGGGCGGAGAAGAAGGAGGCGAGGTTGGAGTTGAAAACCAGGAGCTCAAATACGAGTAGTAATGACAGTGCTGCAACGTTGGCATGATATTCCGTCTTTTGTTGTATGTATGTACTTGAAAAATTAGAATAACCGATAAATAATGGGAACAGGGACGGGCCAGCTAGAGATATGCGAGCTCTGAGGAAATGCATTGGGTACCGTATGCTCGTGTTTGGCCGCTCTGATCCTGTGGCCGAAGCAACATGATGTGCATTTACAGTTCGTCGTGAATTCTGTGCTAGACAGCTCCTAGGAATGAAGTGATTCACTGTGGGCTGAAGCACGGTGCGATACCTATGCGGAATTCTGCAGTATTGGGTGAGGCGGCAAGATCCCACAGCCGTGCCAAACACAAGCATAATGTTGAGGCGTCTGTCTATGAGAGACTAAGCACCCATCCATTTCGGCGATTGCGGTAACGGCTGCCGCTTGAGGAAAAAATTGGGACAAACAGTTTGAAACGGATGTCCGGATCTATTCACTTCAATATTTGCCTCTTGGGGGTCTTTCCTCATCCAGGATTTGAATCTCCTTCGATCTTCGAGTTGTAGTTTGCGTCAAGACTAAGTGAACATCGAACGTCAAGAATCATGAATTCGTCGAAAGAACACGGGCCTCGGGCTACGTAAAAAAAGGCTACGATACATGTACAATACGAGTACGCAGTACTCCAGACGCAGAGCACATCTAGATGAGGTCGCTGTGAAAAACACTCAGGTCAGCTATATCCACTAACGAAAAAGGAAAGAGACATACGCGACGTTGAGGGGCATCTCGTCGATCTGGGTGTTGTAGAACTCTGTGAGAGATATACATCAGAACGCCGTTGATGATCGTGAAACCGCAACTCACGTTCAATGTCGCGGAGCATAGCGACGTCGTTGGTGGCGACGAAGTTGATAGCAACACCCTTACGACCGAAACGCCCGCCACGACCGATGCGGTGGATGTAGTTCTCCCGGTTGGTGGGCAGGTCGTAGTTGATGACGAGGGAGACCTGCTGGACGTCGATGCCGCGGGCGAGGAGATCGGTGGTGATCAGCACACGGGTCGAGCCGGTACGGAACTCTTTCATGAGGACCTCGCGCTGCTTTTGCTCCATGTCTCCGTGCTGGGGGGAGAGGGATTCAGATTAGCTTTTCTGTTGTAGAAAAGGGGGGGAAAGAGGACCCACCATGGCAGAGACGGTGAACTCGCGGCTGAGCATCTGCTCAGTGAGCATGTCGACCTTTCTCCTGGTGTTGCAGAAAATAACGGCCTGCGTGATCGTGATGGTCTCGTAAAGATCGCAAAGGGTGTCGAGCTTCCACTCCTCCTTCTCGACGGCAATGTAGAACTGCTTGATACCTTCGAGAGTGAGCTCGTCACGCTTGACGAGAATCCGGACGGGGTCTCTCATGAACTTCTTGGAGACCTCGAGGACCTCGGCGGGCATGGTAGCCGAGAAGAGGGCGACCTGGGTGTCGCTGGGGAGGAGCTGGAAGACTTCGTAGATCTGGTCCTTGAAGCCCTGGGACAGCATCTCGTCGGCCTCGTCGAGACACATGACTTTGATGCCGTCGGTCCTAAGCGCGCCGCGCTTGATCATGTCGAACGCACGGCCAGGGGTGCCGACAACGACCTGGATGCCTTCCTTGAGCTTGGCCATGTCCTCGCGGACGTTCGTGCCGCCGACGCAAGCCAAGCTCTGGACGTTCATGTAGTCGCCAAGAGCGACCACGACCTTATGAATCTGGAGAGCAAGCTCGCGGGTCGGGGCGAGGATAAGGGCTTGGGTGCCCTTGAAGTCGGGGTCCAGCCGCTGCAGAATACTGACCGAGAACGTTGCGGTCTTGCCGGTTCCCGACTGCGCCTGGGCAATAACGTCGTGGCCCTTTACGACGGGGACGATAGCGCGCTGCTGAATAGTCGAGGGACGCTCAAAACTGCGAAACACCGATCAGCACCGATCCACTGGCACACCACAGGCCCTCGACATATACAGTTGCATGCTTGCATACGCCGAGGACCGAAGAAAATGCTTACCCGTAAGCGTAGATACCACGGAGTAGCTCGGGCTTCAAATCCATGCCATCAAAGCTATCAGAGGCAAAATCTGAGCAGAGCTGAGTAAAATGGGCAGGAAACACTGACCTGTCTACGACTTGGTCCCAGTTGGACTCAATCTCATTTACGTTGGCATCCTGAAGCTGAGATTCTTCTCTGCGATGCGACGAAAATTTTCAGACGCCGATCGAGGAAATAACCGAGGATACATACCCTTTCATGCAGTTGTACGATAGTGAAGGGGAGATATACTGCCTTCTAAAAAGTTGTGTTGGGTGAGTTGAAAGGGCTGATTAGACGACCACAGAGGTACGACTAGGGTTAAAAGGAAAAAGATGGGTAACGCGTGACTGTGACTGTTGCAACTCTGATTCGACCATCGCAGCCGCTCGCAGCCGCAAAAGCTCCACCTCAACTGATTCACAACCAACTAATGCAAATGCGGTTTGGATCCATTGCCCAGTTACAAGATAATTATGCTCTACAATACAATTGCTTTGGATAAACATCACTTGCTCGCCTTCTCGGCCAGTTCGTCGGTCTTCGCGCGTGCATCTGCCTTAACCTGAAAATCCCTCAGCTCAATTCGCGTACGTTCGCCGAGGCGGTTGTCTTCCCACCTCATTTGTTTTCTGTAATCAATGTCATGAGTCAAGGCAGGTTGTTTAAGGCATTCGACACACCTGGCTGGCGACCGTCGCAGCCTCGCCGGCTTTCTTCTTGGTCTGTTCTGTCGATGCTATGATAGAGTCTCAGCACAGGCTCGAGTGCATCATGGCATTCGGAATCATACGGAGATTCTCCTTCACCGCCTCGGTTGCATTTTGGCCCTTCTCGATGCCCTTCGCAAGAGTCTTTCCGAGCTTCATATTCACCTGCGAAAGCTAATGGGTAACGCCAGCAAAACACGTCGTCAACACTCACATCCTGCGCTGTCTCGCTGACTTTTTCTGTTACAGTCTTGTACGCCGCCGGGGTAGAGTGGAATGCGCGCGCGTACGCAACAGATGAGCGGGAGACGGTTGAGCGGGAGATGGCTGAGAACATTGTGGTAATTGAGGAACCCACCTGACGCACGCTGGTCCTTATAAATGCTGCCTTCTGAGCTATGACATAGTGTATGCGCGCATTAACACTCCAACTTACTTGCCTTTTTCGGACTTTCCCATCCCTAACTCCATCGTTAAATAGTCGCCAACATAATCAGTCTTGAGCTCGTTCGCTTTCTCTCTCCGCTACCACCACCTTCTTTCGCATTCTAATGGATCCCGCTCTTCTTTCCTGTTTCATCATGGTATATGCTCATCCTCTTCCGTTCCTTGTGTCTCATCCTCGCTAGACCCAAGACGCGTACGCACCCGTTCAAGAAAGAAAGGCCCGCCCAGTTGGATTCGTCTTCAACCAGCTCCACGACCACTCCCGGAATCCCATTGACGTACACGCTGTGGTTCCAGACTTCGGCTGCCGCCCCATCTCCCCCGCTTTCTCCGAGTGCTCTGAATCGTCACGCGCGACGGACGACACCACCACAAGCAGGATTGTTGGCTTCGGGCGCAAGCGGCATTCAATAATTTCCACCCTACAGCCTTCCGACGACCTCGCCCAGTCCAGGATAGTCGGCTTTGGACGGAAGCACCGCCCCCATCGACACTCGGTCTCTGGCGCCCCGCCCGCGTTGTTCCCACCCAACCGCAAGCAGGAGAACAGGCGATCCCTCCCCAACGCAGTCATTCCACGAGACGGTTCTTTCCTCGCGGATCCCGAGCACTACAGGCTGTCGCTGGGACTAGCCAGCACGAGGCTCCTTGTTCTTGGCGAAAGCAGCCGTGACAGGCGGGTGGTGTGCATTCCAGGTCCAGCACGTAAAGGTTCTGGCTCCAGGAGACAACCGCCTAGACAGCTTCTACTCCCCCAGCAAGTTCAAGCGCGCGCTCCTCCGGCCCCTGGTCGCGTTACACTGGCCATTTCCTCCGTCGTCTCTTCCCTCCCCGTCAAGTTCATCATAAGCCGCTTCGCCGCAGCGCGTCGCTTGCGTCTCAAACGGCTTAACCTAGGCCGCAACGTCGATGAGAGGAAGAGCCTCTTCAAGCGCTTCCAAAAGCTCTACCGGCTGTTCCGCGGGCTCTGAAGGATTGGTCGGCATTCGTGGTTGGGACATTTCGGCATATGACTTCTTTCTCGAATACGCACGCATTTCCTACGACCCACGGCTTCGTGCCAACGACCTTATACCCCCTCGGCGATCTTCGGCGAATGGCTTCATGTTTCAGAGACCCGCACGTCTTTTCATTGCATGGTTTCGGAACACGGCTGGTCCATGCACTCGCGACACCCCAGGAATCGACTTATCGTATCGGACGCCTCTCGTTTAGGACACCTTCCCGCCCTTCCCTCTCCGCCCCCCATACACCCCCGTCGACTTCTTCATTTGGATAGACCCGTTTTCGTGTCGAATAGAGGCCCCTCCTTTGCGTTGCGCCTGCGTCGACTGATGGTCCCTCTAGAGCCGACTGTGGTCTTTCCATATCTCACTTTCTTTATTCGATACCCGTCTCCCTCTTTCCTCGACAATCGCGGTCTCTCTTCCCTACCTAATCTCCCACTTTCTTTACGCCATAACGATCTCTGTCTCTTCTACATTCTTTTGGGTCTTTGGGTTTTGTATCACTGGTGTAAGTAAAAACTTGGAACACGCATACCTGATCTGGGACCGGATTCGGCTTATGTGCAGACCTCCATTTCAAAAGGGCCTGCAAATATAAGAGCCTTTGTGATCTTTGGCTATGTGCGGCAGAAAGCAAAGGATCCAGCTACTAAGATCTGCCGCTATCCATCTCGCACTCACTGCCCACGTAGACTCTACTTTGGAATCTGGAACTGCAACTTGTTAGTCACAACCTTACGTCGAAAACGACAGCTGCTTCTACTACGTTCTTGTGTCCTACAGTGCACGCACATCTCAGGAGATCAGTGCTCTACGGGCCCTCCCCGTGGCGTACGCGCTGAAGTACTGGCGGGGCTTGGTTGGGCGAGTGTACGACTTGATTGTGTGCTGCTACTGACCAGGGCGACGTGAATCGGAGAAGAAGATCTCCTTGAAACCTGACGAAAGAAGCTTCGACACATAAACTTTGTTCTCTCTTGGTTGTGAACTTCGCACCGGTTCGGTTCTAGCGCATAGGAGATTCTCGTAACCACAATGATACTCTTCGTTCGCATTCGCGTGATGCCTGTCGTGAAGATAAATATCTCCCCATTCCAAATCGCTACCGCACCCTACTCCGGGTAGTACGTCCCTTGAACAGAAATTTCCAAAGAAGAATGCTAACTATAGATCGCTACTCCGCGATACTGTTTCACCCATCTACAGCTTTCGTGCCCCCTGTGTCACTTGGTTGAACCTTATCCCACGATGTCCGTAGGTTTCTACACTGAAGTATTCCAGTTCTGGGTCCGTTTCAGTCGGCGGATGGTTGCAAAATGCCAACATCGTCATCCTCGTCCGAGAAGTTGTGAATACGAGCACCGAGCTCCATATAATGCTTCTCGGCGCAGCGATGGAAACAATCCGAGAGAGAAACATCGGAGGAGTCTCAGAACTCGGATCTAGCTGGCAGACACACTATCTTGAAGACGCGCTCTTCCTTCTTTCCGTCTGGGTACAGACCACTCTCGAACCCGAGCAGCGATGAAAATGCGAAGTTGTCACCGCTGGCAGACACACTATCTTGAAGACGCGCTCTTCCTTCTTTCCATCTGGGTACAGACCACTTTCGAACCCGAGCAGCGATGAAAATGCGAAGTTGTCACCGCTCAGTGGCCAAAAAACATGTTGATCTCTTAATCTCTTGCCGAACTCCCTAGAGTTGTGCAGCCAATGACAGTTGACGCCGCCTTATTACAGTAGCGCATTCACTCAGGCGTACGATCTCTCGGAATGTCCGTTTTTCTGCATCTTTATCTCCACGTTCCCGATCGCTCAGTGGCAAAAAAACATGCTGATCTCTTAAATAATCTCTTGCCGACCTCCCTGGAGTTGTGCAGCCAATGACAGTTGACGCCGCCCTATTACAGTTCCGCATCTACCCAGGCGTACGTACGATCTCTCGGAATATCGTCATCTATGCATACTACATCTCGGAGCAGAATCAAGCTGTGTGTATCGACTTCGCGCACGCCGCAGCACCAGTAGGACCTATATAAGGCAACAAGCACTCCGTGGGACCGACGAAGAATAGCGCTCAACTGGGAGACCAGCGCCGACGGGTCGCAATCATTGTGTAACTTATTGCAGAGGCAGGGCTCATCGCGCGTCCACACTATAAAAGAACTATGCCCTTTACCAGTCTCACACCGACTGCCAGAAATGCCGGCCTTACTTGAAGAACCCGTCTCCACCCTCGCTCCAGCTCCGCCAGCAGCAGCTTCATTCGCGGTCCTAGTCGTCGCCGTCATTGCGATGGTGGTCCGCTACATGTCGCCTTTGCGCCTAATCGGCGTCCTCATCGCCGTCATCGCCGACGCTGAGGAAACATACATAGAAGCGCATGGGGTAGGCCCTCTTCCCGCTGCCGAAACGGAAGCGCTGTATATGTATGCCTGCTTGTCATATGCTTAAGCACGAACTGACCTCGAGCTGCCTGTCAGCTTGCAACTCAAGGTCTCCGCCATCGTCGAGGAGACCTTGAATAACTCACTCTCCTGGCGCGCGATCATCGGCGATTTTCTCCGGGGTCGTACATTCATCCTGCTCCTGTGCATCCAAGAGGTGCAGACATTCGAGACTCGCATCAAGGTACGCGTTCCTGCACCATACTCTCAGACGCGTTGACCAAGTCTTCACCACAGATGTTGAAGGAATATCAGCTGCGCACCGAGAGCAGTTTGAACCCACGGGCGATTATTTTCCTACGGCGACGCGGCCAAGGCCCGCGCTATGGAGGCAGACAGTTTCGGGATCTTGCCTAGATATCTAGCTGTTGACAGGATGGTCGACTGCACGTCCAAGATTGTTGTCTGCAATTATTGTCTGCGCCTTTTTCCTTACCACCTCTTCACATTGTCCGAACCATTTCTACATTTATTAATTCGAATCAGTAAATCCCGAGAAATACGTACTAGGGCATTCGTACGCCGCGAAATATCGCCTTTGGAATTTCTGCTTCGAAGAGCAACAGCTTCGGGAGAGTAGACCAATTCTGCCGAGCCTCGAAGTATTTCATCGATAGGGACTCGCCCTCATTCCTGATCGTTTGCGTCAGAGAGTCAGAGACTCACTTCAAGTTTGGTTAGCTGGAGCTCTCGAGAGTGTAACTAACTGATGTGACTCAATGTCAACTTTCCTCAACGTACCGTGATAATATCTCCTCATCACCATCCCTGCACCTTTCCGATGAAGCCGGCGAATCCTTCTAAAAGCACGCCTAAAGTTTGGCCCGTAGAAGTGATTTCTGTTTCTGGCCTATGGCGTTGCACTACCAGATTGGGACGCCTTTTATTTTCATGTATTTTGACGTCGCGCAGGGTTCATCTCTAACACATTTCAAGCGCGACTGAGTGCGTATTTCCGTGTCATCGTCAGTCTATCACTCGGGTAATCGAACGCACGGCACTGGTGAACTCTACGCTCTTTGCCCGCGCTATCTTTGACTCAGGGGCAAGTTGCGCACACTTATCTTTTTGCGACAGTCTTCGACATGGATTCCGAGTCGGAAGATAACCCGCGGAAGCTCATCAACATCAAAATCCGCGACTACGTCCTCGACCAGAGAGAACAACTTGGCACCTTCAAGCTGCACAATTTCAACCCCATGGTTGAGGACGCCAACGGCAATTTCATCCCTTCCCGGGCGTCATGGCCGTTCGACCCGTCTCGAGGCCGGCCGCGCTGCTACACGCGCGCGAGGCCATGGGCAACGGAGCGGGCGGCATCTGGACGGCCACCAAATTCGCTCCGCCCGCAGGCAGCGCGAACCCGCAGGACGTGTTCGCGGTCCGCCGCGTCGCCGCCGTCAAGAGCGTTCCATTCCAGCGCTTCTGCCTGCGTCGCCGTCACGCCAATAGCCCGGAGTGCGCCCCTGCGGGCCTCAGGACCATGTGCGTCTTCGCCGACGGCGCGTGCATCAACAACGGCAGTACAACGGTCGCGCCGCAGGCCGGGTGCGGATTCGTGTTTAACCGCGCGCAGGGCGGCACGGTCGGCTTTCCCCTGGAGAAGGAGGGCCCGGACGGGCTCGGCCATGCACACACCAGCAACCGCGCCGAGCTGCGCGCTGTTATCGGCGCGCTGGAGTTCCGGAGCTGGTGGGGGGAGCGCTGGGAGCGCATCGTGATCGTGACCGACAGCACGTACGTCGCCGGGGGCGCGACTGAATGGATACGCATTTGGGCGGGCCGGAAATGGGTCAAGTCGTCGGGCTCGAAGGTCCAGAATCAGGATCTATGGGAGCTGTTGAGCGCCAAGATAGGTGGGTATGCAGAGGGTGGGTGCGAGATCAGTTTCTGGTCCGTGCCGAGGAAGTACAATCAGGAGGCGGATGGCGCGGCGACCGCGGCGGCGGCGAGGGAGGGACTGCAGTCATATCAGAAGCAAACCGGAATTTTGGTTTAACTGGACATCGTACAAACTGTGGCGAAAAGGCCGCACTAAGACGGCGCAGGCTTCAGCATTTCTTTTATTACTCTTGAAAACAATATAATGACACAAACAAAATAATCTAATCTAAACTTGTTTGCGAGGTGTAAACTTCATCCGGCAGTGGTCCCCAGGGAAGAGAGTGGGGAGGATGCTGCAGAGATATCATCAGCACTTGTCACGAAAAAGGAAGAGAAAAGCAACGTACGCAACGGTATTTGTCTCGGGGGTAATCTCGTGCTCCCAGTCAAACGCCGTCGCGGCGATCCCGAGCACCAGCATGATGTTCATCGTCGCGTACTCGAGGCCGATGCACCGATGCGGGCCGGCGCCCCACACGAGGTAGTTCTTCGGGTTCTGGTTCGCGGAGCTCTCCGGGTCGAGCCAGCGCTCGGGGAGGAAGGTGTCGGGCTCGGGGTAGACGACGGGGTCGTGCAGCGAGTTGTAGAACGAGGGGATGAGCATGCTGTTGGCGGGCACGGTGTAGTCGTCGGAGATCTTGAAGGCCTTGGTGGCTTTGTAGGGCACCTATGCGCGCATGTGTTAATAAGGCAGGGCGAACGGGCGGGAGATGGACGACATACCATCACGACGGGGGGCTGGACGCGCATGCTCTCTTTGACGACCGCGCTGAGGTAGGGCATCTGATCGAGGAGATCGATCGTCAGCGGGTTCTCGTAGTTGCCCTGGCGCACGCGCTCCTGCTCCTCCCGGACCTTTGCGAGGATCTCGGGGTGGTCGACGAGGTGCTGGAAGCCGTACACGAGGCCGCTGCTCATCGCGTCCTGAGAGGCAAACAGGAACGACAGGACGACCATCGCCATCTCGTGGTCGCTGAAGTCGCGCTTGCCCTTGTACGTCGGGTCGTTGAGCAGCTTGACCCACTCGTCAAGCAGGCAGGTCGGCTCGCCGCCGTTGGCCATCTCGATCTTGCTGTTTTTCGCGGCGAGCGTGAGCCAGTACATGGCAGCCTTGCGCGCCTGGATGGCCTTGTAGATTTTCGTGCCGGGGAGGGGGAGAGGGAAATTGACGAGCTCGAGGGCCTTGGTGATGTCCCAGTACTTGTCGTTGATCTCCTTGGTGGCTTTTTCGGGGATGTGGTTTCCACAGAAGACACGCAGAGAGGTGTCCATGTTGAGGAAACGAGCGGGGAACATGAGAGGCTGGGCGGTAGTGCCAAAGTCCACCTTCCATAGGTCGAAGTGTTTACGGGTGATAGCGTCTTGGATGGTGATATACATGCTAGAATACCGTCAAAGGGACGCTCTGGCAACGTTTATTTGACTCACCCAATTGCTTTACGCGTGAAAAGATTGTTGAGGCCACGGCGATAGTCGACGTGCTCTTTGCCCGTTAAAAATACCCTGGACGCGTTCGTTCAGCACCACAGAAGAAAAGGCAAGTTAAGCACTTGCCAGTTCTCGGGGAGCAGAACATGCTTGGCCGAATATACAAGCCACGGCTCGGCGTAACCGGGCGAGTTGAGGATTTTGCGTGCATAGTCCTTGGAGGAAGCCATGACGATAAAGCTTCGCGGATTAGGCACAGAGCAGATGAAAGAGGTGTCTGCTCACATGTTGAACACGCTGACGACGCTAAGGACACCCGAGTTCCACTGCTTTTTGTAGCCCTCCATGCTGGGCTTCATCGAGTCGGCGAATTTGCCAATAATGGGGATTGTCCATGTGGCGCCGGGCAGATGGCGCTTCTTCGCGCGATAGACGGTCTGTTCGAGGACGAGAAGGGCGGCAAGGATGGCACCGGTGGTGTAGAGCCAAGTGAAGTTTCCTTTGCTGTTGAAGGCAGAGGAAAAGGCCGACGGGAAGGAGTAGAGCGGGGAGGACGTCGAGGAGGCGGCGGCAGCGGCCGAAGATGGGCCCTTGAAGAAGGTGGCCATGGTGAAGGAGAGACAAGCGAAGTTCGCGACCGAAGCAGCGAATTAAATAAACGGATTTACAACATCGAACCACTTTTCCGAATCAGATATTCGTGATTGCTCCGTTCGCGTGAATGTTATACCTCTAGCGAGGGAGCGGCATAGCGACCTAGAGGCGGACTGTAGAGGCCTAGAGAGAGGCCAGAGCAGAGTGCACGATCATGTAAATTTATTATGTATTACACGCAGGGGTCAGATTTAGACATTACTACGCGACTCGACGCGACGATGATAGAGAAAGTGCAGGACAAGTCTCAGGCCATCTCAAGGACGAAGGATCTTCTAAGAAATCAAACAGCGCACCCACATCTATCACCGAAGGCGATATCAGGGCCAGGCTGTGAATCAGCTAGAGATACTACCTCAAGAACAAGAAGGGCGACAAGCTTGAATGATTCACTTCTCTGTTCAGCTGGCGCTCGCCGACTGTCCTAGGTTGCTAAGACGGATTGACGCCTAGTCTGAAACAAATCGACAACAACTGGTGTACGCGAAACCGCAAATCAAGGGCGACGATATGCCAGCTACCTTTCTTTCTGATTCCTCGCTCGCCCCCTTTTCCTTCTTCTCCCCGGCGCTGGACCCCACACAAGTCCGCGACTCTTCGTGTCGCCATGCTTTCTCTTTTTCCCTTCGTCGCCGTCTTTTTTTGGTTTCTCCGCGCCCAGGCACTTCTCTCAAATATCACGATCGACGATACCACTGGCGACTCCGTGACTGGAGCCCTTGTCGCATATGCGCCCGCGGATGCTTGGACCAACGGTCAATCTGTGGCCTGTGCTCAGGGCTCGCATTGCCCACCCGGCACGCCCAATCTGGATAACCTTGGTGGTCGGTCCTTTCACAATTCAACGGTAACTACACCTTGAATCTTTGTCGTTTTACACTTAACGCGTCGGCGCGACTACACAGTTCAGTGTCGATTCGGGCCGCCACCCGAATGTCCCCCTCACTGCAACGGTTCAGTTCAATGGCTCGGCGGTCTACGTATACTGTGCTCTCTCGCGGGCCCCCAACGATAACGCCGACATGATCTTCTACCTGGACGGCGTCGTGGTCGGCCGCTTCAGCCAGACACCCGTCGGGACCGCAGGATACGACTACACCGTCCTTGTGTACACCAACCCCTCCATCCCCCAGGGCCAGCACACCCTCACCATACAAAACGGGCAGCAAAATGGCGTTCGGGCCGTTATGGTTCTCGACTCCATCGTCTACACGTGCGTGTGCCTCTGCTCTAAGTCTTTCCTCATCCTCTAACCCACAAGACAGAACCGACGACGACGCGAGCCCCACCGGCACCCAACAGGCCTACAGCCCCTCCGCGCCGTCCACGCCCTCGAGTAGCCGCCGCGGCCCCTCCGGCGCTACCCTCGCCGTCGTCGGCGTCCTCGTCTTCGCGGTGGTCGTCATCCTCGCGGTCCTCGGCGTCTGCCTCTACCGCCGCCGCCGCCGTCGCCGCACCGTCTACGCGAAATACATGCCGCAGGGCGCCGTGCGCGCCTTCCCGCCGGACATGGCCCCCAGCCACCCCCCGACCCCCTCGCTCGCGGCGCTGCCTCCCGTGTATGCCGGCGGAGGGGGGAGCCCAATCAGCGGCAACTGGTGGGTAGGGCGTGACCAGAAGTCGCGCGACGGCCCGCGCACCATCCACCGCCCCTTTGAGGATCTGGATCCATCGCAGGCGGGCCTCCAGCGTCCACCGGGGTGGGAGCGCAAATCGTCTTACCAGTTCGATCAATGACTGTTTGTCGTACCGAAAGACGAGTCTACCAACAGATAGACTCGTCTTTCGACACGACAGGATGAATTCGAGCCGCAGACCAGTATTGAGGAGGAGGAAGAACCACAATGGACGTACCTTACAGAAGTAATTTTTAGCTTAGTGAGTAATTCTTTTGAAGAATTGACTGCAGCGAAAAAATTTCGTTTCTTATATGCTCTGTTACTATTCGCCTGGTTCCTTGGACTTGAATTCTGCGAGTTCACAAAGCCTGAAATTTCTTAAAAGCCGTTTATTCCCGCTGCCTGTTCGACACTGAACCAGACCGTGGACGCAGTTCAACACCAACTAGAACATTTATACTTGCCCAACTGTTCAAACAGCGTACTTCAGCAACTTCTCCCACTCAAACTCGTTCGGCGCCTCATGAAAAGCTTTAACCAGCCCTTCTCGTTCGAGGAACCCATCGTCGCCCGACGGGAGGTAAAAATCCCGAACGCTCATAGACAACCGATGGGCGTCCTCCTGCCCCAACAGATATCGCCCGTCGACCCCGGCGCTACCAGTAGCAGCGGCAGGGGTGAGTTCTCCCCTCAGGAGCACAATCCCGTGACTGTGTGCGAGATCCGTGTAGTTCGTCAGCACCAGGTATGGCGTCGCGAATGAGCCACGCAGTTTGTACTCCTGCAGAGGCGTGAACATGACCGTGGATATTTGGGGGTTGGTGCCCTCGGGCTTCGCAGCGGGGGGCGGGGAGAACAGGTCGCCGTCGCTCGGGGAGGGGACCGGGGGCGCGTCGTGGGATGCCCACTGGAGGAAATAAAATTCATGCGCCGCGTCTGCTTCGTCTTCTGCAGGCGGGGACGCGGGATCCCTGTCGCGCCGGACAGGCACGACGAACATCGGGTATTTTGCGGCGTTGCTAGCCATTTTGGTGTACACATCCAGCGGTATGGAAGCGCACAGATAGCCACGGCCGGTTCCGTTGGAGCGGGAGGCGTGGTATACGGTCCATAGCGCCTCTATTTGTTCCGCTGTGTGTGGACTGGCGAGAATGCGGGGAATGTTGAGGAGGGAAGACAGCGGCTGTTGAGGGATTTGAGCAAGGGCCTACTTCTGTAATGTCCATCAAACCTTTATGGGGGAGCTATCTTTACGCCCGCTTTCGACTGAGCTTTCCTGCTCACTCTGAGACTGAGGCGGCGCAACGTCGCGTTGTTGCCGCCTCAGTTCCTCCTGCTCAAGCTTAATCTTCGCTTTCAGCTCGGAAACGCTCAAGCCGCGTCTGTTAATAAAGCAAGGGATTGAGGACAGCTGTTAGGACTGTTATGAAAAATGTATAAGCAGCACAAACACGTCTCACTCCTCTGCGATCTTGCGTAGTTTTTCAGAGTATTTGTCCTCATATTGCGTGTGCAAGCACCTTGGAGATACCCGGGATACAAACAAGTCGGGGTGGGTGATTTTTGGGACTGCGCGACGAGTAGAGCGCGCGATGGAGTGCAAACGGTTGATTCGATGCATTGTTGTGGAAAAAGAACAGGTCGCGTCGCCGATCCATTCCCACGCTCTGTCTTTCGTCATGAACAATACTAACCGCCATAACTGGCTGAACTGACTTTAAGAAATGCGCTGGCTTGCGCGCCAGACGACAATACCATTCAATATCGCATGTAGTTTGTACCGGCATCCCCGGTCCTGGACCAGGACTATTTTCAAAAACTTTCTTTCAGACTTTGGACATATTTTATGACTGGCGCTGAAGAACAGATCCGGCAATTTGGAATCATTGGGACGTGCTGCGCAGCTGCGGGAATACATGTGCACTTACTGCTCCTACAAGAAAGCTGTTTTTCTCTGCTGCGGACCTGTCTTCCTTGAAGCGATCAAACAGCTTTCGGCCCTTGACTTTTTTTCTTTGACAAGCATCAAGAGAGATAAAGTATGCGCAGTCTGTACGTGAAGCAAGACGCGTCCGCCCACCCACCGTCTCTCACTCTGCTGGAAAATGTCGGTCCCGTCTCTCGTTGGCGGCATTGCCACACGCGATGACTTACCTGGGGCAATCGTGTTCGCTGCAGCGTATGGCCTGCTCGTCCCAATATTCGTCTATCGGCTCTTCGATGAACGGTGGCGCTCGATAATTTTCATTCAAGCCCTGGCATTCACAATCGAGCGGTATTTGCTCCGCCTTTCTGTCCGAC
The DNA here is from genome assembly GCA_029282495.1 of Mycena albidolilacea. Taxonomy (NCBI): domain Eukaryota; kingdom Fungi; phylum Basidiomycota; class Agaricomycetes; order Agaricales; family Mycenaceae; genus Mycena; species Mycena albidolilacea. The sequence continues at coordinate 1,440,148 of JARIHO010000008.1, read as the reverse complement.
TCGCGCTCATCCAGCATTTTGAACAGCCCAGTCATGTTCTCCCTGCGCGCATCGGCAGCCGCGAATCCGAATACCGAGTCGTCAGGAGTGACCAAGTACATGCAGGCGACTTTTGCGCTGGCTTTCCTGGCCCTAGCGCAGAATGTCTTGCGCCTTCTACGCGTGATGCTCATCAACACCACGACCGCAACTCCTTCCGATGTTGATGAGCCACGACGCCGGTTCTGGTACCGCCGCTGGACCGATTTTCTAATGGTGCTCCAGCTGGTGGCGATGATTCTCGGCATTGTAGCAACGGCCAGCCTCCCTCCAGCCAGCGATTCGGGCTCGAACCACACCCACTGGGTTCTGAGGTGGATCGGTCCTATATCTCTCTCGCGCAGATAACTAACGAGACATTTCATCTGTAGATATGTGAGCAGCGCACTCGGGCTGGTGTTCATTTTGTTGGAAACTCTCACCCTTCTCTGGGCTTCAAAAGCCTTGCCTCGGATCGACCAGCGGGCGGTGCGCCTCCTCCTGGTGATGACCACACTTTTGGTAAGTGCCCTCCTGCAATAATCGCCGGAATACGCTAACCATGCCACGACTATTAGACAATCTCGCCAATATACCGGCTCGTCGTAATGCACCACACGACGCCGGACATACATGCTCCAGGGCACCAGGCGCTGAACACGAAAGCGGATAAAGTCGCGTTCTATATTGTGCATCTGCTGCCTGAGTTTATCGTGGCTTTCCTCTTCTGCGCATTCAACGTCAAGGATATCTGCAACACCGGATTCAAGGGCGACGGCCGATGGTGGGACGAGACCCCAAAGGAAAGGGAAACACGCGAGAGAAAGGAGCAGGAAAAGGCGGCGAAGAGGTCGAGCTCTGAACAATCCGAGGACCCTTGACGAAAGCGCCCCAATCTTGGCATGATATAGCTCTGTATACCCTAATTTCAGGAAGAGCTTCGTCTCCGCATTCATTCTCTCCGAAGCCCGAACTGCTGGCCACGCCAGATGAGTCGAAGACTTTCATAACCCGCTTGGCCTTGACTTGTCTAAATTCCTATATCTAATTCTCGATCTAGATATCTAGACGGCAGACTTCGATCCGCCTCAGACCACCACATCCCCGACTTGCGATATCTGGGTGGCAGTCAGCACATCGTTAAGATTGTCATCCTCCTAGTTCACCTTGCCCGTATCGACATCATAGATCCAGCCAGTAACCTTTGTTCCTTTCACAACCAGAGGGTTCTCCGCCAGATACTTGAGATCACGCTTCACCGATTCCTCCACATCCGTGAAATTGTGCCAGTCCATGCCGTCTATCGTTTTCACCACATCGTCCCGTCCAGGGTTCGCTGCCTTTACTTTGTCCCGCAACCACTCAGTGGTAAACTTTGTTGCGCCGCAGTCTGTGTGGTGCACGACAGCAATCTGAGTGACTTTGAAAACGTGCTGAATCACCACGAGGCTGTGTATGGCCTCTTCTCTGGAGGTCCGTCAGAGCCGCCACAGAGGCGGAGAGAAGAGAAGAGAATCGCATGGCGCACGCTGAACCACTGGCGTTTCGAATGATCCCGCCTTCTCCGATTTTCAATCCTAATTGTTCATACGGCCTTGACAAGTCGACAGGACAGTGTTGATCAGTGAACGGCGTTGAAAGTGAAAGGATAAAAGTGTTACTGCACGCGGGGATCCATACAGGTCACTGCGCATGTCTCTCTTTAGTCTTCAGATCTCGGTCCGGGATAGGGAGACGAGCCCGTACCGACAGCTATATTCCTACGGTTGAGTTTGGGTGGTGTGAAATTGGCAGCATACTTCTGGTTCGCTTCGATAAATTCTTCGGCGATCATCTCTTCGATGCTTGACTGGCATAAAGAACTGACCTCTACGCCCTTTAAAGGTTCTGGGTGCCCTGAGAGCCCTTAGAAGCGTTTATATTGCCCCGGCGATGACGAGAACAGCCCGAGAGCTTCTGGGCGGATTGTATCGGCTGTATCACCAATATCCTCCCTTAATTTTGGCCACGATCCCCGCGGATTCCCCCGCGTGAGCCGCTATCAACTAGAGAAAATGCTTTCCGTCCGTTGTTTTTGTGCGCCAACTTCCCAGTGTGCTGTGATCCAGTGCCAGCGAGGCTGTAAATGCAGACTACCAGGTAAAATCCCAGTAGATCGCGTTTTGCAGTAAAGTTTTTGTGTTCGGATAGCTCAGATTCTGACCGGACTCGGAGTCGGACGCCGCAATGGCCGAACCCTCAAGAGAATAAATAGAAGAAATGAGTAAGAGCGGACACAAGGTGGATATAACGAAGACATGAATGCCAGCAGTGAGAGAGGTTTTCGTCTGCGCAATTCACGGCACGCCACAGTTATCAGGTGATCGCGAATAGCGGACAACGTCATCAGTGATCGTTGATCAACCTCCTATTTCCAACTTCAACCATTCAACAATCTCCTACAATCACCGGTCTTGACATTCAAAGGACCACTTATATGCCTCCTTCTTACCAAGGTGAGGTCGAGGCAGTCCTTCAAAGACAGATCCCCGGAATCGTCGAGGATAGTCTGTCATGGATGCAGGAGGTGTACAACGAGCTATGAGATCGCAAAGAGGAGCCGTATCCACAGCGGGGGACTACTACCTTCTTTGGGAGCAGCTCAGCTCAGCCATCCCAGACCGAGGCTCGCGAGAGACTGACGCCCCCTCCCTGGCGCAAACGAGCAAATTTGATGTTACCTATTCCACTGTCGCGAACTCTTGTCCCGTCTTAGAGGCCTTTCGTATAAAAACAGAGGTGCTGAAAAAGGTTATCGAGAGGGCTTCCCAGTCTCCGCCCTTCGAACCTGATTCGGACAGTCCCCTTCCGAGCGCCCCCAAACGATACGTTACGTCGATCCGCCCGCCACTTGGCCTTCGCTCAAGATTCGCGCCACTATCCGCATCAAATGGCCTGTGCTATGGCGAGTGGAATACGACGAGCTCGACAATTACCTCCAAACACTTCCAAATCCGTCATCATCTGTGGACAGCCTGGAACGGGTGTGTTTCCTGTTCATTGGGCTGCGGAGCTTTGGATTTACATTTTATTCCAGGCAAGACCGTTTTCTTGATGCTCTAAGTCCTCCGCAGTATCATCCGTGGAGAGAGCTTCTACTACCAATCCCACAATGGGCTATTTTACATGGTGGACCAACACGGTCTGAACCCATTTCAAAATGTTCCGACAGCCCCCCCGGGGCCAGAGAAAGCGTTTGTTGATGCCGACGGCGATGTGTACACACCCTGACTGAATGGCAATCTTCACCCTTTTGTCGCATCCTTTTGGCTATATCTCCGAAGCCAAAATGCCATGGGAAAAGCAGCAAGCCGATTATGTCGAACGAATATGTTGCAATTTGTGGAGTCTGGAGGCGCTGCTTGTTACGGGGCGTACATAATCAAGTATCTGCACCGATATTTCCTCGATGTACGGTTCAATATGCAACCATTAGGACACTTGCGACTCTATGGGACTTGAAATATTTCCTTTATTGCCTTCATTCACTTGGGTTCATCGAGGTACCCGTACCTAAGTATTTCATACGTAGACGAATATCACATTGTTAAATTGTTAAATGCGCCCGAATCCTCTAAAAATAAGGAAGGCTGTTTTATAAAAGACAAATACGAGATTGATAAGAGATTACACTCTACGAACAGTAAGAGGGAGCGAGCTGGAGCCTTGTCCCCGAACACGCGGGCGGATCACAAAACTTTGGAACGCTTCAATCTCATGCGAGCAGCTAAAGGAAAACTGCTGAATGAGGGTGACGGTCAATGCCTGTATAAATCGTAAGGCAACAAGGCAGTCAAAGAGGAGACTCAGGCGGACCTTGATTTCGGCGAGCGCAAATTTCTTCCCAATGCAGGAGCGCGGCCTGAAGAGCATACAATGAGCGGATGTTTTTAAGTGAAAAGGTAAATGTATGTACCCCTCGCTAAATGCGAAGAGATTACGCTTCGCATCTGGCTCAATCCAGCGCTCGGGGCGGAATAGATGCGCATCGTCCCCCCATATCTCGGGGTCCGTTTGGAGGACGTTCACTGGGATTAAGAGGACGGTTCCTTTGGGAATAACGAGGTGTGAGGCCGCACGGCCGGGGATCGGCGCCGACAACGGAACGTTGATGGTTTCAGCGGCCTTTGAAAGTCGTGAGCACTGCCCAAATTGTGAAGAAGATAATCGTACTTGATGGTGGTTCTCAAGAATCGCAGGATGTAATCTGAGAGTCTCGAGGATAATGGAGTTGAGGACAGGATATTTGTTCAACTCGTCGAGGGATGGGTCGCCTGGTGAGGAGATTTCGGCACGCAGCTGTTCTTGTAGCCGTGGATTCGTGGCAAGCTCATATAGGACCCACTAAACGGTCGTGTGTGAGGAAAAGATGATGATTAACGCTTCAGTATTACCGCAACGATGGCCGAAACCGTCTCATACTGTGATAATATTGAGCACACGCCCGACCCAAGACGAGTCGGACCTACGCCAGCAGAAAGAACCGTCCTCATCTGGGCTACAATTTCGTCCTCGCATAGTTGTTGGTCGGAGGCAGCATCAGCTTTCACTGGTACAACTTGAATAAAACCGAATTGAGAACGAGAGGAAAACCCACACATCAACGCCATGAGCGTTTTGTCGTCCTCAGTCGAGTGCGCATCAAGGGAAGTTTTTGCGTCCCGCCACATTTTACAAGCAATAGCCCCGAGCTCGGCCTTGACCCTACGTATCATCTTCCCCTTCTTTCCGATGGATAAGACGGAGGGAAAGATCCAGAATAAAGCGCGCATGTAAAACGACGACAATTTATTTTCATTGTTGGTTAATCCGTCGAGTGCCTGCGCAAAGTATGAGACGAAGGAAGAGAAAAAAGGCCCGACATACTTCTGCGAGGGCATTGGGTTTTCCGGACAGAAGATCAAAGTCGTAGGAGAAAGTGGCCCTGGCTACAGTGTCGAGGCTGTAAGCAGGTCAGTGGGCTGCGACACAGAAGAAGACGTATCGAACGCGAATCTGCCAGCCCAGTTTGTGACTTCGATCTCGACTTCCTCCGTTTCGCTATTGTCGAGGAGCTTCGTCCACTGCGCCGCAAGTTTCCCCGACGTCTCGTAGAAGATGGAGGTGAATTTTTGGACGGACTGGTGACTGCGCACCACAACATTAGGAGTCTATAAATCGATTAAATTGCAGGGACGAACGTCAACGCCGGCGCTAGAGACCGCCTCTGTTTTTCGTGGGCTTCTTTACCTGCCATATTATTAAGATATTGCTCGAGTTGACAGCGGCGGCTCCGAGAGCAACTAGGAACGAGCAAGGAAAAGCACCTTCGATCCAAAGAATGCCCTCGCCTACCCGTTGAGTTAGCGGAATACATACCTTGGCCTTTCGACAACAAATCATTCACCGAGAGTTTTCTGGAACCATGCTCTGACGCCGTCTGGCTTGGGAAACTTGTAGATGCCTTCCGCGCCGACAATGAAAGCGACGGCCCGCTCGTCTGTGATAGAGAGTATATGACGCTAGGTAGTCGATCATGAAAACGGGTTTCATGAAAGAGAATGAGAAGCGTACTCCACAAGCTCCGCGAAACTTGACCACTTTGCCGAATTGTTGATGCCATTCCAAGTAGTGCGACCCAGGTGCGTCGTGATAAAGATTCCATTCTTCGCCCCAAATAAAGGACGACGAGGGAGGACCAGGAATATGTCGAAGAGATAGGCGAGCATAAACAAAGCGGACGAGGAACTTGCCCACGACGACCGTTGCGAGTGTGAGGGCAGCGTTCATGAGAAGGGACTGCATGCCGAAATGAAGGATTGGGAAAGGGCGGTCCCAATATATAGAGAATGCTATGGGTCTAGATGAATGTACCCAAATTAAATCTTGTGCGACGTGATGATGGCCGCAAGCGCGTCGGACTTGTTTTTCACGGGCAAACTAATTTGGGAATTGAATGTAGAGTCCATGTAGACTTAGTTTGCCGATAGTCGAAGGACGTTGCTGCGCACGAGAATGTTACCGAGCAAAGAAGGCTAAGGTCCGGATAAATTAGACTTTGGATGCGCAAAACCATACTGACCAAATCCAAATTACAGATTTCAGGTCTTAAAGGAAGAGAAATTTATTCCGGTCAGAAAAGGAGGCCTGAGGCTGAGGTGAACGGCGAACTTGAGAATTAGGTTCGAGTTCAAATCCAGCCACCCAATGCGCCGCGGGAGTCCGAGATAATACCAGACAGATACACTCGAGAAGATTCATGCTTGACATGACAACGAGACCAGATTGTGTTCGGATCCTTGAAGAAGTAGCTGGCAAGCTCCGCCGAGATACCACGCGCTACCGACCTCCACGCCGTCTGGGTCAAGGTCGAACCACGCGAGCTACCCATGCCCAGGCGACGAGAGAAGGGCCTCGTCTCGGAGAGGGGTCGAGCGACCAGGGATTCTCGCATGACAGCCGTTGGATTCGGAGTGCCCAGTGAGATTGTTCCGCTTCCCAGACAGCGCGAAGTCGCGAGTGGTTCGAAGAGAGTTTGGAACTACGTAAATAAATGCTCGGGAGCGCGTGAAACGCGGTTGTGAATTTACGCCGTCCCACCCCGCGCGCACGGACTAGAGAACCCAGACAGACAGTCAAAACCTTAAACTATGAAGGCAAGTTAGCTGGAGGAGAGTGAAAGCCGAGAAAGCCGAGCTTTGGTTCGAACGGCGAAGGCCCAGATCACGAATCAGTGATCCGAATCGGTAGGTCCGAACTTCACTGGCACTCGTCTACGTGTTACGTCGCGCTCGCCGCCTCTGTCTGCCCCTTCTGCATGTCCAGAAGAAATCCCCCCAGGAACGGCAACGGGAAATTAACCCTGAAAGAGCGCATGCCGCTCGACGCGCAAGCGGTTTCCTCGTCTATGAGCGGCATCACTGTCTCGCCCCGGACACCAAAATTCACGCATAGAATGGGTCGCAACGATGAGGCTGATGATGAGGTTGAGATGTCGCTTCTGCGGGAGGATGAACGTCAGCAAGCCGCTCATGGGCTGGACGTAGAGGGACAGTCCAGTTCCGCCACACATTCTTTATCCAACGAGGACAAGAGAGCAATGGTTCTCTTGTGTGTTTTGTGTACGCAATTCCAGTGTTCGTATGTTCTCAAGCTCACGACGCGCTCGTAGACCTCATTCAAGGCGTTCCGGTATGTTGCGAATAGCAAATCCGAAAACTTTCTACTCACTCAACTACCGCAGCTGGGGCTGGCCTTAGGTGTGCTCTGGTGAATAACCACCCATTAAGCCGTCTCACATCTCTCCAGGATCCATACCTTTCATTCTTAGAGAACATCTATCATATTCACAACTAGCGACGTTCGCACTATCCGGCTACCCGTACTCTCTCAAATTATTATGGTCTCCTATTGTGGATTCCGTCTTCTTCGTGTCCGTCGGCCGCCGAAAATCCTGGATTATTCCGATGCAACTCGTCGTGGGGACTATTATGCTGTATTTATCTCTCAATGTGCAAGTATTAATGGACGACGTGAGCAGTTTGTTTGCGTCTAATGTACAGGCTAACACGCTTTTCAGGCAAGCAATCACGTTAATCAACTTACATTCCTTTTCACCTCCCTCGTCTTTTTCTCGGCTACCCAAGACATCGCTGTCGATGGTACATGGGTCACTATTTATTTTGCATACTTGCTAACTCGGTACAGGGTGGGCTCTTACTCTTCTCTCGCACGAGAGCTTATCATACGCATCTACCTGCCAAACGATTGGCTTAAACACCGGATTCTTCGCCTCTTTCACGGTGTTTCTCGCTTTCAATAGCGAGGCCTTTACGTGGGTCATTATTTCGATGTACAGTGCCGGAAACTGAATTACGCGTAGTACGAAATGGGGCGTTCCGCATCTTACTTTGAGCGCGTATTTGAAATTCTGGTGTGTGATGTCGTATGCCGTCAGTCTTTGGCTACTCTTCTTCAAGAAAGAGGTTTGTTTGTCCCTTTTGTAATCTATCAGCTCAGAAACTCACTTGAAAATTGTTTGCAGAAAAAGGAAGCTCTCAGCGATGCGGACATGAGCATCAAAGCTGTCTATAAACAGATTTGGGCCATATGCAAACTACGACGTGAGCTTTCAAGTTTTTTTCTCACTAAATAAATCTGACTCAGGACAGATGTCCAACTCCTCATTATCGTGCACTTTTTCGCCAAAGTTGGCTTTGCAGCCAACGAGGCCGCAACATCGCTGAAAATGGTCGAAAAGGGCTTTCTGCGGGAGGATTTGGCCATCGCAGTGCTCATTGATTTCCCCTTCCAAATTGCCGGCGGATGGCTCGCTGCGAACTGGTCCCGAGGCGACCATCCTCTTCGACCTTGGCTCGTTGCGTTCTGGCCGCGGTATATGTTCGCGCTCATCGCGACGCTGATCGTGTACTGGTTCCCCAAGCCGCCGATCACGATGGGATTCTTTGTGTTTTTGGTAATACACACGGTTTTCTCGTCCTTCACTTCGTAGGTGGTTATTTTCCGTCCTGAGGCAGTTTTGATGACTTGCTGCGTAGAACGGTCCAGTTTGTCGGTATCTCTGCGTTCCACACGCGAGTTTCGGACCCGCTTATTGGGGGGACTTACATGACGCTTTTGAATACGTTTACAAATCTTGGGGGCACGTGGCCGAAATATTTCGTCCTCAAAGGAGTCGACCTGTTGACTGTCGCGAGTTGCAAAGCAAAGGAGGGTGCCTCTGAACTCGTTGTAAAAGGTAGGTCGGCTGCCCCAGTCAACCCTCGATTCTGACCACCTTCCACAGCGACGGAGTGTGTATCTGAAGAAGGGAAGACCGCGTGCACTGAAGCCGGTGGTCAATGTATCATAGAAACAGACGGATACTACATGATTTCTGTGGTGTGTATGTTGTTTGGGGTGGCATTCCTTGTTCTGTTCATCATGCCCACTGCACGGAAACTACAAGGTCAGTGCAGACTATTTTCTGAGTGCTTTCTACTCACCCTGCATTTCAGCATTGCCTACGTCTGCCTGGCGAGTAAAGATGTCCTAAGTAGCGTAGTACAGCGTAATACTATTATTTTTCTTGGGTCTTCGCCTGTCCTCGCCCAGTTTGGACCCAATTGTTTGTCAGGACCAAAGCAAAGAGTTATTTCCTCACGCGTCAACAGCACTGATTTTTCTTACCGTAAACCCACCGCGACTATACATCCAGCGACCATGTCTACTATTCACTCATCTACCATGCAATTTGGGCCGGAGTGGATGCGCGCAAAGCCCACGAAACCACAAGGGCCATCTCCACCACCAGCGACGGCGCCGGCGGCGGGCGCGTCCAGTTACTCGGCATTGGTTTCTCCTGCACCGCCTCCGCCCACCGAAAAGCGCGACGAGACCCATCCCTTCCGCTACTCGAGGGACGAGATGCTTAAAATTTATCGGGATGGTGGAGGTAAAGGCGGACTCGGTCTGGAGGTGGAGCGATACGAGGGCATCGTCCGGGAGATCGGGAGCGAGCCAGTGGGCCTGCGTGAGATGTCGGAAAACGAGAAGAAGGTCAGGGACCGCGCCAACTACCCAGTACGCTTTTTTGATCTTTTTTTTTCTGGTCGTCCCCCGCTAGCTTTTCGCGGGCTCGTTGAATTCGGAGCTGCGCCGGCGCCAATCCATCGACTATCTTTCGCCTTTAGCCATTCAGACGACGGGGGACCGGCCGCGGCTCCCTCATAGCGCCTCGTCTGGCACAGGCAGTCCTTTGCGGGAGAGGTTCGGCGGTCTGAGCATGCGGCGGCGTGAAAGCTCAGGTGAATCCCATCCGCTCAAGTTCTCCAAAAAGTGCTCGTATTCAACTTTGTAAAGACCAGTTATCCGCGCTGCCGCCCCGAAAACTTTCTCTGTCGGGCACTCAAGGACCGTTGTCTCCGCGCGACGCTGCGCTTCCTTCACCTCGGACTCGTATCGGTCACACGCCTACTTTTGATGGCGTCCTGAATGGCGGCGAGTCATGGGTCGCCCGTCGCCGCGCTTCCGAAGCCAAGGCAGTCGCGCGGGATGCTGACCATCACGACGGACCGAGGCCAGAAATTCGGGAAGAAGACGAGGATGCCAACGTCGACTCTGGCGGCGGCAACGCGGCGTCCCAGGAGATACCCCAGGCCAATGCTTCTCCTCCCCGAGACCCTCCCGCCGCCTCCCAGCCGAAAACAGCTTATTCACCTCATGTTCAAAACGGATCAGATCCTACTCCGACTGCAGTCCCGAATGGACCCCCTTCTGGTATCCGAGACCTCGCCAGTGTGCAATGGTCGTACCTGGATCCTCAGGGACAGTTGCAAGGTCAGTCGATTCCGGAAAACTCGGGCTGCAGCGACTAAGTCACCCCCAGGTCCATTCCGTGCTGATTTGATGCAAAAATGGTTCGACGATGGGTATTTTACCCCCGAACTCTTGATGAAGCGGACGCACGTCGACGTGGATTGGGTCGCCGTTGGAGAATTGGCTGAAATTGCTCGAAAGTCTGGTTCCGACAAGCTATTCCTTGCCCCGCCTGCTCCGCCCGGCCCTCCCGGCCTGGTTCGACCCGCTGATCTCCCCGGACAGCCCTTTGCACCCCCAGGGGAACAAAAAAATGCTTTCAATTCACCGTTACAGCCCGCACCAATCCGCACGCTGCTCAGCTCCACGTTGGACGTGTTTGCGGGCAGCTCTAACCACTCCGACTCGCCTTCGTCTTCCTTCGGTGCGGGCAGGTTTGGAAACGGCTCTCCAGACTCGCATGGATTCGGTGGGCGCGCGAATAATCAGTACCCAACGGATCCAGCAGTCGGTAGCCGGTTCGGTGTCGTCGCCTCGGATTCTTCCTCCGCCCTCCACCGAAATGCGTTCGGCGACCCGTCGCTCGAGCCAGCAGGTCCCAACTCTCGATTTGGAGGTGGAGGCGTTGGCGATGTGTATGCGGGGAACGGGTATAGTCCTTCTCAAGGACCGTGGCAAGCCTCGTCGAGTAATCCACTTGCCTCGACTTTCGACTCATTGAATTCGGGCTTTGGAGCCTCGTCATCGAATCTTGGAAGCTTAGGGCAAGGTGTTTTAGGGCAGGCAAACAGCTTCGGTCATATTCGTACCCAGGACTCTCCCTTTGCCGGTGAAGCTGCGCCCACGAGTTTCCCGGATTATACGGGGAGCCAGCAACTCGGTGGCGCGTCGTACGGCCCTGGGCAGCAGTACTCGCATCTGCATGGGAGCCCGTATACCCCACAACAGTCTCCGGCAGCTGTATTCGGTCAACCTACGAAATCCATCCTTCCGCAACCTGTCATTGCTCAGGCTTCAGGGTTGCCTGCCGCTCCCACCCAGTCGCCCTGGGGCGCCGTTCCGGACGCATCCAGCGCGCGACGCGCTGGTGTACCCTTCGACGCCGTTCGCCCGGCTCTACACAACAACAATGGCGCTAACAACGCTCCCGCCGCCGTGCAAACCTCTCCCTGGGGTGCCCCCGCCACCCAAACTCAAGCCCAAGCTCAAACTAACGAACAACCAACGCATTGGTATGCTGCGTCGCAGGGTTTGATCGAGGAGCAGTGGCAGGAGGAGCGGGGCCACAGTCTGACGTTCAGCAATTTGGGGCAGCATAATCAGCAATTTACGACGAGTGTGCCGGATGAGGGGCCAAAGGTCCCAGCGGCAGTCGTGAAGGAGGCGGCCCCTCAGCTGCCCGTGTCCTCTAACGCTAACACGGAGGTCCCAGCCACGGTCAAGCCCGCTGCCGCGCCCCCACAGCCCGTCAAAGCGCGAACTAAGTCTAATGCGCAACAACCGGTGGCGCAAGTGCAAGCCCCGATCACGCCAGTAACACCTGTCGCTGAGAGCACGCCGGCTGTAGCGCCGAAGGCGGCGTGGACGAAGGAGGAGGAGGCGAAGCGCCCCAAGCCCTCGGGAGTGACCTTGAGCCTGCGGGACATCCAGGAGGCCGAGGCGAAGAAAGCGGAAGCGCGTAAGGTTGCGGAGCGGGATCGCGCCGCGCTGCAGCGTGCATCGTCTTCTACTGCCCCGGCGCCGGAGGAGGCGCAGCCGTTCACGGCATCGTGGGGACTGCCGACGTCTCAGACTGGAGTGCGTGCCGCCCCTGCGAAGGAGCCCGCTGGGGCGGCTGGTTCAACCCCCGGGGCTGCGACGGCGGTGTGGACCAATGCCACTGCTAAGCCTACCACGACGAAGAAGACGATGAAGGAGATCCAAGAGGAGGAGGAGAAGCGGAAGAAGCTAGCCTCGAAAGAGACGGCGGCTCAGGCGGCTAGGCGGGCATATGCTGAGAGCACGAGCAAGGTTTGTCGTCCATTTTATGTATTATGGACGACCACTGACTAGTCGCTAGGCCCCACCTCCGGCTGCTCCAGGAGCTGCTTGGACCACCGTCGGCGCACCCAAGCCGACCAATCCTACTCCTACTCCTGCGCCTGTTCGCCCTCCGATAACGCAGGCTGCTTCGTCGACCAGCACGTCCGTCCCCCGCGCCAACGGCGTTGCTACGCCGAGACCCGCGCCGGCACCGGCTAAAGCGCCTGCTCCCAGAGTCGAGGACTACCCCGCAACGGCGTCCCACGAGTTTGTGAGGTGGCTCAACGATTCTTTGAAAGGATTGAATAGTTCTGTCAACGGTATGGTTTCAACTATTTTTGCAATTCAAATTCCTGACTGGCATTCCAGTCGAGGAAATCATGTCGATGCTGCTGTCGTTTCCTCTGGATCCCGACCAATCAACGGTTGAACTTATCTCCGATCTCATTTACGCTAACAGCACGACGCTGGACGGGCGACGATTCGCTGCTGAGTTTGTGAGCAAGCGCAAGGCGGATGCTGCATCGCGACCGAAGGGCGCGTCTGTCTCGGGTCCGGGCGCGGGCAAGCAGATCTCGATAGCGGACGTGGTGAAGTCGCAGCCGAAGGCGCCCGCGGCCAACGAGTGGGGCGGCTTCAAGGTGGTGAACAAGAAGAAGAAGGGCGGGCGGTCGTAGGGATAGGCCGGATCTTCCAGTGCACAAAATTATAATTTCATTTCTCAACTCTGAGTGCCGTCGGTTTGTGGTTTGATTAATTCTTCGAGTTTTTAGGGTGAAGGACGTGTTGCCATCACGATTCTCGATTGGGTGTGATTCTAGTTCCGCCAATTCGCACCGCAACAACATTTTCAGTGGAGCCAACTGTCAAATAGCTCCAATGCTCCTGTGCTCGCCTCCGAAACTCTTCGATTTTCCTCCTCCAACCCCACCCCCATCCACTCTTTACTCGCTCGTTTTTTAGTATGCACATTCATTATCGCAGACAGCTCGGAAATCTCTCTAGTGAGTTTTGTTCGCGCTCAGAATAACTTCAGAGTTCAATTGGACTTGCAGATATCTTCGGAACGGCGGCGGCGACGACAACGACGCCCGCGGGACCCGCGACCACTGCAATTCTCTCGGACCCTCTCGGCGGGCTGAGCTCTGTGATCGCGTCCATTATTGCAACAACTTCACCGACCACTTCGTCTGTTGCAGTTGATGCATCCACCGTAAGTTTTGGGAACCATTTCCGAAGGACTCGATTTGAAGGGATTTATTAGACACCCGCCACTACACCCGACACTACTTCTGCCACTCCAACTACCATCCCAACTACCACCTCGACCACTCCCACAGTACGTCCGCGCGTGCTGTTGCTAAAATGCATGCTGATTGGAATTGGAAAAGTCTACCCTTCCCCCGACCACTGTCGAGGTCGATGTGACCAGCACGATGAAGGCTTCCCAAGCGTCTGCGAGCGTTTCTCCTTCAGCATCGGCCACAGACACCCCCACCAGTCATTCTGCCGTCGCCGCAGCTGTAATTGGCTCGTTGGTGGGGGCATTCGCGCTGATATTGCTAGTCGCGTTCTTCCTCGTAAGAATTCCGACCCCAGGGACGTACGTCGAGCTAACTGTCGTCTCCCAGCGCCGCTGGAACCGCAGCCGGTCGCGAGTCCGGCCCAGAGAGTCGATCAACTTCGACCCGAACCTGTTCCGCCGGTCTGCGGCAGCGCTGAAGGATGATGAGTCGGCAAGGTTCACGGAGCAAAAGGGGTATCTCGAGAGCGCGGCAGGTGGTGCGGCCACGCGCGCGTTCACACCGGAACCGCGTGCGTTCTCGCCGGAATATCCGTTCCAAGAAGCGCAGCCGATGTACGCGCACGGGGCGTACTCGCAGCAGCAGATCTACTCCCCACAACCCTACCCCACGGCCACACAACAGGTCGCGTCTGAATACCGCGGCGAGCCTTTGCCTAATGATGTCGCGGAACAGCTGCATAATATGCCGAACCCGCACCCCGTTACACACCCGGGGGATGAGGATGCGTACGGGGGGATTTAAATGAAATAATACTGCCTTATAAGGTGAATTGAAGTTGACACGCAGCGCGCGCGTTATTATACCATTGTACTTGAACCGAACAATTCAGAAACCCATTTTATAAAACATTCAAAACACCGTTGGCTAGACAGAATATTTGCAGAGACTGGAGCTGGCGAGACTGTCCTGGCGAGACTGCGGTGGCGAGAACTGCAAGTCGTACGATGGCCGCCTGGAGCTGATCTGATCGCATAAAATGTGTCGTCTCGTTCCACTTGGCAAATTAAAACATGGCCGACCGCTACGACATTCTCATCGTCGGCGCCGGCGTCGCGGGCTCTGCTCTTGCCCATGCACTCGCCACCGCGCCCCGCACGACTCCTCTGCGTATCGCCGTCCTTGAGCGGTCTCTCGAAGAGCCTGACAGGATTGTTGGCGAACTCTTGCAGCCTGGAGGGGTCAACGCACTCAAAAGCCTCGGTCTCGAGTCTGTCGTGGAAAATATCGATGCGGCGAAGTGCCTGGGCTACTGTGTAGTTGACGCAGCGGCGGGCAAGACCGTTGAAATCCCATATCCCGGAAAACACGAAGGACGGTCTTTCCACCATGGACGGTTAATAATGAATCTTCGGTGCGTGCTGTTCCTACTGTGTAGACCTAGTCTAATATCACTCAGAGCTGCAGTGCGTCGTGCACCTGGCGTGGATCTAATTGAGGCGACGGTGACAGACCTCATCGAGGACAATTCTTCGAAGCGCAGGGTCATCGGAGTTCGCGCCTCACTGAAGGGCGTAGAGGGGAAACAGTCGTTCCTTGCTAGCCTCGTCATCATTGCAGACGGCTGCTACTCCAACTTCCGGACCTCAGTCTTCGGCGCTGGGGTTAAACCAGAAACGAAAAGTCATTTCGTCGGCACAATTCTCAAAGATGTTGTTCTGCCCATGCCCAATCGTGGAACCGTCGCCTTGATCAAAGGCTCTGGCCCCGTCCTTATGTACCAAATATCGAAACACGATACACGAATCCTCATTGATGTCAAACAACCCATTCCCTCCGACCTCAAGGTGGGTCTTCTTCGTTTGCTCGAGCTTCTGTTCTTACATACATACCAAGGCGCACATCCTCGCCAACATCGCCCCACAACTGCCGCACTCCGTCCAGTCCTCCCTGGAAATCGCACTAGACACCGACCGCCTCCGCCGAATGCCCAACTCATATCTACCTTCCACACCCCAGGGCAGCTCTTCCTCTAAGCCGGGAGTTATCCTCATCGGTGATTCGTGGAACATGCGGCATCCGTTAACGGGCGGCGGGATGACCGTTGCGTTCAGCGATATTGTCATTCTGCGCCCTCTGCTCGCAGCTGTGCCGGACCTGAGCGACTGGAATCAGGTCAAGCGCGCGTTAGACCGGTGGTACCGCGACCGGAAACCCCTCGCGTCGACCGTCAACATCCTCAGCGTCGCCCTGTACGATCTGTTTGGCGCTGATGGTGGGTGCCCCGTATTTATTTTTTGACCAACAACTAACGGTGTTCACAGCTCCGGAACTCGAGGTTCTACGGACAGGCTGCTTCAAATATTTCGAGCTCGGTGGAGAATGCGTCAACGGGCCCGTTTCCATCCTCTCCGCGTTCGTCGCATGCCTCCCTATTTTGTGTTCCTACTGACAGTGTACACGCAGCCTCGCACCCTCACCCGCGCTGCTAACCTACCACTTTTTCTCGGTCGCGCTGTATTCCATCTGGGTCATGTTCACCCACCCGCAGCGTGTGCCCGGACGGCCGGACGAGAAGCCGCGATATGCCGCCGCACGCGTCGACCAGTACCCGTTCTTGCTGTACAAGAGCGCCCGTGTCGTGCGTCTCCTACCTCTCCAGACTGATCTCCTTTTTTGACGCACGACAGTTCTACACCGCGTGCGTGGTGTTCGGGCCGCTGCTGTGGGCGGAGATGTTCAAGCACGCGGGCCCGAGTCGGACGACGCTGGTGTTGGGGGTGGTGGCGTCGTTGGCGGTTGGGGCAGCGGTTGTTCTGTGACCGGGCAGCGTAATCATCGGCAGGTATTTAACGGCTGAAAATTATTCGTAGTCTTTATAGAATATTTTACGAGCGTGATGGATTACTTGCCCAAGACTAAATCTGGTGAACCATGTCGACGCTTGCGCGATGAAGTTCGTCACCTGACCGTGTTCGCCCTTGCCTCGGGTTTTCTATTTTAATCTAGTATTCACAGTCCAGAGCAAGTCCAGAGTGGCTCACGCTAGCCTGTGGATCAATTCCTGCCAGCCGCTGCTTGAGCAACTTGAAAGCCGCCCAGCTTGCCCAGCTTGCCCAGCTCTTGCCCAGTTCCTTCCTGCTGTTCAAAGCTGTTAAAGGCTCAATTCTGGTAATCTTTACAACTTTGTTTACAATTTTATGTCTCTTACCATGGTACCTCAGAAACGGATCCAAATGTCTATCCAAGAGCTCCGCGCGCAGATTACGAAGCTCGATACCGAGATCGGTTCGCAGAGAGCGCTGCTAAGGAAGCTGGAGCGCGATAGAAGCCTCACCCAGCGCCGGCTCAACACTATTCTCGATCCCATGTCACGTCTTCCACTGGAAATCTCGTCCGAGATTTTTCTCCAAACATTGGCGCAGCCCGGAGCTCTGCACATCCCCGGAGCTCTACACGGCCCCATGCTGCTTCTCAGCGTCTGCAATACTTGGACCGATATTGCACTCGCCACGGCGGCTCTATGGACCACAATGCGTATCGCTTTCCCGTGCACTCGTCATATGAAGAAAGTCGTATTAACTTGGCTTGAACGCGCCCGTAATCGCCCTTTATCTATATCGCTACAAGGCACATTCGACCAGGACGTCGTCGGAATTATTTGGGAACACGGACAGCAGCTGAAACAGCTTGAAATATCTGAAATGGAGGACGCGCGTGTGATTAACGCCCTTTGGGAAGGCACGGGTCCGGGGCCACTGTCGTTGCTTGAAAAGCTGATATTGCGTGGTCGAAATGCCGATGACGGACTCTCCTCCCGCGAAATCTTTCAACTGCTGCGATTGGCTCCCAACCTCACCGAGTGTCACTTCGTCAATGTACATAATTTGCACGACTTCGACACCGGTGAAATACTGGTCCTTTCGCGGCTTCGTCGGCTGGCCTTTGGAGCAGGGATCCTCCCCGACCCCGTGGTCCTCGATCACCTTTCACTCCCCCATCTTGAAGCCCTCGTCATCACTGCGACGAGTACCGATCTGCTCGCCTTTCTGAAAAGGTCATCACCACCCCTCCGAGAATTAGCCCTGGGAAAAGTCTCATACTTCCCCGACATAGTAGAATGCCTTCATCTCCTACCCAATCTGCGGTGGTTCGAAGTGTTGTTTCTAGAATCGACATATGTAATGGAACAAATATTCGCGGCGTTCATCGAGTCTCCATCTTTGCTACCCCACCTCGACACTTTTGTCCTCCACCTCGATGAAGAGGACCTGGACTTCATTCCTGTTTTCAGCTCCTTTTGGGAAGACCTCAACCGTGTGCTCATAGCTTGGCGCACCCAACTCAAGGGTTTCCACCTCATTTTACCTTATAAACTGCTTGGCTCGCAGATGCCTGCACCAGAAGTCATCACGTCACTCAGAGAATTGGCGGTGGATGGGCTCCACGTACAGCTTACTGCTATCGCCGATCAATGGGACTATACATTTGACTGATAATTTGGGCGTACAAAACTCGAGGGAGCAGAGTGACCACGAGCAAACTACGAACGCGGTTGGATATACATGCAAACTTTTTGAACAGTATGGTTACGCAATTGAAACAATGACCTTCCTCCCGCCTCGCTACAACTTAGCGGCGAACACGCTTCGCGCAGCTTGCTGCATCGCAAGAAGAGACTCTATCAAACCATCCATAAGTTATCTGCTAATTGATGACATGGGAAAGACACGCACCAAGACCCGCGACGATGGTCTCCACCTCCAGCGCGGACTCCGCAAGGTGGTTTCTGATGAAACTGCGCTGCGCCTCTTCCTTCCAGCTCGCCACACCCAGCAGATCGTTCCCGTCTGTGAACCCCGCTTCCTGGAACGCTGACAAGCGACGGTGCATTGGCGGAAGGCACCCCGCGAGGAACTCTTTCAACGTGGGGAGACTGGTGCGCGGTGAAAGCTGGTTCGTGGCCTGAGGAGGGGAGGGAGGCGGGGGAGCGGGAGTGGAGACGAGCTTGTTGACGGGACACGGGCAGCCTTGCATTGGGGCCAGAAGAACGACGGGGGTAGACTTGGATTTTGGCGCGTCAGTGTCGAGAGGTGGCGCCGTAGGCTTAGGCGTGTCGGCAGTGTTGACGGTCGTAATCTTGGCCCCGCGATAGAGAGGCTTTGGCTTCGGTCGCTCCACCTTGATAACTTTGGATGGCAAGGGACTCGGAGGGAACTGGGGCGGCGCGATGTCGCTCTTGACAGGTTTCTTCTGCAGCGAATCCTTAAGCCCAGGAATCATTCGCACAGCAGAAAGCCTGAGTATACCTTTTTAGGCTCGTTTGTGAGCTTCCCGCTCTTCTGCAAGTAGCTGACGGCATAATGCTCGAGTTCGTTCAGTCGCTGTTTACTGTTGGTATGGCTATTGCCGAAATACCCGGGGAACCCGTCGACGGCCTACACAAGAGTTGCTGAGCCGGAAGAGGACCACATGCAGAGCCGACGCAGAGTGTCTGCAAACCTTTTTGACGAAATTCTTCATGGCGCTCTCTTGCTGGAATAGAGGGAGATCGAAATCGAAGGTTTCATCTGCGATGCGGCGGAGGAATTTCTGCAACCAACTAGTGTCAGTACGAAACTGTATAGGCCGAAAGATCCTTACCTTGCAATTATGAAAAATTTGAGGCTTATTTTCTAACCCCAGGGCGAGGGCAAATTTTTCGCCTTGCTTTGAGAGGATCAATCAGCCAGTCGGAGAAGAATTTGAGGTTTTAATGGTAACACTTACCGAGAGCTGTTTGCGTGGGGTTGGATCTACAGAACGATAGTTAGAATTAGATTATGCACATCTGAGAAGGCTCACCGGTACGACGGTCGCGCCGGTCGGCGGGCATTGTCCAAAAGGTATCGCGGAGTGGGGGAGAAATCGCAGCGTAGTGGGACCGCAGTCAGTCTCGCACATATATAATGCGAAAATAAAAAATTTCAGGGTCGGCCCTGAAACGAAGAATCCTGAAGAATCCATCCCATTATGGAAGGTTCAATGTTGCGCAGCATTGAATGCGAGTGGTTCGGTGGCGAAAGAAGTTGTCATATAAAGTTCACCATCAAGGAGAAAGTAGAATTGCAAAAGTTATGTCTGTTTCACCGTGAAAATTCGGACGGGCCATTCTTGAAATTCGTGAATGAAGGTCGACAGTGCAGAAACTGGGAGGGCACCCTTGCCGTCGCTACACACCTGCACACCATGCCTAAACTCAGTACATGCCTTGGTTAAAATCAAAATAAATCGGCAAACAGATCTTCCGTTGCACCAAGACACCTGCCCGTGGTCGTTCATCGCATCGAGCTCACCGCCTCCCCACACCCATCGACACCGCGCTGCCGCTCCTCGCGCCCATCGCAACCGACACCCCGCGCGACGCCGCAGGCTCGCCCTCCTCCTCCTCGTCCTCGCGCATCTTGCGCGCCTGCGTGAAGAAGAGCTTCGAATCGCGGTCCGCGATGTTCTCGATAAAGTACGTATTGCCCCGTGGGACCATGAACATGCCGCCCGTGGCGAGGACAAAGCTCGTGTCGCAGACGACGACGTTCACGGCGCCTTCAACGACGTAAAAGATCTGCGTGCGGGGTCAGTATTTGGAAGGATCATTCAAAGCGAGACCCACGTAGGTATTATCCTTCGTGCCCTTTCCCGGCTTGCGCTTCCCCATAGGAATGACCAGCTGCCCCGCCGCCATAAAGTCTCCGTCCCCAAAGATCTTCTCAAACGACCACGCGTCGTCCGGGCCCGTCACCTTCGCCGGCTTCGGGTTGAACATCTTCGCCGTGAACGCGACGCGCCGCGTTACGTTCCCGCTCGTGTGATAGTCCAGCACCACTGCGGTCGGGTTTGTTTCGTCATCCCACCCCGCCTCGGGGTTGCTAGCGTCCATCTCCACGATCACCTCGCGCTCGATGACCTCGGGCTTTTCCGTGGTGCGCGAGCGGCCGCGCTTACGTTTAGAGACGGGGCGGCGCGGGGGCAGGGGCTCTTTGGGGATACGGATGATCTCTTGAATGTGCGGGACCTGGCGCTTCTGGTCGGGGTCGCGCGGCGCGTAGACGACCTTCTCGCCGCGCCAGTGCTCGAGCGGGGGATAGGGTATTCGCTGGGAGCGGCGAACTCCATCCGGGACTACACCGAGAGTCAGACGGGGCATAGATGATAAGTGTGGAGCATACCGTTGCGGTTCTCCTTCTGCAATGGTCGAGACCTGACAACCTTTGGTTTTGTTGGTGCAGGGGTGGCTTTCCTCTTCTTGGGCGGCGGGGCCTCCTCCTCTGGTTCATCGTCGGACCCTCCCTCGTCGACATCTTCCATCCCGCGTGCTATGTCGTCCTCAATCTCTTCTTCTTCTTCCTCGTCGACGCGTGATAACGCCTTGCCTTTGCCCTTGGGTGTTGATGCAGGGGGTGGGGCAGCCTTGGTCTTACTGCTTTTGGGTGATGGGACAGGTTCTTCGTCCTCCTCCTCCTGGCCGCCCAAGCTGTCTTGCTGGTCGTAGTTATCCATGCCACCGTCGTCCTCACCCTCATCTGGCTCCTGTGCGGCTAAACGCGAAGGTCCTGCGCGTCCGGCAGATTTACGCGACGCGCGACGCGGTGAGGGCACCGCATCAAAATCGACGGAGGGTTCGCGTAGACTCGAGCGCGAGGCGTTGGCGCGTGGGGTCGTGCTGTAATGCACCGGACCTGTTGTTTTGTCAACCAAATGAACACTTGAAGCAAATCAACCCACTGTCAACATCCATCGACGCCTCCCCGTATTCGTCGTCCTCTTCGTCCTCTTCGTCCTCTTCCTCTTCCCCCTCATCGCTGACGCGCTTTTTCTTGCGACGCGGGGGTGTACGGCCGTTAGCTTGGCTCAGAAGGTCGTTGAACGGTTCAAAGCCGTCCGAAGTACGGTTTATGCGGGCTACTTGGATCCCTGTTTTCTTGCCGACCGTTGGATCGTCGCCGCGATAGGGAATATGGGGTTTGCTGGGAGTACGAGCCATGTAGACCGTGTAGATAGCGGTGGAAGACAAGACGCGACCTGCAGCGCTGATCGTATTAATGGATTGCGTAAGCAGATTCACGTAATTCTTGCGGCCTATACTGTATAAGCTTCTGATCCGCGCAAAAAAATCTCGGCAGCTGCCCACCCTCATGCCTGCTGATGTCCTTGTAGATACAAGAAGCGGCTTTTCGCAACGGCTTCTTAGATTTTCAGAGTTTCGAGCATTCATGTGTATCCATAGACTAATTGTCTTTCAAACTCTCCCGGCCCTCTCCGAATGTGTGAATCGGGAATCTGACTGGAAACAGACAGTTGCTGCATTCTACTTCATTGTTCAAGAATGGCAATTTCATCGTCAACCAATGCTTCTGCTACTCCCGAGAACTCTTAGTTATTGCCCCCATCCCGGACCGTATTTAGTGAGCTGTAAATTTCGTGCTCGCGTGGCAGTCCCTACTCTAGAGATGGCTGGACTCCGAGATCACGATTCTGAAAGTCGCGTTTTGATTCTCGAATACCAAAGAAAGAAATACATGTGTTGTCCAGTCCGGCACCACGCCACCACCAATTAGAACATTACACCGGTTTGTTGCACGTACTTCTGAATCTGCGGCCGCGTCGCCCCCTCGCTCGCTGCCCGATCCCCCTCATTCCACCTCCTCGGCACCACCCAAAAGTAAGAACGAGTCCTTGGCGAGTCCTAAATAAACTAGGACTCGTCAAGACACTGATTGTGAGCTGAGCCTTCGCGAGCTAAGTGTGAGATAAGGAGGATTAGATTACGGGATGTACCGCATCTGTGATC
Organism: Mycena albidolilacea; assembly: GCA_029282495.1. NCBI lineage: Eukaryota > Fungi > Basidiomycota > Agaricomycetes > Agaricales > Mycenaceae > Mycena > Mycena albidolilacea. Next base: position 1,417,702 of record JARIHO010000008.1, on the reverse strand, counting down.
TCCCATCATTTCATCCTCGTCGCGTACTTCCATACGCGCCTCGTCTTTTGCCTCTATCGCTCGCAGCCTCACTCCATCGCCTTATTTTTGAGCCCCGCCCGCCCATCCCTTTTTGGGTACTTCACGCTCGCGTTGTTTTGGGTCTCCTCGTTTCAGACCCGCTTCGCGCTGCGTATGGTTGCAGACAGAACTTCATGACAAGCTGCAGTTTTGATTGTATCCACTTGGGATGGAAGATTCAGAACCCCAGAACCTTGCTTTATCAACAAAATTTTCGTTTCGAGCCTTGTTGTACCGTGGGAAAATAAAACGCAAAATTTGGCCGGCTGACCAAAAAAATTGTGTACCTCTTGGAGCCTCTAGTGCATTAGAAATCCTCTTGGCATGGCATTTCCCTGTAAAAAATGCATTGAATTGCTCTCCATGCTCCTTGACAGCCATTGAGGTCGCCATGGGCATACCTATGAACCGAAAAAGGAAATTGATGCGAGGTATAGCCACCGGCTACTACCGGCCCGGACTAAAAACGCAAAATCTTCCTGACGAAAAAGATTTTTTCCACTTTTCATAGTTTTGCTCCGAGGGATCCATAGATAACCTTCTTATAGTGCTATTCACACAATAACATTGTATCTCAACAAAAACTGGGGTGTCAGTAGTGATTTCCAAATTGGGACAAAAACTTGTCACAAAGTTTGGTCTGCAACCATACTGGTCCTGGGGCCCGCTTTCTCTTCCCGCCCGATTCGCTCTTTTTCCCCCTTCTCCAGGCGCGTTGGAAAACACGACGAATCGGCCGCGAAGCGGCCCAGACCTCCCGCACACACCCCATCGCTCCTTTCATCATCCCGTCCTCATCCTTCCTGATCCTCCTCTCCGACCGCCTCTCACCCCTTCTCCCGTCCCTCACCTCGCGTCCGATAGTAATCGAAATCTCACCTTATCCGGCCGCATATCGTGGCGGTCAAAGCGAAAGTTAGCATCATCAAACGCGTGACCCACAATTCTCTCTCTTGCCATCATCTTCGTAGCGAGAACTGTAGCTTCGACATTCAGTTTCGACGCGATGAGTGCCCCAACGACAACGATTTCCTCCCTTCCATATGAGCTCCTCGTAGCCATCGCTGTCGCAGGCCAAGAGGATCGCGTCGCAGAATCAAACTGGGAGATTCGTACCACCACTTTCAAGTCAGAGTGGACCTTGTCTCAGCTTTCCCATCGCTTTCGCGACGTTATCGTCGGTGCGCCCGCACTTTGGACGCTCATAGAAACGGACTTCATCAGCGAGGGGTCGGTGGAAATCCTTAACCTCTACCTTGAGCGTTCCCGAGCATCGAAATTATCAATCATGCTATGCCAGCAGTGGAGCAGTAGAGCTGTCGGAGAGAGGCTTCTCCTGACGGGAACCAACCACATCGTCCCACACGTCCATCGCATACAGAGGCTGAGGATTCTGCTTGAAAAGCGGTGGGCATGGGATATGTTGGCTCTCTTCCGCGACGAAGCGGCTCCCCATTTGCAGCACCTCGAGATTGTATGCGCCACCTTGGATGAAACTCCGCTCGTGATGTTCTCCTCCGGAGTCCCGAGATTGGATTTTCTCAAAATTGATGGCTTCATACTGCAATCACCGGCAGCTGCGTTCGCGCTTACACATCTAGAGTTGCGGAAGGATTGGTGCATCGACCCTGCTTATCCCACCCTCAACCAATACGCCGCACTCACAGCGCAATGCCCCTTGTTGGAATATTTGCAGCTTGACGTGAACTGGGTGCCCGAAGAGGCACCCAGATTTCTTATCCCGACTTTGAAATACCTCCGCATTTCGATTCCAGGAGAAGACGCGGACTACTTGTTGGCTGTCGTCGGTATTTTTGACGCTCCTGCGTTGACCGAATTGATCTTCGACGGCACCCACGGCGACCAGATCGCTTTTCTCCTTGGCCGGAAGACACTCCCTCACTCGATCTTCCCTGCTTTGACCTCATTGACCTTTCTCTTGAGAGACTCGTGTGGGTGCGAGAGCGCGAACGAAAACCTTCCCTCTCACACCATCTCCTCTCCTCCGGCTATTTTCCCCGCACTGTCTCGTCTCACCCTGATCAACCAATGCTTCACCGAGCACTTGATCCAAGACATGTTGGGCCCAGCCTCGCACCCATGGCCGCTTCTCAAAACCATCACACTGGGTGCGGTGGACGATTCGTTCGAAAAAGTCGGCGCGGCCGTCGAGGACCCAATGGATTCGAAACGCCAGCGCGGAGAGCCAGTTCCCGAGGTCCAACTTTTACAATTACTGTCTCGTGAAAATTGGAGCGAGAACGGTCCTTATGCGGAAAGGTCGTGTAGCTTGGGTAAACTCTCTTCTCCTGTTTCGCACAGGACCTAACGATACTCTAGACGAACGAAGGATGAAGTAACAGGGTAGACTTTAGTCCCCAAGGTCAGCTCTCTTCTGTCGTATCATACAAACTGCTAACAGTAGTCTAGGCGAATGAAGTACATGCTGGCTTCCTTGTGTAAGATCGTGTAATGTCGAGGGGTGTCCCCTTCGTTTTGCAATTACTATACGGTGGTCTTGAACTGCAAGCCAATGTCCCTTGCCGAGTGTTGCTCCCACCTGTTTGAACCTTCCTCCGGTTCCGGAAAGCGCGTGCCAACGGATGCAGACGGCCGCGGACGCGCCAGACGAGACCGCAGCGCAGCGCAAGGCATTATTTATTTATTTGTTTCAAATTCATACCACCCCCTGGTCCTAATCTGCTGCAGAGACTCTAGCCCAGGAGGCGTTGTACGCTGATATCCAGGGTGAATCCGAGTTCGGAACCAAACTCGCACGGGTTTGTTCTACGTACTTCTGAATCTGCAGCCGCGTCGCCCCTCGCTCGCTGCCTGATCCGCCTTCTCATTCCACTCCCCCGGCACCACCCAAAAACTGACCTCGCACCCACCCTCCGCATATCCGCCCATCTTCGTGCTCAACAGCTTCCACAAATCTTTATTCTGGACCTTCGAGCCCGAGGACGTAACCAACTTCCGGCACGTCCAAGTGCGCATCCATTCGGTCGCGCCGCTGGCCACGTACGTGCTGTCTGTCGGTCACGATCACAATGCGCTCCCAGCCTTCGCCTCACCAGCTCCAGAACTTCAGCGCGCCGATGACAGCGCGCAGTTCGGCGCGGTTGCTGGTGTGCGGATGAGCGACGCCGTCGGGGCCTTAGGGTTGCACAGGTTATGGCTGTTTCACCGTGGATGGATTCAGTGGATTCGGACGCGCCATTCGTGAATGAAGGTCGATAACGCAGAAACTGAGAGGACGCCCATGTCGTTGCTATACACCTGCACACCACGCCTAAACTCAGTACATGCCTCGTATTGAAATAAAAATAAATCGGCAAACAAATCCTCCATTGCACCAAGACACCCGCCCATGGTCGTTCATAGCATCGAGCTCGGGGTGGTCCCTACGCCCATCGACACCGCGCTCCCGTTCCTTGCGCCCATCGCAACCGACGCCCCGCGCGACGCCGCAGGCTCGCTCTCCTCCTCGTTCTCGCGAATCTTGCGCGCCTGCGTGAAGAAGAGCTTCGAATCACGGTCCGCGATGTTCTTGATAGAGTACGTATTGCCCCGCGGGACCATGAACATGCCGCCCGTGGCGAGGACAAATCTCGTGTCGCAGACAACGACTTTCACGGCGCCTTCAACGACGTGAAAGATCTGCGTGCGGGTCAGTATTTGGAAAGATCATTCAAAGCGAGACCCACGAAGGTGTTATCCTTCGTGTCCTTTCGCGGCTTGCGCTTCCCCACAGGAATGACAAGCTGCCCCGCCCCTATAAAGTCCCCGTCCCCAAAGATCTTCTCAAACGACCACGCGGCGTCCGGCCCCTTCGCCGGCTCCGGGTTGAACATCTTCGCCGTGAACGCAACGCGCCGCTCTACTTTCCCGCTCGTGGGGTAGTCCAGCACCACCGCGGTCGGGTTCGTTTCGTCATCCCACCCCGCCTCGGGGTTGCTCGCGTCGATCTCCCCGATCGCGGCCGTGGTGCGCGAGCGGCCGCGCTTACGTTTGGAGGCCTCCTCTGGTTCATCGTCGGACCCTCCCTGGTCGACATCCTCCATTCCGCGTGCTGTGTCGTCCTCAATCTTTTCTTCTTCTTCCTCGTCGAGGTGGCCTTTGCCCTTGGGTGGGGCAGCCTTGGTCTTACTGCTTTTGGGTGATGGGACAGGTTCTTCGTCCTCCTCCTCCTGGCCGCCAAAGTTGTCTTGCTGGTCGTAGTTATCCATGCCGCCGGCGTTTGCTGGGAGTACGAGCCATGTAGCCTGAGAGCGTGAGCGCTCATCACATTGATGGATCGCGTAAGTAGATTCACGTAATTCTTGCGGCCTATATAAGCTTCTGATCTGCGCAGAAAATTCTCGGCAACTGCCCACCCTTATGCCTGCCGCTTTCCTCAATCCCGCCGACGCCCTCAAGACTCTCGCGGAGTACCCCCGCAAAGATGGCCTCTCCGTCGCCGACCTCATGGACTCGCGCGTCCATGGCGGGCTCACATACAACGACTTTCTCCTTCTCCCCGGCAAAATCGACTTTCCTGCCTCCCAGGTTCTCGCTGAGAGCCGTATCACGCGTAACGTCGTCCTCAAGACCCCTTTCATGAGCAGCCCCATGGACACCGTCACTGAAGACTCTATGGCTATCGCAATGGCGGTAGGTGGTGTTGAACTCCCAGTTTCTTTTCTAACCAAAAAATTACTCAGCTCCTCGGCGGAATCGGCGTTATCCATCATAATCAAACGCCCGAGAACCAGGCAGCCATGGTACGCGCCGTCAAGCGTCACGAAAACGGCTTCATCGCCGACCCCGTCGTGTTGTCGCCCACCAACACCGTGGAGGACGTCTTCGACATCAAGGCCCGCCTGGGCTTCTGCGGCATACCCATCACAGGTTCGTATTTGTCCCTGCTAGCTCTGTAGGATGAGCAAATTTATTTCATAACCTTCGTTCTGCCGAGCCAACGCGTTTATACGTGTGATGTGCGGATTCTCTTATGACCTCTGATCTTTTCTTCTGTGTATTGTGAATTTCTTCAACGCGACTAACTTGTTGCTCCCAGACACCGGCTCCCTTGGCGGTAAGCTCGTGGGTATAGTCACCTCACGCGATGTCCAATTCCGCGACTATTCTACGCCCTTGTCGGACGTAATGTATGGTTTCATTTGATTTTGTCGACGCAACGCCGACCTGAGCACAGGACGCGCGACCTCGTCACTGCTCAACAGGGAATCACCCTCCTCGAAGCCAACGACATCCTGCGCGACTCCAAAAAGGGCAAACTCCCTATTATCGACGCCGAAGGCCGCCTCATCTCTCTCCTCGCACGCTCCGACCTCCTCAAGAACCAGTCCTACCCTCTCGCGTCCAAGAACCCCGAGAGCAAGCAGCTCTACGCCGCGGCCGCCATCGGCACGCGCCCCTCCGACCGCGACCGCCTCGCGCTCCTCGCCGATGCCGGCCTCGACATCGTCGTGATCGACTCCTCCCAGGGTAATTCCGTTTTCCAAATCGAAATGATCCGCTGGGTCAAAGCGACGTACCCCAAGCTCGAGGTTATCGCCGGCAACGTCGTCACGCGTGAGCAGGCCGCGTCGCTCATCGCCGCCGGTGCAGACGGTCTGCGCATCGGCATGGGCTCGGGCTCCATCTGCATCACGCAAGAAGTCATGGCCGTGGGCCGTCCACAGGCGACCGCGGTGTACGCCGTCGCCGAGTTTGCGGGGCGCTTCGGTGTGCCTGTGATCGCGGACGGCGGGATCAGCAACGTGGGCCACATCGTGAAGGCGCTGGCGCTGGGGGCGGGTGCCGTGATGATGGGTGGGCTGCTCGCGGGCACGGAGGAGGCGCCGGGGGAGTACTTCTACCACGAGGGCAAGCGAGTGAAGGCCTACCGTGGGATGGGCTCGCTCGAGGCGATGGAGCAGGGGAAGCAGTCCGCCGCGCCGAAAGTGAATGGCGTCGGCAAGGCGAAGAGCACAGTCGTGGAGAATGCGGCAACGTCGCGCTACTTCTCAGAGGCCAGCGCAGTCAAGGTCGCGCAGGGCGTGAGCGGGGACGTGCAAGATAAAGGGAGCGTCAAGTCGTTCCTGCCGTATCTGTACGTGGGTGTGCAGCACTCACTGCAGGATATTGGTGTGCGCAGTATCGCGGAACTGCGCGAGGGCGTTGCTGCGGGCTCCGTGCGCTTCGAGCTGCGCACGGCCAGCGCGCAGGTAGAGGGAGGCGTGCATGGCCTGAATTCGTAAGCTTTTCTTCTCAATGTATGTTTACCCGTACTGATGTCCTTGTAGATACAAGAAGCGCCTTTTCGCGACGGCTTCTTAGATTTGTAAAGTTTCGAGCATTCATGTGTATCCATAGACTAATTGTCTTTCAAACTCTACAAACGTGTGTGAATCGGGAATCTGACTGGAAATAGACAGGCAGGGGAAAGCTGTGTGAGCCGCCCTCAGCACGGTGGAAGACGAAGCCGCATCCGGCCTACGGGACGACGGCTGCTGCCGTTGTTGGTGCACGCGCCGTCGGTGAAGATATACATCGTCGTGATGCCTGCTGGGGAGTACTGGCCCGCGTAGAGGCGGCGCAGGCAGAAGCGCTGGAATGGCTTTGACGAGCCGGCCACCTGGCGGACTGGGAAGACGTTCTGCGGGGTGTCGGCTGCGGGCAGGACAAAATTGGTGGCCGTCCAGACGCCGTTGGCGCCCTTGCCCGTGGCCTCTCGGGCATTGTGCAGGGCGGACGGCCGAGGGACGGGACGGATGGCCGTGACGCCCCGGAAAGGTTCGAGCTAGCCGTGGGCGTTCTTGACCTTTATAAAATTACGCGTGTCCGTCTGTAGTTTAAAAAGCTTCGGACAGACGGACACGCGTAATTTTATAAAGAGGGTGATAATAATTTGCCTGGTAAGGCAATGTCACTGTGAGGGAGGCGTGGGTCAGTTGTGGCGAAAGCGCGGGTGTTCTGCTGAGGATGAGACGACGTGGCATCGATCATTGTCTCTCTTTGACTTTCTTTTTCCTGCTCATGGTGCCGCCTCCAAAGATTGGTCCTCAACAGCCCCGCCGTAATCTGGGGGCTGCTCCTAGGCACGCCCCGACCGTATGTGGATGAAATTGACCATTTATCTTTCTCGCGGGTAGCGGTCGAATATGGGGAGTGGTCGACAGTCCTAAGCCCCCAGAACATTTGGAACATGTGGAACCCTTTATTCCGCCTAACGCTGCGATAAGGTATAGTCGTCATATGTGGATGACAACAAAAATTTATGCTGCGCAGTGGTCGAATGTGGTCACTTGGCGAAAACGGGGCCGCCCCATCAGAACAGGACGACTCGTGGGTGGGCTGTGCCAAGGCCACACGCGCTTTTGACAAGGAAATGGTGGGCTCTTTGAGAGGAGACATGGATACACTACTGGTCTTCGTACGCAAGTCACAATCGTCCGGGATCGTTGGTTAACCAAGTTACCCTCTAGGCATCCCTCTTCTCTGCCGTCGTTACCGCGTTCGTCATCGAGTCTTATCCCGGATTGAGCGGGACCTCGAGCGCGGACAGCTCTGCGGCCCTCATTCAACTCCTACTTCTGCGGGAGCCGGAAAGAACTGCCACGATTGCAGCGTCCTCCAGCGCCGCTTCTACCTCCTCGATCTGGATCAATGGCTTGTGGTTTTCAAGCCTGGTTCTCAGCCTCAACACAGTCCTGGGAGCCGTTCTAGTGAAACAATGGCTGGGCGAATATGAACTCGTCACTTGTTCTACAACCAGGGCTTCGCCCAGGGAACAAGTAGCCCTCAGGCAGCTGACATTTGACTCCTTTGGGAGGTGGAGAGTCGCCACAATCGCCGAATATCTGCCGGTCCAATTGATCTGTGCATTGTTCCTCTTTTTTGCAGGTCTGGTATGGCTTGTCTGGACCTTGAATGCCGTGGTGGCCATTGTCACATCCGCCTTGGTCGGCATTTCGACACTCTTTTTCCTATCGACGACACTGCTGCCGTCATTCTTCGATCTCTGTGCGCTGTGCTCCCCGCAGTCTTGGCTCTGCTTCTATCTCTCCAGGCGGATTAGGCGCATCTTCGACCGGGCAGCAACATCTGCAGTCTATTCGTTTACTGACACGTGGATGGACATATGTCTGGACGTGCTTTCCCGTCCCTCGGAATCGAAAGCCTACGAGATTCGTGGGCTTTTCTGGGTCCAAACCGCGTTGGGCTCTTGGGAACCATCTCTGTCTGCCGTCCTTTATCGGTGTGCGGCTACCCTCCCAGCCACCGACGCAGCCAGGGTCATACACCGCTTTTGGAAACGTTCAACCCCAGCATGTGATTCCCCAACAGCAAGCAATCGATTCCTTCACGTTGGGAAGCTGTGGACTGCAATCGGATCAGATACCTACTGGCAGCTCTATGCGCATTTGCTGGATTCGATTCGGTCGAACAACGGACATCCCAATCAGGACGATTCAATCATTGTATTCTGTTCTCTGCATCTCATATTGTGCCGCCAAGGCTCTGTCAATGGGAGCCGACCCGAGGAAGTGCAGCTCCTTCTCGCGGGACTCTCTCACCTTGCGAAAATCTTATTCCAGGATGGCATCAGCGTCCCGCACGACACAGAGTTAGCCGTAGGATCAATTCTTTCCTATGTTGCTACACAAGAAGATCTCGACCTGCTGTACATGGACGAGGAGGATCTTAGCTGCCTTGACTCGTTTACGGCAGAGTGCAGTCGCCACGGCTTGCATCCGACCTTTCCCACTCTCTCTTCAATTTGTTTCCGTATGCAGTGGAACGCAATGCGCTATCACAGAAGTACGGGTGGTAGCCTGATGGAGCTGATGTCTGCCATGCAGCTAGCTCTGCAGAGCCAGAAGTATCCCGAGGGTGTCACAGTTGCAATCTCTCAATGGGTTTTCTCTGGTTTTGAGAGATTCGCCATCGATAGCTGGGACACAGGTATGCTGGATGCATTGCGAGAACTAGCCCTCAGCTTCCGGAAGCTGTATGATGAGGGACTTGTCTTGCCTGCTGCAGTGATTGAGCGTATAGATGTGCTTATTGTCCGTATTTGCTCCCCTGAGGTCAGTCCCGCCATATCATTCAATGAAAGCTGATATTCTGATATTCGGTTAATAGGTGGTCTGCGAGACACTGTCGACCGCCATATATAGTGGGGTGAAAGAACCATTTTCCAAGACAAACATGTCATGGTGGGCGGGCCGGCTTGATCACGACCGACACCAAGTCCTGCAACGTTTCTGCGACCAATTTCCACCCCTCAAGCCGCCGCCAACTCCAACTCCATCCCAAATAGCACACCTACGAATAATCTGCGAGGCTACTATTTGGCTTTGGCGCTCAGATGCCGTTGATGAAATGATCGCATCATTGTCCATTGTGCTGACTTTCTGCAGGCTCGACGTGCCTGACTTGGCCAGCTGGTTTCCTGGGATGACATCTCCAGATGTGTTCCTGGCCAAGGTTTCCGAACAACTGGTCTGGTGCATTATGAAGTCAAATTACCTAATCGAAGAATCAAGTGAGTACCCCGAAATCCACGAGTCGTTACCGTATTGTGTGCTGAGGGTAACACTCAGAACTACTCGTGAGTGTGATGCAGTGTGCTATTGGTAAATGTCCTGCAGACATCAGCGATGACCCCACACTTTTTATTGCGCTCACCTCTGGTTCTCTCGACCTTGCATTTCTATGTGCGCCATTCCCGACAGCAGAACTTGTCACCGAATTTGGCAACCTGCTTGAAAGAGTGGCTGCATTTGTGCGGTTGTGCACCTTCTCCGGTGCTGCAAAGGAGCATGTTGCACTGGTTAATCTGTGGCAGGGCAAACTTACGCGACTCCAAACCTCACCACTACAGAAATTCCTTGAGAAGACGGAGACATTGATGGATGAATTGAGTGCATACACAGGAGCTTCTGCACCCAATCATTCTCAGGCAGCCTGGCAACGTAAGCACCTTTAACTTTTTTAACTAGCACCCACATCTTCTGCAGCCAATCCTACCTGGGATATGCCAGACCACTCGCGGGGAAGTCTCCCAGTCGTGATTGAGGAAGGATAAAACTTGTCTCTTTCCTCACAATATTGTTTGATGTGTACTTCAATGTTCAAATATCTTCTCCCCATTGGGTTTTCCCCTTCCATTAAAGTTGTGGAATACTATTCCACGCTCTGTTCAATACCTTGTTGACTAGTAGTCGACAGTTCGGATGTGGTGTGCCAGACTCGGCAGGGACCATTAACAATACCTCCAAATAATACTCTAAACATCGGGGAAATCTCCTCCTCCGAATAAAAGAATGGGATTAAAGTGAACATAAGTGACTGGTGCCAAACATAAGTGATTTCCGGAATACACTGCAGGATTACTTCACTGTTCGTGAAACTGAAGTAAGTGGGTGTAATAACAGTCCGAATCAGTTCTGAACTACAAAGTTCAGGACTAGGGCTGTGCACCGTGCCTGCCACACCGGTTCTACTGGTTCCGTGTGATGGGTATCCCACCCGTTCCGTCAAGGGTTGGAAAGAAAAATTCAATGGGACAGATTGGTGAGCCAACGGCCATTCACCATTGTTGACAGGTAACAGGTCTGGAGGTAAAAACCACTGAAATCTTCGCATCTCTTTGGTGACTTTAGCATCAAAACGGTCCTCCTCCTGAAGTTCACACACCAGCTGGTAGGTGGCAGCTCCTTCATAATGGCCTCACTCGGCCTTTGCCATGAATGTTTGATGATCTTACTATTTCGGGGTCGCCCTAAAGATCTGGTCTTCAACTTGAGCTGAAATCTTTCCTAGACGAGGCAACACATTAAAGACAAGCAGAAAGTCAATAATGCTCACATTTTGCTCCCTGGACTACTCTCCCAGACGAGAAAACATAGATTTTAGTTCCATCTTACAGTAATATTTCAACTTCTTGGAAGAGTTTGCCTCGATTTCACATTCTAGGTGAATTAGAGCATGTTTCTGGTCTACTTTCCTCTAGATCTGTGAAATGACTTTTGCAGGTCCGAGTCCGTTCCGTTGGCCGTGACGGCCGTCCTGTCAAGAAACTTTTCAATGACTTGACGGTCCGTGCCCGTCACGAATCGACGGCCGTGCCTGTCACGGGCACGGCAAACAGCCCAAGTCCTCAGTCGCAAGACATCGTGGTTGGTTTATCAATTACCTGTGAAATTAGAGTTGGTTTACAGCAACCTCTGCAGCCTGTGTTGTAGATAATCGGTTGAATGGAGAGAAATACGCACCCTCAGTCGCACGTCGAATGTGGTAAAGACGAAGCTGATCGATCTGCGCAAGATGTCAAAACAGGCGAACATAAAAGGCGTCCCAATGTGGTGATACAACGCCCTAGACCCGAAAAGGAAACCGCCTTTTTTGGGGTGTTGGGTCAAGCAATAGAAGCATCAAAGATTCATCCACTAAGGGACTGGTGGATGGAACAGTGCGGGAAATGAATCATTATTCAATAAAAACAACTGTGTATCAGGCTAACCTGTAATCAACTCAAAGTGTTTTTGTAAAGCAGAGTTCGCCATCGAAGGTGTAGGATTATGATACACACGGATTATCGGCGTCCGAACGCTGAGTAATCTTGTATTCCCAGCGTATGTTGTTCATACTGCCCTTATCGATAGAATTTGTAGTTTATTTTGAGCACTCATGTGTATTCCAAGATCATCGATATCATTTCCGGCGGTGGTACTTTGACCAGGCCATTCAAAGAAATAACAACATGTTCTGGTCCACTTTTCGGTTCAGATACACAAATTCGAGAGTCTGTGCAGCACAACTTGAGTAAGTGCGACTAACAGGGACGGCACACTCACCAAATCAGCGTTGCGATTTCGGTACAAATGGCCCAGTTTACACCATGGCACCGAATAGCCGCATGTACGAATCGTACCTCTCCATGTTCACCCCCAAACTTGCCGCCCGATCCGCAGCCTGATTCCACTCCCTCGGCACCGCCCAGAAACTGACCTCACACCCATCTTCCGCGAGTACGCCCATCTTCTCGCTCAACAGCTCCCACAGATCCCGGTTCAGCACCTGCGTTCCCGACGCCGTAACCTACCCCTGGCTCGCCCACGTACGCATCCACTCGGTCGCGCCGCCAGCAACGTACGCACTGTCGGTGGCGATCACGACGCGCTGCCAGCCCTCCCCCGACCAGCTCCGGAACTCCAGCGCGCCGATAACAGCACGCAGCTCCGCGCGGTTGCTGGTCGGCGTATACGCCACCCCGTCGGGGCCCTTTGCCTCCAAAGGCAGGCTGACGTTGCCGCCCGGCGTGTTGTTGAAGACGAACCCGCACCCGGCCCGCGGGACGGCGGCGGGGTCGGTGCTGCCGTTGTTGATGCACGCGCCGTCGGTGTAGATGCACATGGTCCTGCGGCCCGAGGTTGGAGCGCAGAAACGCGCGAATTGCTGGCGGTTGTTGGTGAGGAGATAGCCGACCGGGAAGAGGCTCTGCGGGGTTTGGTTGGCGGGCGGGGTGAATCTGGTGCCCGTCCAGACGCCGTTGGCGCCGTTGCCCATGGCTTGCCGAGTGTTTCGTTGGGACATCTCTGAGTCGTTCGAATGTGAAATTGTTCGTTTCAAATTTGGTTGCACATGGGGCAAACTGGAACAAACACTCAGGTGCCAGGCACTGCACGAACTTGAGGCAAGATTTTCAAGATCACGAACGTTGCCGGACCAAGACGGTGAATGTTGAGAGAAACCAAAATTTAGTTGTCGAGTTGTCATGATGGATCTCGGTTGCCGAGTCGCCTTACAGTAATAAAATAACGTTCCTGGGTACTTCAGAGTCTGCGACCCAGACCGACACGCTGATGCCAATGGGAATGTTGGTATCTTGTGAGCGTGTCTTCCTAGTACGTATATTCTCTTGCCTATTTTGTTGCTTGACCGATATCAAACCCGTCCTCCTGCTCGCCACCATCGCCGTGTAGCACTCCCGACTAGCACATAAATCATCTTACACCATACCTGCCATTCTTGGTGAAACAAAAGGCAGGGACAGAGCTAAACCCGTACTCACCTCCACGCGATCCACATGGACGCAGCCAACATCACCACCCCGATAATCCGCGTCTATTGTTCGCTCACGGCCTCGAGCGTCGCGAGCTGGGCGCGGAAGGCCGCGAGCTCTGCGCGGACGCGAACGGAGACCTCGGCGCGTATGAGTTCTCGAAGAGCAACGCTGTTGCCCTCTTGTTCTGTGCGCCACTGATGAGCCGATGATAGGTGAATACGAGAAGGGGCACGATGCACACACATTTCTGCCCAGCTGCGGAGGGCCTGGCCGGACGGCGGTTTTGAGGGAGGGTGAGATGTCATCGTGGTCGTAGATGGATGGCGACGGCTGGGTTTTTTGGTTGAGGTGCAATTGGCAGCAGGGGGCGCGGATAGGGTCAAACATCACGCTTGGTGAATTTGAAATAACGGTCTTCGTATTTCATGGGCGTTAACGACCAGGGCTTATCGACTATAGTACAGGCCACGCCAATGTACAGGATGTAGGAGGCACAGGGCAGGCAAAAACCGAGCCAAATCGTACAGATATGGTGGAAGAAAATTTGAGATGCAATATCGAAGTGAAGCTTGTACCAGGTCTAGACCAGGAAGTTGGTACGTCCAGAAAGCACGGGCGAAGGATACAACTTGAAGGAAATGTCGGCAAGACGGTGGTCCACTGGTGAAGAATTGACGCGAGGCGAGTTGTTGGGCTGAGGGAGAAAACACCAAGTTGAGGTGTGGAAAGCCCAGAGTACGGTTAGAGGCACTTGAGGCGTAAACGGCGGACGAGTGAATGGTTCAAGTCAAGCTGCGGAAGCCCATGATACACAAGGACACACAGGCCTCCTGCTACTAACCGCGTCGACCCCAATGCAAGTCGACTCAACGCCTGCAGATGATGCGGCCTTCTCCAGGCAAAAGGTCAGTTTCTTCTCCATTTCACTCGCTATTCTCATATGCCATTAGACTGCTCCGTTTCTCATCCGGACGTTCCTCAAAATCGGGAGCTTTCACCGAATAACTCTCTTCGAGGACGGTACACTCCCAACCACAGACGAGCAACAGCTCTTCACCTGGTACCCATTCCATTTCAACCATCGTCCTATTTATTTATTCCTCTGCATAGGAAAGACGCCACTTTGCGCGAAATCCTGACCACCCTCCGCAACACCGCGCCCCACGTTGCCGAATACCGCCACCCCCTCGCGCGCTTCTCCTTCCGCACCGTCTACGTCGAGCAGGGCAGCCACGGCCGCTTCGTCTCCAAAGACCTCGGCATGGTCTACTCCCGCGACATCCTCGGCGAGCCCGGCACCCTCACCTCCACCGCCCCGCGCCTCCTCGAAGACGCCTTCGACGCCGACTACGCACCCGCACCCCCCGGCGACGACGCCACCAAGACCCGCGACCGGACGCTCGACGACCTGCGCTTCGTCCCGGGCGACTTCCTCCTCGTCGCGGTGCTGCTCCCGAAGAGCGTGACGCTCCCCAGTGAGATCAGCATCAAGGGCGCAGCGCCCGCTGGGGGTGCCAACGGGAGCTGGCGCGCGGGGCCTGGCGGGGCGGGGTCGGGAAAGGGCGACGGCGGCTGGGGCGGCGCGGGGGCGCTGCCGCCGCAGGGGGGGACGGCCCCGGCGGGGCGTGGCGGCGGGCATTGGAGGGGCGACTCGAGTGCGGGTGCCGGTGCGCCGCGCGGAGGGCGTGGTGGGGGGCGTGGTGGGGGCGATAGGGATCGGGACCGGGACCGGGAGAGAGACCGTGACCGCGTGCCGCCGCCGAGGCGGGGCGGCAGAGATTCCCCGCCCCATCGGGGAGGCGGGGGTGGGTGGGGAGACCGGGGACGCGGCCGGAGGGGGGACAGAGATTCACGCTCGCGCTCGCCACCGCCGAGGCGGCGGCGCGATTAGTCCACGTTTTTTCTTGTTCGTTTGATTTCAGAGGTGAATTGTTCATGTCGCACCCGCCGTACCCGTTGTGTACACCAAAATAATATCACTTTGTACTAGCTGCGACTTGACGGCCGGCGTGGCGGGGCCCTTGTCGTCGTCTTTTTCTCTTCTTGCGAGTTGCGCTCATCTGTTCCTCGTCATCAGCGCTCAAATTGCAGCCTCATTGTCTCCCGCCGCCCTGTCTCTCATGTCTGTCGTCTCACAAACTCAATCAGCTGCTTCAGAAATCCGGGATGGTTGGAGGCTGTCTGGGCCACAGTCTAAACTGTCTATGACTTTGTGTCGTCGCGACGGCCGCCCCGACCTTCCTGTGGCAGCCCGCGAGCCCCACCGACTAATAGTACACCTCCTCCGAAAGCGTCTTCACCCGGGCTGCAGATTATTTTGTTCCTCACTGCTTTGCTTGCCGCCGTTCCCGCAGTGTATGGATTTAAGTATGTTCAAGTTTCGATTGGACACAACTACACTGGGATACCTCAGGTTCGCTCGCCGGACCACCTGCTCCATCAAGTAGTAACCAGTCGACACGGCTCTAGGCATGCTCCGCGTTATCGTCGATATCCGTGACTTCGTCGTCATCATCATCTTGCCCATCCGAGTCGCTCTCGTCGTCGAAGTCTTCCTCCTCCCCTTCGCACTTCCCCCTCTTCCTCTTCCTCTTCTCGTCCCCCAGTGCCATGTGCTGTAACGCTTTCGAAGCGAAGTCCCGTGCTAGTAAAACCCCGTAATGCAGCTTGAGCAAGAACGGATGCGGGTAGTCGGCCGCCCTAGCGAGGTATGGATGGCCTCTGGTATACCACGATCCGAAATCGGACCGTAAGTCGCAGTGGTGGTGACCCGGCTGAGCTATTACGGGAAGGGAGTCGGCGGGGGAATTGGAGGACCACATCTGCCAAATCGTCGATGATCAACATTCGCTTGAAAGTATAAGTATTCTGAAAAAAAAAAAACAGACAACCTTTGGCGGATACCATTTGCCCTCTCTGTGGTCGTTTGGAGCGTGGTTTTTTGGTGGTAGGGGGACCCGACCAATAATGAAGCTCGAGAGTCGGCGCAATCAGTGCCATCGAGGACTCGGAGCCGATAGGATTCCACGAGCGAGGGGGAGATATACGGCCACGCATTCTGACTCCAGGCCGCTGTGGAGGGCGATGGTGATGAATATTATGTTCCCGGGGTCCTTCAGGTTACGAAGAAAAGGAAACGTCGGGTCCAGGAACCCTGCTGCCTTGGCGAAGACTACGAAGGCCTCCTCCGATGTGGCTCGAAGTACAACATGGGCGCACTCGTGGTCTTTCTCTCGTCGTCCAGAGACCACGCAGTGGCCGTTAGCAGCAATACGAATATCAGTTTTCTCCTCTTCTGCTGGCTGTATTTCTGTTAGTATAATTATTGCATCACATTTGATGGAGATATTCACTTCTTCGCCACTAGGTCCCTTCTTCCAGTTGTTTTTGAGTTTGGCGGGATAAGGAACGTTATCGCCTGGACGATTATTAGCATTCGGACGAGAAGGAAAAATATAGTCCACAGACCACAGTGTATGAATACGATACTCGTGATCGGAAAAAGTGTTGGCGTCGGTGGTTCTTGATGATGGGCGCATCAGATCACTTCAAACAACTTGTAGACCAAAAGTATAGATAAATAGAAGACATTTGGGTATGTTAAACGACTTCCATAAAAGGCAATTCTCGTAGAATACGTGATTTTTGCTTAGATTTTGAAATCGACTTTTTGTACAGGGTGCGTGGGAAAAATCTGTTACTACAGTCGAAAAGTACTCGTCGAGTAGTGTAGATTTCCACTTTGGATCATGTCAATACCATGTCATTTGAGCTCGCAATCGCTCTCAGAAAGTGGCCATTTTTGCTCATTTTTGCTGTTTTTGGGCCAAGACCCGCGACCGGACGCTCGACGACCTGCGCTTCGTCCCGGGCGACTTCCTCCTCGTCGCGGTGCTGCTCCCGAAGAGCGTGACGCTCCCCAGTGAGATCAGCATCAAGGGCGCGGCACCCGCTGGGGGTGCCAACGGGAGCTGGCGCGCGGGGCCTGGCGGGGCGGGGTCGGGAAAGGGCGACGGCGGCTGGGGCGGCGCGGGGGCGCTGCCGCCGCAGGGGGGGACGGCCCCGGCGGGGCGCGGCGGCGGGCATTGGAGGGGCGACTCGAGTGCGGGTGCCGGTGCGCCGCGCGGAGGGCGTGGTGGGGGGCGTGGTGGGGGCGATAGGGATCGGGACCGGGACCGGGAGAGAGACCGTGACCGCGTGCCGCCGCCGAGGCGGGGCGGCAGAGATTCCCCGCCCCATCGGGGAGGCGGGGGTGGGTGGGGAGACCGGGGACGCGGCCGGAGGGAGGACAGAGATTCACGCTCGCGCTCGCCACCACCGAGGCGGCGGCGCGATTAGTCCAAGTCTTTTCTTGTTCGTTTGATTTCAGAGGTGAATTGCTCATGTCGCACCCGCCGTACCCGTTGTGTACGCCAAAATAATATCACTTTGTACTAGCTGCGACTTGACGGCCGGCGTGGCGGGGCCCTTGTCGTCGTCTTTTTCTCTTCTTGCGAGTTGCGCCCATCTGTTCCTCGTCTTCAGCGCTCAAATCGCAGCCTCATTGTCTCCCGCCGCCCTGTCTCTCATGTCTGTCGCCTCACAAACTCAATCAGCTGCTTCAGAAATCCAGGATGGTTGGAGGCTGGCTGGGCCACAGTCTAAACTGTCTATGACTCTAGTTCGACGGCCCAAACGACACGTATCGTCGCTACGGCCGCCCCGACCTTCTTGTGGCAGCCCGCGAGCCCCGCCGACCAGTACACCTCCTCCGAAAGCGTCTTCACCCGGGCTGCAGATTATTTTGTTCTTCACTGCTTGGCTAGCTGCCGTTCCCGTAATGCACGGATTTAAGTATGTCCAAGTTTCGATTGGACACAACTACACTGGGATACCTCAGGTTCGCTCGCCGGACCACCTGCTCCATCAAGTAGCGGAACCAGGCGAGACGCTTCTGGGCATGCTCCGCGTCCTCAGCCGCGTCGTCGTCATCATCATCTTGCCCATCCGAGTCGCTCTCGTCGAAGTCTTCGTCCTCTCCTTCGCGCTTCCCCCTCTTCCTCTTCTTCTTCTCGTCCCCCAGTGCCATGTGCTGTAACGCTTTCGAAGCCAAGTCCTGCGCTAGGAATACGCCGTAATGCAGCTTGGGCAAGAACGGATGCGGGTAGTCGGCCGCCCCAGCGAGGTACGGATGGCCTCTGGGATACCACGATCCGAAATCGGCCGTACGTCGCAGTGATGGTACTAACCCGACTGAGCTATTACGGGAAGGGAGTCGGCGGAGGAATTGGCGGACCAAATCTGCCAAATCGTCGATGATCAACACTCGCTTGAAAGTATAAGCATTCTGAAAAAAAAAAACAGACAACCTTTTGGCGGATACCATTTGCCCTCTCTGTGGTCGTTTGGAGCGTGGTTTTTTGGTGGTAGGGAATGGACTGCCCCCGGCCAATAATGAAGCTCGGGAGTCGGCGCAATCAGTGCCATCGAGTTTATGAAAAGACTCGGAGCCGATAGGATTCTGCGAGGGGGAGATATACGGCCACGCATTCCGACTCCAGGCCGCTGTGGAGGGCGATGGTGATGAATATTATGTTCCCGGAGTCCTTCAGGTTACGAAGAAAAGGAAACGTCGGGTCCAGGAACCCTGTTGCCTTTGAAGGCTACGAAGGCCTCCTCCGATGTGGCTCGAGGTATAACATGGGCGCACTCGTGGCTTTCTCTCGTCGAACTGCTCGTTGTCCAGAGACCACGCAGTGGCCGTTAGCAGCAATACGAATATCAGTTTTCCCCCCTTCTGCTAGCTGTATTTTTGTTAGTGCATTTGATGGAGATATTCACTTCTTCGCCACCAGGTCCCTTCTAGTTGTTTTTGGGTTTTGCGGGATAAGGAACGTTATCGCCTGGACGATTATTAACATTCGGACGAGAAGGAAAAATATAGTCCACAGACCACAGTGCATGAATACGATATTTCTGTATCTCTCACCGCCCGGCGCCAGCGACGCCTCTTTCAGGTCGACATCGTCACGAATCTCTTCTGACGCGCCGACGCTCAGCGATTGGTCTGCCATGGCCATGCGGTCGGTCACTGGAACGGGACTAGGATAGGATAGGATAAGAGTAATCTCACTCGAGTAGCTACAGGTGCGGGCCCAGGGGAGCTCGCTGAAGTGGTCTTGGGTATAGTCATAATCGAGCGTGAGGGCTCTGTACAGTGCGGTTCTTTCTACATGCTCAAAGCGGATGGGAGAGATCGTTTATTTTGTCTAGTTTGATCATATTTTACCAGTGAGGCAGTCCTTCTCGGTTCACCAATTGAGCAACCTTTGTGAAACACATTTCGCTCCTACCTCGGAGATGTCCCAACATGGTAAGGGAAAGTCCTTAAGGAGATATTAGGTGATTACCGAACCGGTTACTCGTGAAACCGACGCCGTGGAAAAGGTGTGCCACGCAAGGTACATCATTCTGGTGGTCAGTATCCGAGATTTCTACAGTCTTTCGACCCCTTCGGGGTGTCATACGAAAAATTGGAACGATACAGAGAAGTGAAAGTGGCCCCTGCACAAGGATGACACGCTTTTCCGGAGTGGTAGACCTACGGGTCTCAATATTTATGCATCGTTTTGCAAGAACGGTTGACAGAGCAGGAGGAATCGTTAACAGAATCGCTTAAAGGTTTTTCCCTGTTCAGATCAAGGTCAATTCGTTATCTGGTCACCTGTGCACCACCTCCCGTTCGCCTCAACATGAGTACAATGTCTAGAGTAAGTTTCAAGAGCAGTGGTCTAATGGTCAGCTGTACAGGAGCGGTTACATGAGGAGGCTATCAAAAGTTGCGCGTATGCCCCCAGCCGCATTTCTCTGTGCGTGCAATGGCCTTTTTCTTCGATTTGGCCAAAATTTCCAAATTGGGATGCGATGGGTTGTTTGGGAGGCAAACATTGATCCCATCATTCACCATTCCTTCATCATCTTCTTCACGCATGGTGGCGGAAGGGAAGGAGGGTGGTGGGTAATTTCGTTCCACCATCATGTCGCTTAGGTTGGAGTCTAAGCAATTGACAGAATTAGTGATGACCCTTGCCGCATCCCTGGAAGTCCAAGGCGGCCTCAGGCTGTAACACCGCCGAGGATGCCAGTCTCGTTGTGCGTGTCAAGTGCGTGTAGAACACAAATAGAACAGCGAATCTTTGCTCCAAGTTTAAATTAACTACGCCGCAGGCCAAGGATAATCCGTGGTTGAGATCAGACTACGAGTAGCGTCGCTCCGAGGCTTATACATCGTCCAACCTACTACGACCGAGGCAATTCCGAAGATTGAGTGTTCCAGCGCTGTTGAACTGTGGGAAAAAGTTGTTGATGGGAAATTTTTAACATACCAGCTTCCTTCTCTCCCACCAATATGCGTGAAGAAGATGACTGGCCTCTCCGCGTCACGAAATACTGGGATGAAGACGAGCAGCAGGTCGTTTATAGCGCGGTGAGTCACTCAACACGCAGTCGGAAATGCGCGCATTTGTCTTCTTTAGCGTTGAACTGACGCCACGCATCTCGTCTTGAATCGCAGAAACCCAAAGCAAAGCCTATCGCGCTGCGAAAAATTCTCGGCTACTAGGAGTGGGTTTTCAACGCGTACGAGGAGGAGGACAGAGAGGTTGAGCCGGGGTCGCACGGGTACTTGCGGCTCAGGGCGTCGGACGCCGACAGGACTAAAACCACAACGAAGAAAAAGGGCAAGGGCAGTGCTAGGCAGAGCAAGGACATCGCTCCCGCGCACGTCAATGGGATATTCGACACCTGCGGCATCTCGCGCGCGTTCGGCGGCTTGAGCGAGTACGGCGGGTGCAGCTGGACGTTCAGCGACGACAATCTCGTCGAGAAACCCGAGGAGAAAAATTACTACGACCGCGTCGACGACCTCGATGACTCGGAGTTCTGCATCACGGTGGTGGATGTCGTGGACGACAACGGGCATCCGTTTATCGAGTTCACGCGTTCACAGGGGATGCACGACGGGAGTGTCACGTACATCGGCAAGAGGCAGAAAACGAAGAAGGGGGCGGTGTTGGAGGGGCTGACGGATGGAGAGCGGCAGCGGCTTGGGATTTTCGTAGAAGAAGAGGAGCTCAAGCGCGTTGCTTTGGAGTTGGGGAAAGCCCGGGGGTTGGGCTCGGCGGTGGAGTCTACACCGGCCAACAACAGGCCCGAGGACGACGGCGACGATGTCCAGGGAAAGGACGCGGACGGCTCGGAGGTGACCCCACGAAAGCGAAAGGCACAGGATAGTCCATCAGACGCAGAAGAGCCACCCTGCAAAAAGTAATACGCGACGTGACTACTCGCCGCTCAGCCTCTTTCTTGGTTCTCTGTACATTATTATTCTCTAGTACTTCCAGGCAGAGCAATTGATTTGTACATTTGACGCCGTTGACAATTGGTGCAATTCTCCATTCAAAATTCACCCTGACTACCCCGCAAGTCAAGAATAATCGAGGTTTCACGGACAGGGTTGGAAATAGACTGCTGATAGCGTCGCTCCAAAGCTTTTGATACGTCTTCGGCCTGCTACGAACCAGGTAATTCCAAAGATTTTAGTGTGTCCCAACGCTTTTGAACTGTGGGAAACTGTTGATGGAACTGCGAATGCCGGTCGCTCAAATGCAGACCGAATAAAAAAAGTCATTGTAGGCCATTGAGTCCGATGAGATGCACGGTGGTGGCGGGATGACCTGTTCTTGATGAGGATTTATTGCAAATGTGAACGGACAGGGAATTGATTTCACGGCGCAAGATGCAAATTGAACATGACGTTTCGGCGGGGGAGCAATGAGCCACGACGCCGATCCCTTCAAAACTGCTGAAATGCGGGCCTCAGATCAGGCAGCAGCAACTACAGAGCCAGCTTCTTACGGCGGAGCTGTTCCTGCGCACGTAGTAAGACCGTCAAATTCAAAGAACAGCTCAGACATTCGTCAACTCACCCCAAACCAGCTAGGATCCGTACGGTAGAGCTACAACGATCAAAGACGAGGAGGATAGATGAAAGTTAAACAGACGGCGCACCGGATCTCAGGAGAGTAATCAAGGAAAATGTTGTGCGCACTTCCGATAGTCAGCGTCAATCATTTGGAGCCCACAGATGGTAAATGTGCGATGCGCAGACCGGCCAATTTGGAGTCAAGCTGAGCACCGTTATCAACCGTTGGATTTTCCATCCGTAAGACGATCTGTCGAATGCGGAACGAGGAGATAATTGTTGAAAGACTAGAGTGTCAAGGTTGTACAGTTGAATTGGGTTATAGAGTGGATGTGGAGGAGCGATATTAGGTTTAGGAACGAGCCCAGATTGGGTGCTTAGCCACCTTTTGGAAGGAATTTAGCGATTTTTTTTTTTTGAAACCAGAGAAAGCGCACCGTGACGTGGACGCAGAGAGTTCCAAAACGGCTAGCCGGGCCCGAGAAGTCGAAAGTACAACGGTCGCGTCGTGCTGAAACCACTCTTCAAATTTTACCGAACAAGCACCAGTGATTCAAGCATAATGAGCGCGGAGCAACGAGATTGGGTAGAGCAGAGAGAACCGAGTAAATCAGAAACACAAAATTCGACAGAACAACCATCCCAGGTCACAGGAAAGGCGGCTGGCCGGAAAGGGCACTCGATGTCCATGTGACACAGCGTGGGCGGGTCGAAAAATCAGCGTAGCGCAATCACAGTTCGAAATGGCACTTGACAGTGGAAAATAGAGACATTCTCTAAATGCGTTGAATGATAGCGCAGACTTTCTCAAAGACTCGGATGTCGATTTTGGAGTCTCGGTAAAGGATGAATCCGCCGATGTGTTGGATGAGATACAGCGAACCCCGGAGTGACTGCTCGAGGCGGTTCTATTGGCGAGTGGTGCGGGAAACCGAAATCATAGTGAAAAGACGACGCCGCGCCGCGTGGGACCATGACCAAGGCACAAGCATTGAGATTGGTCTTGTCCCATCGTATTTATCTGGTATGCGGTGTAATCTTCGTCAGCCCCGGGCCAGGAAAGTCAAAGATACGTGACACTTCGTTTCGTGATGGCCAACTTCCGGCGAGTGGTGAGAACAATCGCATCTCCAGCTACTCTGCATACTCCGGCCCTCCGAGGACGTGCGAGGAGGCGCGCTTCCAAGTGCAGGACCCGCCGTAGGCAGCTATGGAATGGAAGACGAAGCCTGGTTGAGGCTGTGCTAACGCAGATCAGATCCGCACGGAGCACTCGACCACCGTCGCTCATGAGCGAAGACTGTCACGGAAAAGACTGGCCTCTCCGTATCACGAAGTACTGGGACAACGACGCGCAAGAAGTCGTCTATAGCGCGACGGTGAGCCAAAATCAGGACGCGCTCTTCGCGAGCGACCTTCCTTAAACTGACGCGTTTAAACTTTCCCCTCGCAGAAACCCAGAGAAGAGCCTATCGAACTTCGAAAAGTTCTAGGCTACTACGAATGGGTGTATGACGCGTACGAGGGCGAGGACAAAGAGATTGAGCCCGCCTCGGGCTCCCGTGGGTACTTGGAGCTCACGGAGGACAAAACTAAAACGAAGGCCGCGAACAAGACAAAGGGAAAGGGCGGCAAAGGCAAAGGCATAGTCCCGGTGGCGGACTGTGACATAGATCCAGACCATGTCAAGGGGAAATTCGAGACCAGTGGCACATCCCGTTCGTTCGTCGGTCTGAGTGAGAACGACGACTCGAAGTGCAGCTGGACTTTTGGCGGCAGTAATTTAATCCCGAAGAAAGGGAAAATAGGCGCTCGGGACGACGACGATGACGCAGATTGGGACGAGTCGGAATTCTGCATCGGGGTGGTGGATGTTGAGGACGATAATGGCCATCCATTTATTGTCTTCACGCATTCGCTGGGAGCGGACACTGATTATGATGTCTCGTTTATCGGGAAAAAACAACAAACGCCGAAGAAACTCAAGACGTCTCCGAAGGAAGGCCTGACAGACGGGGAGCGGCAGAGGCTTGGAATCTTTGTGGAGGAGGAGGAAATCAAACGCGCTGTGTTGGAGTTGAAGAGTGGTTCAGGTTCTGCTGGGTCCACCCCAGCCAACGACAGGCCCGAGGACGAAGACGACGGCGAAGACGAAGTCGAGGGAAAGGACGGCCACGGTGATGCGGACAAAGAGGTCAACTTCGGGTCACTAAAGCGAAAGGCCCAGGACAACCCACCAGACGGGGACGAACCACCCTGCAAAAAATAATCCGACTGGCCATTCTATTGGCTCAAGCTGCTTCTTGGTTTTCGTGTACATTATATACCCTCGGTATTGGCAGAATCATTGATGGAAATGAACATTTACGGGCGATCGTACTTTCTTCGAGTGGTATTGAACGCTACCTAACCCAAATCGATTCAGAGGAGCCAGTGGAAACGGTTCGAGACTACTTGGCACTGGACGGCCGCCACGAACCTAGTCTTTGCCCGAGATTTCAACTGTGGGAACTTGTTGATGGGAAACTCACGCCTCGGATTCTGTGATTATGAATTGTTGCAACCATTCAGTGAGAAATGCAATGCTATGGGTTGACTTGATCATTGTAAACTCAGGTATTTGATTCACCCCTGCAGTATGGTGCGCCAGTCCATGTTTACTGAACGTCAATTCGAATACCGCCGTCAAGTAGTAACTGCCCTGATCGAAGCAGCTAGCTCGAGAAATTCCAACGAATGTTGGCGGACCGCTCGACACGGTGCGCCCAAACATGTTCACGTGGGGACCAGGAGCCCAGTAAGAGGACGCTGCGCTGTGCGGACCGACGTTTACCGGATTGGTTGTGTGGTTGACTATCTTGTATTCCTTGTTTCTCCGGGAGTCGTTGAACCAACAGAGACACATCGCGTTGGTGGAGCAATTTGTCCCAAGGCAGCGCAACCACGGTGCGATTAGTTTGGTGAAAAGAAAGCGAAGCTGTGTACCGATCAGTTTAGTCCCATAAATATTATTTCAAGTTCACGATCGCACAGACACCGAGGCAGTATGATGAGTCAGAGCAGTGGAGGTGCTTGGTATTCATCGAAGTCATCGGTATCAGTGCACTGGAAGTTCTCAATGTTGTAATCTTTCAGAAGCGGATGGAACAGAGAATAGATGGCATTGAATTATCCAGCAGTGCGCTCCACCAGCCACGCTAATAAGTCGTTCACCTCGTCGTCGTTTATCGTGTGGCCGAGGCCGGGGTAGGTGTTGTACTGCACCTTGTCACGGACGTGCGTTCGCAGGTACGCGACGGCATCCTGCGCGTGTGTGACGGGGATCTCGCTGTCGGCGGTGCCGTGGCACCAGAGGATAGGGACGTGCGGAGAGGTGAGGGGGTGCTGGGGGGCAGTCAGCTTTTTTTTATGAAAAAAACAGAGTGAGAAGACGTACGTCTCGCGCCCGCGGTGGGATCCAACCAGACAAGCTGGCGACGCCACCGAGGTCATGCAGCGTGGAGATCGCGACCATGAGGCTTAGAGCGGCGCCTTGTGAGAAACCGACGAGGAGAATGCGGCGCGCATCGATGCCGCGGTGGATCTGTGCGAGAATGAGGCTCTCGATCACACCGATGCTCTCTGCAATGCCCGGCTCGTCGAACTCGTCGTCGCCCGGCGGAAGGGTAGCGATATCGAACCAACTGGGCCGGCGGACGTTGCGGTAGTACGTGACGCGTTTGTTACATCTGCGAAGTCGGCTTGGTCTTGTTTCTTTATTTCACTCTCGAGACGTACGCTTGTGGTAGAACCCATTCGACGTGCCGTAGGTTCGGGGCGAGGCCCTCAAGAATCATGGCGCGCCAGGTAAACGTATTTTGGCCCAGTCCGTGGACGAATATGACCGATGCGGTGTGCTCCTGACTTGCAGGAATGACTACGGTCTGCTGCGCGGGTGGATTTTTTTCCATGTTTGCGAGAATTGGGACAAAAGCCATTGCCATGGAAGTGCATGTTTCGTTGGGGGGTCGCGTATTTTATGCGTGGTCAGACAAACTAGCGCTCAGGGCAGGGCAACGAATGCGCAGCAGAAGAACAAGAGATAGATGCGTTCATGGCTGCGGACCAGGCTGTGTGCTGCGCGAATCAGTCCAATGAGGCACAGATGTCGCATTGGAGGTGAACTATGGCCGTGAACTATGGCCATGAGTGTTTTGAGAGGACCGTAAATAATTTTTTCTTTGAAAATTGGTCTCGGATGAAATTCAGTCAGTGAAATTGCAAGTCAAGGGGTGGGTGTGCACGTGCCGTTTTCTTTGCCCAAACCACCTCAGTGTCCGTGCCCGCGCCTTGGAATCCTCGACTTGTCCTCGACATCGACATGGGAAACGTCGCCAGCTGCTGTGAATCCTGCTGTGCGCCCATGCCTTCCTTCTGGCCCACTTCTTGTAGCTTATTCCACTCCACCAGTCCATTCGCGCAGGTCGCAAACATATGAGCCATTGCTCCTCGAGAACGAGCGGGAGGCCGTAGCTGACCTGCTTCAATACCTCGAGAGTATGTGCGCTGGCTACAGCTCATAGCGCCCAGGCTTATCGTCATTATTACTAGACCGGACTACAACCAACTTCTTCACCGGTTCACCGCTCTCGGCCCTCACCACTCTCTCCTTCTCAGACAATGTCGACCTTCAGCGGAGTGCAGCGCTCGCATTCGCAGAGATCACAGAGAAGGAGGTCCGCCCCGTCGGCAGAGATACCCTCGACCCTATCCTCTTCCTGCTCAGCAGTCACGACACCGAGGTCCAGCGGGCGGCCAGTGCGGCCCTCGGGAACCTCGCCGTCAACAGTCCGTTATCTTGCGTTTAATTCTCCCGCTCTTCTCAAACTCATCCACTTTTTCGCACAGCTGACAACAAGCTTCTTATTGTCAAACTGGGCGGCCTCGAACCTTTGATTCGCCAGATGCTCAGCCCGAACGTCGAGGTCCAATGCAATGCCGTCGGTTGTGTCACCAATCTCGCTACTCATGGTTCGTCGACTTCTTCGTGCGTTTCATATCCGGCATTGAAATTCATATTTCTCGTGCGCAGATGATAACAAGACAAAGATCGCCAAGTCTGGTGCATTGGTCCCTCTCACGCGTCTGGCTCGGTCCAAAGATATGCGGGTACAGCGGAACGCCACTGGTGCGCTGCTGAACATGACGCACTCGGGTACGTAAATTTCATTCAGCACTTTAGTTGCTTAATGCAAGTGCTCTAGATGAGAACCGACAACAACTGGTCAATGCTGGCGCTATCCCGGTGCTCGTGAGCCTGTTGAACTCGCCCGACACCGACGTGCAATATTATTGCACGACGGCACTGAGCAATATTGCCGTCGACGGTGCGTCAGGCGCCACTACTTTGACCTCGATGAACTGAAGCTCCCGTAGGGGCTAACCGGAAAAAGCTGGCGCAGAGCGAGCCCAAACTCGTCACCAGCCTGGTGATGCTCATGGACAGCTCCAGCCTAAAGGTCCAGTGTCAGGCTGCACTCGCCCTTCGGAATCTCGCTAGCGATGGTAAAAATGGTTTACTTGCCTAATCTGGGCCCAACTAATATCGTTATTTAGAGAAGTACCAACTGGAGATCGTCAAGGCTGACGGCTTGCTTTCTCTCCTCCGATTACTGCAGTCGACGTACCTTCCGCTCATCCTCTCGTCTGCAGCGTGTGTCCGGAATGTGTCGATTCACCCGCAGAACGAGTCGCCCATCATCGAGTCGGGCTTCCTGCAGCCCCTCATCAACTTGCTCTCGTTCAAAGAGAACGAGGAGGTGCAGTGCCATGCCATCTCGACACTGCGCAACCTCGCCGCGAGCTCGGAGAAGAACAAGACCGCGATTGTCAAGGCCGGCGCCGTGCAGTCGATTAAGGAGCTGGTGCTCGAGGTCCCGATGAACGTGCAGAGCGAGATGACGGCCTGCGTCGCGGTCCTCGCACTAAGTGATGATCTGAAGGGCCAGCTGCTCGAGATGGGTGTCTGTGAGGTGCTCATTCCGCTGACAAACTCGGCCAGCTCGGAGGTGCAGGGTAATAGCGCTGCGGCGCTGGGTAATCTGTCATCAAAGGGCGAGTCAGTCCACTGCGGAGAAGATATGAATCTTACGTCCTTTATTTTATAGATGGCCGTAATTCGCCCGACGACTACTCTGCGTTTAACGATGTGTGGGACAAGCCGGAGGGTGGGATGCACCGATATCTATACCGGTTCCTCACCAGCTCCGATGCCACGTTCCAACACATTGCGGTGTGGACCATTGTGCAGCTGCTCGAATCTGGAGGTGCGCCGATTTTACTTTCTTTCCCCGTTTCTGTCGCTGACATGATTTGCTTCTGCGACTGCAGACGCGCAGCTCATCAGCAACATCCGCAACTCGTCGCTGCTGATTCCGAATATCCGGAACCTAGCGAGCAGTCGGACGTCCTCGCACAGCTCGAGCGTGGGGACGCCGACGAGCCACCGGTCACACAGCCAGTCGTACCAGGACACGGAGACAGGAGAGGGCGCGGGCGAGATCCAGCAGCTCGGGCGTCGGATCATCGAGATTCTTGAGGGGGGCGAGGCTCTGGCGGGGAGCCTGCCGACGACGTCGCATATGCAGCCCGGGTCGTCGGTAGAGAGCGACCACGAGGAGCTGAGGAGGAGTGTACGGGAGGCTTTCGCGCCGGGCTCACATCGCTAACCAGCCCTGGGGCTCGGTGTCGCTGTCGATGGCTTTCTCTTTGCGGGTTGTATGAGACCTTTCGTCCGAACGATCTATTCTCGCTTGACCGTATTATTACCTTCCTTTGTATTATCTTGCGCTACCCACATACACTACCGTACACTTCTCCCTGTTGCTTACATACCTTCGTCCGCTCGTTTTATTTATCCCTCTCTCATTATTCTTTCATTTTTTTCTTTGGTGTCGAGATTTGAGACGTCAGTTCTTCAGCTAGTTTGCGGTTCGCACTGTTGCACATTTAAAGATGTATGCGATGATATGACCTTGATGATTCGCGCGGTCCAGCCACATAAGAACCGTCCAGCTGACTTCCTTTGTGGGCGTCGAGTGTCCTGCTTCTTTTCGCTCACCATCATGCCTACTCCACGAAACGCTGCAGATATGACTGGGCCACTAGTCAATGTAAAAGGGAAAGAGAAGAAGAGAAGCAAGCAGAAAGACAAAGTAGACGAGCCTTGCAGGTTGTTCTCTGCCGGAAAGTGCACACGGGGAGATAGATGCCGCTATCGTCATGAGTTTGCTGAGGGTAGCACTGTCGACTCCGCCGTAAAGCGTTCCATCTTTCTGAGAGCGAGAGCCGCTGACACTGTATATTTGAGTCCCTGGAATCTCCATTGCCGGGTGGAGGGTCCAGCAAGGATATGTCTGGTCCTGTGGATGGCGATAGTACAAGTAAGACTTCTTCGTGTCAATGGAGAAAGATATCCATCGATGTTGACAAAGATTCTTAGCTCCAGCAGCTCTCATGAGCCAGAAACCAATCCCTCAGAACTCGGGAAGTAGCCATAAACGCTGCTTTGCTTGGAGAAGAAAGGGATCGTGCTCTAAAGGGGGGAATTGTCCGTACAAACATGACAATGAGGCAAGTCATTCAGAGGCCGTCTCATGATAATATCAACTAAACAGTCGTGTTAGTTCAAGAAAACACTGGAGGGGAACCGTTGTGTAGACAAGGAACAGCGCTTCCGAATCGGAAAACAACGTCGAGAGGCCATCAGACGGCGGCACGAGATGGAGTCCGCCGAGTATGAAAGGCGAGCTGTAGAACGAGACGCCGATTTCTTGGCCAGGGTTAGACTCGATACCAGGGCTTGCCGGAGGGTTTTAGTGATAATCGATCAAAGCCGTCGCTTCGCCGACAGGTCTGATCGACACATCATCAACCATCCCCCGGCGAATCTGACTGGTTTACGAGTCTAGGGCAGGGTTTTGAGAGGAAATCTCGTGCTCTCGAGCTCTGCAAAGAGAACTTGATCTCAAGGTATGAGAAGATGAGATAAAAGGTGTTGATTGAGTCTGTAAAGGTGTTTGTATGAGGTTTTGCCAGTTTAGCTATCTCGAGTGATACATAATGATGTCTGTGGCCCTCTTGTAAGGCGTTCGGAGCGTGGAGCGCGATAATTCTGGTAGGGGCGAAATAATTCTTCGCCTTTGGAAATTCGGGTGTTGATCGAAACAGTAAATGAACTAGCGTCCCAATTCCATTCCACATTCGGAGTGCAACTACTAGAAGCTACAGGATGAGTTGAACAGAAACTATACTCCCAATTTTCGACGCGCCTGTGATTTATGCGGGATATGTCTAGACAAAGGACGTTGTGGGGGCCTGAGTATGATCCAGGAAGTGGTTCCGCTATCGAAATCGAATTTTGAGACATAACTGTCGTATCGAATTATCCGAACTGAAGAGACGGCGAAAATCTGCCTGCTCGGTCTTGGATAGACGCTCGGCCACAACAAGGTCCAAAGCCTCGAACGCCATAGCCATGAGAGCGAGTGGATCTTAAGACGTCGTCGTCACGGCCGGGGGCGCGCGAAGGCCATGAGAAGCGGACGCTCTACCATCATGGCTTCGCCGCATGCGGCGATGTCTTCCTCGGCAAAGACCTCAGTCCCCGCAACGCTGCTAGGACCAAAGAAGTATAGGGGCCTCGATGGACGGACTCATCGGAAGGAGCGCCCGGTTGGAACCTGTTCGCAAGCCAAGGCGCCTTTGTCTCTCCCCAGAGGAGACAAGAGGTGGAGGGATCATTGGGGTTGGGGAAGACAGAAAACCGAGCAAATTCGGGGGTGCAGGTGCCATTTGGCTCTTTCTCCAACCAGATCGTGGAGGGCCCGGGGAGGATGAAAATTGTACTCTTGGCTGTACCTGCGATCACTTGGAAGGGCTTATAGAGCTGAGCTGGGGTGATTGAGCGCCGTATACGAAGTCGGAATGAGACTCGGAGCAGGGAACTTGGCTCCAGTGGATGCCACTAAAACGGTAAAATTTCGACCGTAATTCATTGAACTGACAAAAATTATTTACAAACCGTGTCGCCGTGAACGTGAACAAGATTGCTTGCCGAGACTTGCCAGGCACCTGGCCTGTTCGTAATGCAAGACAAGCACCTACGAAATGAAATGGTGTATTGTCGAGCGGTACTTATTTATGTAAGCGGTACGACTCCCGACCTGGCCGGATTCAAGGGTGACATCATTCGTCTACCTGCCACTTTTGAAAGAGCAATAGCGGCCGTCAACCAACGGCCGCCCGCTATTAGGGTGTATGCATCAACGGCCACCGAGTCAACGCCGACTCTGTTCGTATACAAGAATCTCGGTATGCGAGCTGCACCCCCCAGATTAAACCCATGTCATTCGAAAATACGCGCGTGTGGCTCGGTAAACTTTACACCTCTTTCTTGGCCCCACAATATCTGACTCTGGATTAACCTACTCTAGTCACAGGAACCTCTAGCGGGTTAGGGATTGCCCTTGTTAAAGCGATCCTCGCCGCGGGCGAGCGCGTCATTGCGACCTTGCGTGTGCCCGAAAAACTCAAGCACCTGGAGGCCGAATACTCGCCGGCGCAGCTTCTGGTGCAGCGGCTCGATGTAACCAAGGTCGCAGAGATCAAGGCTGTGTTTGACGCAGCGCGGACACACTTCGGGCGTCTGGACGTAGTGGTAAACAATGCCGGCTATGGGATTCTAGCCGAAATCGAGGCGACACCAGACGAAGATGCGCGGTATAATTTCGAGGTCCAGTTCTGGGGCCCCGTCAACATCACACGGGAGGTAAGAGTCGTTGTCCACAAGTCATGCTGGGTCTCATTGCTGTGAAAGGCCATCAAGTTTATGCGCGATGTGAATCCTGCAGGACATGGTGGTTTGATTATCAATGTCAGCTCGGTCGGAGGGTATCTAGCTAATCCCGCACTCTCGTTCTACAACGCGAGTAAATTCGGTGCGTAGGCCTACAGCTATGATCATGCAGTCGCTTAGCATATCCTATAGCACTCGAGGGCTTCACTCAGGTACATCCTATTTTACATCCATCGACAGCTTCGTCCTGAGCCGTTATACTCACAGGCATTTGTGCGCGAGATGCCTCCAGAGTGGAACATCCGCGGACTGATTGTCGAGCCTGGAGGGTTCGAGTCGGAATGGGCGAGTGGATCAATGCAGACATTCCCCGCCCCACCGGAGTACGGGCCCACCAGTCCCTCTGGCGTGATGCGCACTGTATTGGAGCCCGTCAACGCGAATGCACATACGCTGGGTGTACCAGAGAAAATGGCCGCTGCGATCATACGCGCGGCGGGGGAGAAGAAGCTGCCGCTCCGCCTGCCCCTCGGGAGTGAATCGTGGGCTATTGTGCGTGGTCAAGCGCAGAGGACGTTACGAGAGGCGAATGAATGGGAAGAGGTATCACATAGTACGAATCGGGACGGGGTAGACGGGCCACAAGCTGCAGCGGGGATTATGGAGATGCTGAAAAATCTCTTCTGAGATCCAGTTCAAGTTCTAATTCCACTATGCATTCTCGAAGCCCGTTGTGCAGTTATTTGTATTGTACCGTGCCCACTTTCAATTAGTCGGTTAACCCGTCGTTCTGAACTGTAATGAGTGTGTCCGACTCGGAACATTCCGATCGCGAGATGATTCAGATGCAGTGATAGTCATCAGCGTTCTGCCTTCACTTATAAGTTCACGCCCGATAAAGCTGAAATACCTCTCTTTCCGTTATGTTGCAGGTGCAAGAGCTTCTGGATCTCACCATTGACTTTCTGCATGACTCGCGGGCCGACTTAAAACGTTGCGCCACTGTCAGCAAGAGTTGGCTTCCTGCAGCGCAGTATCATCTCTTCTCATACTACGTTCTGCAGAATGTGCCGGATTGTCAGCGCTTATTAAATATTCCACCCCACATTCGCAGACTGGTCACCCACCTCGCCATCTCCCTGAATGCATGGGACAATGACGCATATACGGCGTTGGGCAACGTCCAGCTTGCTCTGAGCAATCTGCGAAAACTGTCCATCTACCGCTTCCCTCCTAATTCCGGACTTGTCGTGATGCAGCAGCTCTGTTCTCTCCCTTCCATCACACACATCTTCATGCTGCGCCACGAAGACCCGGTTCGCCAGAGTTCGCTTTTTATGCTCCGCACGGCCCCTCTAGGAATCTTGGAAATTAGCCACAGATTCGACGACGACAACTATAATAAAAAAATCACTGGTTCGATGCCTTCCCCGGAACGACGTTGCATCGTCGACTCCATCGACATTCACAGCACCGACCGTGGTCGCAAAACTCTGCCCCAATCGCTTACCCGGACACTCGATATCAGCATGCTCAGACGACTCAGACTCAGTGTCCACGACTGTGTCGACGCGAAGTATCTCAACCAGTTATTGCAATATTGCACCTCCGTCTCAGACCTTGAGATCCACGGGACTATCGGTAACTCTCTCGAAGTTCTTTCTGCAGCCAAGTCACTGATGACCCCGCAGCCGGTACAGGATCCTTCGGAAGGCAACTGAGCATCGGACCTACGACACTCCCCCGTCTTACACACTTGACCTTTCACATACAAGCCCCAAGCGCGCTCGTCCAGGTCCCGCATCTACTCTCTCAGTTCTCCCCGGAGGGATCTCTGCGCCGAGTGATACTTGTGGTCAGTCGCGACTCTGTACCCACGGAGGCACCGTTTCTATACGAAACTTTGTGGCGCTGTGTCGACGACGCCAGTGCTGGCCTCCCCTCAGTGGTTTTCACTGTTAAAGTCTCCCTGGCGGTTTATGGGGCCATTGAAACTGCGGTTGGAATTGCTACTCTGAAGCAGTATTTACCCTCCCTGGCAGCCAGTGCCCGCCTGCAGTTGACTACCACCACAGTATCCTACTTAGATTGATTTGGAATCTCGAACACATACCATTTTTAGAACGAGGTTGCGGGTGGGGGCCGGTGTAGGGGACTACACTTGGACCCACCAGCTTTTCATGATTTAATTATCGAACAAAATTGCCACGGTCATAGGGGGTAAAGCTCCAAATTCACGTCTTTCATGTACGTTTTTGGTAGAAAACATAGGATGGAGCGACTTGGCCCGATTGTGGTTCCACAAGGGGATATGGCGCACGACCCGATTCGAAGTTGTCCAGATCCCTGAAGTACCCTTCGCCTTATCCACGCGACAGCGATCTGGAAATGGCGACCATACCCCCCCCAGTCCCCCCGCCGCAGCCCGCACTCAATCAGGCGCAGATGAATCCCCTTCCTCCATCTGTCTTCACCCTCCCGCAGACAGCACAGCTCGAGGCACTGTACACGATAATCAGGTCGAAGGAGACCAGTCGCGGGGACTTCCTCTTCTACTCAGATCGCATCATCCGCCTGCTCGTCGAGGAGGGGCTGAACCATCTGCCGGTGGTCAAGAAGGTCGTCCAGACGCCAACGGGGGCGACGTACGAGGGCGTAGGCTTTAAAGGAAAGATTTGCGGTGTGTCGATCCTACGCGCGGGCGAGGTGTGTTTCCTTGAACAGGTCACAATATGCCGCGGTTTGATATCTGCTGTAGGCGATGGAGGCGGGGCTGCGCGAAGTCTGTCGCAGTGTGCGGATCGGAAAGATTCTGATCCAGAGGGTGCACATCTACATGCAGGAGATATTCCTTTGAACTCAATGCATGCAGGACGAGGAAACAGCGCTGCCAAAACTGTTTTACTCGAAGGTTTTTTTATCTCGTCTTCCTGGTCGGGTTCATTTGAACCAACGTATTTCTAGTTCCCGCAAGATATCGCAGAACGCTACGTTCTTCTCCTCGACCCGATGCTCGGTAGGCAGAATCAAAGTCCTACCCGAGAAGGCCGTCTCAGCTGATCGTTCCAGCCACCGGGGGCTCGGCCATGAAGGCTGTTGAGGTCCTTATGGACCACGGCGTTCCAGAGGATCGCATCATTTTCATCAATCTTGTATACTTCCTGGTTCTTCTATTTTCTTCTTCTAACACTTTCATAGATCGCGTCTCCAGAAGGACTTCGAACCTTCTGCACCAAGTACCCGCTGCTCAAAGTGGTATGTGAACGTGTACTGGCGGGTTCGTTCTGCGCTCATCCACGTCCAGATTACTGGCTGGATAGACCTCGGTCTCAACGAGAAGGCCTACATCATCCCCGGCCTCGGCGACTTCGGGGAAAGGAGGTACGCGACGTATCTCTACTCTATTCGCTTATTGAAATTTTCTCTAGGTACTGTGAATGAAGGGATATGAGATGTGGTAGCATACTTGGAATCTAGCATAATTCTCCACGGTAAGGACCGAATACTTGACAGCCGACGTACCGACTGAGCCGTCGCGTAAATCTCCACCCTTCGCACAGTTAGGCCACTCCTGTACAACATTTCAATCTATGATTGCAGTGCAAAGGTTACTCAGCTCTCCGTCTGGTGGACACCAAGGGCGCTTTCGACGTAACAGCGGCCTTTCCCAGCCTTGCCTACAATTTGGGATGGCCCCATGATTTGAAAATCTTAACTTGCCTTCTTGCATCCAGTTACTGCATATCCTGCCAGTGTCCGTGCCTGATCTAGTCGAGTCACTGCACGATCTCGACGGCGTCACAAGTCTCCCCGCGAAGGGCGCGAGCGCGAACGATCTTAAACACCCATCACCTCCCCACGCGTCCCTACCTTCTGGTAGCACGACACCGCCGACACCCAGATGACGTGCAGGATGTCCTCGTACTCTGCGACCGCAGGTCCATACATGACAAGGTGCAGTACGAAACCTACCCTGTTCTCGGCCACACCGCAAAGACGACCAGATGAACGACTTATTGGCTACTAGATAATATTAATGTTCTTTAGTATTCTCTCCGCTATATCGAGACCTATCATAAGGTCTGAAACCCTGAGACTTTGGGTGGAGTCACCAGTGCCCTGCAGGACGTGCATCTCCAAATATGGAAACTCGAAAAGTAACAAGATCATCGCCGCACAGCCACAACCAAACCTTCTCTTGCCACTCGCCTCGGGACCGTTTCCTCTTGAACGTCTTACGGGGCTAACGATACAGAGTAGCATCTTGTGAAGTCACAACTATTCCCCACCGTGTGATGGATCTTTGTTGCTTGTGCCGGCGAAAAACACACCGAAGACTGCCAGATAAACACGACGAGAGCACTGGCAGGGATGCGGCGAGTTGCCCTTTACCTCAAGAACTGCTTGACGAGTGCATGTCGTATCTCAACTACAACTCGACCGATCTCAAGGTTTGCGCCTTGGTCTGCAGATCTTGGTCTGGCGCAGCCCAGCGTCTTCTCTTTAACGTGGTTGTCGTCACCGCGCCCCCACACCGCTATAGCCGCATAGAGCAGACATTGCGCACCTCGCCGCATCTCATCCAGTACATTCATACGTTGGTCCTTCACCGAAATTCAGACGTCAAAATCAATGTCTTTGAAAAATTCTGCACTCTCCCATTCACACATGTAGAGAATATCTCTATATCTCACTCGTGTACGGTGACATTACCATCCGCGATTGCGTTGCAACGGCTGCTCTGCTCGCCCGTTCTCCGTCGGGTGGCCATCGAGTGCGAATTCGACGAAAGGGGGGCCTTTTCCGCGATGTGGAATGGCTGCTCTCCCACAATTCGACATCTCCATTTGCGTTCTTGCGACCATATGCCTCATCCTGCATACCTTATTCCACCTCGGTCCTCCGCACCCGTGGTACTCGAGTCACTGAGGCTCGAAGGGTCGACAAATGTCGATACGTGGCTTCAGCACGACCATTGTCCTTTCGACTTCTCGCGGCTTGCCGTGTTGACCCTCGAAATCCACGCGTCGCTCCCTAGCTGGCCGCGGATGGCCGCTGCCCTTCAAAGTATCGAAGCTCTGGATTTTTCCGCCTATGTATGCCTTCGCTGGTTTTAAACTATTATCGCTGAAACTCCCTCCCAAATCAAGTGCAGGAAAGTGATCGACCTGGGCCTGTTCCCAAACCTGTTGTTCCTCCGCATCCACGCCGCATCCGTGTTCAACATAACGATGACACTCGACACCCTTTCGACAATCACGTCCTCGTCCCGCATTCGGCAGATTGTCTTTTCCATCGAGGCTCCTGGGGTCGATATCTGTAACCGGCTCGACTCCAAAATGGCTGGACTTCCCCTTTCATATTTAGAGTCTGTGAGACTTGAGATGGGGGAAAGCGACTTCCAATGCTGGTCTCAAGGCTTCCCTCGCTTGGGCTCCCGAGAACTTGTGCGCCGCCTGTTTCATTCATTTCTTCTCGTCTTACATGGTGATAGCTTCTTCGTACCGATTCTGACTGGTTCGAGGTGGGTTGGATTGGCAATCAGAGTCGCTCTTCTGATGATGACGGCTTCACTACGCACAGGTACAAACCCGGCGCAGGAACTCCGTAGTTGCTATTGTATGAGGTACGCGAACATCACAAGAAACAATGAGCATAGCGATCTGCACGTTAATATTAGCGATGTGGGGTTTGTTGTAACCTAGCTACTCATCGAAGAACTGAATGTACAATACAGGCGTCTCTCTATGGTTTAGAAAGTTGATAAGCTAGCATCAAGCCATCCCCATTTCTATATTCTTGCCCTTGACGCTCTTCCACTCCATAGCCAGAGCTCCAACGATAGATACCCCCGCCATAGCGATGCCAACTTGGAAAGCTGTCACCAGGGCGTCATTATACACGCTGATCACCTCTGTTATAAATTTGGGGTCAACGGCGTTCTTCAGGTTGGTCGCGCCCGCCAAGAAGATAATCGCGGGGTCTACGCTGGGGACACGCGCGACGAGCCCACTTATCAGCTTGTTCTGGAACACGTTCTGCCCGACGGAAATGAAGAGAGCGCCGCCCTGGAGGAAGGGGTTAGCCGGTACTTGGACGTATGCCGAAGGATGAACATACCAAAGTTTGTGCAAACATTTGAATACTGGTGCCGACGGGAACATCTTTGAGTTCGAGGACGGTTTGGGCGGCGATCATAGGCGCCTGCATGCCGACACCAATCCCAAACCCATAAATGACCTGGTATCCAATCCAGTGCGCATGGCCCGTGTCAGGCTTGAAAGTTGATATCATCCCAGCGCCGATAGTCATCAACACAGTGGATAGCTTTCATCACGTAGAATCAGCATGCTGGCTCGTTGAGTTAGGTATGGTCGACGCACCCAGATGAACGGAGTGTAGTATCCCCAGGCCGTGACGAGGCCCCCGGACACCCTGGTAAATAACGTCTGAGCACGGACAAGAATACAGGAAGCCACACAGATCCCCTCACATCGTCGCCAGAACCAAACTGAGAAGCATGGGAAGATTGTCGCTGCGAGAAATCAGCATTAAACCATATATCCCCGCGCACGCGGTACGTACATGCCGCTCTTGACCGCCGAAGTACCCTTGATTGCTTGGAACCATATAGGCAGGTAGAACACAAAAATGAAGAAAGATGCGCCGAGAGTCAGGGAAAACCAGGCGGCTGCCCAGATGCTGCGCTTCACGAAAATCCGAGGTGGGACAGTGGCATTTTCTTGTTGCCATATTCTTATAAAGTATCAGCGTCTATGACACGCATTAACCGCGACACTCACTGGATCGCGACAAAGGCCGAGATGAAAACACCGAAGATGATAAAGAGAGCGATGATACGACCATTTTTCCACTCGTATTTAGATCCGCCCCATTGTAACGCCAAAAGAAGCGAAACGATGGCAGGTATAAAAATGAGCGTGCCCCTGGAGATAGTGGTTATAACTGACAACGGAAAGGTAGAATAAATGAAATACCAGGGATCGAATTGTGCTACTTGCTGCCGTAGGGTTAATGGGATTTCCCGAGGCTTGTGCTCCGCGCTCTTGGGCATCTTGAAGAGGAATGCAATGGCGAATATAGTGACCCCCCCAATAGGGAGGTTGACTAGAGGGTTTGGCTTAGCACAGCGAAAGGGAGGCATAAAAGTGGCATACTATAGAAACACCATCGCCAGGTGACTTTATCGGTGAATGCACCACCTAAAGAGATTATTGAGGTGAGATTTCTAGCATTAAATCGGCAGAGTCAGGTGCTCACCCATGAGCGGTCCCGCCACGCTAGCTATACCGTACATTGCTCCGATTAACCCAGTGAACAGGGGCCGCTTGGCTAATGGCACGGAGTGCGCTGCGAAAATGATTCAGGCAAAGCTCCAGAATATAGTCCAAGTAGACTGACCGATGACTGTCAAAGGAACGTCAGCACAATTTCAGCGCGAAGAATGCTGGACTGACTGATAAGTGCGCCAGTAAAAATGCCTGCGCTGCCCAAGCCTGCGATTGCACGGCCAATGATCAGGGCTTTGGAATTCGGCGCCACACCGCAGACGAGACTTCCAACTTCAAAGAGAGAAATGGCCGTGAGGAATACCTAGCATTCATTCAGCAGCAGAAGAAATGACTTTTTGTTCTTCTCACCGATTTGATGGGCAAGAAAGTATAGAATTTCCCGAAGAGCAGTTGGGTCGCCGCAATGGCCTAGGTAGAATTAGCCTTGGGTACACATCGCAAGTAAATGACATACAAGCAGATAACTGCAAAAGGTGGGAAAATGAGCGTATGCAGGATGTAAGGTGCGGGGACTTACGAGCTTCCATACTGAGCCAGAGAATAAGCTGTTAAAGTATTGCAATAGTTGCAAAAACACGCACCCAGCCGACATCGTCGAGGGACTTGAACTGATCAGTTCTGGCCCATTGCGTCAGTCATATACATCGAAATGGCATCAAATACCCACATCTTTGGAATAGCTGTGGAATCCCATCAGGTATATATACACGAAGTGGCATCGAATAACGGACCGGTCGATATGATAGTATTATCAATTGCGACAAGGAACACCGCCAGACAAAGAGCGACCATTAGAACCGCCAGTCTAAAGCCATGAGGGAAGTCCTCCTCGTTCAAAGTTGGCTGAGGGTCAGATGACGAGACCTTCTCCTTCTCGTTCGACGGAACCCTCGATATTGAGTGGGAGGAGCCGTTGAGAGTGCCTTCGCTCGGCGCGGGATGAGACATGAGGGAAGTCTGGGGAATCGTCAACTGGGCGCCTCGATCACAGAAAATCTCTTATATCTTCCGCGATCTGCCTTTCTCCCGATGAGTCAAGTCTGATACGTCACCTTCCCTTACTGCCGGAGACGCGCATTGATTTTTGTGGGAGTGAGAAGCGCGCGTTGTCACCGATGACCATTGTTAATTGAACCAAAGTCTACGCGATGCATCCCTTCGTTTTGCTTTCCGGTGTGCGATCGCCAAAAAATGGACACATGCCGATGGTCCCAGAAAACCCCTTACGTATGTATGTCGTAATGTCACGTTCAGGGGACCTAGCTAACCATTTTACTGGGCCCGGGAATACCCGTTGAGATCGTCGCTACAAAGGATGCTGATTTTGTGACTGCGCCTGTGCCACTGGGGTGAGAATTCAACTGTGCCGGGAACGCGTGGCCAGCAGGCCATAGCACATTAGAATTCAAGAACAGAATAGAGGATGAACGGCTGCGCACTTTAGATCTTTATCTGAACTTTAGTCCATGTCATGAGTCCGCTGTTTCACATCGGGACTGCGCAGATCCTCCGCAATTTTCGGAAACAAATTTTTCATGTAGCCAGAGATGGAGCATGCCGAGGGCGAAAGTGTGCCGCGGAACGCTGTCGCGTCACGCGCATTTGACGGAGGTATTGCGCCAATGAACGCCAGAATACTTACTCTGGCGCTAAACCACCAGGCACAATTTGATTTGACCAAACTCTCATATTCGTTCAATTTTGACGGTTGCGGGTGGGCTAGTGCCAGTAACTGCGGCTGTTCAGGTGCTCTTTGGTAGTTAGATTTTGGGCTATTTACCTCCCCATTATCCCAAATGTTCCCCCCCACAAAAAAAGAGAGAGTCATGTCGGATTTGGGACGCACGCGCCCGCAGTGATATTATAACTGTACCGAAGTCATGGCGCAGTCAGTCCGTAGCTGATGTCAAGATAGGTTACGCACAGCCTAGATGAAGTAAAATAGTATTCAAATAGACTGCTTACTGACATGTACCACGTTGCATCCTCTTCTGTTATGACCGTATAACACAAGTACTGGCACATGCAAAATACATTCAAAGTTCCAGTCGTGACGAGTTTCCACGTGCCTCTTGCTTGCCGCTCTCGAGTCTCGCTTGCTTTTGTGTCATCGACTTTATCCAAATCTGCTTGCGTCTGCCGCGCTGTCCCAGAATCCAGAACAAAAACGATGTGGACTCCGACGGGATTCTTTGCCAGCTTTGCCAGCACGGCGACTCCTACGAACGCCTTCGTCGTGGACGCGCCTTTGACTCGCATTCTGATGGCTCGAGGGCCGAACCTCTCGTCCACCGACCAGAATTGCAGGGAATAAGCATGATACCCGACGGTCCGTGCTAATGAGAGCGTTGTCCAAGAGACCACAGAAAGCATATGCCACCGAAGAAATAACATCCAAGCCAGAGCGATACAGACACAGAATTTGCTGACGACACCGCCCAACCAGTCAAGCGCATAAGACTCTTCGCGACAACACTTCATCTTCGGCCCTACCACCTCCAGAAAAATGCGACTTGTTTGATTGACGCGTAAGGAATGGTGGCCCAGCAATACGAGTTCTGCCCGCCAGGACACGGAAGAAGGCGAATGGCTCTGGCTCGTCGTTTCTATGCGAAGGTCTCGGATTTTTAAGCCGCGGAACTTTATGTTTTCGAGAAATCAACCGGTAGAAATTCTGGTTGGCGAGGATATCCAATTCGACGAGGAAGCTGGAGTAGGTCCGGTGCCAGAAGTGTGGGGGAAGACACAAGTACAATGTGCCTACTTATCGTTCCGGTAAATCGTCGACATGTGCTTGTATCTTGGCCGCATTCTTCGGAGCGGTCAAGACATCCTGAGGTTGAGGATGAGATGAAAATCGACCCAGAACACACCGAGGTCCTCCGACGACAGCGTGGCCATCCATGTAGACATTGCATCGAGGATTGGTTTACTGGCCAAGATTCTAGCCTCATCGTTTCGTCGTCGTATAGCAGATCGTTCTGCCCACTGGGTCGAGATAAGTATGGAAGTTCAGAGATGTGGCCCAAAGATGGGGATGTTGCTTATACGCTGGATTCCTTAGGTATCAAGGACAGTTTGGCAGCTGTATCCTTGATTGAATCCTGGTCAAAACGCTATTAACGACGCTCAGAATGGCTAGTACTATAGTGGAACCAATCACAAGGTAAGATTGATGCCGGGCGAGCAGTTGGGCCTTTGTGTCTAGGTGATTTTGGCTCTCGGAAGAGGTTACAGAGGACGTGGGAGACAGGGATTTGGACGAGGGGGTGGAGAACATTTGTTGTCGTCCGAGTTGAAGATAGGGGCAAGTTGCAGCCAATAGTGAGTGAACGGGGGTCTGGACGTCTTCCAATGAAATTGAAGACAATTTGTTGTCTTGCCGTCTGTCGTCCGTCCACCAGCCTCAAGGTCCGCTTTTGTATTCAGCTTGCTGGGCCAGCTATACCTGCATACGGTTCTATTGTTGCGACCGGGTTCTGACCGGGCATTCGGCACGGTTGTGAACAAGAAAATGAGGCCAGCACCTGCCCGGTCCTGCCGGCACAATGCAGGGAACCGGGCTCCTCCTTCCTTCCTCCCTCCACCTCGATTGGTCTGTACTATAGAACGACACGACCAGGCATTAGATTTTCTGCTCTACGCCGCTTGACGACGGCTTTCTTGGGTTCACGCCACTGCTTAAAGTATTTTACGACCGCCTCGCGCCCATGCTCGTTCCATCCACGCCTCTGCCTCTGCTTTTACTTCTCCTCGCGAGCGATGGGGTCTCCGCCAAGAAGAGCACTCTAGTCCGCCGCACATCGGACTTTGCACGTCGCCAAACGACTAACCTTGCTCGCGACTTGCGCGTGGCGCTTGCTGGCGTCGGTCTGCTACCGCGGAGCGACAGCGCGCAGCATGTGATCTATTGCAAGAATTCAGCCCAGGGCGCGCTTGGGTCGTCCAGTGCGTCCGGTGCGTCCGGTGCGTCGGGGTCGGGCTCAGCCTCCGGATCCGGATCGAGCGGAGGCTCGGGCACAAAGAGTGGGAGCGTGTCGTCCGGTCATTCCAGTTCGACGAAGAAGGCGTCGGGAACAACGACGGGAACGGGCGCAGGCGCGACAGCGACTTCGGCGTGGCACCTGACGCAGAATTATGTGCGTGTTACTGCTACCGCCACTTTCAATGTATCCTTGCTGAGACTTTGGTTATCTGCGTGCAGGCCGGCTCGAGCTTTTTCGACGGATGGGATTTCTGGGACACGTCTGACCCGACGCACGGGACCGTTGACTATGTCAGCCAGACGGACGGGGTGCGCGCTCCGCCTACATTCCACGTACCATCGTACTGACGCGTTCAATGCAGCAAAACGCCGGTCTCATCGAAATCAACAGCGCAGGGAACGCGATCATGCGCGTCGAGACGACGCCGACGGTTGCGAGCGT
This sequence comes from Mycena albidolilacea, assembly GCA_029282495.1. Taxonomy (NCBI): domain Eukaryota; kingdom Fungi; phylum Basidiomycota; class Agaricomycetes; order Agaricales; family Mycenaceae; genus Mycena; species Mycena albidolilacea. Next base: position 1,374,045 of record JARIHO010000008.1, on the reverse strand, counting down.
GCGCAAGAGCATCCGCATCACGACGCAGAAGTCTTTCACCGGCGGCCTGGTCATCATGGACGCCGTGCACATGCCCACCGGCTGCGCAACGTGGCCCGCCTTCTGGTCCAACGGCCCGAACTGGCCCATCGGAGGCGAGATTGACATCGTTGAGGTATAGCAGGCGGGTGGGATTGGCGGCATCGAATCCGTGGCTGATTTTCGGATATGTATTGTAGGGCGTGAACGACTACACGAACAACCAGGCGACGATCCACACTGGCCCGGGGTGCAGTCTCCCGACGGACAACCCCGCGCAGCTCGGCGCGTCAGCGTCCGCTGTGACCGGCGGCACTGACTGTGCGGCTGCGACGTCTGGGAACGCGGGCTGCGGCATGCGCAGCCCGTCGAGCCAGTCATTCGGGGCTGGGTTCAACAGCAACGGGGGCGGGGTGTACGCGATGAAGTGGGACTCGAGCGGGATCTCGGTGTACTTTTTCGCGCGCGGGACAGTGCCGGATGACATTGGCGCAGGCGCCCCGCAGCCGACGACATGGGGCCTGCCCATGGCGCATTGGCCTGCAAATGACTGCGATCCATGGAAGTACTTTTACACGCACGTCGCGATATTTGATACGACGCTTTGCGGCGATTGTGAGTTCCCTTCCTACCTTCAGACTTGAGCCCCGACTAACCTGTTCTCGTAGGGGCCGGCTCTGCGTGGACGGGCAGCGGAATTCCTGGACAGGAGCAGAGCTGCGCGACGCGTACAGGGTACCCGACATGCGAGGCCTTCGTACAAGGCAGCGGGGCGTCGTTCGCCGATGCTTGTGAGTCTCCTGTTTGCTACTCTTTCCTTCTATAGTATTCTCATTACTGTTCGCGCACAGACTGGGAGGTGAAGAGCGTCAAGTTTTACAATACAACGGCGCCGTTATAATCTTGAATGACTTGACACTACTTATCTCTCCCGTAAATGTTATTAGAATCAACGTCGCGACTATGCATGTATGTATGTACTCACACTTGGGTTAACGGATTTCCTCGATCAGAGGAGCTTGCTTAAGAGCGTCGCACCGAGGCTCGATGGAGGAGAAATAATATATTCGCGGTGTGCTACAACCAGTGAAGTTACAAAGATTTCGTTCCACTCAAGTCACCAGGTTCAGACACGACCACGACAATTCGTGTACCACGCCGCATTTTGCCCAGAGAGATTGGACTTGGACAAAAAAAGCGACCAACCGGCGTCTCACATGAGCCACACAAAGCACAAACTCAACTGAGAGGAGGGTAATAACCGGGTTTCCCTCGCGGCGCAACGCGGAATTCTTTTTTTTTTGATGTTCGCACCGGTGGCCATTGATCACGAGCTGCACTCAAAATTCTCCTGCAGAACACAATACGCCGCCTCAGTCTGCCCTGAAGTAATCGGCCGTTCAGTCCACCACGCTCTTCACAAGATATGCCGTGAGTTCCTCTTCGATGAGACGACAGGTTGAAAACCCACTTGAGTTCGCCTTGAGGCACGAAAGTGCCAATCAGGTTCAGACACGACGAACGAAGAGCGTTTCATTCTGTGGTTTCATCATACAACTAGACAATAAAGACAAGATAAAAATGATAAATGCTGATTAATATGCAGTTAGAGTCCTTTATGCATCGACCTCGCTGCAGTCGCTCCCGGCATCGACATTTGCGTCCGAGTCTGAGGCGCGCGGCTTCTGGATCACCGGTGCGTCGGCGGATGCGGGGAGGAGGAAGGTGTTGATGTCGGACGGTACGGGAGAGGCTGACATGCAAAGGTGCGGGTGAAGACGGCGCGGGCGACGAAGGTCGGAGGGTCGCGACGGATTCAGCGGCGGAAGGCGGGTACGACGACGAGGGTTCCCTGGCGGGAGGGTAGGATGAGGGGGTTTCTTCGGCATCGACTCAGGAACGGCGGCGGATTTGGGGATAAACTCGGGTTCGGAGACAGGCTTCGAGTCGGCAACCTCTACAGGCTCAGGGGCGGGAGCGTCCACGTTCTCGGCGTCACGATAACAGCGCTTCTTCAGCTGCGGGTGAAGGTCCAGACTCGGCAGGAACGGGCTCCGGGGTGGAGGCCCGAGGTCGAGAAGTCGAGTTACAGCGGGAACACGAATTCGCTGGACGGCGCGGCGAAGGACGCGTCGATGGCGTGCACCTCGGCGGTCGAAGAGGCGACATCTTTCACTGGTGCGGGCGCGGGACCTTGCCCTTGCTTTCACTCGTGGTTGGTGAGGGCTGGGGCTGAGACTCGGCGAGTGACATCCGGATCGCCTCCGCGAGTTCGCGTTCTCCGCGCTCTTGCAGCTCGGTCTTCTTAGCAGCAGACGTAGAGTTGGAAGCAGACGCTGAGTTGGATGGGCCCGCCTTGAAAGACCGAATGTGATTAGCACCTCGTCGCCAGATCAAGGGAACGAGTTGAGGCTGCGCGGGAGCGGAAGTTGGGCGGCACCGCCCAAGAAAACGTTCAAGAGCTGCTGGAGATCGACCTCGCCACTGGTTTGACTGGGTTGAGTGGGAGCCGCAGGACGGACACCGGCAGTGCCGAGGAAGTGGTTGCTCAGATCCGACGGGCTGAGGAGCCTGGGCGGTGGCCGGAGCGGGGGCGGGAGCCGGTTTGGGAGCCGGTTGCGAGGGTGCAGGGGCAGGAGCAGCCTCCGTCTTCTCAGAGGGCCGCGCTGGGTGGAGGTAGATTCCGTAGCGTTGGAAGTCGAACCCTAAACATTGCAGAGTGCAGTAGACGCGCGTCGGTAGGGGTAGAGTCTGAAGGCAGGTGGGAGTCCAGCGCATTCACCTGTTAGGGAGGGCATGAAACCGTACAGTATACGGTAGACGGCCGTATAATTGATACGGACGGACGGCGTATTTGATCGCGGCACAGGCGCGTCAAGAGGCGAGCGATAGTATTAGTAAAGTTCCTGACACAGACCTGGCAAAGTCGGGAACACGTGAAATGGGGGGTACGTCATCGTTTTCACTGAGGAAATAGAGTTTCGGAAAGCATCGGACCGAAAACTTTGCGACGTCATCGTGTTTTCGTGCCGAAGCATGCCGATCGGAATCGCAAAATGATTGTAAAATGCAGCGTGTTCGTTGCTACAAGAAATAAAATATTATGAGCACGTAGAGAGATGTATTATATATGAAAATGGGGGGTCTTGCAAATTTTCAGCATTATCAGGCCAAGTTTAAAGTTATATTGAGAAGTTCAGGATTGAGACTCGGTCGGAGATGTCGGACTTCCCGATTTGGGGGGTTGTCAAAGAGGTCTGTGTTTGATCGTGAATGATCGCTCGCCTCTTGAGGCGCGTATATACGCGTATTGAGCCGTCCAGTAAACGCCCGTCACAGGTTTCAATACTCGTGTATTGGCCTCGATATCTATCTTGCATTTTTCATTGTCAGTTAACTTGGGAAACGGGTTACGGTACGGGTACCGTCTATAACCGTCCCGTAAACCCGTAAGGTTACTAGAGTACTCGGGCCCTAACCGAATGGCGGCCAGAATTGATCGCCCTGTGTCCATCAGGACCTTCTCCTTCCGAGTTTAATGCACTCCTAACCCCTCGCTCACTGCGCATTCAAAAGTATGTCGGCGCCGATTCGTCGTGCGTTCGGAGAGCTTGCTGCGCCTACCGAGGCTAGATGTGAGGTCGGCTTCGGACACTGGGCAGAGTTCGACGCAGCCTCAGGACTAATGGCTTCGTTGCCGAGTGCACCTGCCAGACACGCCCTCCTATGTGGTGTCGCCGGGAGCAGCAAAATGGCGGGTCTGAAGGCAGGTGGTCTACGTCCAAAATGCTTGGGAGCCGAATAAAAACTCTGCAGGGCTATTTAAGACGCGTCGCTCGCCGGGTCACTCCAGCAATCGCCCCCATCGACGATGCGCGTTAAACCCAGCTCCCCTCCTGCGCTTCTCCTCCTCCTCGCCGCCGGCAACACACTCCTTGCTACTGCGTTCTTTATTCCTGGACAGCCCAGCACCGACGCGACGGCACGACGCTCTTTGTTCCCTTCCACCTTCGACGAGGCAGACCAGCGCTTCCCGATCTCTCCCCCGCACCAGTTCATCCAAGCTGGCCCCAACGATCACCGCGGCCCATGCCCTGGTCTCAACTCTCTCGCCAATCACGGGTTCATCTCGCGGAGTGGTGTTGACTCGTTCCTCAATATCATCAAGGCTTCCAACGAAGTGTATAGAATGGGTGTAACCGCTTCGGCGTTCGCGGCCGTCCTTGGCTTGTTCGGCGGGAATATACTCGATCCTACTTTGCCCATTTCTATTGGCGAGCCGCCGAAGAATGTTGGCCTGACTGGGATATTGGGTGGTATTCTCGGTATGTGGTGCCTGCACCATGCTTCGGCAGACGATTCCGGTTACTGACAAGTCGTAGCCCCGCCTTCCGGTCTCACCAACACCCACAATCAGTTCGAGTGCGATGCTTCTCTCACCCGATGCGACTTGTATCTCTGGTGCGTCCCTCATTCACTCTCCTCCACCAAGTTGAGCCGTACTGATTTCACGTTAAAGCAACGACAGTCACACGCTTCAGCCCAAGTATCTCCAGCCGCTTCTAGATTTGTACGCTGCAGATCCGAGCATTGCCAACAGCGTTGCACTTGTGAGCAAACACCACGCCAATCGCATCGCGGACTCTATCGAAAACAATGGGCTCTTCTTCTTCGGACCGGTGCAAATGGTAAGTAATCACTTATTCCAGTGTTCGAGTAAACCCATAACGATTTGAAGATTGTGGGAGCCTTCACGGCGCTGCAAGCCCCGTCGCTCTTTGCGAACTACTCCGCCGAGCATCCAGAGGGAATCATGAGCGTTGAAGGGCTCATGTCGATCTACGGCGCTGCCCGCTCTCCCAACGGCACGCTTACCTGGACCCGTGGATCCGAGCGCATACCCGACACATATTACCGCCGCCCCGGAGCCCTGCTGAACCAATGGGACCTGCCCATCCTCCTGCCGCAGGTGCTTGAGATGTGGGCTCGGTACCCAGAAACGCTCTCCCTCGGCGGCAACCTCGGCCAACCCAACACGTTCTTCCCGCTCGACCTCGGGGCGTTCACTCGTGGCGCCTACTCGCTTGACGACCTTCGCCACCCGGAGGGGACGAATCTGATCTGCTTCGTGTACCAACTGGTGCAGATCCTGTTGCCGGATTTGCTCGGGAATGTCAACGATTTGCTGGCTACGGTGTTGACGGAGGTCGGGCAGCTTACAAATGGGGTCTTGGGCACGTTCGTTTGTCCCCGGACGATGGGCTCGGTGGACATGACCGTGCTGGATAAGTACCCCGGCTGGGTGAAGTCCAAGAAGAAGACGTTGTAGTTGGCCATATAGCCGGGGAGGCTGCTAACCTACCTATTTCATTTGTTTCACCTCGGTCTTTACGACCGATCACTCCCTACCGATCACTCTTATATACTGCAGTCGCCCGCACTCGTACCTCAGTCGTTCACTCCTTGAAGTGCCCATCTGAGGTACGAGTTTCTCTCTCTTTGTTTATCCTTTTGACTCGCAACTATATTAGTTTACTTCATTCTATTAGGTTATAAGCCCTGCCGCGCCTAATCTTGACGACTCAATCTGCACTTGAACTCTATTTGACTCAAAGACCAGCATATATTTGCAAGAGCCGATATGGCTTCGAATCTACCGAACGTACCAATCCTTGCCGAGGCGGACAAGTTTGACGGTACAAAGTGGCCGACGTTTAAGCTAAGGTCGTGGGCTGTACGGATACCACGATGGATCCATCCCTTCTCCCCCTAACCCCAATGCACCGGAGGCAGTGACCGACTGAACACCGGGGACTACGATGTTGCCCCCTGACCCTACTCCCATCTACTCAAAGACCCATCGTTCGACGAGTGGATCCACCGCGACGGGCTCGCGAGGAGTCTTCTCGCCTTCAGCGTCAAAGACCCGATTGGCGTTGGTTTGAAGACAGACGGCACGGTGCGCGAGGCCTGGAAGTCCCTCGAGGATCTCTATGGCCGAGTCTCTGACCCGGCGCTCAGCCACGCCATCCGCGAGCTAAATACCACATACCTCGTCGCTGGTACTCCCGTCCTCGAGCATGCAGCGACTATGCGCCGTCTGTACGTTGCAGCTAACGACATGGGAGGGAACGTCGAAGACCCCATGTTCCGCATTGCATTCATTATTTGACTCGCTGAACGAAGACTGGGATCATGGCGTACCAGTCCTCCTGTCCCTACCACTGCCCTCAGTACCAACACGTTTGCTGATACCTGCCGAGCCGATCGCGCAAACTTGATCTGCACGAACCCGACGTGTGGTGCGGCGGGCAAGCGCGGGCATACCGTGGATAACTGCTTCTGGCCTGGGGGCGGGAAGGCGGGTCAACGGCCGTCATGGTGGAAGGGAAAGCGGGGGAACCCACCTGCTGCGAACTTTGCGGACACGCGCACGTACGCGTTCGCGGCGTGGACATGGACTTGTGGGGTCCGGCGCAGGTTACCGGCGTAGGGGGAGCCAACTGGCTCTACTACCTACTCGACGGACATGTTGCGGGACCGTGGGTCGACTGCCTGACGCACAAGTCTGCAGACGAGACGCTCGAATCCTTCAAGTGCGTTCCTCTCACCGATGAGACGGCAGGTCCTTGAGTTCGCATTGAGGCATGAAAGTGCCAATCAGGTTCAGACACGACGAGCAAAAGAGGGTTTCATTTTGTGGTTCCATTATACAACTACACAGTAAAGACAAGATAAAAATGATAATGAGTGATAAATGCTGATTAATATGCAGTTAGAGTCCTTTATGCATCGACCTCGCTCCAGTCGCTCCCCACATCAACATCTGCGTCCGAGTCTGAGGCGCGCGGCTTCTTCTGGATCACCGGCGTGTCGGCGGATGCGGGGAGGAGGAAAGTGTCGATGTCGGACGGCGCTGGAGAGGCTGCTACAGGGTTGACATGCAAAGGTGCGGGTGAAGACGGCACGGGTGACGAAGGCCGGAGGGTCGCGACGGATTCAGCGGCGGAAGGTGGGTACGACGATGACGGTTCGCTGGCGGGAGGGTAGGATGATGAGGGAGTTTCTTCAGCATCGACGGCGGGTGAAGGTTCGGGGACAGTGGTGGGTTCGGGGATGAACTCGGGTTCGGAAGCAGGCTCCGAGTCGGCAACCTCTATAGGCTCAGCGGCGAGACCGTCTACGTCCTCGGCGGTCACTACGACAGGCGCCTCATCAACTGCGGGTGAAGGTCCAGACTCGGCAGGAACAGACTCCGGGGTGGAGGCCCTCTCCCTCCCAGCCCACCGCCTCCACTTCCCCTCGACAATCCTCTCAACCTCATCCAACGCGCCCTCAACACGGCCTACCACCTCCTTGCGCCCATGTCTCAGTTCCTCATCGCCAAAGCTCTCCACGGCATCCAGGCGCGCAAGCAAACCGCTCAGCGCCTGGTGGTAGAACCGCAAGGGCTGATTCTGTGGGCTATACGACAGTCTCGCCATCACGGATTCCTCTGCGCTTCCGTCACGCGTAGGGGAGGCGGTGCGCGAGGTCGAGAAGTCGAGTTGGGGCGGGAACACGAATTCGCTGGACAGCGCGGCGAAGGATGCGTCGATGGCGTGCACCTCGGCGGTTGAAGAGGCGACGTCCTTCACTGGAGCGGGCGCGGGGGCCTTGCCCTTGCTTTCATTCGTGGTTGGTGAGGGCCGAGGTTGAGGCTCGGCAAGCGACATCCGGATCGCCTCGGCGAGTTCGCGTTCTTCGCGCTCTTGCAGCTCGGTCTTCCTAGCAGAAGACGTAGAGTTGGAAGCAGACGCTGAATTGGATGGGCCCGCCTTGAAAGACCGAATGTGATTAGCACCGCGTCGCCAGATAAAGGGAACGAGTTTTCGTACCTGAGGCTGCGCGGGAGCGGAAGTTGGGGCGGCACCGCCCAAGAACATGTTCAAGAGCTGCCGGAGATCGACCTCGCCGCCGGTTTGAGTGGGTTGAGTGGGAGCCGCAGGACGGACACCGGCAGTGCCGAGGAAGTGGTTGAGAATGTGCTCAAATCCGACGGGCTGAGGAGCCTGGGCGGTGGCCGGAGCGGGGGCGGGAGCCGGTTTGGGAGCAGGTTGCGAGGGTGCAGGGGCAGGAGCAGCCTCCTTCTTCTCAGACGGCTGCACTGGGGTGGAGGTGGATGCCGTAGCATTGGAAGTCGAACCTTTCAAATGCTCGACCTCGACACCAGCAGCACTGAGAAAGTGGCTGATGAGTTGCTCGATGGTGATGGGGGCCTTGGTCTGTGAAGCGGGGGCCTCCTTAGCGGGCTTGCTTTCGGCCTTGGGTTGAGCAGCAGTGTTGCCGCCGAATACGTGTTGCAAAAGTTGCTCCACGCTCACAGCCTCAGCTGGAGCTTGAGCCTTCTCAGACTTGGGTTCCCGCCTGGCCTCGACGCGACCGCCGAGGAACTGGCTGAAGACGTCCTCGAGATTTATAGAGGTAGGCTTCGCCTCCTCCTGGGAAGATGACTTGTAGTTAGGATCATGCATAGGTTTGAAAGTAGGGTGCACAAAGCGTACTTTATGTGCCTTGCGTTCGCAGCCGCAGCCGTGGGCCTGGTGGTGGTGGCGCTTACCCACAAACATCGGGGTCAGATCGACCGTGTCGTGGAACTCGGGATAAGGCGAACGGTGGGCAGGGCGGCACTTGGGAAGAATAGATATATCAGGACCCCGCAATGAACGAAGGAGTATACTGTTAGGACGTACATGGTGTGTGCGGGGACCCTCGGGCACGACGACACGGAAGGAGGGAGCGAGGGCACGTTGAGTGTGGGCTTGGAGTTCTACACGCTGGGCGGCAAGTGCGCGGCTGCGCTCAAGGTCCCGCACGGCCAGTTGTGCCCTGCGCTCTTCGCGGATCCGCAGCGCTTCAAGCTCTTGGGCTTTGCGCTGGGCTTCTTGAACGCGGAGGGCTTCAACCTCCTGCTCGCGGAAGATGCGCGCACGCTCCTCGGCGGCGATCTGGCGGCGAAGCGCGTCAAGGTCGAGAGGAGCAGGCTGGGAGTATTGGGGAACCGGGGTGTGGGTGTAGTAGGCGCTAGGCTGGTGTTTCAAGCTCTGGATTTGCTCGAGCCTTTGGCGGAGCTGATCCTCCTCTTGCTGTAGCCGTTCCGCAGCAAGATACTCGGCCTCTGCGGCCTTGGCTTCGGCGAGGGCCGCGAGGTACTTCTCGCGAGGGTTGATTTGAGAGACGGGTGTCCGATACGAGGGTGCAGACGAGTACGAGTGGTGGAACATTGTTCAAGTGGTTGTATGAATGAAAAGAAAAGAAGTTGTGGTTGGAAGAAATAGCGGGACTGTGCCCGCTTTTATAAACATTGCAGAGTAAGACGCGCGTCGGGACGCGTAAGCAGTAGACGCGCGTCGGTGGTGGTAGTATCTTCCAGAATGAAATAGACCTTTCGGCCTGACTCAGACTCGGGTCATTACAAAGCGGTGTTCATCAGCCAAGCGCGATCCGTCGGGCATGTTCTTTCAAAGCATCTCTTGAAGAGTACATCCAGCAAGCAGTGTGAAGACATTGAACGGCAGACTCCGGCCGCACATCGTGGTGGTCAAAGCGAAAGTTAGCATCATCAGATGCGGGACCCACAATTCTCTCTCTTGCCATCATCATCTTCGTAGCGAGTGCTGGAGCTTCGACATCCAGTCAGTCTCGACGCGATGAGTGCCCCAACGACAACGATTTCCTCCCTTCCATATGAGCTCCTCGTTGCCATCGCTGTCGCGGGCCAAGAGAATCGCGTCACAGAATCAGACTGGGGGATTGGTAGCACCACTTCCAAATCAGAGTGGACCTTGTCTCAGGTTTCCCATCGCTTTCGCGATGTTATCGTCGGTGCCCCCGCACTTTGGACGCTCATAGAAACGGACTTCATCAGCGAGGGGTCGGTGGAAATCCTTAAACTCTACTTCCAGCGTTCCCGAGCATCGAAATTATCGGTGATCCTACTCGAACCTTCCGAAGCGAAGGACGGTCTCTTGCGAGAGCGGGTCACCGAAATCATTCTCCCGCAGGTCCATCGCATACAGAGGTTGAAGATTGTGTGGGACCTGGACCAGGAGATGTTGGGCCCCTTCCGCGATGTAGCAGTCCCTCATTTGGAACATCTCGAGATTGTGTACCGCGGCGACGAAGTCGCGGTAAGAGCCCCCGTTGCGATGTTCTGGTCTGGAGCTTCGAGATTGACCTTTCTCAAAATCGTTCGCTCCACGCTCCAATTATCACCACAGCCTTCGTGGATGGCCTCGATTACGCATCTAGAGTTACTGGGGGACTACGACCCAGATATTTACTTGGCCGCGGTCACGGCGCAATGCCCCTCGTTGACACGTTTGCACCTCGACATAACCTACGTGCCCCCGGACGCGAACCGGTTTCACATCCCAACTCTAAAATTCCTCTACATTTCGATTCAAGACAACGAGCGTGCAGACTACCTCTCGCATATCGTTGCTCTCTTCGATGCCCCCGCCTTGGCAGAATTAATCCTCAATGGCTCCCACGGCGACCAAGTCGCTTTTCTCCTCTGCTTGAAAAGTCTCCCTCAGTCGTCCTTCCCTGTCTTAACCTCCATCTCCTTTATCTGCACAGGCTCTTGCTCATGTGAAACGGAGCCCGGGTTTCCCTATCACCCACTCTCTCCACCCCCGGTCATCTTCCCTGCACTCTCCCATCTCATCCTGATCAACCAATGCCATGCTTACTCCTTAATCAAAGACATTTTCGGCCCAGCGTCACACCCATGGCCGCCTCTCAAAACCATCACGCTGGGTGCGAAGGATAATTCTAATGGCTCATTTGAGGGCCTGGGCGCCGCCCTCGAGGACGCAGTGAAATCTAAGCGCCAGCGAGGAGAGCCAGTTCCCGAGGTCCAACTTTTCCGTGTGGTTTCATCTCTTGAAGACTGGGATGAGAACAGTCCTGTGGACGTGGAGAGGTCATGGTAGCTTAGGTAAGCTCCCTTCTACCGTTTCATACAAGACCTAACGACAGTCTAGACGAACGCAAAAATCTTGGGCGGTTCAGTTATTCTCTTGTGCGGGACTGTCGAAAGTGTTTTGTATTCTTGAAATTACTATTGAGTCCTCTTAATCCGCACACACGAGCCGCAACAGACGCAGACGCAAACGCGCCAGAGGAATTCGCAGTGGACTCGAATGCGCAGCGCAAGGTATTGTTTTGTTTTACACCCTCGTCCTTCCATTTCTGTCAGGTTCTGTGCGTGCGGACACGTTAGAACAAGAGGTGCACGCGAAAATATCGGCATGTCGTTCCCAGCCAATAACCCGAGGGCATATCCGAGCGTGCTGTTGATCAACGGCTTCCCTGGTGTCGGGAAACTCTCCGTCGCGCGAGAAGTGCAGAAACAACTGACCGCCCATCGGTCGCTGGATAACCACGCTGAGATCCAGCGCGAATACGCCGAGTTCGAAACCAAACTAGACGTAGGAGCTCGCACAGAAGCAGAAAGAGTTCGCAGACTTGAAGGAGCTTCGACGCTCGGTCGAAGGGGTGGGCGAGGTTGAGAACGACAAGGCAGCTTGACGTACGCGCATTCTCTCGTTCTCTGTCTGGCCATGCCGACCCGTTCTACTTTCTCAGCTATGCAGAATTTCTCGAAGCCGTCGAACTTGGGAAGTTTGTTTTCCTATGTAATTCACAATCTTCATTGCAGCTGCTAATCTTTTCGACTTTCACGGGTCAATCAAGCTGCCTCCGTCGACGCACCACTGACAGGCTCGCGCAACATCATCGTCGCATACACCGGTTCCTCCTCACCCGTCGTCGGTTCCGGCTCCGGCTCCGGAAGCCTCCCCTTCCCCACCGCGACCCACCCAAACCTCCCATACACCTTCAAGCTCGCGGGCGACGAATCGACGTAGCTCAGCATCCCCTCCGCGTCCGCGATCGCCGTGACGTGCCGCAGGAGCGCAGAGCCAGCGCCGTGGCCTTGGAAGGCGGGGTGCGTGGCCATCACTTGCAGGACTGCGCATGCATCCGTTGTCAGCATGCCATCCAAGGGTGCGAAAGCAGGGAAGAAGACTCGGAGGGGGGGGGGGAGAAGGGGCCACGCACCGAAATGCGGCCGCACCCCCACTGCCGCGCGGTACGCCACCGCAAACGCGTTGTGCGCCGCCGCCTGCGCGGGCCCGCCCCACGGCGCGGACGTCGCGGGCTCGAACGGCGCGGCGTTCGCGTTCGCGACGCGTTCCCAGAGGAGGGCAGCGGCGATTGTGTTTGGGTCGTCAGACTCAGAGGGCGTCGCGACGAACCACTTGAAGGGCGAGGCGGCATCGCGGATGGTGGAGAGGGTGCGGGCGGTCTTCGCGAGAGAATAATAACACCGTAGTATTAGTGTTGATAGCAATGGGATGGAATTATGAGAGATGATGGGTGCGCACCGTCTCAGCTGCGAACCCCGCCGGATCCTCGAGCGCAAGCGGGCGCGTGCGCGGGAGCTCGTGCTGGAAGGCCTCCCAGAGCGCGACGCGCATGCTTTCGACGTCGGGCTCTTGCGCTTCTCGTACAAGGAATTCTTGTTTGGACGACGCCATCGGTGTCGCGTCAATCGGTGGTGCAGTGGAAGCAGAACTTCAGAGTAGGTTTGGGATACTTGTGGATGGATCCTAACTCATCTTCAGCTGCGCCGCTGCGGTCGATCCGAGAATCAATGCCAAGGCGGGATCCGGAAGGAAGGATGGAGAATGTCGAGCCGACGGCATTTCCGCCGGATGCATGCGTAGGCACAGTTCAGTTCAAAGTTCAAAAAAAAAAAAAAAACACTTGTTATTACAACTATTAGATACTAAATGCGAGGGTGAATACCTACCGGGATGTACAATACAAACGAGCTAAATACAGCGAGGCGAATAATGCTACAGAGGGAGGCGTAAATGTTTTTGGTCTTGGTCTTTTTTCGTGGGGGAGCACGGGCTAGCCGTCGTCCGTCGTCGGGTTCGTATTATGAAGCACGTTGAGGGCGCGTGGAGAGCGCACGATTTAGGGTGTGGGGGGGAGGGAAAGACGGATTTACGACCGCGTCGCGCGAACGACGCCGACGTGGCGCGGGCCGAGCATGACGCCGCCAGTCATGACGCGCGTGACGCCGCCCTGGTACATGTAGGCGGTGGTGTCCTTTTTCGCGGGGGCGGGCACGGGGGCGGGGCGGGGAGCCGGGGCCTTCGGGGAGGCTTTGATAGGGGAGGCCTTCAGAGTGGGTTTCGTGGCAGTGGCAGCGACCTTGGCGGCGCGCGCGAAAGGGGGACGGTAGGCACCGACAGTGGGGAGCGCGACGGGCGTGGATTTGGGAGGCGTGATGGGAGAGGAGACGTTCGAGTACGACGACGCGGAGGAGGCCGAGTCGGAGCAGTAACCCGACTCCGAGTCCGAGTCGGAAGAGGAATCCGAGTCGGAGGGCGATGAGAAGGGCAGACTCGGGGTGCGGATCGGCTCGGTGGCGGCGGCTGCTGCCTGGCGCTTCTGGAAGCCGCGCACGCGCGCAGACAGGAGGACGGCGCGCAGGCGAGTGTTGGTGTTCTGCTGCAGCAGAGGGCTGGGCCCGACTTGGGTGCGGACCCGCGAGGCGGCGATGGGCACAACGCTGCCCTGGGTCTCCTCGCTCCAGACATCGGTGACGGCGGCATCGCCGACGCGCGCCTTGACGTAGCCGGGGCCGTAGAACAGCAGGATGTCGTCACTGCCCAGTGCGGCGAGCCAGGCGGCCCAGGGGATTCCGGCGCCGATAGATGCGGCGAGGAGGGGTGCGGGGGGCGTCGAGGCTGCTTTCAGGGTGTAGGTTGCTGAAGGCTGGGACGCAAGGGACGCGGAGAGGATAAGCTGGGCAGAGGAAACAGCGGCGAAGGGGAATGCGGGAAGCAAAGGGCGCGTGAGGAAGGCAACGACGTGGGGGACGGCGGAGGAAGACATGTTAAATCGGCTGGCGATGAAAAAAAAACAGAGTCTGCGGGAATTGTATTAGAATGCGTCAAAGAAGTATAGGAAACGGCGTACCAAGCGCAAGGGTCGTTGAAGAAGTTGGGGCAAGGATAGAGAGTCTTGGAGAGCGAACGTAAAGCAGACGTGAAAGTAGCGGATGAGGCTGAGAGATCTGAGAGAGACTGAGAGTCGTGGTGTTCCATGCCGACGCAGTCTCGTATTTATACATCTAGCGGACCGCGCGCGCGCCCATTGTCTTTGCCGACCATTCTTCGGTGACAATGTACAGTCGGAAATTGATGCACCAGTTTGGCATGCCATCACCGCCAAAAGTGGTGCATCAATTTTTGCCGCGACTGTACCATCAGTTCCAATTCCTGCTCCTTACCTTGACTTTCGCGCCATCCTACACTGGATCCCCGGTCTTCCTACGCTTCTGGCACCGAACCTACTCCAGTTTTTTCGTCGAATTGGACGCCTTCGTCCCCTCATCGACAAGAATTTCTACCGGTTGATTTCTCGAAGAAACAGAAGTTCCACAGCTCGATATTTTCGCATAGAAACGAAGAGCCAGAGCCAGAGCCATGCCCACAACGTCTACCTTCTTCCACGTCCCGGCACTACTAGGCTTAGCGGGCAGAATTCGTATCGCCGGGTCACACTCCTTACCCCGTGTCAATCCAGTCGCATTTTTCTAAAGGTGGACGTGTCGGGGATGGGATAGAGCGCTGTTATCCGGAAGAATCTTAGAGAAGAGTCTTAGATTGAGGGATATTCGCGCTTCAGCTGTGTCGTCCTCCTCAGGCCTCAGGTACGAGCGGCATGTCGATTTCACACTTCGAATTTTATTTTCTTGCCTGCAGCTGAGGCTTTCCACTTCTCGCTGAATGAGAAGCTGGTACGCTTGACTGGCTGGGTGTCGTCGTAGTCGAGAAGGCGATGAGCTCTCGGGTTTACTCACTACGCCACAGCATGTTGCCCAGATCCAAACCATTCTGCCAGCCTCAAGGTCTCAAGAAATGTGGTTTCATGCCGTTTAAATAATGGAGTCGAATGAATTGTGAAAACGGACGAGAGCAAGTACTGTATATATGTTGCCCAAATGGGACTCTCACGGCATCGGTTCTCTGCATATAAAAATTGGGTTGGCATCCTTTTTAAGCTTATCGTGCTTTGAACCAACCCACTACCAACCGTCCTTATAACATGTCTCCTCAGGATTCCCCATTCCCTTCAGCCAAGCGTGATCCGTCGGGCATGTTCTTTCCAAGCATCTCTTGAAGAGTACATCCAGCAGGCAGTGTGAAGACATTGAGCGGCAGACTCCGGCCGCACATCGTGGCGGTCAAAGCGAAAGTTAGTATCATCAGACGCGTGACCCACAATTCTCTCTTGGCCACATCATTCTCGTGCTGCGACTGTAGCCCGCTCTCCTTTCAACATGAGCGCCATGAGCGCCTCAACATGCGCGATATCTTCCCTTCCATACGAGCTTCTTGTAGCCGTCGCTGTCGCGAGCCAAGAGGATTGCGTCGTAGATTCGAACTGGGAGACCGAATCCACGACTTTCAAAGCAGAGTGGACCCTGTCCCATGTTTCTCGTCGCTTCCGCGACGTTGTCGTCGGTGCGCCCGCGCTTTGGACGCTTATAGAAATGGACTTCACCGGCGAAGGATCAGTGGAGATCCTTAATCTCTACCTTGAGCGTTCCCGAACATCCAAAATCTCACTGATCCTACGCGAACCCGAAAGCTGTATGACGGTGGACGGTCTCCTGCGGGAGCGGGTCACCGAAATTATTGTCCCCCAGGTCAATCGCATACAGAGGTTGAAGATTGTGCTCCGAGCAAAGGACTGGGACCTGGACCAGGAGATGTTGGGCCCATTCCGCGATGTAGCAGCTCCTCATTTGGAACACCTCGAGATTGTGTACCGCGGCGGCGAATTCGCAGTTGGAGTCCCCGTTGCGATGTTCTGGTCTGGAGCTCCGAGATTGACCTTTCTCAAAATCGATCGCTCCACGCTCCAATTGCCACCACAGCCTTTGTGGATGGCCTCGATTACGCATCTAGAGTTACTGGGGGGCTACGACCCAGATATTTACCCGGCCGCGGTCACGGCGCAATGCCCCTCGTTGACACATTTGCACCTCGACGTAACCTACGTGCCCACGGACGCGAACCGGTTTCACATCCCAACTCTAAAATTCCTCTACATTTCGATTCAAGACAACGAGCGTGCAGACTACGTCTCGTACATCGTTGCTCTCTTCGATGTCCCCGCATTGGCAGAATTAATACTCAACGGCTCCCACGGCGACCAAGTCGCTTTTCTCCTTTGCTTGAAAAGTCTCCCTCAGTCCTCCTTCCCTGTCTTGACCTCCATCTCCTTTATCTGCAGAGGCTCTTGCTTATGTGAAACACAGCCCGTGTTACCTTATCACCCACTCTCTTCACCCCCGGTCCTCTTCCCTGCACTCTCCCATCTCATCCTGATCAACCAATGCCATGCTTACGCCTTAATCAAAGACATTTTAGGCCCAGTGTCACACCCATGGCCGCTTCTCAAAACCATCACACTGGGTGCGGTGGACGATTCGTTCGAAGAAGTCGGCGCGGCCGTCGAGGACGCAGTGGATTCGAAATGCCAGCACGGAGAGCCAGTTCCCGAAGTTCGACTTTTTCGTGTGCTTTCATCTCTTGAAGACTGGGATGAGAACAGTCCTGTGGACGTGGAGAGGTCATGGTAGCTTGGGTAAGCTCACTTCTACCGTTTCATACAAGGCCTAACGACGGTCTAGACGAAGGGGACAAAAATCTTGGGGCAGTTCAGTTATTCTCTTGTGCGGGACTGTCGAAAATGTCCCCTCGTTGACACATTTGCACCTCGACGTAACTTACGCGCCCCGGACGCAAACCGGTTTCACATCCCAACTCTAAAATTCCTCCACATTTCGATTCAAGATAACGAGCGTGCAGACTACCTCTCGTATATCGTTGCTCTCTTCGATGCCCCCGCCTTGGAAGATCAACCTACTGTCAACAACATCCATCGACGACTCCCCGTATTCGTCCTCCTCTTCGTCCTCGTCCTCTTCCCCCTCATCGCTGACGCGCTTTTTCTTGCGACGCGGGGGTGTACGGCCGTTAGCTTGGCTTAGCAGGTCGTTGGATACCTGTTTTCTTCCCCACCATTCGGTTGTCGCCGCGATAGGGAATATGGGGTTTGTTGGGAGTACGAGCCATGTAGAGCGTCCAGATGGCGATCTGGAGCGCTTATTGCATTGACGGATCGCGTAAGCAGATTCACGTAATTCTTCGAGTTGTGGCCTATATAAGCCTCTGATCTGCGCAAAAAATTCTCGGCAACTGCCCACCTTTATGCCTGCCGCTTTCCTCAATCCAGCCGACGCCCTCAAGACCCTCGCGGAGTACCCCCGCAAAGATGGCCTCTCCGTCACCGACCTCATGGACTCGCGCGTCCATGGCGGGCTCACATACAACGACTTCCTCCTTCTCCCCGGCAGAATCGACTTTCCTGCATCCCAGGTCCTCGCTGAGAGCCGTATCACGCGCAATGTCGTCCTCAAGACCCCTTTCATGAGCAGCCCCATGGACACCGTCACTGAAGACTCTATGGCTATTGCAATGGCGGTAGGTGGTGTTGAACTCCCAGTTTCTTTTCTAACCAGAAAATTACTCAGCTCCTCGGCGGAATAGGCGTCATCCATCATAATCAAACACCCGAGAACCAGGCAGCCATGGTACGCGCCGTCAAGCGTCACGAAAACGGCTTCATCGCCGACCCCGTCGTGTTGTCGCCCACCAACACCGTGGAGGATGTCTTCGACATCAAGGCCCGCCTGGGCTTTTGCGGCATACCCATCACAGGTTCGTATCCGTCCCTGCTACCTCTCTAGGATGAGCAAATTTATTTCATAACCTTCGTTCTGCCGAGCCAACGTGTTTATACATGTGATGTGCGGATTCTCTTATGACCTCTGATCTTTTCTTCTGTGTCTTGTGAATTTCTTCAACGCGACTAACTTGTTGCTCCCAGACACCGGCTCCCTTGGCGGTAATCTCGTGGGCATAGTCACCTCACGCGATGTCCAATTCCGCGACTACTCTACGTCCTTGTCGGACGTAATGTATGGTTTCATTTGACTTTATCGACGCAACGCCGACCTGAGCACAGGACGCGCGACCTCGTCACTGCTCAGCAGGGAATCACCCTCCTCGAAGCCAACGACATCCTGCGCGACTCCAAAAAGGGCAAACTGCCTATTATTGACGCCGAAGGCCGCCTCATCTCTCTCCTCGCACGCTCCGACCTCCTCAAGAACCAGTCCTACCCTCTTGCGTCCAAAAACCCTGAGAGCAAGCAGCTCTACGCTGCGGCCTCCATCGGCACGCGCCCCTCCGACCGCGACCGCCTCGCGCTCCTCGCCGATGCCGGCCTCGACATCGTCGTGATCGACTCCGGCCAGGGTAATTCCGTCTTCCAAATCGACATGATCCGCTGGGTCAAAGCGACGTACCCCAAGCTCGAGGTTATCGCCGGCAACGTCGTCACGCGTGAGCAAGCCGCGTCGCTCATCGCCGCCGGCGCAGACGGCCTGCGTATCGGCATGGGCTCGGGCTCCATCTGCATTACGCAAGAAGTCATGGCCGTGGGCCGTCCGCAGGCGACCGCGGTGTACGCCGTCGCCGAGTTTGCGAGGCGCTTCGGTGTGCCGGTGATCGCGGACGGCGGGATCAGCAACGTGGGCCACATCGTGAAGGCGCTGGCGCTGGGGGCGGGTGCTGTGATGATGGGTGGGCTGCTCGCGGGCACAGAGGAGGCACCCGGGGAGTACTTCTACCACGAGGGCAAGCGTGTGAAGACGTACCGCGGGATGGGCTCGCTCGAGGCGATGGAGCAGGGGAAGCAGCCCGCCGCGCCGAAAGTGAATGGCGTCGGCAAGGCGAAGAGCGCCTTCGTGGAGAATGCGGCAACATCGCGCTACTTCTCAGAGGCCAGCGCAGTCAAGGTCGCGCAGGGCGTGAGCGGGGACGTGCAAGATAAGGGGAGCGTCAAGTCGTTCCTGCCATATCTATATGTGGGTGTGCAGCACTCGCTGCAGGATATTGGCGTGCGCAGTATCGCTGAGCTGTGCGAGGGCGTTGCTGCGGGCTCCGTGCGTTTCGAGCTGCGCACGGCCAGTGCGCAGGTAGAGGGAGGCGTGCATGGCCTGAATTCGTAAGCTTTTCTTCTCGATATGTATGTTTACCCGTACTGATGTCCTTATAGATACAAGAAGCGCCTTTTCGCAACGGCTTCTTAGATTTGTAGGGTTTCGAGCATTCATGTGTATCCATAGACTAATTGTCTTTCAAACTCTACAAATGTGTGAATCGGGAATCTGATTGGAAACAGAGTTGCTGCATTCTACTTCATTGTTCAAGGATGGCAATTTCATCGTCAATCAATGCTTCTTGCTACTCCCCGAGAATTCTTACTTATTGCCTTCATCCCGGATCGTGTTTAGTGAGTTGTAAACTTCGTGCTCGCGTGGGAGTCCCTACTTTAGAGATGGCTGGACTCCGAGATCATGATTCTGAAAAGTCGCGTATCGTTGGTTTAGATTCTTGAACACCAAAGAAAGAAATACATGTGTTGTCAAGTCCGGCACCACGCCACCACCAATTAGACCATTACACCGGTTTGTTGCACGTACTTCTGAATCTGCGGCCGCGTCGCCCCCTCGCTCACTGCCTGATCCACCTCCTCATTCTACTTCCTCGGCACCACCCGAAAGTAAGAACGAGTCCTAAATAAATTAGGACTCGTAAAGACATTGATCCGGCCGCACATCGTGGCGGTCACAGCGAAAGTCAGTACGTGTGACCCACAATTCTCTCTCTTGCCATCGTCATCTTTAAGTTCGTAGCGAGAGCTGTAGCTTCGACATTCAGTCTCGACGCGATGAGTGCTCCAACGACAACGATTTCCTCCCTTCCATATGAGCTCCTCGTAGCCATCGCTGCCGCAGGCCAAGAGGATCGCGTCGCAGAATCAAACTGGGAGATTCATACCACCACTTTCAAATCAGAGTGGACCTTGTCTCAGCTTTCCCAGCGCTTTCGCGACGCTATCGTCGGTGCGCCTGCACTTTGGACGCTCATAGAAACGGACTTCAGCGAGGGGTCGGTGGAAATCCTTAATCTCTACCTTGAGCGTTCCCGAGCATCGAAATTATCAATCATCCTACGCCAACATTTGAGCAGTAGGGCTGTCGGAAAGCGGCTTCTCCTGCAGGGAACCAACCACATCATTCCACACGTCCATCGCATACAGAGGCTGAGGATTCTGCTTGAAAAGCGGTGGGCATGGGATATGTTGGCTCTCTTCCGCGACGAAGCGGCTCCCCATTTGCAGCACCTCGAGATTGTATGCGCCACCTTGGATGAAACTCCGCTCGTGATGTTCTCCTCCGGAGTCCCGAGATTGGATTTTCTCAAAATCGATGGCTTCGTACTGCAATCACCGGCAGCTGCGTTCGCACTTACACATCTAGAGTTGCGGAAGGATCGGTGCATCGACCCTGCTTATCCCACCCTCAACCAATACGCCGCACTCACAGCGCAATGCCCCTTGTTGGAACATTTGCAGCTTGACGTGAACTGGGTGCCCGAAGAGGCACCCAGATTTCTTATCCCAACTTTGAAATACCTCCGCATTTCGATTCCAGGAGAAGACGCGGACTACTTGTTGACTGTCGTCGGTATTTTTGACGCTCCTGCGTTGACCGAATTGGTCTTCGACGGCACCCACGGCGACCAGATCGCTTTTCTCCTTGGCCGGAAGACCCTCCCTCACTCGATCTTCCCTGCTTTGACTTCCTTGACCTTTTTCTTGAGAGACTCGTGTATGTGCGAGAGCGCGCCGAACAGAAATCATCCCTCTCACACCATCTCCTCTCCTCTGGCTATTTTCCCCGCGCTGTCCCGTCTCACCCTGATCAACCAATGCTTCACCAAGCACTTGATCCAAGACATGTTGGGCCCAGCCTCGCACCCATGGCCGCTTCTCAAAACCATTACACTGGGTGCGGCGAACGATTCGTTCGAAGGAGTCGGCGCGGCCATCGAGGACATAGTGGATTCGAAACGCCAGCGTGGAGAGCCAGTTCCCGAGGTCCAACTTTTCCAATTACCTGAGGTTTTTGAAGAATGGAACGAGAACGGTCCTTGGTATGCGGAGAGGTCGTGGTAGCTTGGGTAAACTCTCTTCTCCCGTTTCACACAGGACCTAACGGTACTCTAGACGAACGAAGGATGACGTACAGGGCAGACTTTAGTCCCCAAAGTCAACTCTCTTCTGCCGTATCATACAAACTGCTAACAGTAGTCTAGGCGAATGAAGTACATGCTGGCTTCATTGTGTAAGGTCGTGTACTGTCGAAGGGTGTCCCCTTCGTTTTGCAATTACTATACGGTGGTCTTAAACCGCAAGCCAATGTCCAGCCTGAAAAGCCTCTGCCCTTGCCGAGTGTTGCGCCTCACCTGTTTGAACCTTCTTCCGGTTCCGGAAAGCGCGTGCCAACGGATGCGGACGGTCCGCGGACGCGCCAGACGAGGCCGCAGCGCAGCGTAAGGCTTTTTTTAAATTTTAATTTTAATTCATACCCCCCCCCCCTCTGGCCCTGATCTGCTGCAGAGACTCTAGCCCAGGAGGCGTTGTACACTGATATCCAGGGTGAATCCGAGTTCGGAACCAAACTCGCAGCGCTTGAAAACGAAGGCGGATGAGCGGGAGAACCAAGCCAGGACCCTGCGGGATAGTCTGAGAGCGATGCAAGAGAGGATTCTCGCATAGAATCAACAGGAGCTTGCAGACTTGAAGGCCGGGCCTCAAATTCAACGTTCGTTTAATGGGATTAACGATGTTGAGATGGCCAAAGCCATTTGAGGTATGTTCTTCCCTTCTTCTCGACTCTTTTTGGAAATTTCTTGAAGGCGCCGCCGTTGGAGGATTCTCTTGGAGGATTCTCTTGTAGTTGATGTGTTGTCTCGAGTGCTCGCTCCCGGCATCCCGCTTCCGAAACTCTGCTATCTCAGCTTTCGCAAGTCGGGCATGTGTTAGTTTCTTTGATTGTGCTTCAATCTTCTGGTATCTTTGTCCACATGCAATTTCGGAAGAAAATCGGGTTTGCCTTCATCCACCAAGACAATGTCGCCGCCCGTAAAGCCGCTCCCTCTTTACCTCCCATCAGGCATTACGCCGCATCTTTTAAATCCAGTGGAAAGCGCATGAGAAGCCGCCGTAGGAGTAAGGTATCAACTACTACTGCGATTTCTTGGCGCTGCCCGATGCACATGCACCCACGTCGCGGACGCCTCAGACGGTCCGTCGGCGTCGGCGCGCTCCAGCGCCAAACCACTACGATCCAACACCAAACCGCCGCATCCGAATACAAACTGCCGCCATTGGGACAGAGACCTGTGTCCTAGAAGAGCAGAATGCACGATGTACTGGAGGCGGGGGAGCAACTGGTGTGGCCGGAGGAGGGACTTTGTAGGGTCGTTGGGGTTGGGATGAATAGCTAACAGGGACGACGGTAATCATGAAGGGAGAAGGACACGGCCACATGATGTACGTTCGTGCTTTTTTATTCTCCTCAGCGTGAAGTGCGGAGCGGTTCTCAGCTGCAACTGGGGAGGGCAGCGTTGACAGCTTCGCCGGCACTGCTAACCAGCTCAAAACCGGATATTTCAAGCCGCAGGAGTGCAGGCATGCAGTTCTGCTCTTGCAATTTTCCAACGTAACTATGCGCGCAAAGCCAATAATAAGACAACTATAAGTTGCTCTGTCGCGTGATTGAGCAGATTGAGCCATCTCATCAAAACAAGGAGGTAGACAACCGCCAGGGGAGACGTGGGTTAAAGCCGACGAGAAACCTTGCGTCTTAAGAAGAAAAGCGGGGAAACAAGGCGGGCGTTTTGAGAATTCATTGTCATACACAAGATCCAGCCAGACCCAGAGTCGAACAGAAATTAAACGGTTCGCGACGCAATTGTTCTCTCGGACGCCGAGTGAGTGTCCAGTGACTGCGCAAAACCCACGGAATGTCTGCAAGTACGGATCGCGGGGGAGGTAGTGAAGAAGGAACGCGACGGGTAGACAGGTTCGGGGCTGGCACTTTGTATTTTAGATGGAGAAATCAAAAAGGAACAAGAAAGACGGATTGGGACAACAATTGAAGGTGGCCAAACGCGGACATACACTGATGGTACATTGTCACCGAAGAATGGTCGGCAAAGACAATGGGCGCGCGCGCGGTCCGCTAGATGTATAAATACGAGGCTGCGTCGGCATGGAACACCACGACTCTCAGTCTCTCTCACATCTCTCAGCCTCATCAGCTCCTTTCACGTCTGTTTCACGTTCGCTCTCCAAGACTCTCTATCCTTGCCCCAACTTCTTCAACGACCCTTACGTTTGGTACGCCGTTTCCTATACTTCATAGACGCGTTCTAATCCAACTCAGTTTTTTTTCATCGCCAGCCGATTTAACATGTCTTCCTCCGCCGTCCCCCACGTCGTTGCCTTCCTCACGCGCCCTTTGCTTCCCGCATTCCCCTTCGCCGCTGTCTCCTCTGCCCAGCTTATCCTCTCCGCGTCCCTCGCGTCCCAGCCTTCAGCAATCTACACCCTGAAAGCAGCCTCGACGCCCCCCGCGCCCCTCCTCGCCGCATCTATCGGCGCCGGAATCCCATGGGCCGCCTGGCTCGCCGCACTGGGCAGCGACGACATCCTGCTGTTCTACGGCCCCGGCTACGTCAAGGCGCGCCTCGGCGACGCCGCCGTCACCGACGTCTGGAGCGAGGAGACCCAGGGCAGCGTCGTCCCCATCGCCGCCTCGCGCGTCCGCACCCAGGTCGGGCCCAGCCCCCTGCTGCAGCAGAACACCAACACGCGCCTGCGCGCCGTCCTCCTGTCTGCGCGCGTGCGCGGCTTCCAGAAGCGCCAGGCAGCAGCAGCCGCCGCCGAGCCGATCCGCATCCCGAGCCTGCCCTTCTCATCGCCCTCCGACTCGGATTCCTCTTCTGACTCGGACTCGGAGTCGGATTACTGCTCCGACTCGGCCTCCTCCGCGTCGTCGTACTCGAACGTCTCCTCCCCCATCACGCCCCCCAAATCCATGCCCGTCGCGCTCCCCGCTGTCGGTGCCTACCGTCCCCCTTTCGCGCGCGCCGCCAAGGTCGCTGCCACTGCCACGAAACCCACTCTGAAGGCCTCCCCTATCAAAGCCTCCCCGAAGGCCCCGGCTCCCCGCCCCGCCCCCGTGCCCGCCCCCGCGAAAAAGGACACCACCGCCTACATGTACCAGGGCGGCGTCACGCGCGTCATGACTGGCGGCGTCATGCTCGGCCCGCGCCACGTCGGCGTCGTTCGCGCGACGCGGTCGTAAATCCGTCTTTCCCTCCCCCCCACACCCTAAATCGTGCGCTCTCCACGCGCCCTCAACGTGCTTCATAATACGAACCCGACGACGGACGACGGCTAGCCCGTGCTCCCCCACGAAAAAAGACCAAGACCAAAAACATTTACGCCTCCCTCTGTAGCATTATTCGCCTCGCTGTATTTAGCTCGTTTGTATTGTACATCCCGGTAGGTATCCTCCCCCGCATTTAGTATCTAATAGTTGTAATAACAAGTGTTGTTTTTTTTTGAACTTTGGACGAACTGTGCCTACGCATGCATCCGGCGGAAATGCCGTCGGCTCGACATTCTCCATCCTTCCTTCCGGATCCCGCCTTGGCATTGGTTCTCGGATCGACCGCAGCGACGCAGCTGAAGATGAGCTAGGAATCCACAAATATCCCAAACCTACTCTGAAGTTCTGCTTCCACTGCACCACCGATTGACGCGACGACACCCATGGCGTCGTCCAAACAAGAATTCCTTGTACGAGAAGCGCAAGAGCCCGACGTCGAAGGCATGCGCGTCGCGCTCTGGGAGGCCTTCCAACACGAGCTCCCGCGCACGCGCCCGCTTGCGCTCGAGGATCCGGCGGGGTTCGCGGCTGAGACGGTGCGTATCCATCTCAGCATCTCACATTTCCATCCCATTGCTATCAACACTAATATTACGATGGTATTATTCTCTCGTGAAGACCGCCCGCACCCTCTCCACCATCCGCGATGCCGCCTCGCCCTTCAAGTGGTTCGTCGCGACGCCGTCTGAGTCTGGCGACCCAAACACAATCGCCGCCGCCCTCCTCTGGGAACGCGTCGCGAACGCGAACGCCGCGCCGTTCGAGCCCGCGACGACCGCGCCGTGGGGCGGCCCCGCGCAGGCGGCGGCGCACAACGCGTTTGCGGTGGCGTACCGCGCGGCGGTGGGGGTGCGGCCGCATTTCGGTGCGTAGCCCTCCTTCTCCCCCGGGGCCTTCTGCGCGCCCCTCTTCTTCCCTTCTTTCGCACCCCTGGATGGCATGCTGACAACAGATGCATGTGCAGTCCTGCAAGTAATGGCCACGCACCCCGCCTTCCAGGGCCAAGGCGCCGGCTCTGCGCTCCTGCGGCACGTCACAGCAGTCGCGGACGCGGAGAGGATGCTGAGCTACGTCGATTCGTCGCCCGCGAGCTTGAAGGTGTATGGGAGGTTTGGGTGGGTCGCGGTGGGGAAGGGGAGGCTTCTGGGGCCGGGGCCGGAACCGACGACGGGTGAGGAGGAACCGATGTATGCGACGATGATGTTGCGTGAGCCTGTCAGTGGTGCGTCGACGGAGGCAGCTTGATTGGCCCGTGAAAGTCGAGAAGATTAGCGGGGGTCGCAGCTGCAATGAAGACTGTGAATTACATAGGAAAACAAAGTTCGACAGCTTCGAGAAATTCTGCATAGCTGAGAAAGTAGAACGGGTCAGCATGGCCAGACAGAGGAGAACGAAAGAATGCACGTACCTCGTTCTCAACCTCGCCCACCCCATCGACCGAACGTCGAAGCCCCTTCAAGTCTGCGAACTCTTTCTGCTTCTGTGCGAGCTCCTTCTACGTCCAGTTTGGTTTCGAACTCGGCGTATTCGCGCTGGATCTCAGCGTGGTTATCCAGCAACCGAGAGGCGGTCAGTTGTTTCTGCACTTCTCGCGCGACGGAGAGTTTCCCGACACCAGGAAAGCCGTTGATCAACAGCACGCTCGGATATGCCCGCGGGTTATTGGCTGGGAACGACATGCCGATATTTTCGCGTGCACCTCTTGTTCCAACGTGTCCGCACGCACAGAACCTGACAGAAATGGAAGACGAGGGTGTAAAACAAAACAATACCTTGCGCTGCGCGTTCGAGTCCACTGCGAATTCCTCCGGCGCGTCTGCGTCTGCGTCTGTTGCGGCTCGTGTGTGCGGATTAAGAGGACTCAATAGTAATTTCTAGAATACAAAACATTTTCGACAGTCCCGCACAAGAGAATAACTGAACCGCCCAAGATTTTTGTCCCGTTCGTCTAGACCGTCGTTAGGTCTTGTATGAAACGGTAGAAGTGAGCTTACCCAAGCTACCATGACCTCTCCACGTCCACAGGACTGTTCTCATCCCAGTCTTCAAGAGATGAAACCACACGGAAAAGTTGGACCTCGGGAACTGGCTCTCCTCGCTGGCGCTTCGATTTCACTGCGTCCTCGAGGGCGGCGCCCAGGCCCTCGAATGAGCCATTAGAATTATCCTTCGCACCCAGCGTGATGGTTTTGAGAGGCGGCCATGGGTGTGACGCTGGGCCTAAAATGTCTTTGATTAAGGCGTAAGCATGGCATTAGTTGATCAGGATGAGATGGGAGAGTGCAGGGAAGATGACCGGGGGTGAAGAGAGTGGGTGGTAGGGTAACACGGGCTGCGTTTCACATAAGCAAGAGCCTCTGCAGATAAAAGAGATGGAGGTCAAGACAGGGAAGGACGACTGAGGGAGACTTTTCAAGCAAAGGAGAAAAGCGACTTGGTCGCCGTGGGAGCCGTTGAGTATTAATTCTGCCAATGCGGGGGCATCGAAGAGAACAACGATGTACGAGAGGTAGTCTGCACGCTCGTTGTCTTAAATCGAAAAGTGGAGGAATTTTAGAGTTTGGATTGTGAAACCGGTTCGCGTCCGGGGGCGCGTAGTAGGCTTGTTTCAGCCTCTCTGGTCTACCGGGCGTAAAATCTGAAGACAGTCGTTCAGATCACGTATACTAGAGAAGGTCGAAGTGCAAATGTGTCACCGAGGGGCATTGCGCCGTGACCGCGGCCAGGTAAACCCAGTAACTCTAGATGCGTAATCGAGGCCATCCACAAAGGCTGTAGTAATTGGAGCGTGGAGCGATTGATTTTGAGAAAGGTCAATCTCGGACGTCCAGACCAGAACATCGCAATGGGCTCCAACCGCGAATTCGTCGCCGCGGTACACAATCTCGAAGTGTTCCTTTGCTCGGAGCACAATCCTCATATGCGATTGACCTGGGGGACAATAATTTCGGTGACCCGCTCTCGCGGGAGACCGCCCACCTAGGCTCGTTTCAGCCTCTCTAGTCTACCGGGCGTGAAATCTGAAGATAGTCGTTCAGATCACGTATATTAGAGACCGCCCACCGTCATACAACTTTCGGGTTCGCGTAGGATCAGTGAGATTTTGGATGTTCGGGAACGCTCAAGGTAGAGATTAATAAGCATCTCCACTGATCCTTCGCCGGTGAAGTCCGTTTCTGTGGGCGAATCCAATATCACAGCCGAAGCGGAGCGAAGGCAGATCTTGTTGCCTTTTCCGCACATACTTACACGAGGTTCTTACTTATGTAGATTTGACAAATTCACAAGGGTAAAGACAGATGTATTCATATCAAGGTATCAAGAAGGTAATTACAGGCTGTCTGTACGAGCCAGAGAGTGATAGGTATATTAGCATACAGTGCGACTGCATGTGGCAAAATTCTGCTATCAGACATCTCCTCCCGTCGGCGGGTCGCTAACGGCGGCGGGCTCTTCGGTGGCCTTGGGGTCGCTGCCCACAACTATGGTGCGATCGCTTTCCTTGTCCGCTTGAGCAAGAATGTACGTCGGGAAGTTGGCCATGCCGACTTTCTTCGCCCAATACACTGGGTGCTTTGCCGCGTCCTTTGGCCGTTTTAGTAGCAAGCACGACACTCCGGTCCCATGTATTGCGAGGGGGAGGACGAAATCGGGGGGCTCTGTCACAACAGCGTCCACACAGACACCAGTGCTGAGGTCGACTAGCCTGCCGGTATCAGTCTTAACAGAATCCTCTTCCCGGCGCTGGTGGCGGGGCGGCTCCCATTTGGGTACGAGCTGGCGATCCCCTGCGCAGGACGGGGGATCAGAACTGGTTATCAAGACCAATAGCATATACGTACCCCAAGAAGTCAATTTTCGTAGGTGACTGTCTTCGTTCCCGAGCTCCGACTGCTGACCGTCGACGCTAAACTTCCAATCCGAATCCTTCAAAAAAATCCAGCCTACACGCTCCAGGTACATCGTCCCGACAAGGAGCTCCAGTAAATGATAGAGCATGAGGCAGCCGTACGCCGGTATGGCGATCAAGTAAGGATTCTGGCCCGAGGTCACGATGACGAGGGCGGCGACGATGACGACCACGATGAGTAGGAATATAATCAGGTTCTTGACGCCATTCATCTCCTTGTTGTTGGACAAGCCTTTCGGATCGCGCTTTGGCGTTTCGCGAATAGTCAATGTCTGGGCTCCGACTATCATAAGCGGGGGAGTAAGACCCGGCTTTTCGGCGGATGCTAAGCTTGGGGTGAAGGATTTCAGAAAAACATAGCTTGGACGAGTCCGGCGCCAGGATAATATTCTGCTAAAGAAGTTCCGAGGTGGCGCCGCCGTTGCGAAGCCTGGTGCAGGGGGTGCAGGGGGCGCCGGACCTGGCCCAAGCAGTGGCGTGGCCAGAGGAATCCTCTGTTGCGAGCCTTGGGTAGGCGGCGCTGCACCTGGTGGGAGTGCCAGCGGAATAACATCCTGCTGAGATTCGGAGGGGGACTTGACTTCCCGTCCGATAGGGAACGCGGTCACGATCGGCTCGAGGCGCTCGTTTCCCGGAAGTGGGTCGATCGGCTTTCCGATCCACGAGCCGGACTCGTTTGCATTGTTATTGATTCCGCACACTGCTGCCAGCGCCGCTGCATTATAAAATGCTTGGTTCAGTTCCAGGAGCCAGGCAAGATCTGCCCATCTGCCATGACGGAGGTCCTCGGGACGCGCGCGCCTGGGGAGAAGGCCATTGAGCGCTTGGCCGAGCTGCTTATGATCCTCGTGGTTACTCGCTTCGTCACGCCGGATAGCTTCGACCACAAGCGCGTGGATCACCATCTGGAGGGAGGGACCCCCCCCGTGGTCCGATTGCTGAAAAATTGCGTACCTGCAGCAAGAGTTGAGTGTCGAGAGCGCAACAGTTAATGATTTGTACGTACAAGTGCCATTTTTCGCGTTCTGCGGCCTTTGCCTGCATCGCCTCTCGAAATACGTGGGCTTTCTCGGAGAACAATTGGGCGGTGAATGGCGCTGCATCGTGTTCCCTCTTCACGGTCATTCTAACCACCTCCTGTGCATTGAGGATCTCCGCTATCGTCCAGAGACGGCCACCCCAAGCACATTCGTGATCGGTGTGGTCACATCCGATCTTGCTGCAGAAGACAGTGACGTTGGCCGCGTAGCGATATATATCTGCCATCCGCGCAAGCTCCGCGTCACGCTGGTCTTTAATCGTCTGTGCGTCGGAATTGTCGTCCAGTGCTGCGTCCGAGATACAGAATTCGTCCAACCAGATGTATTCCACCACATCGGGATCCTCGCCTTTTTTCAGCAGGTCGTCCTTCCGGGTCGAGCAATAGAGCCGCAGTAGTTCTTTGGATATTCGCCTATGATCCGCAGGAGAGTACTTGCGGCCCAGCTTCTGCGGCAGCTTCAAATTAGCCGCTTCACAAATCTTCTCAACGCATGACGTAGAGTAGCTGAGTGCAGTGTAACGAGGGGGCCACTGCTCGACCTGTGTGCGGGTGACCTGCAGCTTTCGAAAGTCCGAGTCAATGTCATACTGCAATTCGGCGCCGGTCTGGGGGGACACTTTCAACAGCCAATTGGGTTTGAATCCGGTTCCCTGGTACCATTTTTTACCGGCAGTGTCCCCGAGTTGCCTAGTGAGGACGGCGTCAGGCGCGACCACTCTTTCGCCCATCGACTCCGAGTCTTCCTCAGTGGACTCATCACCGATGTTTTCGAAGAGTGTGCCGACACCGGGGAGGAATAATTGTGCGAGCAGCATCAGCGGAGCTATGAAGGCGTGGAAGATCATCCGCAGGACATTTCCATGGACGTGGAATCGCTGTTACCATTGAAGCAGCTATGAGTTGCCCGTTCGTGGGGCGACCGAATCACTTGCCTTGTCCGGACTTTTGTGAAAGTACCCTGAACCTTCGACGCGCGCATGTTCTCGAATGAGGCGACCACGTTTGAAATCGGATCGAATTGCACGGAAGCCCTTGCTAACACCCAAGAACGGGTTCCACATCCTCGCCGCGGTAGGTGGGTGGGTGCGAAATGCAAGCAGGAGAGGTCTCCGCGACTCCCGTATTTATACAGGGGCGAAGCTGTATTGAAAACTGTCGTCCCACGATGATTCTATCGCCTGATGATGCGAACTTGAAGGAGCGCCCGTCGCCAACTCGGTACAATTGACAAAAGCCGCATGCGTGGTTGCTATTTATGTGCACTTACCAATTGGTATCATCTCTGTTCCGTGGCGTCCCCTGGCAGGAAGCATTTTGCATGAAGCAAATTTGACATGCATAGCCAGAGCATATCTCTTTTCGGTGGTGTTCCTTGGCAGCAAGTCCTACGCCCATAACTTGATATCTACCCGCGAGACCGGGAAAAGAGAGACCGCAGCTTGAATAACGACGAGTATTGGGTGGCAAACGTCCATACAGCACGAAGTCGGGAGGAGCCGGAACAGTATTCTCATGGTTGTGTGATATATCATATCTGGTCCTGTGTAATACCTGTGCGAGGGCGAAGCATCCATGACGACATCGCATCCATGACGGCATCCATAACAGTGTTCGTATCGAAATGAAAGGGGTGTACTCGTGGGTCATGTCTTGGCACTGGAAGAAGCGCCCACTGCAAGCGCTGTGCGTGCGCGGTGATCTCGCCTTGAGAACGCCCGAGCGTGTCGAATCTCGGATTCCGGCGCAGTATGGAGAGGGTCCCACTGCCCGCGCTGGCTGACCGTTGTCGGTGGATCGTATGCGCTGAGCAGTGTCGAAGGGACGCAGCGCGTGCTGCAAAAGCGAGCGGCAGTGTGGATGGTACCGAAGTGCACCCAGGGTAGCGTGTTGAACGTTGGGATGGCCCAGAGGGTCATTGCAGCGGCGGGGATGCGATGCGCACTGGCGGTGGGAAAGGGCTGCGGGGTTGCATGTCGGGGGTGCTGCACGTGCTATTCGTGGAGCTTAAAGCGGTGAGTATCGTCGCAGCACGCGGGGAGGCGATGAACATGGCGCTGGAGATGGGGAACGACTGTCGCATGTGGTGTGCACGCCGCTGGTATTGCGCGTCGGATCGGTAGTAGGCGACAAGCGGAAGCGGGGAGTACCGGAGTCAGAATACCGTCAGGAACGTCGCATCGCGCGGAGAGGCGACAAGAAACCGGTGCTGCAGGTGCTGCAGACGACGCTGGGACTGCACATCGTGTTTCTACTGAGTGGCGGACGCAGGCCCAGAGTGGGATGGCCCTGAGGACGTCGCAGCGAGCGCGGAGGCAGCAAGCGGCACGCCCGCGAGGAGGAACGGCCGTGGCAGGGCGCTGGGCACGCCTGTGGTAGCGCCGGGGATGCGCCCAGGCGCAAGCGCCGAAAGGTGGGGGCGGAATCCGGGGGAAGACGGTCACGGTGTACCTGCCGAAGATGAGTACGACGGAGGCGATAGGGAACGGTGCTAGCAGGTGCTGCAGGCGCAGGGGGTGCGTGGCGCCCGCGAGTGATGGTGCAGAGGGTAGTTGGGGCTGTGCAAGAGGGGCAGGCGTCGAGGGAGAGAGTGGGGCTGCGCCGGAGATAGTCATCGCGGGCGGGAGGCGAGGAAAACGGTGTATGCGGTGGGGGAATGGACGCATGGGGTGGGCACGGCGGTGGTGTCGCATATCCTAGTTGTGGTGCGCGCAGGGTGGTGACTCCGTTGAAGATCGTTACTGCACCCACCGATTGACGGGGTTAGCACGCACGTCGAGGAACGACAGCGCCTGTTACGTATCGTATCAGGGGTGTGCGGGGGTCTGGTGTTGAGGGCGTGGACGTGGTACAGCGTCGGCGGCGATGTACCGCGCGTGTGGTGAGGTCGTACGGCGAGGTCGTAGGCACGGGGCGCATCGAGCAGGCGGCTAGTGGCTTTGTAATCGCATCGCGTTCGGTATCGGGAAGCTGCAGAAGGCCGGCGCAGGGGGCGAGCAGCCCTGGTGGTCGCAGTGCATGTCGTATACGACGCTCCCGCGAGGCGGGAAAGAGCGACGGGCGTACGAAAGGGTGCTCGCGCAGGATGGCTGAGAACGACGGGACTACATACACCACAAGCAAGAAACAGGAGGGCGAGGAGAAAGAAGGATGAGCAAAGGGAGGAAAAGGAGCACGATACTCGCGATGCCCAGGTTCCAAGGATGGTGGAAGCCAGTGGCAACGGCGGCGGCACCACCCAGCAACAAATAAAAGCGGCAGGAGCGTGGCTGCGAGCGCGAGCCAAGGCAGCCGGCGGATTGAAGCGGGAGGGACGTCGGCGACGTCGGGAGTATCGGCCCGACTCCATCCCTGATGGCCGATTCTTGGGCGCCTCTGATTACAGCCATTAACAGTACCGAAGGCGCAAAAATTTCCATTTTTGGCTGTTTTTGATCACCACCAAAGAATTCCGTGTATCTCACTCAATTCTTCATCTATTAACACGGTTATTATATGGATCTGCTCTACTAATTCATGCGCAATTACTGATAGAGAAAGATCCACGGAATTCTTCCAACCCGAATATTGGTATCTGGGAGTGCTCTGAGGGGTCAATCAAGCACTACTCATTCAGATTTGGCACCAATGCTGCTGGATTTTTGGGATGGGGGACTGGTATGCCATTAGGAATTATTGATAGAGGGAATAAAAGATGGTTCTGGTATATATTGTGTAAGTTTGACTTCAAGCATTCTGCATGTGGGAAGAATGAATGTGCTATATCTCACTGAGTTCTGCACCAAATCTACTCGTGTAACGTGACGCTGGCATCGTAAGATATGCCCCAATGATAATCCATAGCATTCAACGTGAGGGGCACATCAAAAACCATAATATGAACATGTCTCATGTGGCCATCATTTCACCGCCATCATCATATTGGCTGCGCGTCACCTTCCATGCTCTGTGCTCGCACCATGACGCAAAAGAAATGTACTGTCCCTCTCTGGCAACACTATTCCCGCAATTTGAAGCAGTACATCATTTATATGTCACAGAAGCTTCACCTAAGCTCCACTGAGATTTCTCTCATGCTCAACATGCCCCTATGCGTTGTGCAGCGTGTTCGGCGGATGTGGAACGAAATTGATGAGGTCTATAGACAGCAGGTGCACTCAGGCAGGGAGCCTCTGATGTCCAGAGAAGCCATTGACATGACTGAGCATTCATAATATACTAATGATTTCGGGTCAGATGATGCTCGGTTTGCTTGAGCATTCACCAGACCTGTATCTTGATGAACTCTATGGAATATCATTGGGGCATATCTTACGATGCCAGTGTCATGTTACACGAGCAGATTTGGTGTAGAACTCAGTGAGATATAGCACATTCATTCTTCCCATATGCAGAATGCTTGAAGTCAAACTTACACAATGTATACCAGAACCATCTTTTATTCCCTCTATCAATAATTCCTAATGGCATACCAGTCCCCCATCCCAAAAATCCAGCAGCATTGGCCAGGACCTGAATGAGTAGTGCTTGATTGACCCCTCAGAGCACTCCCAGATACCAATATTTGGGTTGGAAGAATTCCGTAGATCTTTCTCTATCAGTAATTGTGCATGAATTAGTAGAGCAGATCCATATAATAACCGTGTTAATAGATGAAGAATTGAATGAGATACAAGGAATTCTTTGGTGGTGATCAAAAACAGCTAAAAATGTAAATTTTTGATTCGCGCCTTCGGTACTGTTAATGGCTGTAAGCACTTAGCTTCCTTTTGCCCAAACATTTGTTCATAAGATAGGTGTCACCCCGATCCAGCACGTGCTTATATAAGCGAAATGATCACGTCACAAAAAACCTATGTCCTCTGTCAGGGGAACCCCTGCTCTTCTGGCCTTTCCGGTTTCTGTTCCGGTTCTGGTTTCCGTTCCGGTTCTAGTTTCCGTTCCGGCTATTCCTCTGGCTAATGCCTCCGGCTTTCTGCCCATCTGTTCTCGTTGGCACGTGCTATGCGACCAGACCTGTGATCATTGTAGATACCTCCGGACACGTGCTACTGAGTAGTTACTGATTCGTATATAAGGTTTCACCTAGCGTGGGAATCCTCATCCTTTCTTCTCTTCAGATTCCCCCGCTAGGTGCGTAGTATTCCCACTCCTGTATTATAGTACCCATATTTATACTTCGGATTCCCCCACTAGTTTCCGCGCCATGCGCTGTGCGATGGAATTTAAGTTCCTCTTAAAGACTCAAGAAATGTATTTATTTCTTAAAATCCTCAAGTGTCCTTAGTGCCTCAACAAATCTCCTTATTAAAGGAAAACGGTGCATGAATTCAATTAACCAACAAGTGGCTTACGTAATCGGAAGCGAACGTAAGCGTCTCTGTAATGGTAACTGCGGCTTGTTCTGCAGTCAGGTCAGGTGGTCGGAACAGATCAATTGACAGACTTTGAAATAGGCTCAAGAACTCAAGAATTTGGACAAAAGCAGCTAAGAAGTCAATAATGGACTACCTAGTACAGAGCGTGGGAGGTAAACTACTTCCATTTCGCAGATGCGCTTCTCCTTATATAGATTCCTGGTGTTTCCTTATATAGAATCTAGTTCCCTCAAGAAGCGCGCGCTTCTTTTGACTCATTCTGACTCACTCTGACTCATTCTGATTGAATCACTTTCCTTATGACTCATTCGTGATCCCGTTATCATTAGTCATAACCGATTACTAATGAGCCTTGAATATTTATTTCTTGAATTTCTTTGCCACTCTTTATTGGGCTTGCGCGCATGTTCTTGTCAAACATATTTCATATGGCACAGCGCCGAGCTTAAGGTCGCCCTTACAGCAGAAGAAAGGATCTAAGGGATCAACTGGTCAAGATTGGGAAGTTTGGTGCAGGTACGGATTCGGACCACTACTCCAGTGCTCCGTCCTCCCCCACTTCCAATCTCGACCCCTCCTCCGTTCCGATGGACCAGTCACCCGCTCCCCTCTCCGCGCAACCCGCGATCCCGAGTGTTTACGCTCCGGATTCGGCTTCCGGAATTGCGGATCGGCTCGCCGCTGTCGAAAGCTCTCTTGATGCCATCAACAATGCGCTCTGGCAGCTATTGCCAGGCAACCAAAATCCGCTGCCTGCCTCCGCCCCTGCCGCTCCGGCTCCGGCACCGGGTCCAGACTTCTCAGCCCCCCACCCAGCACCCAAAACAGTCCTCCGACCGAATCCTCCGACTGTTTTCGACGGCGACCGGACACAAGGACGGATGTTCCTTTACTCCGTCCTCACCTATTACCGGCTGGTTCCGGAAGCTTTCATGGCAGACGGGTTCGTCTTGCAGGAAAAACTCGTCCGGTTTGCCATGTCCTTCATGTCGAAAGACGTGGCTGCCCGATGAGCGGAGCGGCGCGCGTCTGCCGTACTGTTCCTGTTCCCCACCTGGGCCGAGTTTGAGGCCGAGTTCCGGCTCCAGTTCGTCGAGGAGAACCAACAGGACCAAGCCCTCACCAAGCTTGAGTCCCACTCGTACTTCCAGGGCTTCCGTGACATCTACCGGTACACGGACGACTTTGAGGAACTGGCCGTAACGGCCGGTTACTCGGACACTCTTGTCCAGGTCACCAAGTACCGCTCTGGTCTCGACCTGCGGATCAACGTCGCGATCACGACGTCCGGAACTGCCCCCGACCTCACCGACTACGCCGGATGGCGCTTGCGCGCTTTCTGGCAGTACAAGGTGTTTGGCCGCATGCGAACCGGAAACCCTCCGGTGCAGCTTCTGGCCGCTTTCCCATGGTCGCGCAGCGGGTGCATCTCCGGTTCCGGTTCCGGTCCCCACGCGCGCTCCGGTTACATTCACCCCGCTTGCGGCACCTGTCCTTCTGGCAGCTGTCCCAATGGATGTCGATCGGGCCTGGGCCCGCCCGTTCCCACGCACCTGTTTCCGGTGCGAAGTGGCCGGACACCTTGCCCGCGAGTGCCCCGTCCCCTCAGACGTTTGGCATGCGGATGTTCTCGGCGAGGTTGTTCGTCAACTCGGAGGCGATCTCCTCGAGGAGCTGTTCGCCCAGCTCTCCACCTCCGCCTCGCTTCCGGCCGAGTCAATTGACAGAGATGAAATGGAACCGGCAGGTTTTCCCCACCCGGCTGAGTGAGCAGTGCGCCCTCAGTCGCGTCCCCCAATCGCTATGCCCTCCTGTATTCAGATAGTGACAATTTATTTGATTCAGAGGTAGTAGCGAGAGGTGCACCCCCCGTCCCAGTTTCCGTCCGAGTGACGGAGACTCTTCCTTCCGTCCCAGAGATGGAAGCCCGCACTGCCTCCGAGCCAGGAACGAGGGCAGTAACGGAGGCCCCTGTTCCCGAGCCGGGAACAAGGACAGGCTCACTTCAGTGCATTCATCGCCCGAAGTGGGAACGGCGATTTCCCCGGCAGTACGTCATCAACTCTGTCGAAGGCCGAAACTCCTTGCACATCCCGTTGGACCTGCAGTCTGTCGAGACCGCCACCTGGATGTCGGTGAAGGCTCTGGTCGACTGCGGAGCGACTGGAGACTTCATTGACTCGGAGTACGTCATCTCCCGCAACCTTCTGGTCCAGTCTCTCTCGCAGCCTATCCCAGGTCTCAATGTGGACGGTAGCCCTAGCCAAGCGGGCGGCATCACCGGTGTAGTCGATATGGTGGTCGATTACAAGGGGCACTCCGAGCGTATCCAGCTCGCCGTAACCCAACTCAGGAAGCAACACGTCATCCTCGGTTACTCCTGGCTCCAGAAACACAATCTGGAGATTGACTGGGAGACCAAGGAGGTTAAAATGACGTGCTGCCTGACCGGATGCCGCATCTGCCGAGATGAGTTGCGGGCCGTCCGGAGGGACGAGAAGCTCGCCGCCTCGATCCTCCGGCAGTTGCGTGAAGGTCCGACTCCGTCTATCTGTGCTGTCGACTCAGAAGAGTGGCACAGAGATGATGGGTACGATCCGGCCAATGACGACTTGCTGGAGTTGTGTCCGGACTCGGAGGACGATGATGACGAGGAGGACGACCTCGAAGAGGGTGATCACATTCTGTACACTGTGTTCGCCCCCGTCGAGGAGATCCGCGCCAGTAGCACCGTCTCGCAGCGCCTTGCGGAGGTCTACGCCTGGAACTCTGCGCCTGCTGGAACCGATGTTCTGTCCTGGGCTGTGGATTTCTCAGACGTCTTCAACAAGGAGTCCTTCGACTCCTTGCTGGAGAAGCGAGCATGGGACCACGCCATCGAATTCGTCCCGGACGCGAAGCCGGCCAACTGCAAGGTCTACCCAATCTCCCTGCTCGAACAGAAGGAGCTCAATGCCTTCATTGCAGAGGGGTTGAGCACCGGTCGCATCCATCTGTCCAAGTTGCCGATGGTGTCTCCGGTCTTCTTCATTAAGAAGAAGGACAGAGCCCTCCGGTTTGTCCAGGACTACCGGGCACTCAACGCGATGACTGTGAAAAACCGGTACCCGCTCCCTTTGATCAACAATCTCATTAACCATTTGAAGGGAGCCTGGTTCTTCACGAAACTCGACGTCCGGTGGGGTTTCAACAACGTCCGAATCCGGGAAGGGGACGAATGGAAGGCTGTGTTCCGTATGAACCGGGGGCTCTTTGAGCCACTGGTAATATACTTTGGCCTTACCAACTCCCCGGCCACGTTCCAGACGATGATGAACGACATTTTCCAGGACCTCATCCTTTCCGGAGACGTTATGGTCTACCTGGACGACATCCTCATCGCGCACTCCGACCTCGCCCGTCACCGCGAAATCGTCTGGGAGGTACTCTGCGAACACTGTCTTTTCCTCCGACTGAAGAAGTGCGAGTTCGAGAAGTCGACGATCAAGTACCTTGGCGTCATCATCTCACACAACCACGTGGAGATGGACCCCGTCAAGGTCGCTGGCGTTGCCTCGTGGCCCACACCTGAGAACAAGAAGGACGTGCAGCAGTTCCTCGGCTTCATGAACTTCTACCGGAGGTTTATCCGGGCGTTCTCGGATGTCGCCCGACCGCTCTTCGACCTGACAAAGAAGGGTGCAGCCTGGACCTGGACTGCTGCCTCGGCCGCTGTGTTCCAAGCCCTCAAGGACGCGGTGACTGCAGAGCCCGTCTTGGTCCTTCCAGATGAGTCCCAGCCATACCGGCTTGAGGCGGACAGCTCCGACTGGGCGACCGGAGCAGTTCTGTCTCAGCAGAGGACTGATGGAAAGTGGTGCCCCGTCGCCTTCTACTCCAAGAGCTTGAATGACGTCCAACGGAACTACGTGATTCACGACAAGGAGATGCTTGTGATCATCCGAGCCCTAGAAGAGTGGCGACACTTCCTCGAAGGCACGCAGCACCTGGTCGAGATCTGGACAGACCACAAGAACTTGGAGTACTTCCAGAAGTAGCAGAAGCTGAACCGGCGGCAGGCCAGGTGGTCCCTGTACCTGTCCCAGTTCGACTTTGCCCTGTTCCATCAGCCCAGACGCCTTATGGGATGTCCGGACGTGCTCTCGCGTCGTCTGGACCACGGAGCCAGATTGGAGAACTCGGATGTTACGCTCCTTTGGCCAGAGCTCTTCCGGATTCGTGCCATGGAGGGGATTGCGGTTGACGGACCCGAAATTCCTCTCCTGTGCGATGTCCGGAAGGCGTTCGCGACCGAGCCGGAGCTTGAGGACCCTGTGGCGCTAGTCGCCCAGCGGCTCCTTAAGAACCGGAAGGCCCCTTCCCCCCTGCTCGGCCGAATGGCACATCTCGGATGGACTCCTCCTGTTCCATGGCAAGATCATCGTGCCACGGAATAAGGACCTCCGTCGCCGGATTATGGAGCAGCACCATGACACGCGTGTCGCTGGACTGGCCGCTTCAAGACGTTGGAGTTGATCTCCCAGAACTACTGGTGGCCCCAGTTGTCCCATCACATCGGCCAGTATGTTGGAGCCTGTGATGCGTGCAACCAGATGAAGGCGCTCTGGCGACTTCCCCACGGTGAGCTTCATCCGACCGAGATTCCAGACGAGCGCTGGGACACTGTCTCGGTGGACTTCATCGTTGAGCTTCCGGAGGCCCACAGGTTCGATGCAGCCCATTAAGTTAGACCTTTGCAAAAAAAGTGGGCCGTGGCCAGGGGTGCTTCGCGAAGTTTCTGGACACCTGCCCAGGATCATGTGGGGCATCAGGTGGCCATTTCGGCGGCTTCTGGGCGCCATCAAACTGCATCAAACCATCATTGTGAGGTTGCCGTTGCGGCTGGGCGTTGCCTGCATCACGCGTGTCACAAATGTGACATCCACTTTCCTCCCGCCACCACTGCCGCTCGCTGGCTCTGCCACCCGCCCGACCCCAGGCTGCTCCAGCCGTATACCAGACCATAACAGGCCTTAATCGGCGTCTACTCCATGCCTCAATGATACTCTAGTCGCCAGATTTCAGCTTCCTCAGCACTGCCCAATTTCCCCCTTTTTTGCTCTTGCCCTCGCTTGCCGCCACCCTGCGCCCTCAATTCTTCCACAATGCGCCTAGATATGAAGAAGTAATCCTTGACCTTATGCCTGCATCGCCTTTTTCGCTTTATTGCGCCGCAGTGCGGCTTTCCTTTCAGCTGCTTTTTTTTTTTTGATTTTGTGCACTCTGGTCTGTTCATACACGATAGGTATGTGTTATCAGTATGCCGTGCCACCGACATCAAAACTCATGCCGTTGTCCACATAGAATAGCACCGCGGCACTCCTGCTCGCCTGCGCTTGCACCCGCCGCGCTCGCTCGCGCGCTGGCCTCTATCCGCAAGCGAGCACATTTATGCCGTGTATTGGCATCCCTGTGCACCCGTTTCGCGCTGCCTTGTGGACGCTCCGCTGTTCCACACCCATTCCCGGCTGCTCTGTGCATCCTGCTACATCCGCACCCCTGCGCACGCTCACCATGCCCAATAGTGCTCCCACCCCTAGCACTTGTCTGGCCTGCTCGCCCTTGGTTCCTCGTCTGTCCGCATCATACCAGCTTGCGCCGCAGTGCTCCCGCTTTTGCGGTGCTCGGCATTGCTGCGCCTCCATGTCCAGCACCGCACCCAATCCCGCTCCCCGCCCATTGTGCGTTCACGGTGCGCTCGCGCCGGAGCGTTTAGCATACGCTCATTCGTGCTCAAGCACCACTCACTCCTGCCTGGCTCCCTCACTGGCCCACAATCCACGCACCTGCTCACAACTGCAGACCACGGCACAATCCGCTCCGCACACCATGCGCTCGCCCGTCGTACCTCCAACTCCACACTGCACCCCCGCGTATCATACTGCCCCCACGTGCACCGCCTGCTCTGCTGGTGCGCTTCTGCACTATGAGCTTGCCCGCATGCTCCCCGCCCTCCGTGCGCGCTGCTTCCTTGCGCCTATATTCTGCCCCACGCACCTATTCCCTCGCCGCCACAGCACAGCGCGTCGCGCTCTTATGTCCCGCACCCACCACCCACAGTGGGAAGGAGAGTTATGGACACCATGGA
The DNA here is from genome assembly GCA_029282495.1 of Mycena albidolilacea. Lineage (NCBI taxonomy): Eukaryota > Fungi > Basidiomycota > Agaricomycetes > Agaricales > Mycenaceae > Mycena > Mycena albidolilacea. The sequence continues at coordinate 1,333,065 of JARIHO010000008.1, read as the reverse complement.
CTAATCCCGTAATTCCGTGTCGCAATACGTCACATCACGTGTGTTGATATACCGTGATGGCGTATGGGCATATCCTCACTCGCGTTTCTTTTTAAGACGTCGTTGTGAGGGTATGTCCGCTTTCTTATTTCTGCATACGACTTGTTACTTACCGGTACGCTAGTGTACAGTACTCACATAGCGTACAGGTTATTCAACTGGTTATGGGCTTTTGTCTCGTCGTCTAAACCACCGACAACGAGATTTTGAAACCCTGTACGGTCCGACAGCCTTGGCGAGCGAGCCAATCCTTCTTCGTTTACGATTTCTTGACGACATCGCGCCGAGCGCGCACGTTCTTTCACAAACGCGACACCACCATGTATCCATCCATGTATTCGTCCACCTCAAACCCTTTCAACCCCTGGTTCCAGCAACAGCTGAACGGGTCCCAGTCTCATGCGTCGGGTCGACCACTCCCCGCCACGCCTGAACTGCGCGCGCCCCATATCCCCGCTTTGCACCAGCAGGCCCCTCCTCGTCGCCCGTCGCGTCCCCCGCCGGCCATGGGTCAGGAGTACCAAGCGTACCCTCCCGCGATGTCCCAACCGTTCCACCAGCCGCACCATCCGCCTCCATCGAACATCCTGCCTCGTCCTTTACGTGCACCCTTCGTTATTCCTCGTGCCCCTGCACCTCCCAGCTTCCACCAGCCGCCTGCGTCGCTCTACCATACCAACCCGCCGTATCACATACCTACGTCGGCGTCGGAACACGTGGCAGCGGTCGGCCCTGTTCCGAGGGTCTTCCCGCTTTCCACAGCGAGCTGGAAAGACGAGGAGAAACTCGCTTACAAACGGGACAACTGGCGTGAGTACTCTACCAAGGTGGAGAACCAACTCGGCATGATCCCCGGCGCCGCCCGTTTCCTGGAATCCACCGACGTGGACCCCAATCCCTGCCCATCTTTCCAGATGTACCCGGCCCACCACCGCGCCTGGCTGGACACGGACCGGGTCGTTCGTGCCTTCCTGAGCGACACACTTACGGTCACGGAGCGCACACACATCGCTCACTGCACTACCGCTGCGGACACCTGGGCGACGCTCCGCTACCGTCACCTCGCTCGCGGCCCAGCGGGACAGATCTCAGCGCTTCGCTAATATCACGTACGCCTCGGATCCGGGGACGTTCGCCGCCACAACCACATTGCTCACGCAGTGCAACGAGGCCATCTGGCAGTGCGGCGCACCGAACCCTGAGCTGTTTCTCCTCAGCGGGATCATCTCGGCCCTGGAGACCAACCACGGCGCTATCGCTTCCACGCTCCTCGCTCAGCCCAATCTCGACCTTGCGATGGCGATTGCGACACTCGACGTGAGGCAGTGCTGTCCCAGCGCATCCACCGGAGGCGAGGCGTTCGCGGCCTTGAGCCCAACGACAACCTCCTGCAGCAACAAGGCCTGCCCTAAGCTGCTGACGCACACTTGGCCGTACTGTACGACCGCGGGCGGTGGCATGGCGGGGCACACCATACGGGACGCCAAGACGAAATATCGTGCGGACCAAGGCCTCCCTCCACTTCCCCCGCCCGCTGCAAAGCCAAAGCCGCCCCAGGTCAAGCGCGACAGTACGGGACGGGCGTACGTCACCCTCGAGGGGACGGACCATTACCTCGTTCCTGCTGCTGCTGCTGCACCCCAGGTGCCCGCTCCCGCTCCCGCTCCCGCGGCGCACTTTGCGGACGCCGCCGACGCCCTCCTCACCGACGCAATCCCAGCTGGTGTCGACCCGATCTACGTGCTGGAGGCATGGCTCGCCGAGGAGGAACCACGCGTGTCCATCGACTGGAACTTACCCATGGCGATGAGCGCGGAGACGGGCGATTACGAGCTGTTCGCTGACACTGGCGCGAACGTCCACATATCCCCTTGCCGCGCCGACTTCACCACCTTCACGGCGATTCCACCGCGCGCCATCAAGGGGTTCCAAGGCAGCTCCATCAACGCCTTGGGTGTGGGCACCATCGTCACAGACAAGCTCACGCAGGAGCTCGCCCTGTACGTCCCCGATGCATCCGTCCGTCTTCTCTCCGTCCTGTGCGTGTGTCAAGCCAACAAGTACACCTTCCATTTCGACGACAAATCTGCGTGGATCACCGACGCGTCCACCAACGTCATTTGCTCTGGCTCAATCCACCCGACTCGTAATCTCTATTGCCTACACACGCGCCCCATCTCTCTCGCTCCCAACACTTCTTCTGTTGTCCCATTGTACGCGAATGCCGCCTCCATCTCGGCCCGCGACCTCCGCCACTGGCACCTCTGTCTCGGCCATGCCCACCATCAAGCTGTCGCCGACCTCTTCACAAACGGCCACGCTGACGGTATGGACCTTGACCCGTCTACCCCCGCTCCCGCTTGTGACGCTTGCATTTGTGGAAAACAGGCTCGCACCAACGTTCCAAGAGCGCGTGAGGGACGTCCGACGACGCGCATACTGGAGAGGGTTCACGTGGATTTGAGTGGGCGGATTGTGACAAAGTCGAGGAGTGGGAACGAGTATACATTCGATATCGTTGATGCGCACTCTACGCGCGGCTGGGCGTTTCCCGTCCCCAATAAAGCCTCCTGTTTCAAAACCCTGTGTGCCTGGCAGCTTGAGACGGAACGACGCACCGGCGAGCATGTGGGAACATACATTGTCGACAACGGGGAACTGAAATCCGACGAGTTCATCGAATGGTGTCGTGGGCGCGGCATCACCATCATCTGGACACCGCCCCACGTCTCCAAAGTCAACGGCAAGGTCGAACGCTTCCACCGAACGGTGCATGGCAAGGCCCGCGCTATGCGTCTCGAGTGTGGAGCGCCACCGAACATGTGGGATGAGTTTTGTGTTACGGCCGCCTATCTTCACGCCAGAACCCCGTCTAGAGCCTTGGGTGGTAAGACGCCTCACGAAGGTTTCGAAAAAGTCAAACCGCACCTCGGACATCTACGGGAGATAGGTTGTCGTGCTTTCGTTCTCATCGAGACTCACAACCTGAAGGCGTTCGCGCGCAGCATCGAGTGCGTCCTAATCGGTTACACACCCAACTGCAAGGCGTACCGGTGCTGGCAACGATCAACGGGAAAAATCTTCAACTCGGGCAACGTACGCTTTATTGAATCGGGCCAGACGGAGGATGTCCATTACGACAAGACGCTACTCGCTGAACGACTTGCGCGCCCGACCACCTCTGTCCCGAGCGACCAGTCCGCCCCGGACCCGACGATGTCTACATCGCCGCTTCTGACCGTCAACGACCCCGTCGAATTCGTTGACCCCCCTTCAAGTGTCACAGAGACCGCCGAGACGCAGGCAATCCCTGTTCATCAGGCAATCCCTGTCGTTGCTGGGGCACTCCCTGCTCTGCAGGCAATCCCCCAGCAGGCGGCGGTCCCGACACCTCCTCCCCTCCGTCGATCTGAACGACAGCGCACCCTGCGTTTCCCCGTTGCCCAATTCGCCGCAGATGTCGACTTCGACGACGATGGCGAGCTGGACATTTTACGTGGTATCCAGCGCGCGGTGGCCGAGTCGCCGGAGGATGACGATGGGGTGGAAACCGCTCTGCTGGCACAGCTGAGCTCTTACCTCGCGGAGAATCCTATTAACGTCGAATACCCAGATGATCCTCGCAATTATCGGGAAGCGATGGCCGCGCCCGATGCACCCGCTTGGATAGACGGAACGCACGAAGAGCTGAAAGGCCTGCACGACCTCGGCGTCTACGAACTGGTCCCCCCGACTTCCGTCCCACGCGGCAAGACCATACTCGACCTGAAAGCGGTATACATGCGGAAGCGCAACAAGCTCTCGGAGGTCGTGCGACACAAGGTCCGGTATTGCGTGCTGGGATGCAGACAGAAATACGGCCGCGATTACGACCAGACGACCTCACCTACAGCGCGACTTGAATCCTTCCGCGCCGTACTGCACGTAGCTGCGTCTCGGGGGTGGGACATCCAACAGATCGATGTGAAGACGGCGTTCCTCAACGCGGCACTCCCCCCGGAGGAGGTCCAGTACTCGCGTCAACCGAAACACTTCGAGGTGGCGGGGAAGGAGGAGTGGATGTGGAAGATCGTGAAGGCGTTGTACGGTCTAAAACAGGCTGGTCGTGCATGGAACCGCGCCCTTCATGACGCAATGCTGGAGTGGGGGTTCAGGCGCCTGCCGTGCGAATGGTGTGTATACGTCCGGGTAACTGACGGGATCACGAATCTTGTTGCCATTCACGTCGACGACATGGTCGCGGCAGCTAGTAGCGCGTCGGCCAACGACCTGTTCAAAACACAACTCCGATCCAAATGGGCGATTTCTGACCTCGGCGACATCAAATTTTGCCTCGGTATCAGCATCGTCCGCGACCCCGAACGAAAGACCATCGCCTTGTCGCAGACCGCCCTAATCGACCGCCTTGTGTCTCAGTTTTTCCAGACCGAGGCAGACTCGCCGCGTATGCCCATGGAACACAGACTCGACCTCCAATGCCCCGCCTCCGATGACCCACCTCTATCGCGCGAAGATTCCGACCGTCTCGCCGCGACGCCGTACCGGTCCCTGGTCATGTCCATGATGTATCTCGTGCTGGGAACTCGTCCGGACATCGCATTCGCCATCAGTAAACTATCGGGGTTCCTCGACTGCTACGGTACCATGCACTGGCAAGCTGCCATCCGCGTTTTACGATACCTCAAGGGGACCCGGACGATGGCTCTCACGCTAGGCGGAACTCAACCCATCGCGCTCGTTGGACACGGCGATGCCGACTACGCGAACGACGCTGGTCGCAAATCAATCATGGGCTACACGTTCTCCCTGGGGTCGGGTGCCATATCCTGGGCTTCGCGAAAACAGAAGGTCGTAGCGCTCTCATCCACCGAGTCCGAATACATCGCAGCTTCTGAGGGCGCGAAGGACGCCTGCTGGCTGCGAATGCTCCTTCGAGGACTTACGGTGCCGGTCGACTCGGCGACGTCTCTCTTCTGTGACAACAATTCGGCCATTGTTCTTGCGAACGACCAGTCCCTACACATCCGCGCGAAACACATCGATACCCGCTACCACCACATCCGCAATTGCGTTGAGAAGGAGAAAATCCGCCTACTACGCGTACCCACGGAGAACAATACCGCCGATACTCTGACGAAAGCTCTACCCCATCCCGCATTCGTTCGCCACCGATCCGGCCTCGGTATCGCTTGAGGGGGTGTTCTGGCGTGAGGGGGTGGGAATTACGGCCGTCCACGTTGTGGGGGTGAGTGGGAAGGAGAGTTATGGACACCATGGACTAATCCCGTAATTCCGTGTCGCAATACGTCACATCACGTGTGTTGATATACCGTGATGGCGTATGAGCATATCCTCACTCGCGTTTCTTTCCAAGACGTCGTTGTGAGGGTATGTCCGCTTTCTTATTTCTGCATACGACTCGTTACTTACCGGTACGCTAGTGTACAGTACTCACATAGCGTACAGGTGAATTAGACTCGTGTTTCTTTCCAAGACGTCATTGTGAGGTGTACAGTACTCACATAGCGTACAGGTTGTTCAACTCCCACCTGCGCCCCCGATGGCCGACGCTGACACCCCACCCCGTGCGCATCCACCCCGCTTGCTTTCGTGCCCCGCCCCACGTGCACCCCTGCCGCTGCAGCAGCTCTCGCCCGAACAAGCTGTGTATGCGTGTTCATCCACGCTCGGCGTGCCCACACCCTGCTCGCACCACGGCCACGGGGGGCATGCGACAGGACAGGATGCAAGCAGAGTGCAGACACTGCCTTGCGCGGGTGCCCTCCACCCTGTCCCACCCGTGTCCCACCTGGGCATGCCGTGCCGCGACGATGCGGCAATCCATATGCACTGGATGTCGTCCAGCCACTCATTTCCTGGCGACGACTCGGCTCCCGCACTCCGCTTGACTTACTTGCATTAGCACTTTTTGAGTGCTCACTCCACCCTCACGCGCACTTCTCTTACACCATACCGACAGCCCACACCACCACACCTTGCACCTCGTGCGCATGTGTACGATCGGTCGAGATGGGGACAACGAGGGTGGAGGATCGATGGGATTGAATGTAGATAGTTGAGGGATTAATACTTGCATAGGTTACATGGTTCTACGCACGTTGATACATGAGTTGCGATGAAATACATAGGTTTTCGATGATTTTTGAAGCTGGCGCCTAAATTCTGAGTGCAAGTGCCCAGTTTGATCGTGCGATCTCTCATTGGCACGGAGCTCCGGACCGTCTTCGGAAATGCCCGAAACAAACGAAACTTTGAACCTCGTTGGCTTACTGCTTGTATTTCCAGCTGATCGCTGCCCCTGGTCAGTACTAATATCCAATATCAACCATATATTCAAAATCTACCCAAAACCATTGAGCACAGAATATCTTTTTGCACGTACAAGTCGAACCTCGGCCAAATCTGCAACTTTGAAAAAAACTTCGTTCATGTAGGTACGCGCAAGCATGTTAAAAATCATCTAAAATGCCTATGGGATACATACCAACTATATAAACAACATTTGTCAAAATTGCGTTAGCTTTTGAAGATGCCATTCAAATATCTTGGGTTGAGGTGTTGAAACCCAAGCTCAAGTGCGTTTCGCACCTGAATTGACTGAACCAGTGGTGAGTCCATGACACATTTTCTCAATGTTTTGCGACTCGGAGCTCTGGAGTCTTAAATACCCCAGGTCTTTTGTTCATTTTGGATACATACAACCTTTCCCTTCGATTCTAAGACAAAAAGGAAGATCTCTGAGCCCTCTATGTCCCGAAAACCGTCAAACATGGTGATTTTTGGTGAAACATAAACTTCCCCAAATCATTCCAAATTTTGGATAGAAGTGAAGGTATGACATTCAAATCCTCTTAGCTCAAATACCAGTCGCTAATTCGGTCTACAGCGTCCAGAATAAGGGCATTTACCCAGAACAAGAACACCTCGAATCATCTTTACTTTGAGGGGCTTATCCCCGAAGTATTTTTTTTTGAGGTTAGACAAATGAATTACACTCTTATTGTCCCAACTTCCCCGTCTATTGCTTCAAATTAGCATATAAAGCTTTATTTTGGTTGAAGATCCCATTTGAGCGCACTCTCCTCCAGAAAAAAAGGAAAGCGGTTGTTTTCTTCTCAAGAAAATGCTTATCAATGAATGAATTGTGAAACCGGGTCCAATATCTGTATTTGTGTCTGCTCATGTTTGCATTTCTCATTTTCGGTAGTTTCGGCGAGGCTTCTTTCCAAATTGGGCGTCATAAACTGCCAATCAGTGGCGGTGTATGCTTCCTTTTGTCCCTTCCCACAAAACACTTGTCGCCAGCATTCACGCCCTGTTCGGTCTGGATCCACCATTTTTGTGCATAACCTCGGCAAGCAGGTTAAAATTCAAGAAATATCCATTTTCTATGCTTTTCAACCGTCAATCTACCGAGGATCGACTGTGACAAATGCCACGCTGGCATGCACAACATCCGGCGAATATTCTCCCTGTACGCTCCACAGAATTTGCTCGATCGCTCATTTACAATGTTATGCTCGCAGCATTCGTCCGGGTGAGGGAATTCATGTCTACATTGTGGGTATCTGCGTGGCTTGAATTTCAGGTGTGTCTTTTTTTGTTGGTGAATGTTTTGTCTTCTCTCATTTTGCATCCACCCAGTGCGAGGACCTTCCCGCCCCATACGCCACCGAATGGCCTCGCTCTGGAAGATTGGATCCGGTAGGTACGAGGGCTGCCACACCGGAGAGGACGCATGTCGCGTGCCGGTGGCAGAAGATGGCCATGGACTGGGGACACGTCATTGCACGCACGTGCAGCGCTATGTCCCGCCGCCTGCCCCTGACGTTGCAGCTGTGCCAGGCTGTGTGGGCACATCACCGCATTTCGACCCGCCAGGGTTAGGGACTGGTGTGCCGCCGTTACATCTGTGTCGGCCGTACAACACAATGGCACAGTAGCAATGGCCACCAGGATGTCGTGCTGCTGAAGGCAGCATGCGCCGACCCGCCCTTGCGCTGTCGTCGTCGTGCAGCACAACGGCCATTGCCCCGTCGCCGCGTACCGATTCCCGGGTTGCCAGTCAGCTAGCGCGTGCGCAAGGGGCAGTAGGAGCTGTGCCAGGCCTCCAGTCTCCTACTCCCGTCGCTCTGCACGTCGCCGCGCCGCCCTGCCCACTCGCAATTGTCCCGCCGCGGCGGGGATGCGGGCACGGCAACCTGGATTTTCTTGCCCGTGCTCCAGCTACCACCTGTGTGAGGCGCATGTGGGTCGCTCTATATTTCCACCCACTCCCTCCCCTCGTTCTGCTCGAAGCAGGGCCACCTCGCCCGCCCACCACCGCCGCCCACCATCGTGCCGCCGTGGCAGGGACACATGCATGCGGGGAACCTGGGCTTCCCTGTGCGCACTGGAGGCAGCACGTGCGCAGGAGGCAGGAGGTGCTGTACTCGACCTTCACCCACTCCCTATATCGGGCTGGTCGACACGGGGGTGTGGATTGGTCACGAAATGCGAGGCGGTGCGTGGACGGCGGGCGGCAGGGCGGGCGCTCGGGGCGGGCAATCTGCGCTCAGTGGAGCGTGGAGGGGAGGCAGATGGAGCACTGAGATGGGATGGTGCACATGAGCATGGCTCGAACGGTGGAGGAGTGCCAGGTAATAAATCATGTAAATTACTTTGTTGCCCGTTTTGGCAATTACCACCGAGATGCCAGCAAGTCCAAATTGCACGGAATAGTCGCCGTGTGGCTGTCAAGGCCAGCACTGATGGCTGCGATGGTGCCGGAATGCCGCCCATAAGCCCCCAATACAAACACAACCCGTTGGCTACCCTTTATGGGTTGCCCAGAAACTTCGCAAAACACCCTTGGACTAGAGCCCAGACATTTCACGAAAAGTCCACCTACTGAGGTGTTCAATGCGGTTATGGTTGTGGTCGACGTCCTCGGTAAGCGAGCCCACTTCAACGGGTGCCACACCGGCCTCAGTGCTGTCGGAGCTGCCCAGTTGTATTACTGGAACGTCTGGAGGCACCACAGAACCCCCTGGAAGTACATTTCCGATCGTGGTCCGCAGTTCATCGCCGAGTTCACTCGCGAGCTGTGGCGCCTCATTGGTATCAAACCTGCCACCTCCACCGCTTACCATCTGCAGACCGACGGTCAGACTGAACACGTCAACCAGGAGCTTGAACAGTTCGTCCGTATCTTCACGAGCTACAAACAGGACAACTGGGATGAGCTCCTGCCAGCAGCCAAGTTCGCGTACAACAACCACGTCCACTCCTCGACGCAGCAGGTGCTGTTCATGACGGACACCGGCCGTCTTCCGCGGATGGGGTTCAAGCCGAACGCTAGGCGCTCCGGTGACAAGTCCGTCAACGAGTTCTGCGACCGGATTGCCGGAGTCTCCGAAGCCAAAGCTGCCCTCGTTAAAGCCAAGGACGAGTTCAAGCTGTACTACGACCGCCGGCGCATACCAGCGCTGGAGATAAAGGTAGGCGACTGGGTCTGGCTGGATGCCTCCGACATCAAAATGACGCGTCCTTCACCCAAGTTCTCGGACAAACGGCTCGGACCCTTCAAGGTCGTGAAGGTTGTGGGCAACAGTGCATACAAGCTCGAGCTCCCGCCACGTTACTCCCAGCTTCACCCGGTCTTCCCGGTCGTGAAGCTTGAGCTTGTGAAGCCGGACCCGTTCACTGGACGCCCCTGACGCGACGAACCACCACCCATCCTCCAGCCGGACGGAGACGAGAGGTGGGAGGTCGACGAGATCCTGGAAGCGCGAGTCCGATACGGCAGCCTCTGGTACATGGTGCGCTGGAAGGGTTACGGTCCAGAGCATGATAAGTGGGTAAAGCACTCTGACGCCTTCACCAAAGATGCCATTGACACCTACTACCGCCGCTACCCCAACGCCCCCCCCCGGATTGCCTCGGCTGCCTTCGACTCGCTGTCCTTCCGGAGGCGCGATAGTACCATCCGCTTCATACGTCGGGACACCGTATTCCAAGGGGGGGGGGGTGATGTCAGGGGAACCCCCGCTCTTCTGGCCTTTCTGGTTTCCGTTCCGGTTCCGGCTATTCCTCCGGCTAATGCCTCTGGCTTTCCGCCCATCCGTTCTCGTTGGCACGTGCTATGCGACCAGGCCCGTGATCATTGTAGATACCTCCGGACACGTGCTACTGAGTAGTTACTGATTCGTATATAAGGTTTCACCTAGCGTGGGAATCCTCATCCTTTCTTCTCTTCGGATTCCCCCGCTAGGTGCGTAGTATTCCCACTCCTGTATTATAGTACCCATATTTGTACTTCGGATTCCCCCGCTAGTTTCCGTGCCACGCGTTGAGCTTAAGGTTGCCCTTACATCCTCCTTCCACAAAGACTTTATGATAATTATAAGACCACCAAACTATAGCCAGGAAGCATATCTATAGTTCTATGTAGGGATTTCAGCTACTTTTTCCATCTTGCAGAGTTATAAAACATTCTTTCCAAAAAAGGTAACTGTGTTTGAAAAGCTTTCACACTGCCTCTCAATGCGCCCGAGATGATGTTGCGAGAAAATATGCTCAACATTTGGCGGATGATGTAATCTCACACGTGATACACGTGATCTTCCCGACACGATGTGACATGTCCAACCACACCTGCATGGTATCAAATCCTTGTGTCCTGGTTGATAAATGCTCTGACAAGAGGAATGTATAAAAACTGCTCAAAATAATTTTTCCTTCCCCAAAACAAGGCTCCCCAGGCCAAAATTTCGAATTTTTTTTGCGCAAACCTCGAAATTTGGTGGGTGGCTGTGCAAACATAATGCTTACATAAAGGTGCTGGATCCGGGTGACACCTATCTTATGGCTACTTTTCAGCAGGTGCCACCTGGAACCCCGTTTCTGGAAATCGAGAATGCTGTGATGCTATTCACCATGGATGTCAAGGCAATTCTGGAAATCATGAGAATGCTGTTATGCCTGCTACGACTCAGTGTTATTCCAGTCAGAAGTAGCAATTCCGGCAGTGTACTTGACAATCATAAAACTACTTATCCGATGTTGGAATGTATGGGTGTAAATGTATGGGTGTCTAAGGGTAATTGCAAGCTCCTCTGCTGTTTCAGGTCCAGCCACAGTTCGCAAGCCAATGTCATTAATCAGGCTCCGGACATTTTTTGGGTTCTGCAGTGACTGTTATCGATCTCATAGCTGTCAAACATATAATTAACTCTTTGTCTCTCTCTCTTCCCACCACCATCTGGCCTTCATTGTAAGACCAAGACCAGGTGAAATTCCCTAGTTAATTAACCCACTGACTTGATCACAATAAACCATTTAGTGGGCCATTGTCACCCGGTGGCCAAAGAAATCACCAACAAAACGGGTTACCATACCGGGTGAAGAACGGGTCGACAATGGGTTAAAGTCACCAAATATTTTTCCGTTTTCACCTGGTTTGACAGACCATTTGGGGTGAGCCTTTATACCCTGTTTACTGGGTTAATACGCAAACGGATGAACAAAGCTTGTCAGGCGGGGTGTTTTGACTAAGATCTGAAAGGCTCAGTCAGCCGGAATATGGGGTTATATTTTCCTGAGTACGGGGTCATCTTCACAGGCAAATGTATCACATAAATCATGTATATTTGTTGTAAATAATTGGGTACAGGATGATACTGGACCCAGAGATCTGAACTACGAAGAAAATAAGACCTACAGAATATGATCAGGAAGAGAGGGAACAGACTGACCTTGTGTGCAGCCATGTGCGCACACCTGCAACCGACCCTCCAAAAACCTGGGGAGAGGTGAATATAGGTTAATAAATTGATTCCCAAGACCAGTCCAAGTCCACGCAAAGAGCTGAGTCGATTCCCGAGCCTATAGCAGACACCAGAGGATACCAGATAGCTATTGCCAGATATACTGAGTTACAGAACCCTAGAGAACCCCAGATACCAGAGAGGACCCAGAAGGCAACATAGTCCATATTCTTGTGTCTTGCATCTTGAGCTTGGTTCTTGACGAGGGCACGACAATGGCTGACGATGGTGGTGAGTGGAAAGAAGAGTGGGTGCCGATCCATCAATACCAACCTGACTCATCACACGTGCAGTGGAGCCAGAGCGGAGTTTGAATGTCTCGAAGTCAAAGGAATTGTTTGTTTCAAAGTCGTGATGTGCCACTAAAATTCCCGAATACTCAGTACTCATCAGCACCTAAAATATCTACTTATATTCAATCCACAGACATATTTCTAGCCAATTGCTGTGAGTTTTGGGCTCACAAGAAATCACATGGTAAACGGGTTAACCAGATGGGTGAAGTTGTAATGGGTGAAAAGGACTCTGCGAATGGGGTAACCAAAATCACCCATTTCAGCGGGTCAAGTGTACCCGATCTGAATTCACCCAGATTTGACCCATATAACAGGTGAAGGGGGAAAATAACCCAGTCAACCAGGGAATCAAACCTGGTCTCAGTCTTACAGTGCTTTGCATCCACTCATCCTGAACAGTTGGACCTGCTTCATCCAATGAACATCCTCAGTAATATTCTCCCAGTGCTTACCCTCGCCAAAACAGGTGTTACTGGAATTGGTGTCCCAGGGTTGAGTCAACACTCAACACTGTCCTGCAATTGGCCACCATGGTTTCGGTGTGTTGAGGATATCCATTCACAATCCTGCCATGTGACGCCAGCTGATAGACAATGAAAGCAAATAAAGATGATCTATTGAAATTGGAAAAGTGTTTCAATATGCTGATGGCTATCAATACCTCAGGTCACAGCAATGATCTGACCCAGTAGCTAAAGACATTAATCTTGTGTGTCACCCCATGCCAAAGGCCACTATTATTCACTCATGTATTGTTTTGCGGTATCCAGAAATCTTGCCGTCATTTCTCTTGAGTGTAAATCACTCTTGGACAAGAGTCAATTCAAACAGTTCCTCAAGAGCAAGGAATACAAAGACAAGATCCAGGGAATCTTTGATTCAGTAGCTGCTCATATCTGAGACTTCACTGTGAGCATATATATGTCCTATTATCCACCATGTTTGGATACCTAGTGATTTACAGTTCTATGGAAACATTTCAATTGAGAAAGCAATCTCAGATCTAAGATTTGAGTGTATGTATCAACAAAAAATGGAGCTGGTAAAACATGCTGATATACCAGTAGTTAATGATGCACAAGCAAGAGCCATCCTTGCAACAGTTAAATGTGTTCCAGCACGCTACAATGCTGAGAACACACCTGAAAAATGTATGAAGGGAACAAGGGTTGATGTACTCAGGGATTTCATCCAGCACTTGACTGCCCCTCCCCACACAACCCAGCACATAGTGATGCTCAGTGGCTCTGCAGGATCAGGGAAGTCTACTATTGCAAAGAGTATGGTCCATTCTAGCAGAAGACAGAAATATCCTGGCTGCCCCTTTCTTCTTTTCACGAGAACATGCAGAACACAATGAAATCAGATCTCTTCCCAGCACCCTTGCCTAGCAGCTTTCAGATCACAGTCTGGACTTCAAACAATTTCTTGTCAAATTCTTGGCAGATGACCACACAGGAATCCCACCAAATTAATCTGGATAAGCTAGACCCAGCAGTGGTTCATCAGGATATTCAACTTTATGTGGATCATTCACTTGACAGCAGTAATTGGACAACATGTGATCCCTAGAGGGCACAGCCTCAGGATGTGGATGAAATAATGAACTGTGCAAGTGGACTTTTTGTCTTTGCAGCTACAGCTGTCTGGTACATCCTGGCAGGGATACCATGGGCTAGGCCCCAGAAGTCCATCAAGTACCTCTTCTGAGGCACCCCCTTCACCCACCTTCATGATTTGTACCACCAAACAGTTAATGGTGCCATCCCAATCCCAAGAACAGGGGATGATCGTGCAAAAGATTATTGTGATGATGCTATAAAAGTTCTCAGTATCATGCTGCACCTTTTTGAACCCTTAGGATCTCAAAGTTTAGCTGCATTGCTTGGGATGAATGTGGACCACCTTCAGGTTATATTAGCTCCTCTCAGTGCTGTCATCCATCTTCTTGATAATGTTGTTGATGCAATAAAGATCATACACCTCTCATTCAGGGAATTCATGACCTCAGTTATTCAAGAAACCAGACCTGACCTCCTCTGTGGTACTCAAGATCAGCAGTGCTCAGTGGCACCTGATGTATTCTGTGTGATGTTCAAGGAACTCAGGTTCAACATCTGTGATTTACCAACATCATACTTGCGGAACACTGATATGCCCAATATCAGTTGGCGAATCAAGACATACATTCCAAGGCATCTTGAATACTCATGTTAATTTTGGGCTCACCATCTGAGTGCAGCACCCTTGAGCTCCCTCCTGTCACAGCTGGCAGAAAAATTCCTCTTTGAGCAGTTTCTGTTTGGCTGGAAGTGTTGAGTCTTCTCCAGACAGTGGAATGGGCACCCAGTGCTCTCTCAGAATTATTGTTATGGACCAACAAGGTATAAATAGTCTGTTGTTTACAATGAGTAACTCACAAAGTTTTAGGAGTCATTGATGCAATTTGCAATTGATGCAAAGAAATTCATCATCTTCTTTTCACCTGCTATTATTCAAAGTGCTCCCCATATCTACATTTCGGCTCTGGCAATGACACGAGAGCAGTCACATATTCGACATAAATATTGTTCTCCGTTCCCCAAACTTTTGGCAATCATGAGGGGACAGATGAAAAGGTGGCCGGCTACCATGACAGTCCTAGAGGGTCATGCAGAATCAGTGACATGTATTGCATTCTTTCCGAATGCAAAGCAAATTGTGTCTGGTTCTCATGATAAAACCATATGTCTATGGAATGCAGAGAGTGGGCAAGTCCTTGGCCAGTTGTTTGAAGGCCACACAGATGTGATTAGTTCAGTGGCATTTTTGCCTGATGGAAGACTAATCACATCAGGGTCATATGACAAAACTGTGCGCATCTGGGATGCAGTGACTGCAGAGATGGGTAGGCAAACCATTTGAAGCCCATACAAAGGAGGTCTGGTCAGTAGCATTCTCACCGGAGGGTGAGCATATTGTGTCCAGCTCTGTGGATGGAACCATGTGCATCTGGAATTTTAATAACTGAGAGTTAATTGGCACAATGGCAAGCCATTTGGAGGCCACCAAACACCAGTAAATTCTGAGTCATCTTCACCAGATGGCAAGTGGATCATCTACAGCTCAGAAGATACCACAGTGCACATATGGGACTCTAAAAGTGGAGACACAAGAGGTTGGCTATCCAAAGTTCACAAAGTCCCCATCATTGGGGATTTGGCAGTTGCATTCTCACCAGATGGCAAGAAGCTTGTATGTGGACATGCAAATTCTGCAATATATGTATGGGATGCAAACAGGCAGGAGCTGCTTGGCCAACCATTTGAAGGTCATACAAGCTGGGTCTGGTCAGTAGCATACTCCCCAGATGGCAAGAAAATTGTCTCCGGTTCTGAGGACTGCACTGTCTATATCTGGGATGCAGAAAATGGGAAGGGACTTGGTCAGGGTCTGAAAGGCCACACTAGTGGGGTTTGGTCAGTGGCATTCTCACCAGATGGAAAGTACATTGTGTCTGCATCCCATGATAAAACTCTGCACATATGGGATGCAGAGACTGGGGAACCACTTGGTCAGCCAGTGGAAGGGCACACTGACTGGGTTCGGTCAGTGGTATTCTCACCTGATGGCAAGAAAATTGTGTCTGGATCCTGTGACAAAACTATCTGTATATGGGATGCTGATAGTTGGCAGGTATTTGGGGAGTCCTTTGAAGGCCACACTGTCCGGATCCGGTCAGTAGCATTCTCACCAGATGGAAAGAAGATTGTGTCTGGATGTCATGAACCATCTTTTCATTTTACTTCCAGAACCCGAGCAACCTGAACAACCTGATCATTGATCAGATCAACTATCTGATCAATTGAACCAGGATACTGTTTTAGGATCTCAAACAGTTGCAATTGGTTTCCCGACCTTCGGGTTCTCAATCGCCCCTCTATGCTCATATACCCCTTCATTTACTCTGCATTAATCTTGTCCGTTGCTGTTGGACACTGTACCTTGATTTACAACCCCTAGGGACTTTAGTATATAAGCTGTAGATATTTCCCTGTACTTTACACTATTCTAGTCTAAACTCCAGACTTATTCATTGGAACTCTTCATGCTTCAGTCGCCCTCGTCACCTCAGAACCCGAAATCTGCTCTGTGCTGACACTGGAGCAGATGACAAAACCATACGTGTTTGGAATATCCAGAGTGGAGAGCTCCTCAGCAAGCTTGAAGGTCACACTGGAAATATTTGAACCATTGCATTCTCTCCAGATGGAAAAAATATTGTTTCTGGCTCTGATGACAAAACATTGCACAACTGGGATGCTGACACCTGGGAGAATCCTGGAAGGCTGCTCAAAGGTCACACCAGTTGGGTTCGGACTGTGGCTTTCTCCCTGGATGGGATGCAGATTGCATCAGGCTCTCGTGATAGAACAGTACATATATGGGATGCAGAGACTGTTATGATGCTTGGGCAGCCATTTGAAGGCCACACTGGCTGGGTTTGTTCTGTTGCATTCTCACCTAATGGCCAGATAATTGTCTCTGGCTCTGCAGATACTACTGTATACATGTGTAATGTCAAGACTGGTGAGGTGGTCAACAGGTTGCTTGAAGGCCACACTGGCTGGGTCACTTCTGTTGCATTCTCCCCAAATGGCAAGAAAATTATCTCTGGTTCTGGGGACAGCACCATCCGCATCTGGAGTTCAGAGAGTGGGGAGACCCTTGGAGATGTTGGAGAAACAAGCCGACATGTACATCCACGTACTTGGCCACGCTGTGCATGGAAATGCACAGCCCATTGAGCAGCTTCAGCTGGTCTGAAACTGTACTTCTTGAATACCATTGTTCTTCAACATGTATTTGTATTTATTTAGGTACATTGTTCTCCAGGGTATATAAGGGCTCAACAGAGCACAAATAAATTAGCTTCTTGCTTCCCCCACTCTTTGGATTCCACATTCTTACAGGAGAACCATTGTGTGGTTACACCAGTGCTGTCTATTCTGTGGCATTCTGTCCAGATAGCAAGAAAGTTTTGTCCAGCTCACATGATGCTACCATTCGTCTGTGGGATGCAGAAACTGGTCAAGCCCTCAGTGATCCACTGTATGCCTCACTCTGAAAATATTTGAGCATGGGATTCATATGTATGACTTTGTTTATGCCAAATTTTGGAGAAATCAGAGCCGAAAGGCTGCCACACTCAGCCCATCAAAAAACTTTTGCAAAGGTACCCCTTCAATAGTACTTTGAGTGTTCCCAAACATCCAAAATCTCACTGATCCTATGTGAACTCAAAAGCTGTATGACGGTGGATGGTCTCCTACGAGAGCAGGTCACCAAAATTATTGTCCCCCAGATCAATCACATACAGAGGTTGAAGATTGTGCTCTGAGCAAAGGACTAGGACCTGAACCAGGAGATGTTGGGCCCCTTCCACGATGTAGCAGATCCTCATTTGGAACACCTCAAGATTGTGTACCGCAGCAACGGAGTTGCGGCTGGAGCCCCTGTTGCGATGTTCTGGTCTGGAGCTCCGAGATTGACCTTTCTCAAAATTGATTGCTCCATGCTCCAATTACCACTACAGCCTTTGTGGATGGCCTTGATTACGCATCTAGAGTATTACACATCTAGAGTTACTGGGGGGTTACGACCCAGATATTAACTTGGCTGCAGTCATGGCGCAATGCCCCTTGTTGACACATCTACACCTCGACATAACCTATGTGCCCCCAGACACGAACTGGTTTCACATCCCAACTCTAAAATTCCTCCACATTTTGATTCAAGACAACAAGTGTGCAGACTACCTCTTGTACATCATTTTTTATTTATTTATTTATTCTAAATCCTGTTATTTGCCCTCGACCTGGTGAGTATGGTAGGCATCCTTCTACACTGTATGTATCTACCAATGTCCAAGGAGTGAGTTCATGTATATAGTAGTGTGTCGGCGGCAGGCTGTCTATTGGGTTAAACCAAAATGATGGTTGCATGGAGTGCAAATTATAGAGTGGTCCATGCCTAAAGGTTCTGGTGAGCGGCAAAGCAGATGTATCGTATATGTATGGGCCCTTCAAAAGGGGGCACTGGGGCATAAAGTAAGATATGGTAAGGTACAGTAAGGGTAAAGTGTAAGGTAAGAGGTAAGAGATGGAGGGAGTGTGTGGGGATGGGGTTTCCAGGGCGCGGGTGAATCAGTGTGCACTGGGTGAGGCATCATCTGGGCAGCGGCTTACCTGTTGAGCGCATCGAGGTTGGGGATGTCAGGGAGGGCACCATGTACATTGTGAAAACGACCAGTGCATATGATGAACTGGAAGAGTGGCAGGTAGAGTTCAGGTGATCTGAGCAACTTTGATAGGATGGTTGTGGGTCGCCCGCCCTTCCAAGACAGCTCTCAGCGAGCATTGTGATGGGCTGAGCATTGGAGGAGATAGTGCACAATGGTTTCGTTGGCCTGGTGGCAGCATGGGCATATGGGAGAGTCAGCTTTGTTGATGTGGTGTAGGTGCTTCACTAAGGGAATGTGACTGGTGCGTAGTTGGAGGAGCAGCACAGCAAGGCTGTGCAGTAGGTGGTTGGCGAGGTCAAGATACAACCCTCTGAGGAGCTTCTCATTGTACAACAAGATGTGTGCATAGCATGGGGAGTGTCCTCAGTCCTGCTTCACGGCTGCCCGGAGTTCGGTATGGTAGTCCTGCCATATGGCAGACCAACTCCAGGGCAGGTTGCCGTGGAAGGGCTTGGGAATAGCTTTCAGCAGGGAGGAGTCCTCCTGCTGGGCTGCCCACTTTGCTTCCTCATCTGCATATTCGTTGCTGGCTATGCCAACGTGCCTGGGTGCCCATTGGATTGTGACTTTTGTGTCGGGGTGTCTCTTCACGAGTACTTATGTGTGTGCTTGCCACAAGCCCCAGATCCAGTGTGATGCAGTGGATGCTGCATTGGACATTGCCTTGATGGTGGGTTGGCTGTTGATGATGACAGTGACCAGTCCC